>OX465281.1:192491061-193091061 GCA_949987705.1 Thereva unica
GTATTATGTATTATGTATTATGTATTATGTATTATGTATTATGTATTATGTATTATGTATTATGTATTATGTATTATGTATTATGTATTATGTATTATGTATTATGTATTATGTATTATGTATTATGTATTATGTATTATGTATTATGTATTATGTATTATGTATTATGTATTATGTATTATGTATTATGTATTATGTATTATGTATTATGTATTATGTATTATGTATTATGTATTATGTATTATGTATTATGTATTATGTATTATGTATTATGTATTATGTATTATGTATTATGTATTATGTATTATGTATTATGTATTATGTATTATGTATTATGTATTATGTATTATGTATTATGTATTATGTATTATGTATTATGTATTATGTATTATGTATTATGTATTATGTATTATGTATTATGTATTATGTATTATGTATTATGTATTATGTATTATGTATTATGTATTATGTATTATGTATTATGTATTATGTATTATGTATTATGTATTATGTATTATGTATTATGTATTATGTATTATGTATTATGTATTATGTATTATGTATTATGTATTATGTATTATGTATTATGTATTATGTATTATGTATTATGTATTATGTATTATGTATTATGTATTATGTATTATGTATTATGTATTATGTATTATGTATTATGTATTATGTAATTATGTATTATGTATTATGTATTATGTATTATGTATTATGTATTATGTATTATGTATTATGTATTATGTATTATGTATTATGTATTATGTATTATGTATTATGTATTATGTATTATGTATTATGTATTATGTATTATGTATTATGTATTATGTATTATGTATTATGTATTATGTATTATGTATTATGTATTATGTATTATGTATTATGTATTATGTATTATGTATTATGTATTATGTATTATGTATTATGTATTATGTATTATGTATTATGTATTATGTATTATGTATTATGTATTATGTATTATGTATTATGTATTATGTATTATGTATTATGTATTATGTATTATGTATTATGTATTATGTATTATGTATTATGTATTATGTATTATGTATTATGTATTATGTATTATGTATTATGTATTATGTATTATGTATTATGTATTATGTATTATGTATTATGTATTATGTATTATGTATTATGTATTATGTATTATGTATTATGTATTATGTATTATGTATTATGTATTATGTATTATGTATTATGTATTATGTATTATGTATTATGTATTATGTATTATGTATTATGTATTATGTATTATGTATTATGTATTATGTATTATGTATTATGTATTATGTATTATGTATTATGTATTATGTATTATGTATTATGTATTATGTATTATGTATTATGTATTATGTATTATGTATTATGTATTATGTATTATGTATTATGTATTATGTATTATGTATTATGTATATGTATTATGTATTATGTATTATGTATTATGTATTATGTATTATGTATTATGTATTATGTATTATGTATTATGTATTATGTATTATGTATTATGTATTATGTATTATGTATTATGTATTATGTATTATGTATTATGTATTATGTATTATGTATTATGTATTATGTATTATGTATTATGTATTATGTATTATGTATTATGTATTATGTATTATGTATTATGTATTATGTATTATGTATTATGTATTATGTATTATGTATTATGTATTATGTATTATGTATTATGTATTATGTATTATGTATTATGTATTATGTATTATGTATTATGTATTATGTATTATGTATTATGTATTATGTATTATGTTTATGTATTATGTATTATGTATTATGTATTATGTATTATGTATTATGTATTATGTATTATGTATTATGTATTATGTATTATGTATTATGTATTATGTATTATGTATTATGTATTATGTATTATGTATTATGTATTATGTATTATGTATTATGTATTATGTATTATGTATTATGTATTATGTATTATGTATTATGTATTATGTATTATGTATTATGTATTATGTATTATGTATTATGTATTATGTATTATGTATTATGTATTATGTATTATGTATTATGTATTATGTATTATGTATTATGTATTATGTATTATGTATTATGTATTATGTATTATGTATTATGTATTATGTATTATGTATTATGTATTATGTATTATGTATTATGTATTATGTATTATGTATTATGTATTATGTATTATGTATTATGTATTATGTATTATGTATTATGTATTATGTATTATGTATTATGTATTATGTATTATGTATTTATGTATTATGTATTATGTATTATGTATTATGTATTATGTATTATGTATTATGTATTATGTATTATGTATTATGTATTATGTATTATGTATTATGTATTATGTATTATGTATTATGTATTATGTATTATGTATTATGTATTATGTATTATGTATTATGTATTATGTATTATGTATTATGTATTATGTATTATGTATTATGTATTATGTATTATGTATTATGTATTATGTATTATGTATTATGTATTATGTATTATGTATTATGTATTATGTATTATGTATTATGTATTATGTATTATGTATTATGTATTATGTATTATGTATTATGTATTATGTATTATGTATTATGTATATGTATTATGTATTATGTATTATGTATTATGTATTATGTATTATGTATTATGTTTATGTATTATGTATTATGTATTATGTATTATGTATTATGTATTATGTATTATGTATTATGTATTATGTATTATGTATTATGTATTATGTATTATGTATTATGTATTATGTATTATGTATTATGTATTATGTATTATGTATTATGTATTATGTATTATGTATTATGTATTATGTATTATGTATTATGTATTATGTATTATGTATTATGTATTATGTATTATGTATTATGTATTATGTATTATGTATTATGTATTATGTATTATGTATTATGTATTATGTATTATGTATTATGTATTATGTATTATGTATTATGTATTATGTATTATGTATTATGTATTATGTATTATGTATTATGTATTATGTATTATGTATTATGTATTATGTATTATGTATTATGTATTATGTATTATGTATTATGTATTATGTATTATGTATTATGTATTATGTATTATGTATTATGTATTATGTATTATGTATTATGTATTATGTATTATGTATTATGTATTATGTATTATGTATTATGTATTATGTATTATGTATTATGTATTATGTATTATGTATTATGTATTATGTATTATGTATTATGTATTATGTATTATGTATTATGTATTATGTATTATGTATTATGTATTATGTATTATGTATTATGTATTATGTATTATGTATTATGTATTATGTATTATGTATTATGTATTATGTATTATGTATTATGTATTATGTATTATGTATTATGTATTATGTATTATGTATTATGTATTATGTATTATGTATTATGTATTATGTATTATGTATTATGTATTATGTATTATGTATTATGTATTATGTATTATGTATTATGTATTATGTATTATGTATTATGTATTATGTATTATGTATTATGTATTATGTATTATGTATTATGTATTATGTATTATGTATTATGTATTATGTATTATGTATTATGTATTATGTATTATGTATTATGTATTATGTATTATGTATTATGTATTATGTATTATGTATTATGTATTATGTATTATGTATTATGTATTATGTATTATGTATTATGTATTTATGTATTATGTATTATGTATTATGTATTATGTATTATGTATTATGTATTATGTATTATGTATTATGTATTATGTATTATGTATTATGTATTATGTATTATGTATTATGTATTATGTATTATGTATTATGTATTATGTATTATGTATTATGTATTATGTATTATGTATTATGTATTATGTATTATGTATTATGTATTATGTATTATGTATTATGTATTATGTATTATGTATTATGTATTATGTATTATGTATTATGTATTATGTATTATGTATTATGTATTATGTATTATGTATTATGTATTATGTATTATGTATTATGTATTATGTATTATGTATTATGTATTATGTATTATGTATTATGTATTATGTATTATGTATTATGTATTATGTATTATGTATTATGTATTATGTATTATGTATTATGTATTATGTATTATGTATTATGTATTATGTATTATGTATTATGTATTATGTATTATGTATTATGTATTATGTATTATGTATTATGTATTATGTATTATGTATTATGTATTATGTATTATGTATTATGTATTATGTATTATGTATTATGTATTATGTATTATGTATTATGTATTATGTATTATGTATTATGTATTATGTATTATGTATTATGTATTATGTATTATGTATTATGTATTATGTATTATGTATTATGTATTATGTATTATGTATTATGTATTATGTATTATGTATTATGTATTATGTATTATGTATTATGTATTATGTATTATGTATTATGTATTATGTATTATGTATTATGTATTATGTATTATGTATTATGTATTATGTATTATGTATTATGTATTATGTATTATGTATTATGTATTATGTATTATGTATTATGTATTATGTATTATGTATTATGTATTATGTATTATGTATTATGTATTATGTATTATGTATTATGTATTATGTATTATGTATTATGTATTATGTATTATGTATTATGTATTATGTATTATGTATTATGTATTTTATGTATTATGTATTATGTATTATGTATTATGTATTTTATGTATTTTATGTATTTTATGTATTTTATGTATTTTATGTATTTTATGTATTTTATGTATTTTATGTATTTTATGTATTTTATGTATTTTATGTATTTTATGTATTTTATGTATTTATGTATTTTATGTATTTTATGTATTTTATGTATTTTATGTATTTTATGTATTTTATGTATTTTATGTATTTTATGTATTTATGTATTTTATGTATTTTATGTATTTTATGTATTTTATGTATTTTATGTATTTTATGTATTTTATGTATTTTATGTATTTTATGTATTTTATGTATTTATGTATTTATGTATTTTATGTATTTTATGTATTTTATGTATTTTATGTATTTTATGTATTTTATGTATTTTATGTATTTTATGTATTTTATGTATTTTATGTATTTTATGTATTTTATGTATTTTATGTATTTATGTATTTGTATTTTATGTATTTTATGTATTTATGTATTTTATGTATTTTATGTATTTAATGTATTTTATGTATTTTATGTATTTTATGTATTTTATGTATTTTATGTATTTTATGTATTTTATGTATTTTATGTATTTTATGTATTTTATGTATTTTATGTATTTTATGTATTTTATGTATTTTATGTATTTTATGTATTTTATGTATTTTATGTATTTTATGTATTTTATGTATTTTATGTATTTTATGTATTTTATGTATTTTATGTATTTTATGTATTTTATGTATTTTATGTATTTTATGTATTTTATGTATTTTATGTATTTTATGTATTTTATGTATTTTATGTATTTTATGTATTTTATGTATTTTATGTATTTTATGTATTTTATGTATTTTATGTATTTTATGTATTTTATGTATTTTATGTATTTTATGTATTTTATGTATTTTATGTATTTTATGTATTTTATGTATTTTATGTATTTTATGTATTTTATGTATTTTATGTATTTTATGTATTTTATGTATTTTATGTATTTTATGTATTTTATGTATTTTATGTATTTTATGTATTTTATGTGTTTTATGTATTTTGTATTATGTATCAGTGATTACTGATGTATCCAATAATGAAAATAATGAATAAAATAAAAGATCTATGCAAAAGTATTTATTTACCAATGAAAACGTGAAATAAAAAATATTTGTAGAAAATTAATATATGTATATGTACATACATATATATATATACAGTGCTGCGTACAAAATTAAGACCACCTACACTTTTTCATGAAACTTTTACTTTCGATGCCTACAGCTTTCGAATGATATGTTGGGCTACATAAATGAAACACTCAAATTGTACCTAAATCTAGTGTCTATATTCTGTAATAATTTCATTAAAATAAGACAAGACGGTATTGCAATATAAATTATAAATGCACTGCAATTATCTGCAAAATGCACTGCAAAATGAATGCTGGACCGCTCAGAACAGGACAACTTCAGGACGCAAAAATTTTTTGAAAAGACGTGTTGGAAGTTCTTTCCTCAAGTTAGTTAAAGAAACTCGAGCCCTGTCATTTCGGCAGATCTCCATTACGCAAGCGTCTGCTGGTCACATTTGACGAATCCTTTGCGCAAAAGGATAGTTTGATTGGACCACGACAAAAAAATCCTTACATGCAGACCTGCTCGAGCAAGAGTTTTGTGTCATAGAGGGTAACGCCCACAGCAATTGGAATCCGCAAGACTGGAACGAATTTTTTTCACAGATGAAAATGAAGCCAAGCCAAAGCCATTGAACGTGGTCTTAATTTTGTATGCAGCACTGTATATACATACAGATGGAGCGAAAGAAGTTTCACTTCAGTCGTGTGGTCATAAGCACACTCGTTTTTTTAATCAGGTGATTCCTCGTGCTAATCTTGTTAAAGATTCCGGGATTAGGTTTGATAGTAAGCAGATTTTTCCTTCCAGAGATAATTTAGTCCTGGGTTTTATTTAAAGGTGGTCCAAAGGATTTAACAACCCCTTGATTACTACACCTACATATTTCTCTTGTCAGACCATTACTCGAATATGCGTTCCAGGTTTGGTCTCCTCACTACTCTTCGCATGTTAGAACTATTGAATCGGTTCAACGAAGGTTCGTTCGATTCGCACTGAATCATCTTCCTTGGGAAAACCAATTAGTTCTTCCATCATATGAATCCCGGCTTAAGTTACTCAACTTGCTCTCTTTACAAGCGTCGTGAGGTGGCCGATGTTGTATTTGTTCATTGTTCAGCTCCTTAATGGAAAGATTGACTCAGGTTTTCTAAGTCACCGTCCTTAGAGAGATTTGTAATAATCTGAGAGGACCACCTCCTTTACAAATCAACTCTTCTAACACGAATTACGTCAGAATTGAACCTGTCAATCGCATGTTCATTAACGTGAACCAAAATATTAATGTCTTCCATGTCGGCCGCAATCTGTCGAGCTGATTCTGTATTACTCAAAGTCGACGTGTTTCATTCGTTTCCGCTGATCGACGAGGTCCAGACAGCTGTCCGAGATCCATGGCTGCGTGCGTTTACGGATAGGTGGGCACAAGTCCATTGTACACCCCACAATTGTCTTTCTTCTACATCGATATCGAGCGCCGCGAATTTGTTGGATAATGAGATTTGAAACTCTGATGACCCGGTCCAGTAGGCACGCCCACTTCTTCTTGGCTGGTTGTGGCGTCGTTTTATTTGCTCTTCGTGCATTTGTAATTTCGCTCGACAAGATCCGCAATCGGGCCCACGCATTGCTCGTACATGCGTCTTCGATCGGAATCTTGCGTTGATCAAAAAGTAGTCTAACATCGCCGAGTCTTTTATCAGCAAGAGTTAACCCTTCTAGCACAGAAGGCGCACTTTTCAGCTAAGCATGAAAATCTATATATGCATACACATACATACATATATATATATACACATATATATATACATATATAGAGTTTCCCTTCTAACACAGAAGGCACACTTCCCAGCAGGGCTGAGAAATATTTACCACTGCCGTGGCTCAGCTGAGACATGCAAACATAAAATATTAGTAACATGTAAATAGAACACAAATCCTATCTCTAAAAAGAGATTGAACATAAATTAAAATAAAAAGTAAGGGCATCCAACATGTAACCCACCAAACAACATAAAATGTAAGCAATCACGTGAGATTAAAAAGACTCCTTTTAAGGACATCTTTACCAATACTCACGTTAAACACATTAATATTGTTGTTCACGTTAATGAACATGCGATTGACAGGTTCGAATCTGCCGTAATTCGTATTAGAAGAGTTGATTTGTAAGAGAGGTGGTCCTCTAAGATTGTAACGACTCACTCTAAACGATGCACGGCGACCTAGAAAACCTGAGTCAACCTTTCCATTAAGGAGCTGATGAACAAAAACAACATCGGCCACCTCACGGCGCTTGTGAAGAGAGCTTAAGTTAAGTAACTTAAGCCGAGATTCATAAGATGGAAGAACTAATGGGTTTTCCCAAGGAAGATGATTCAGTGCGAATCGAACAAACCTTCGTTGGACCGATTCAATAGTTCTAACATGCACAGAGTAGTGAGGAGACCAAACCTGGGACGCATATTCGAGTAATGGTCTGACAAGAGAAATATAAAGGTGTTTAGTAATCAAGGGGTTGTTAAATTCTTTGGACCACCTTTTTATAAAACCCAGGACTAAACTACCTCTAGAAGAGATATAGTTGATGTGAGTGGAAAAATCCAGCTTACTATCAAATCTAATCCCGAGATCTTTAACAAAGTTTACACGAGGGACACCTTCATTAAGAAAGGTGTAGTTAAAAATTATAGGATCACGTCTCCTACTAAAAGTCATGACTTCACATTTACTAATATTAAGAACCAGGTTGTTATAAGTACACCAAGAGTAAAAGGTGTCAAGATCAGCTTGCAAAAGTTTGCAATCCTCAATACTCTTAATGTGACGGTATAACTTGATGTCATCAGCGTAAATCAATATTCTACAGTGTCTTAGCAAGGAAACAATGTCATCAATTGATAGAATGAAGAGAAGAGGGCCGAGATGACTTCCTTGAGGGACACCGGATGATGCTTCAATGGGTACTGATTTGGATCCACGAAAAAGAACTTGGTAGGTCCGGTCAGCTAAGTAAGACTGGAACCACACCAGAAGTGCTTGCGGAAAGCCAAGCCTTCTTAATTTGAGAATTATAATAGAATGGGAGAGCTTGTCAAATGCCTTGCTAAAATCAGTGTAAACGCAATCAGTTTGACAACCAGAAACGAAGCCCTCGACAGCATGAGAAGTGAACTCAAGAAGATTGGTGGTAGTGGAACGACCTGCAAGAAAACCATGTTGATTCGTTGAGACCAGCCTCTTGCAGATCGGAGCGATCGCAGAATAGATAATTGATTCGAAAAGCTTCGGTATAACAGACAACTTCGCAATTGGTCTATAATTCGATATTTCGTTTTTGCTACCACTTTTATGAATAGGAATTATGAACGAATTCTTCCAAAGCGTAGGGAAGCACCCTTTATCCAGGGACTTCTGAAACAGGATTTTCAGTGGAGACTGGAGAACCTCCACACAGGACTTCAGGACAGCAGGTGGAATACCGTCAGGGCCCGAAGTGTAGTCGAAAGGGAGTTCATCAATATGTTTCACGATATCAGCAATGGTAATTGAGAGAGGTAAAAAACGAATGGATTTCGCCAGGTGAGTTGGTGTTTGAGTGGGTGGCGGTTGTTGTTGCCAATGAAACTGATAATTTGCATTTCAATAATTCCATTGCTATGAATTCCTTTTGACCGACGTGATGTTCATACATTCTACGCGGCCAATTGAGTTTTCGGCCAGCAACCCATTTCTCACCAGCATCCCTGGTCCCCAGTGCTGACGCATCGGCTGCCCCTGGTGCAGTATTATTATTTCGTCAATAGCTAGTTCGTGCGTCCATGTGGTTTATTGCCTAGTTTCTTCGGTTTCCCGATTCTGGCCAATTCGCCAGGTCGACCCCTCTCCTCCTTTCATAGTCTGAACTTGGGCCAGACGACGACGGCGGATTTCCGTCTGCTATGATTTTGATTATAATTGAAATGATAGCGAAAACCCTTGGAATAGAGAGTCTATTGCATTTTTAAGGGTTATACTCACATTTTAGGCCTGCAGAACCTCGATTCAGTGGGGAACGATTTTCTTAACAGTGTTATAAACCATTCGTCTATTTGTTGTAAGTAAATCTCATCCAAGGAGAGGTGGGTGCCAATTTAAAACAAAAACACCTTTTGACCTTTTAAAATCTTTGGAACCACAAGAATTTGAAATAATTGAGATAAAGCAAAGTCTGGGCCGTAGCAAACATTTGCCAGAACATATATGCAGTAAGGCACAGTGTATGTGAACTGTTGCACAAACAGACTTGAGTTTCTTCGCCTCTTGTGCCCCGTCCTTCCCATTTCCCAGCTTACCCGAAAAATCTGGTGATTTTTTAAAGTGTGGAAACGCGATGCAATTGAAATCAATTCTCTCCCTTGTAAATTTTTTTTCCCAAAGAACATTTACCTAAAACAAAATTAGAAACTAGTTGGGATGTGGGTTTGACCCCTTTGGTCCACACGATTAACTTCCCAGTATGATGAACGAAGATGGAATAAACTGACTTCTTACTTCTTACAAAATAGTTATACGTTTAGCACTAGTGGAAAATTGGCTAGTATCAGAACTGATGACAAAGCAATCCCGAGAGAAGTTAGTTCAAATAACTATAATAGTAGTAAACGCACAAAATTTTTCTAGAGAATTTGTTTTTCCTGAACGTTAGCAAACAAACATGTCCTCCGCATTTCGTTCGCTGCACTAAAGCGGGTGTTCAAATTGGTATTGAGCGTGCTGTAGCGCCGTTGACAAACTGAGAAGCGAATGACTTCATTTGGAAATTCCAAAGCTTTCCGGAGATATTAGCAAAACTGTAATTGTTAAGTACTTGTCCGACTTGACCAAAAAGAACCAATTTTGCGGTAACTACTGGAAATCCCGGGATAAACCGCCATTTCCTGAAACTATTTCACGCGTAGAAAATAATTCCACGTCAAAAAGTGCTAATCCAAGGTTAGAAAAATTCGCGCTGTTTGTAAAGGGTAACGAAATTTTTCCACGATTTTGAAAGGTTGTCGGTTTTTGACAAGTGATGTTTTGTACGAAGGCTATCGCTGTGCAAAACCCAAAAAATATCACTTCGTTTAGAACGGGTCTCTTTCCATCGAGTTTATGAGATATTAGCAAAATTTGTCAATTTAAGGTCTTTCTGACAATTAGCCGAAGTTTTTCTATTTAAACAAAAAAGGCCCGACCGAATATCATGAAATTTTTTTCGGAGCATTTCTTCGTTAATATTCTTTTTTTCGGCACCTCAATGAAGTCGAATAGTTTTTAGTTTGGGCGGTATCGTGCAGGTACAAAAATCATAAACGTCGTCTAAACAAAAAAAAAAAAAATAAATAAACGGTTCGACCGAATTTTATGAAAATCTTTTCCGATCATATTTTGGTTAATACTCTTCGAACGGCACGTCAACTAAGTTGATATCTTTTATAGTTCGCGCGATATCGTGCAGGTACAAAAATCACTTATGTCATTTAAACCAAAAAACCGCTCGACCGAATATTATAAAAAAGTTTTTAAGATTATATTGTCGCTAATACGCTTCGAACGGCACCTCAAGTAAGTCAATATCTTTCGTGGTTGGGGCGATATCGTGCAGGTACAAAAATCACTTACGCAGCTTAAACAAACAAAGGGCTAGTCCGAATTTTATGAAAATCTTTTCAGATCATATTTCGGTTAATACGCTTCGAACGACACCTCAATGAAGGCGATATCTTTTTTGGTTCACGCGATATCGTGCAGGAAAAAATGACCACATCCGTACGCACACACACACACACACATACTTCCTCCCAATTTTTTGCTTAAAATGCTCCTGGGACCTTGAAAGATGAAAATACGTCGAAATTTTCGATTTCGATTTTCGGACCGATTACAATAACTTCCTATACTGGGAAGTTAAAAAATTTCAGTCAACCAATCTGTTTGTACCTTTAAGGGTCGGTTTCACAGTTATACTTCAGTTTTCCTTAAGCTTAAGTAAATTTTTTACTTAAGTTAAACTTAAGTCAAATTCGGTTTCGCAGTGCATTTTTTGTCTTCTTGCTATTGTAATTGTTTCATAAGGCAGCACTTCAATATTGTAAATTATGAACTTACAATAGCCAAACTTTACATATCAAATTTCCTTTTAATCGCGTTTTCCTTGAAATGTACTGGAATCAATTGACGTTTGAATTTTCTATGCATTATTAGTGCAGTGCAATTAGTAAATCAAATTGCATTTCATGATGTACAAAATTTTTTTTTTTTGGACTTTGTTCGGGTACATCTGACAATGTTAAAACCAAGTTTGTGGGGTCGCAGTGTGATGGGAAAAGCCGCCATCTTGAAAAAGAGGTAGAGGTGGTTTATACCAAATAACTCGGTTGTGTGCAATGATAGCTTAAAATGATCCATACAAAGTCATTAGAGAATAAAATTATCTACAAAATGAGCCCTTAACGAGGTCTATAAGTTAATTTGGCTCAGAGTTATGGCCGCTCAAAGTTCGAATTTGTTCGGGTGGTTGAGGTTGAATGAAGTTTTTTGCGATTAACTCGTAAGATATTAATTTGGGTGGGCTAATGCCGATTACAAAACTTATAGTGCTAGTGATTACCTTTAGAATAAGCCCTTAGTCATCGTTCTCGCTTGTATAGTTTGCGAGTAATCCAACGCCAAAGTTCGTACTGGACGTGCCTGAAATAACTGATATCGCAATTTTTTTTGAATATCTCCTTAACGGTTGCTCATATGATAACGTAGTAAACAGCAGAAATACGGGTATTAAAATATCTAAAGTCCACTGGGCCAACGGAAAACATTTTCACATTTTGATATTGGGCCAAAGTCAAATGTCAACGACAACCTTGTGCCAACGCCGGGCCGATGGTTTTTTCCTACATGGGGTGAGATTCGGCTCAATCCCTTCCGCCTAAATGCCTCACGTAACTAATGGACGACCCCTTACACCTAGTTCGTTCGTTCCTTTTGTCCGTTCGGCGTCCGGTCCGCCCCAAAGTTGAAAAATTATTCTCAAAATCGTGCTTAAAAAATGATAAAATCTTTAAATTATCACATGAATCTAAAAGTATATAAAAAAATATTTTTCCTCAGAAATGAAACATTGCGTTTCTGAAAATATAAAAAAAATAATTTCCGTAGGTACACTCCACTTGGTCTACTTAAATTTGTCTTTATTACTTTTCCAGAAACAAACCTAGTCATTTAGTATCCAATTACTTGTCATAAACCAACAGAAAATTTTAATTATGACATATGAAATTGTTTGTTTAAACAAAACACAAACGAAAAAACATAAAGTGCATCATGAATTACAACAGCAATAAAATGCCATTCATTCAATTTAGCCCCGGAACAGGATTGCGATTATTCAATTATCGTCACGAAAGGGTTCTTTTGATTGCATTTCATTCAGTTTAAATTGCCCCAGAATTGGAAGACAGCATAGTTACAACTAACTAACAGAAGTACACAGAAACGACTTGCAATTCATCATTTGATTTCTAGGGCAACAGGAGTTAATTCAACTGTCCGGAATTGAGTTATAAATGCTCTATTATTCAGGACTCTTAGTCCTCAAAGGACTGAACTAAATTTCCAGTTCTCATTAGAGGCATAAATGCAATTTTGCATCAGCTAGCAAATTTAGGCCATCACCCACCGGGCATTTTCTAATTTCATTTTTTACATTTTCGAAAAAAAAAAGTAGACCAGACGTCTTCTTGGTAAAGGACGAAAACTGGGTATTAAGGATCCTTGAATGGTTGTTAAATTGAGAAAGAGCAGCACGATATCATGAAAGGATGGATTTGATAGCGCAACAATTGCTGGCCTTTCATTCCCACTCCTCTAATTGAAAGCAGTGGGAGGTGCCCAAAAGTCCAAATGATATGTTGCATTTCGCGGAAGTTCCGTGCGGCCAGCCACTAGCCATGGTTTGATTAAGGATAATAAAACCGCAGGCTTTTATGCTGCTATGGAGGAGTGCAGTGTGTTGATACTCCGCGTTCGATTTCCAAGAACAGTTTTCTGCAGTTTAAATTGTGACATGTCCTCAAATAACAGACTGAGTTCATACTGCTGTTGCATACGATGCTATTCCAGGAAATTATTTACTGCAGTCAATTTAATTTTGTTTTTTTCGAAGTTTCTTTTTTTTTTTTAATTTTAATATTTCAAACTATAAAAAATAGAGAAATGCAATTTTATGAATTCATTGGAACGCAATTTGTGAAAAAAGAGGTGTATCCCATCACGGAATTCTAAGAATTGAAGACAATTGAAACTAAGCAATTTAAGTTTAGTCGTTATGTATTCTGTGCAGTCACGCAAATATGAAGCCCATGTATTTGCAAGTAGACGGACTTGTACAGTCAATCTGTAGGTATGTTGCTGAAAAAACTACCTTATGGTTGAAAGTAGTTTTGTTCGTTGAAAAATGATGTGATTAAGCTACCTTGGCGATGGGCATGTGCAACTGTTGGCAGTTTTTTGGAAAACTCAAAAATTTTCATACTATTGCAAGCTGCAGTTTCAAAACGGTAAGTTATATGAAAAAAATTTTTAAATAAAAGTTGTTGATAATAATCTAGGGAACAACTTTCCCATTTACAGTTTTGCGTTAAAATAATATTTTCAGGACAAAAAAGTGGAAAAACACTTTTTTGAGACTTTAACGCCATCTACTGTGTGCATTTCTTGTTGTACAGCATCGCGCCAATGACATAACTTGTAGATCGCTACATTTTTTGTTCAATAAATTTTCCTGTAAAATGTATGCAAATCGAGAAAAACGCATTTCAAAAAAATTTTTTTTTTACTTTTTTTGAGTTTTCCAAAAAACTGCTAACAGTTGCACATGCCCATCGCCAAGGTAGCTTAGTCACATCATTTCGCACCCTTAGAACATAAATGGCACTAAACGAAAATGTTAATTTTACAGTATGGCCGTTTTAAGATTTTTTAAGAATTGAATGGGTTATATGGAACTAAAAAAATATAAATAAAGCTTTGTGATCGGCTTAAAATAACAGTTTTACTAACGCTGTTTCAGTATCCAGTGGCATACAATAAAATTATTGATTAAATCCTTATTAAATTTAAAAAATAACTGACACTAAACTCAAACGGCGACTTATGCAATTACGCACAGCTAATATTTGAAAGCATATTTATTGATTAAATGGCTCTTTACAGAAAATGCCCGTTATCGAATTCATATAAAAACAAAATCCACACTAAAGTTATTAAATAACTGGCATTATATTCAAACTGCCACTTATGCATTTACTCACTGTAAATATTCGAAAGCAAATTTATTAAATAAATGGAACTTTACACAAAGTGCCATTTTTTAACTCACCTCGACAAGGATTCCCTCGGGAGACTTGACGCGAACTGGCGTAGTGCCGGTTTATCAATTACCGACCGGACAAATTGTGACAAATTCATAAGTGACACTAGCGACATCTAGCAAAAATTTGGCGCATTAGAGCTACCGGGGTCTTTGCATTAGGCGCGTTTCGTTTTAAGCGTTTTGACTGTATACTTAACTAAAAAATGTCATTTTTTGTATAGTGCCACTTATGTTTTAAGAGTGCGATTTTTCAACGAACAAAACTCCTTTCAACCATAAGGCAGTTTTTTCACTGAAACTATTTTTTTCACGACAGATTTACTGTACTATTAGACTCACTTTGTTTGGAGAAAAATTGACAAAATTCTAAAGCCACTTAGTGCCTTTATGACACTCGTTATTTTTTGGCTAATAAATCTGCTAGAAAAACTAATTCTGCGAAAATGATTGAAAAATTTTGCAAGAAGAGGATAACATACATACAGTAGGTTTAATATTTTTTGAAATATGACAGATCTATCTCAATTGCGTTTTGTTATACAGTGCTGCCAGTTCAGGGGAATCTCCCCTAAATTTAGGAGAATATGAGCTCGCCAGGGGAATTCCAGGATAAAAGGGGAAAATTTCTAGGGGAATGAAATTTTAAAGTATGTACTTCATTTAATCGAATCAACTAATGAAATAGTTGTTCCACAAAAGTTGAAATTCCCATTTCGTAACTACTTGATGCCGGTCGAATGTATCGACTAGGGAATCCAATCCCGCATCAAAATCTCAATCCCGATCGAGAAAATTAAAATTACTTGAAAAAATGCAATTTTTACAATTTTTCTATTTTTAGCCGATTTAGGGATTTTATCTATTTTTAACCCTTTAGGATTAACCCTTATCATAAAGTTCGCCTTGATTTAATACAAATCAGCCACTTTCGCAAATAAATATTAAAAAAAGTGTATTTCATTGCATTAGTTTTCATTATTATTGAAACTAGCATAAAACCCGCGTGCCTTGCAACGCCTTTAAATAAAAACTGTTTATTATGTGCAATGTTTTCCTTCAAAAAAAAAGAAACAAACAAAAAAGTCAGCGCATTTTTTTAATAAATATGGTAAGCAAATTGCTGCGTATATCACCTCTGCTCAACAAATCTGCAAGTTTTGAAGCAGAGATTGGCATGAATATGTCATCAAGAGAAGTGACATTTTAGGGTGTGACGAACGTTCGTTAAGTTTGTTCGCCTATTTACGTGGGTGCAAGAAATTATGAAGCAATCACAAATGAATATTAAATAAAGTGAATTTCGAGTCATTCATTTCTTCGAGATTATAGGAATGCACTGTCAAAATTTCAGCCCTGCAGCTTCAGAGGTTTGGGTTAACCCCATTTCATCCCCTTAGGGGGTGAATTTCGAGTAATCGCCTCTTAGTGGATGTCCACGTCATTATAGGGATGCACTGTCCAAATTTCAGCCCTATAGCTCCAGTAGTATGGTTACCCCATTTCACCCTTTAGGGGATGAATTTCGAAAAATCGCTTCTTAGTGGATGTCCACGTCATTAAGGGGATGCACTGTCAAAATTTCAGCCCTATAGTCTTAGCGGTTTGGATAAACCCCATTTCACCCCTTAGGGGATGAATATCGAAAAATCGCTAGGGATGCACTGTCAAAATTTCAGCCCTTTACCTCTAGCGGTTTAGGTTGTGCGTTGTCTGTCAGTCAGTTACTTTTTATGCAATAGAAAAAAAAAAGTTCTACGATATACATTAGCCGAGATATCAGGCGTAGAGCGTAAAAAATGGTGAAAAATCGTACTAATTAATTAATTAAAAAAAAAAACTAATCAAAATAGCGAAAAACGGAAACTTACTTCCACCTTCTGGGGTATCCAAGCATCTACAAAAAAAATCAGATTTCTATCTCTTCTAGTTTGGCTACAATGCGTGACGGTACGCACAAGCAGACACACAGATACACAGACACACACTTTCTTTTATTAATATAGAAGAAGATAATCGCGAAAACCCCTAAAAAGGGGTGTTTTTTGCATTTTTAAGGGTGACGCCCATGTTTTAGAACCGCGGGACCCCGATTTTCGTGATCAGCGTCCCCAAAAACCTTTCGGGTTCGATTTTCTTAACGGTGTTATTTTGGAACACCCTAACGCGCGTTTTGAATGGACTATCTGTGCAGTTCTGAACTGTGCTGGAATTGATTGCGATAGCATTTTCTTACAAAGTAGCATTACATTTGTTTTTAAATTTACTCTCCCTTACAGCAGAGTTTATGCTACCGACGCGACGTAAAAAATCGGAATCAACTCCAGCGTAGTTTAGAATAGACCTGAATATACTTTGCTTGATTGACTCGGTAGTTCGTGTGGCATACTTATCCCCTTACGCTCATTCGTGGGGAATCCCCTGTCCTAGTCGTAGAATAACATTTACTGTGTTTCCATGAACCGGGGTAGAGTATTCGTTGAGTTTACGGAAAGCCTTTTCCCTCAATTCAACTCGATGACAGTTGTGGGTTGAAGTGACAGATAAGTAATTTTAAGTCGTATCTCCGTTGGTATGTATGCAGTAAACGAACTTAAACAAATTCATATGCAAAACCCGGCCTAATCCAACGTGTTTCGTGAGGTTTTGTTGGATTTAACGAACTTGACTCAACCCGGGGTTGTTACTCTGGCGCTCACTTTACGTTAAGCGATTTTGTGCTATTGCTGTATTGCTTAGTAGGCAGATATCTTCAATTAACGAATTTAAATATTTTGTGGCGTGTAAAGCCTCAATTAGGGAGCAAAGTTCAAAGTTTAACTTATACGCGAAACATAAACTCAGTTGGTAATTTACCAAAGTTTCATTTTTTTTTATAAAACAAACTCTGCCAATTTTGCTGGCACGTTACAGCACTTGACGGAACTTTATCTGTCAACTAATGCAACGCTAAGCTAAGCCTAGGTTGTGAAAAGTCATGCTCAGCTAAGGTTCGCAACGCAACGCTGCTATGTAACTGGGCCTTTATACTGGCCGCAACGGAGCGGAGAGTCAACGCAATGGAATTTTGCTTCTTATACTGACGGAATCGAACGTAGCAAATAGAGGTCCCGCCAAGGGGGCGTTCAAGTATTACGTAACGCAATTTTTGAAAATTTTGGACCCCCCCCTCCCCCCCTGTAACGCGCCGTAACGTTTTTCTGTACCCCCCCCCACCCTAAACGTTACGTAACACCCAACACTTTTACGTGAAAGTGACAATTATATGACGCAAAGTACCAGAAAGCCGCTAAAATAGCTTATTTATTGTTTTAATCGCGATTACCCGTAACACATAAACGAAAAGGGTTGCTAAGTTGGGAGATTTGAATGCCCTATTTTTTTATTTAAATAAAAAAACAATGTTACGTAACGCGTTGTTCGAACCCCCCCCCCCGCCCCTGTAACGCATCGTAACGTTTTACAAACCCCCTCCCCCCCCCCCAAAATGCGTTACGTATTACTTGAACGCTCCCCAAAAGAGTTTATGCCGGAGCGCGCAGCTGGAGAAATTAAAGCTGCACACAAATAAAAATTGCGCACATATTGATAAGAAATGCGCTTATGTATTTTCAAATTTCCCCTTCGAAATTTGTTGCGACTAGGCTAAGGGACGTTTCTCTATTAAGTCCCGGTTCTTGTAAGAGGTGATTCTACTGCCGAAATCCCGAGAATCCTGCGGATCCCGCATGTCTAGTCCCGCATTACTGATCCCGCAAAAACAGTGCGGGATTGGATTCCCTAGTATCGTCAATGGATGGCGTGCATACCGTTGGGTATGCAGATGATGTAGCGATTGTGGCACGTGGCAAGTTTATGAGCACTACGGCAGATATCATGAGGAATGCACTCCAAGTGGTTGAGCAGTGGTGTACGGAACAGGGCCTCACCATAAATGCCAATAAGACAGACGCGATAATCTTCACTAGGAAGATTAAAGATCTGGATTTTCAGCCCCTCATGCTTTTTGGATCGAGGATCAAGGTGTCTGGGATGGTCAAGTATCTGGGTGTATACTTGGACTCGCGACTAACCTGGAAATACCACGTTGAAGAGAAGATTAAGAAGGCGACAAGGGTGCTTCTCCAGTGCAGAAGAGTATGTGGACTAAGGTGGGGTATCTCACCAAGGTTAGCATACTGGACATATACCATGATGGTGAGACCCATCATAACTTATGCCTCGGTGGTCTGGTGGACTAAAGCCACACAGAAAACCGTCAAGAGGCATTTGGACAAGGTGCAAAGAATGGCCAGCGTAGGTGTGAGCGGTGCTTTCCGCACCACACCCGCCGCGGCATTGGAGGCGCTGTTAGGTCTGCTGCCGTTAGATCTCCAGGTGATGAAGACTGCGGCAGCCTCAGCGATTCGGATGAGACGGGATGCCGCATGGCAGGCGTCAGGAACCTTATATGGGCACATGAAGATCCTGGATCGCATTAAAGGGATTAGGGAGCTCATGATGCCCATGGAAGGGATCACAAAAATGAGGGTGACCGAAAGGTATCATAAAACCCTCATAGGGAACGGAACGCTCCCGGAAGGGAGACCGGAAGACATATATATCTTCACGGACGGATCCATGATTGACGGCAGAGCAGGTGCGGGAGTCTTCTCAGAGGACTTAAATCTGACCTGCTCTCTGGCTTTGGGGAATTACACCTCAGTCTACCAGGCGGAAATGCTTGCTCTGCTGCATGCGCTGGATCACATAAATGAGGGTCAAGTGCAGGGAAGAAGTATCCTTATAGCACTGGACAATCAGGCTGTGATTAAGCGCATGAATCAGACAGAGATTAATGCGTCTCTGGCGTTGGAATGTGTCCAAAAACTGAACAGGTGTGCGCAACAAAACAACGTGACGCTAGCTTGGGTTAGAGGACATACAGGCATCGATGGGAACGAAAAGGCTGACAACCTGGCAAAACAGGGGTCAACCTCGGAATTCTGGGGACCGGAGCCATACTCTGCCATTGGCAGAGGGTTGGTAAGGAACTACATCGAGAAATGGGTCGCTGAGGAACACCGGAGACGGTGGGACGCTATGACCACGTGTAGGCAGGCTAAGATGGTGCTTACGTTGCCGATTACCGCAGCCAGAAGAAGGATCCTGCATATGCAAAGGAGAACCCTCAGATGGTTGGTGGCACTGATTACAGGACACGGATGTTTCAGGTATCACCTAAAAAGAATGGGAATTCTGGAGGATGACACCTGTCGGATGTGCCTGGAGGAACCTGAGACGGCCACACACATAGTGTGTCACTGTCCGGCGGTGGCGAGGAAAAGGGCTGCCATAACTGGACTCCATTGGATGGAGGACATGAGGCAGACTCCCTTCAATCAGCTGCTGGCGATAACTAGGGGAGTCGAAGTAAGGGAGCAATGGTACAACCCACTGCAACCCCAATAAGATGACTCTAGGTAGAGGGACGAAAAGGGACCCGCAAATAGTGGTCTGATTCGATATCCCTCGAAAATCTATATCGTCAATGGATGTGATATCAATGAATTCAGTAAGCATTGCGACCAATTTCCAGTCGAACAACGATTCAGCGATATTTTGGACAAACAAACGGAAATGCAAAAATAGTACCACAGAATAGCTTTTGCTTAGAGAAAATCAGCATGCTTGCGCTCACAGCTTCAGCGTAGATAAAATCAGACATATAAGATTTGGCATCGGAATTTTAAAACATTTGTATCGATGTTGATGAAATTATCACCGAATGGATCTTCGTCGTTCAAAAATTAAAAAAATACGATCTACAGACGAGCTCTTGGTGAAAGTTCTTGAAGGGGTAGATCCAGCATCGTAGAGGTGAGCCTAGATATAAGAACATTTGCAAACTTGCAACCACTTTGTTCTCGTTACCATTTTCAAACGCCTCACTGGAGAGGGAATTCTCCATTACAAACGGTTTTAAATATAAGCTGCGCAGTAGATGTTAATCATGCCAATAAGGTTTGTGTTAACGGGGAAAACGTCTAACTTTGAGCCTTCGGCAAAATTTTTCATTTGTAACCGATAACCACAATATAAATAATTTATTATTCCATTAGTTTTTTTTCCTATCATTCTTCGTTTTCTTTATTTTTACATTTTTTACATTTCGAAACGAACTTTCTTTTCTCCTTCAGTCTAAATAGTGGATACTTAAAATTATTCTATCAGATGACGCTATAAGCTCTGGGAAGCCTGCGCTCCCAAAGACTCCGGATGAGCTCCTCCCCATCCCCGAGACAGTTCCCTGCCAGACTCTGGAATCCCCTCAGGAAATCTGAGGGCTTGCGGTCTCCGGGCTCATGCGCCGCCAACAGCTGCTCGAGGCGGTTCCTGGTTGATAAACCATATCGCTCCAGCAACCGCCTCTTAGCCTCAGTATAGCTGGCAGAGCTGAGGTCCGGAAAAGCATGCAAGAGGATCTTGGCTGCCTCCGTCGGGAGAGCGGACACAATGTGGGACAACTTCGTTTTGTCCGAAGTTATCCCGTTCAGCCCAAATTGAGCCTCAGCCTGGTAAAACCATACTGCCGGGTCACTTTGCGGCCAGGTTCAATCTAGCCGTTGAGGCTACGTCAACTTCTGCCCGAAGCCTACGCGCCGATCCGGCAGCCCCTCCTCCAGGCTGAGCAACGACTCATCCATGTTAGTCCAGTCAAACGAAAAAACGCCATAATTGGAAGATAATTCGGAAGTTGCTGAAAATTGGAACAGCCCTTAAAAACATTATTATACATAAGCTGTAGAGACTGCCACAAACTTTTTTATTCAAGGTCAAAGGGTCAAAACATCAGTTTTTTGCAAATATATGCTAAACCGTACGTCTTATCAGAAAATTGTGTTTACAACGTTTGTAGATTAGGCGATTATCTACAAAAAAAATATATTATACATTTTCTCGTAGGAATTGCCATTTCTGAGATATTGTCGTTTTAATAAGTTAAAATACTCATATTCTATCATTCCCGACTTGTAAAGGTCATCAGAAGTTTAATAAATCCTTTGTTGGAGTACGCGGCTAATATTTTCAGGGGTGATTCCTGGATGTCTTTGGAGAAAAAAATTGTTTTACAGAGGGCAGCTATCTCCACTATCCCCTAAGATACAGGGTGATTAGGGAAAAAAATTTGCTTTTTTTTAAATTTACTGAAATTTGAATAACTCCTAATAGTCCAATCAATCTACGGAATCACCATGTTAATTTCCAGACAATTGAAGGCAGGAAAAAAAATATGGGCGTGTAGAACACTTAATTTGAAGAATGATAGCGTTTTTTTTACGGAACTGCATTGGCGAACTTAACCTAAAAAAATCGCAAAAGTCAAAAAACCGGTTTTTCGCCAATAAAACAAAAAGTTGAGCTCGGATCCGAAAAAGTTAAATTATAAAGTTATAGGTATTAAAATTATCTTTCAATTGATGTGGTACAAAATATTGGTTAGTGTCTTATACATGGAGAAAAATGCTAAAAACCGTTAAAAATCGCTTCTTTTTCTTTTATTTTTTTCTTTTTATTGATGCGACCTAGAAACTTTTTACTTGGTAAAAATGTTGCTTTTGGCAATCTGAAAACTCATTATTTTTTTGGCTCGAAATTTTGCAAAATATGGGTGAAATTACGATTTATGTAAAAAAAAGCGTTTTCGTAAAATCCTTCGTCTACAGCTCCTCGACCTCGTAGGACATTTTTTCGATGCTCTTTTTCTTCGTTAAGAGTTAGACTATCATGCAATATAAGTTAAAATTGGAATTTTTCAATTTTATGTACAAAAAACTCCACCGCAAAAAGACAAGTTTTTTTGCCGCAAAAAAAAAACAAGTTTTTTATTTCATTATTTTTCGACTCTAACCTACTATTTAATAAAAGTTTATATTCTTTTTAGAGAATAAATAGGTAATTTGGTCATACAGTAGGTTAGAGTCGAAAAATAATGAAATAAAAAACTTGTCTTTTTTGCGGCAAAAAAACTTGTCTTTTTGCGGTGGAGTTTTTTGTACATAAAATTGAAAAATTCCAATTTTAACTTATATTGCATGATAGTCTAACTCTTAACGAAGAAAAAGAGCTTCGAAAAAATGTCCTACGAGGTCGAGGAGCTGTAGACGAAGGATTTTACGAAAACGCTTTTTTTACATAAATCGTAATTTCACCCATATTTTGCAAAATTTCGAGCCAAAAAAAATAATGAGTTTTCAGATTGCCAAAAGCAACATTTTTACCAAATAAAAAGTTTCTAGGTCGCATCAATAAAAAGAAAAAAAATAAAAGAAAAAGAAGCGATTTTTAGCGGTTTTTAGCATTTTTCTCCATGTATAAGACACTAACCAATATTTTGTACCACATCAATTGAAAGATAATTTTAATACCTATAACTTTATAATTTAACTTTTTCGGATCCGAGCTCAACTTTTTGTTTTATTGGCGAAAAACCGGTTTTTTGACTTTTGCGATTTTTTTAGGTTAAGTTCGCCAATGCAGTTCCGTAAAAAAAAACGCTATCATTCTTCAAATTAAGTGTTCTACACGCCCATATTTTTTTTTCCTGCCTTCAATTGTCTGGAGAATTTCCGTAGATTGATTGGACTATAAAGTAATTATCATAAAGTAGCCTAATTAGGCTCATCTTTTAGGTAAATGTGTATTCTTATATTTGGTATAAAGCACAGGAACCTGAGTGACTCCGTTCAAAAAATATGTAGGCTCAAACCAATGCTTTGCATCTAGACCTGGCAGATTTCTTCATTTTTCTCAGAAAATTCGTTACTAACAGTACATTTTTTTTGCGTTTCTGATGACCTACAATATTTCCATACACAATAAGTGTTTATTTTGGGTAGTTTTGTAGGTAGTAGTAGTAGTTTTATCGTGAACAATTAAAAAGTTACTCGTCTTTCAACTGCGGCATAGTTCTAATACAGTTGAAAATTGCTGCAGACCATAAAAACAAAGGTACCAAAAAATCCGTGTTATGCAAAACAAAACAAAAAAAAAATGCAATGTCAATGGTAAAAAGCAGTTTTTTGCAATTACCTCTACTACTACGAATTACCATTCATGACTTATCGACATTTTAAAAATGTAATAAAAAGTCGAATTCTACACTCTTTGTTTTACACACCATCTCCGGGGAGGTGTATTTTTCTACTATCAAGTGCAAGTGTGGCTAGGTAACGAGCTGGACCCTGAAGACTGGGGATGGGTATTCAAAGATAACAGCTTGGTGCCAATTCCGACTTTACTTCCGCCTGCTCTAGAAAAACTTCTCAAAACTATTTTTTGTAATTGTAAGAAAGGCTGCAATTATAATTATGGCTGTAAAAAAGATTGGGTGTGCAAATTTATGTTCGTAGAAATCAAACCTTTCTCGATCGTCCTGGACTTAGTGTGTGAAAATATTATAAAATATAAATTTTCAAGAATTTGAAGATCCCACAAATTTTACACACAGCGGGATAATTTATGGATTAAAACAATTGTGTCGTTTTTTATCGTTGGTAATCCGCTTTAAGACTATTGTAGCTTTTCTACGTATTCCACCATCAGAGTTCAAACTTTTAACATTCTTTCCATAATGGGGCCCATCCACAGGCCAACTGGTTGCCCAAACTGAGTTGTGTTGGCACTGAATCGCAGTGTGTATGGGGCAGTTGGCAAACTGATTTGACAGTTGGGGTTGCAGTTGGGATAAATCAAAATCTTTTAATTTTATGGGGGCGGGGCCTAGAGTTTGGGCAACTAGTCGCGCTGTGTATGTTGCAGTTTGGCAAACTACTTGAATGAATTAACCCAAAATTCGAAAAATATATTTTTTTGCAAGTTTATATTTTCATTGTATTGCATAATTTTTAATTTAAATTATGAAAGTTCACATAATATTAAATTATTTTCATAATTTATATGTTTAGGATTTAATTTATATTTTAAAAACATACAAATATTTATATTAATAATTAAAAAATTTATAATTAACATAAAAAATCATTACTACCCATTTTTTATAATCATAAAACTTAATCGCGGGTTTTCTACAATTTTATTTAACGTTCAAATTGCCTATAAAATACTGAATTGACAGTTGAAGTATCAACTCAATTGAAGCGTTAGTGGCAAAACACCAACTCTTTACACAACTCAGTTTGGGCAACCAGTTGGCCTGTGGATGGGCCCCATTACTAGGAAAAGTGGCTATGAGGTGTTTGCTTTTCTTAAACTAGCTAAATTTTCTAAAAGTTGGCGCTCATTTATAATGGGGCCCATCCACAGGCCAACTGGTTGCCCAAACTGAGTTGTGTTGGCACTGAATCGCAGCGTGTATGGGGCAGTTGGCAAACTGATTTGACAGTTGGGGTTGCAGTTGGGATAAATCAAAATCTTTTAATTTTATGGGGGCGGGGCCTAGAGTTTGGGCAACTAGTCGCGCTGTGTATGTTGCAGTTTGGCAAACTACTTGCATTAATTAAGCCTGAATTCGAAAATTATATTTTTTTGCAAGTTTATATTTTCATTGTATTGCATAATTTTTAATTTAAATTATGAAAGTTCACATAATATTAAATTATTTTCATAATTTATATGTTTAGGATTTAATTTATATTTTAAAAACATACAAATATTTATATTGATAATTAAAAAATTTATAATTAACATAAAAAATCATTACTACCCATTTTTTATAATCATAAAACTTAATCGCAGGTTTTCTACAATTTTATTTAACGTTCAAATTGCCTATAAAATACTGAATTGACAGTTGAAGTATCAACTCAGTTGAAGCGTTTGTGGCAAAACACCAACTCTTTGCACAACTCAGTTTGGGCAACCAGTTGGCCTGTGGATGGGCCCCATAAGAATTTCGGCGCTCATTTATAAGCTTTCTCTTATCTGTAAAAAAGTTTTGTTTTGTAAAAGAGATTTACCCAATGAATCTTGCTTTCGGCTTAATTCAGTTAAAACTAACTTAACTAATTCAGGATAATTCAACCTGGATGCGAAAGGAATTCACCAAAAATAGTTAACAATTAAATTAAGATTGAGCACCATTTCCACTATACTCGAGTCTTAATGGACTTTCACATTTCAAATAATTGCGCTCGACAGAACATAATCGATTGTGTTCGAATTGCCTTCATCAGAGTCTCCTTGAGAACTTCATCCCCGCCAACATTCGGTATACTCAAGGACGAATGAGCAAAAGAAGAGATCACACCCTCATTTGACCAAATCGACCGAGCCCAAAGTGTAAAGTAAATATCTTGGTTTGGGAGTCTCGGGCTGGAATCCAAATTGAGATAAATAGATGAAATGAATGGTTAATGATTTTCCAGGATGTCTATTTATCTCGCAATTTTTCCACCGTTCGCAAGTAGAAAACAAGCCGATGAAATTACAGGAGTCAATAAATCAAAATAAAGCCGGGGTGCAGGATGAAGCCTTCCAGGGATGCATAAGGGATGCCAGAATGCTGAGGTGAGAAAACCCGTATACGTTTCCTGTCCAATTTGTAATTGTTAGCTTGACGGATGGATACATTTTGTCCGGCGACTCTTGTCCTTTGGTCATTAGTTAGTGGAGCACAACCACATTCAGGGATAAATATATTTGCAAGCGTTAGAATTCTATTATGGGAGTTCGGTTGTTTGCTAAGTTCAAATCCTTGTTTGGTGGACGTGTAACGAATGGCGGAAATTACGGTAAGCGGCAACAATAAAGAAAATGAAGCAAATTCTTATCTTAGTGTGTAAAGTTTGAGGAGTATGTAAGACGAAATGTAGCGGCGCCTGTTTCGTTACAAGCCAGCAACAGAGAAAGGTGAAAAATGAAAGCATATTTAGAAAGATGCTAGTCCGCGCGTGTACTACATCTTATCTGTGGATTTTTTCTGTCTTTTAATGAAGTATAGCGAAGAGTGGATGTGTTATTATACCATTAAAGCCCCAATACCGCAGATTCGTGGGCCAACCCTATGAAAGGTTTGACAGTCAGCAGGGCCGGCGCTTGGGTTTTTGCGCCCGGTGCACTATGCCATATTGTGCCCCAGTGAAGGACAACGGAAAAAGACACAATACCTTGCTGAAAAGGGTAACTAATTTTCATAGTTTGCGCAATATTTAAAATTGCACCATAATAATGCGTATAACATAAAAAAAGAATACATAGGTAGGAAGTTTCACATGGGTGAACATCCAACCAACAAAATTCTTCTGGAAATGTCGTTTGCGGAGAAGAGAGTAGGCAAGTACGATGGGCGGGCAAATTTTCTAAACCGCTGAATTCTTTCACGGAATTTTTGAATCAACTTTTTGACAGATGTGTAGCTGTTGTTGTTTTGTGTCTCCCTAGGAAAAGAAAACAAAAGAAATAGCATAATGCGATTCTTCATCGATTTTCAAAAGGGAAATGACCATTACAGTCAATTTTTGTTGGTTGGCCCGTGCAAAACAAAACATATTAATTTGTTAGACAGTAATACCCCGGCGCAAGTTCTGGCAAATTAGTGTACTGAGCTTCAATTTTTGCCTGAGTTCCCATACATACATGAAATTGAGATTGAATGTAAAAGGTCGCTCAAAAGAGAGTAATCAACTGGAATAATGGTATATCATTCCAGGGAGCTTTTGCTATTCCACAGTGCTCCAAATAAGAGATTTTCGTTTCGCTTGAGAGATTATTTCCTGAATTTCTCGAATCTTGAAGCAAAAATCTCTGGAAACTGCACGAGGAGAAGTGAAATTTCCACGTTTTTTCTTGTATGAGAAAGTACATGGACAAAAATTGGATAAATTTGTGTTATTTCACCTGTAAGACCTCTTTTCAATTTTTTAAAAATCTTAATTTAAATTTTTTTTTTAAATCTTAATTTCTGAAATTGCGTCCAGACAATTCGCGCCTGGTGCAAGTGCGCCATTCGCACCTACGAAAGCGCCGCCCCCGCCAGTTAGGCTTGTTTGCTCAAGTACCAAAAGTACCAAATACCAAAAGTCTTGCAGTGATGAGCAAAAAGTCTTGCAGAAAATCTTGCAGTCTTGTCTTGGTCTTGCTAAACAAGACATTTTGCTCATCACTGCAAAACTTTTGGCACTTAGTGATCCTGGCCTCTCGCAACTGTTCTCTCCATTGGTCCCGATTCTGAGACGATGTCATCCAGTATACGCCATCCTTCCAGCGAAGGTTTGGTCTCCCTCGTTGTCGCACCCCTTAGGTCTGATCGCATAGAACTTTCCGAGTAGGCTCATCTTCACTCATGCGAGCTAGATGCCCTGCCCACCGGAGCCTACCGAGCCTTATTTTCTTCACAACATCTATGTAGCGATAGCGCTCGTAGATGTAGTCATTGTAGAGTCTCCGGAATCGTCCTTCCTCACATACGGGGCCAACAATCCTCCAAAGTATTTTCCTCTCGAACACGGCTAAGAGGTTTGAGTGCTTTTCGCTAGCCACCCACGTTTCGGATGCATATATGAGAACCGGTAAGACCATCGTCTTATAAAGTAGTCTTGACAAACTATAGTAGGCTTTGTTGGATTTTGGCAGTCGTGCGCGTATTTCTGGTTCCATGTTATTGTCGGCTGCTACTATTGACCCAAGGTAGGTAAATGATTTTACCACGTCAAACTCGTGTTCAGGCCGTATCAGATCAAATTGAGCAGCGACAGCAGCAGCGGAAGAGGCAGCATGCTGCTTCTGGTATCAGATTCGTTGTAGCAGCAGCAGGCAGCGCCGGTTGTAAGCGTGGTAAGCGTCTTAAATAAAAAACTGAAATGTCAAAAAACGCTGCCTTGATGGGCAGCAAAATTAGGATTAGGAATGAAAATGCAGCGGCAGCATTCAGTGCTGCTTCTGTGGTCATGTGACCCGCTCTGACCAATAGAAACAGTTTGCTGCTGATATTTTTGTTGCGCTGCTTTGGATCTGATACAGCCTTTCCTCTACCTTGATTGTGGGACCAATGTTAGATGTTCTTATAGACGAGGCCATCATGTATAGCCTTTTTCAAACGTCGTGACATTCCGCTCATCTACCCCAGCAAAGCTCTTAAAAATATTTAATAGCTCGGCGAAGCTTCTTTTAACTCCTCCTATCAAATCACTTGCTGCCATTTAATTATGTCACGATTGCGTATTGCTAGAGGGAAATGCGTTTTTCTGGGACTTCAATGATTATTTAAAAAATTTACAAATTATGAATGAAAAACGCCCCTTTTCATATATTTTTTTATTTTAAGGTTTTTGTATTAGACATTTGCTAAAGAAATAATAGCAATTCCTACTAAAAAATTACGATATTTGTGTTTTTATCACTTTGATTTCTAGATTGTTGACTTTTTCCGCCAGTTGCATGCGCGCTTCTGCCTGGAGAGGTTGTGTTGCTTGCGACTGCGGAGAACTCTCATTTTATAAATGAAAAAGCTCATGAATTCAAAAGAAATTTTTTCAGCATTTTTGACATGAATATGTCTTATCCCTGGGGTCTATTTAAAAGAATGTGCGGAACAAAAATCGTTCCCATGACTCATTACTGACTTTGGGGGCTGATTTGGGATCTAGTCTAGGTATATAGAAGAGGGGGTAGCAGTGGGCCTAACTAAGGCTGACACTAATGAGTCATTAACGATGACTCACTCTATGGCATGATATTGGCTGCGCCTGCGCGGTAATTATGCGCAAATGTATGCACGTGGTCTCAGAAACACGTGCATTGTCGAAAAACGTCTCAAATCATCAGCATTTATTTAGAATAAAGTTGTGTGATGTGGATTTGTTGATCGTTGTTGTATGTTTGTATGTATGTATATGTTTGTATGTCTGTATAGGTCTGTATGTACATAAAACCATTTAAATCGTTCGTTTCATTTATTATATAAGACATTTTCATGTCCACTGTGCCATCGAGAAGCCATCGCACTTTCTTTAAAGTTTTTTTTTAAATTATTAATTTCCCAGTATAGGAAGTTATTGTAATCGGTCCGAAAATCGAAATCGAAAATTTCAACGTATTTTCATCTTTCAAGGTCCCAGGAGCATTTTAAGCAAAAAATTGGGAGGAAGTATGTGTGTGTGTGTATGTGCGTACGGATGTGGTCATTTTTTCCTGCACGATATCGCGCGAACCAAAACTGATATCGACTTCGTTGAGGTGTTGTTCGAAGCGTATTAACCGAAATATGATCTGAAAAGATTTTCATGAAATTCGGTCCAGCCGTTTTTTTGTTTAAGCGACGTAAGTGATTTTTGTACCTGAACAATATCTCCCGAATCACGAAAGATATTGAATTACTTGAGGTGCCGTTCAAAGCGTATTGGCGACAATATAATCTGAAAATTTTTTTATAATATTCGGTCCAGCGGTTTTTTGGTTTAAATGACTTAAGTGATTTTTGTACCTGCACGATGTCGCACTAACTATAAAAGATATCGACTTAGTTGACGTGCCGTTCGAAGAGTATTAACCAAAATATGATCTGAAAAGATTTTCATAAAATTCGGTCGAGCCGTTTTTTTGTTTAAGCGGCGTAAGTGATTTTTGTACCTGCACGATATCGCCCGAACCACGAAAGATATTGACTTACTTCAGGTGCCGTTCGAAGAGTATCAGCGACAATATAATCTGAAAAGATTATTATGGTCCAGCAGTTTTTTGGTTTAAATGACTTAAGTGATTTTTGTGCCTGCACGATACTGCGCGAACTAAAAACTATATCGACTTCATTGAGGTGCCGAAAAACATTAATACATCAATTTTATATACATTTTCGTCATCCTAATCTTGTAAGTGCCCACATTTAGTTTGACATTTTAGCGAAAATATTGATAAACAATTGTGACAAATTCTCGGTATTATACATATATTATATATTGCCTATTGTTCATTTATTATTAAAATATCCAATAATAATATTCAACATCCATCATACTAGGAAGTTGATCGTGTGGACCGATAGGGTCGAACCCATATCCCAACTAGTTTTATATTTAGCAATGAGGAATATTTCGCATAATTGTAGTAAAATTATGCTTATTATGATGAATATACTGGCTTGGTTGAGCAGGGGCTTTACATGTATTTAAAAGCTTTGCTCAATATAAAGACATATAAAGACAAGTTACAGGCAATTTATAGGCTCTGCACATTGAAAGATAATTTAACTTTATTCATTCGGCATACGCGCATCCCTTCTCAAATTATTTTGTTGAGTTTTTTCTGCGTTTGTTGCCGTTTTAACTAAAAAGAGGGGAAATGTTAGAACAATATTTATAAAATTTGGCAACGAGGTTCGCAGAACTGCTTTCGTTAATGTGCAGTCCCAGATTTCCTGCCGCTTGCTCAATCTGAGTGAAGGTTTCTTGTACAGTTGTTGTTTTTCTTCCAATGATGTCAATGTTGTCTGCGTAAGGCTAAGATCATAGTGAAGCAGAGAGCAAAGCAGCGATGCAAGTGGAGAGCAAGGCGGCGAAATTAAATAAGTGAAGTCCTGTTAATACGCACATACTGGAGCATACTGCAGCGAGGTTACATAGCTGTTAGAAACGAGCAAAGCGACGAGTTCAAACAATTTTGATTTCTCTGCTATCATCGCTGTTAAACTAGTTATTTAAAATGGATATAGAGGCATTTCTAAGAAAAGTTTTTGTTAAAAATCCATTATGGGATTCTAAACATCACAATAGTTTCATATTAGACAAATTGTGCAATGCTGGGGCTGCATTTTTTATGCACTTGTTATATTTTTACTGAAAAATATTTAAATATCAAAAGAGTTTTGAGTAAAACAAACCCCTTACAGAATTTCAATTCATTTCATTCAAGCATTTAGGAAAGTTCCACTTATCGTAAAATTCTTTGGTAATTTGGTTAAACATACTCTTTGTGGTAACTTCTATATGAACTGGTATTGATATTTCCCAAATAGCTTCTATTGTTTCTTATATAATTAATGACACAGCACGATTCAAAAAGTGAAGCTGATACTTTTAAAGGATGATCCTGTGGATCCTTATAAAATATCCATTATAATTTTGAATACTTTCTGCTCGATTTAAAACGCGTCACTATGTGTTAGACACTCTTTTATAAGCGCGACATCCATTCGCCGCTTTTCTCTCCGCTTTCATCGCTGCTTTGCTCTCTGCTTCACTATGTTCTTAGCCTAAGCCAGTAATTGCGTAGACTTGTGGAGGATTGTGCCCGTTGATGTCATGCTCGAATCTCTGATAACTTTCTCCAACGCCAAGTTGAAAAGGAGGCAGGCCAGACCGTCCCCTTGTCGGAGTTCATTATAGATGTTGATTGGTCTGAACAGTGTTCCGAATACCTTTACTTGGCTTGTCACATTAATCATGGTCAACCTACATAGTCTTGTCAGTTTGTTGGGGATGCCGAATTCTCTCATGGCTTTGTAGAGCTCGACTGTGGCTATGCTATCGTAGGTGGCTTTTAAGTCATGAAGAGATGTTGAATTTAGTTTTGAAACTCTAGACATTTTTCCATAGCATGCCTCAAGGTGAAAATCTGATCAGTCGTTAACCTGCCTGGGCTTAAGCCACACTGGTATTGGCCTATGATGTTATCTGTGTTCTGTTTCGTAGGACAGCGGAAAATATCTTCTACACGGTACTCAACAACGTTATACCGCGATAATTAGTGCACGCTATGATATCTCATTTTTTATGTACCGAGCATAGGGTGCCCCCATATTTAACTAGCTCCGCTAGGATGCCGTCTGCACCCGAGGTCTTGTTGCTTTTGACCCAGCTGATGGCTCTGCTAACTCCTTCTAAGCTTGGTGGCGGCAGCATAGCATTGTCATCAGATATTGGTGGAGCCTCCGAATCCTCGGTTAGCTCGCCATTTAGCAATTCATGAAAGTGCTCTTTCCATCGCTCCAAGATGCCTTTAGGATCGGTGATCAGATTCCCTTCTTTGTCCTTGCAGTATGTGCAACGTGGTGTGAATAGCGTCATACTGCGGACTCTTCGGTAGTGCTCCCACGCCTGGTGCGGCCGTCGCTCTCTGTACTGTTCTAGTTCACAGACCAAATTTTTTCCCAGGCTTCCTTTTTCGTCTTCGAATCTCTTTTCTTCTTTTCTGAGCTCTTTATAGTTCTCTTCGCGTGCCCGTGTTCTCTGAGACTGCTGCATGGCTCGGTACGCAGCATTCTTACGTTCAGTTGCCAGCTTGCATTCATTATCAAACCAATCGTTCCGATCTCTACGACTTCTGTCTAAGAAGGAACCAGCAGTATCAATGACAATATTTTTAAGGCGGGTCCAGCTCTCGTCGACGCTCGGCATCTCATCCCCAGGACTTAGGGCGAGTTCTAATGCATGACCGTAGCTGTTTCTGGTCATTTCATTGCGTAGTTCAGCTGTGTTTATTCGAGCCTGATCAGCGGATACAAAGCTTTTCAACGTTGTAATGCGCTCTCGGAGCACCATTTCAACAAGATATTGATCCGAGTCGAAGTTGGCACCTCGGTACGTTCGTACCGTCATCAGACCCGAAAGGTGGCGGTGGTCTAAAAACACATGGTCTATTTGTTTGCGAGTGGCCCCATCAGGAGATACCCAGGTGGCTTTATGGATATCTTTACGCGCAAATCTAGTTCTTGCAACGACCCAGTTCTTACTTGCTGCCATCTCTACAACTCGCTGTCCATATTCATTAGTGTTTTCATGCAAGCGGTGGTTGCCGACATATTGCCTGTATATGGGCTCCCGGCCTACTTTGGCGTTCAGATCTCCCAGTATGATTTTTACATCATACCTCTGGGGCAGGCATTAAGTTCCCGTTCAACTAATTCGAAGAATTCTTATTTATCATCATGCGTGGACGTTTATGAGGCTGATGTTCTTAAATTGGGTGCTGCATAGCTTTCGCTTACTGCTTTAAAGTCGGTAATGGTAAGCTTCATTCTTTTGCTGACCATGAAACCTACTCCGAGCACATGGTGTTTTGTATGACAGCTGTAATAGACGTCATACTCAGGTTTTTCGCAAAACACCATTCCCTGTCCATCTCATCTCCTGAATGGCGTAATGTCAGCTTTATACTTTGACAGGGTATCGGCTAGAAATTCTAGCCGCTAGATGTTGTGTAGCTCGAGCTCTGTAAAGAGTTTGAACCTTCCATGAGAAAATACGTAAATCGTCCTGCCTTTTTCGTTGCCGTGGTCGTCGTCATTGGTTCCAGTATCCGGGGCATGTTGCTCGTTGCGTAATAATTGTTTTTTACGGGTGAGGTTATTAGCCTCACGCCAACCTTACTTGGAAGGGACTAGCCCGATCATATTAGCCTTTGATGACTGATAACCTCCTCTCTCATTAGATAGTTATAAGTGGCCAACGCTAGGAGATTATGATCGCACTTCCATCAGTCCAAAATAGGTGCGGCACGTGCATGTTATGCTGCATGTTATTCCCTCTATTCCACTGAGCTCTTGGGGAGGAAATGTTTGACCGTCGTGATCAAACGGCAGCCGGTTTATTGAGAATGCTAAATGGAACACACAGCCCTGAAGATAATTGCCTAGAATATTTGTCACATATATTTTCACCCAGTAAAATTGTTTGAACAGGTGAAATGTTTACTAATTTATTTTTAGAGAGAACTTTTTATTGGTTCAATCCGACGCAAATTGACAGATTTTTCAGTGGCATTATTGTTTACGGATGAACCAGTTTACAAGAAGGAGAAGGCCTGCATCAACAAACCATAGACTTTAGAGAGGGGGTCACACTTCAACCAGTGATATCACTTCTAAACACGGGCGGTTGGGAAACATCATAGCCGCCCGGGAAATAATTTGTCCCCTTTTATTAATTTCCGGATATGGCTAAAACATACATTTACAGGGTGTTACGACGTTTTTCATTCAGAATTTGTAAATTTTTTAAATAATTTTTAAAGCGCCAGAAAAATACACCTCCTCTAGCAATACGCTGTCGTGGCTGATTAAATGAACCAAGTGATTTGATAGGAGGAGCTAAATGAAGTTTTTGTCAAGCTTTTAAGAATTTTTAAGAGCTTTGTACCTATAATGCGCCAAATGCCACGACTTTGAAAACATCTATACCACAAAATAAACAAAACTTAAAAGTTTGAGAGTTATTTATGGGCAGTTGAAAGAAGACATAAAAACTAAATTTTTTCCTGATTAATTACACAGCCACACAAAAAAAATATTTTTTTCTGACCTGGAGGTCGCACTATGTGTACTATATGTTTTTGGGGTCGCTGAATCCGAATCTGGGGTCGGTTTTACTCCAGCACATCTGGGTTCGGCCATAACCTCAAAATATACCCTCAAATTTGCTATATTTGGTCAAACTGCTAATCGTAGGGCTTTAAAACCTTATAATCCTCTATTACAGTAGCTCGATGACCTCTTGCTTAAATAACTACATAACCCATAGTCCCATAACTACATAACCTTATAACCTCTTACCAACATAACCCTTAAACCCAATAACGAAGTTTCTGACGTGGGGGCCTGAAAATGTGTACTATGTGTTTTTGGCGTCGCTGAATCTGAATCCGGGGTCATTTTCATTCCAGCACGTCTGGGTTCGTCCATAACCTTAAAATATACCCTTAAATTTGCTGCATTTGTTTAAACTGCTAACCGTATGGCTCTAAAACCTCATAATCATATAACACAATGACGCAATTGTTGTACATTACGTTAATTTACGGTATGTACATATGCAGTCGGAGTGCTGGCATTCCAAGTTTTCTTTCGGTATACCCTTTCGTGCGTCTGCATCCAGGGCACCTCCTCGTGGTGACGGCGGGCAACGGAGTATGCCCGTTATCCGGCAAAGTCCCTGGATTACGGCTTGCATGCCGTCATGGCCGACGCACGTAAGTGCATTAGAATGCAGAGGAATCTCGGAGCCTCAGTATCGGCGGCTGGTCAGGGTGGGAAAGCGGGCCCGCAGGCGTCGTCATCATGCGACCGCAGCTCTTCATTGGTTGGTGACTTGGCCACTGTAGAGTCCAATGCTACAAGAAAACGAAGAGCGAAGATCTCGACAGAGCACACTTGTGAATCGGAGCACAATGTGTTCTGTCATGAAAAGTCATTGATGATCGTATTCGAGAGGTTTACAGGGATATTTTTGGGTTCAATATGGATGAGTCTGGAATTGGAAGATGGGCCCCAAATATCATCTGTAACTCTTGTCGCAAGATATTTCATAGATGGACTCAGAACAAAAATAGACAGAGCGTCAAGTTTTCCAGACCGGCAATTTGGAGTCGTCCTTTAAGTATTGAAGACTGTTTTTACTGCTGCAATATAATAAGAGGGTACAACAGTAAAACCAAAAGCAAAATTGTTTACCATAATGTTTCATCTGTCAAACCTCCAGTATCTACATCAATAGATGACAAAATAAGCGATAATGCCAATGACATGCGATCATATGAAATCGATGCTAGTAACATCGACATCGACGAAGTAATAGATATGGAGGTTGAATCGGAATCTGACGATGTTGTTGAGACAGATAGTGATACGGAGGATGGCACTTATCCTAAGAAACCGCGATTGATATCGCAAGTTGTGTTAAATGACCTTGTAAGGGATTTGGGATTACCAAAGGATGGCTCAGAATATCTGGCATCCTTCCTGAAAGAGAGAAATCTACTTGAACCAAAAACAAAAGTAACCTTTTACAGAAACAGAGAAATGAAATTTCGGCAATTTTTCACTAAAGATGAAGAACACGCTCTTGTTTACTGTACAAATATACAGGGTCTGATCAATGAACTTAAGCCTAGTTGCTATGATCCCAAAGAATGGAGACTTTTCATTGATTCATCTGTGCGAAGTATAAAAGCGGTCTTACTACATAACACGAATGTTTATGCTCCTATTCCCGTTGCCCATTCTACCGTTATGCAAGAACAATATGAGAACATGAGAATTCTACTGGAAAAAATAGATTACGAAATACATAAATGGCAAATTTGCGGAGATTTCAAGATTTTAACAATTTTACTTGGACAACAGTCAGGATTTACCAAATTCCCATGTTATCTATGCCTGTGGGATAGTCGTGATCGTGGAAATCATTATGTGAAGAAAAATTGGCCGTCCAGAATATCCCTCACCCCTGGTTCTCGGAATGTTATCCACAAGCCGTTAGTTGATACAAGCAAAATTTTACTCCCACCCCTTCATATCAAGCTTGGTCTAATGAAACAATTTGTCAAAGCACTCAACAAAGATGGAGACTGCTTCACTTATCTCGTAAAAAAATTTCCAAAAATTTCTGATGCAAAGTTGAAAGAAGGTGTTTTTGATGGTCCTCAGATAAGAACGATGTTTCGTGATCCAGCCTTTACTGGGACGATGGATGAAAAAGAAAGAAACGCTTGGCTGAGTTTTAAGGAAGTTGCTCAAAATTTTTTGGGTAACAAAAAAAGCCCTCATTACAAAAAATTGGTTACAGATCTGTATGATCTCAAACTTTGGAAAGCTTGGATGCAACATGAATATGAAAATTCATTTCCTTGATTCTCATCTCGACAAATTTCCTGAGAACCTCGGGGATTTTAGCGAAGAACAGGGAGAACGATTCCACCAAGATCTCAGTGTCATGGAAACGCGGTATCAGGGTCGATGGGACATAAATATGATGGCAGATTTTTGTTGGACTCTGCAAAGAGAATCTAGTAAAAATTCAAAACGGAATCGCAATTCATTGCACAGATCATTTGAAGAAAAAAGAACGCGATACAGTTCAAAAAAGAAGGGTGATTAAATGAGGTTGTAAGGGACCTTGTAAGGACCTAAATCATAGTACACAAATTCGGACCACCACGTCAGAAATTTTTTTTATCGGGATCAAGCGTTATAGGGTTATGTTGTAATAGAGTTATGGGGTTATGTAATTATTTAATTAAAAGGTCATCGAGTTACTGTATTATGGGATTATGAGGTTTTAGAGCCATAGGGTTAGCAGTTTAACCAAATATAGCCAATTCGAGGGTATTTTTTGAGGTTATGGCCGAACCAAAACGTGCTGGAATGGAAATGACCCCGGATTCAGATTCAGCGACCCCAAAAACACATAGTACACATTTTCAGGCCCCCACGTCAGAAACTTCGTTATTGGGTTTAGGGGTTATGTTGGTAAGGCGTTATAAGGTTATGTAGTTATGGGACTATGGGTTATGTAGTTATTTAAGCAAGAGGTCATCGAGCTACTGTAATAGAGGATTATAAGGTTTTAAAGCTCTACGGTTAGCAGTTTAACCAAATTTAGCAAATTTGAGGGTATATTTTGAGGTTATGGCCGAACCCAGATGTGCTGGAGTAAAACTGACCCCAGATTCGGATTCAGCGACCCCAAAAACATATAGTACACAAAGTGCGACCTCCAGGTCAGAAAATTTTTTTTGGTTTGTGTGGCTGTGTTATATATAGCCCAGTCACTTTATACATGAACCTCTGAAAAAATGCAACTGGAGATTTATCAGCGGAATTCTCTTTATTTTGGGGTCACAAATAATTTCCCAAAAGTCCATAAAGCCAACTGACCGGCTACTCAAGTTACATAATAACGAAAAAAATGTACAAAAATCCTACAAAAATTTGTTAAGAAAATAAAAAAATCATTCCGGTTCTTTATTTTCGGTAACTAAATGTTTATGAAGAGAGGTTGGTAGATCACTTTGAGCCAACGGTGGGCAGCCCCCGGCTTCTATCCGGCCCGCGAAAACTTTAGAAGAAATTATAACTAAATAATTTTTGATGTAATTTGTTTTAGTTTAAACTAGCAAAAACCCGCGTGCCTTGCAACGCTTACTCGAATTTTCACAGATATCTCTTATTTACACTTATTAATTTCCACTTTAATTTAAAAAATCACAGATTGGGAAAAAAAAAATAAAATTCAAAATTATCTCAATAAATTCACGCTAAATCACCAAATCAATTAAAACAATTTTTTTTCTATAACCAAGGTAAAACTGCTTCGTCACAAAATCACTTCGTTACGAAACAAAACTCGATCATTCAAAGCCTTCTTCAAGACTAAAGTGTTGAATGAAATACTCTAGCTTCCTTTAAAGTGTACCGTTACAATAATTGGCAGAACCTTGTTTTAAATATCCTATTCATAGACTTCTTTTTAACCCATCATAAAAAACAGGTACTCGTTTTTTTATTGCCATTCCTGGAAGGCCGAATTTTCCAAAACAATACCTGAACATTCACCTGTTTACCTAATTTCTCTTGTAGGATAATATGGCATGCGACTTTTGTATTTACATTGTTTGCGGTTTCCTTTTTTAATATTGTAAATTGTCTACTGAAATTGAGGTTTTGGAAGTTCCCTTTGCTATGCATACTTACGGCTCGCTAGTATATGTATGTATATCAACAAAATAATTTTTTTTTTCGAGTGAAAAAGAAGCCAGAATCAGAAAGAATGCGTACCTATTATTACAATCAATAAAAATCCTTCATAGCGAGGAAAGTCGAAAAGTGGAAGTCATTTTTAAAAGAGTCGAAGTTTCAGAAGGAGTAGTATTTTCAAGGCCGATAATAAATATCGATGGCTGCCTTTCGAAACCTTATTCTACTGTCGGATCAGACTGAAAAACCGAAGGCGATAATCGGGAAAAATATATCCCTGATAGAGTACAAACTTTTTATCATTGCTGTAGACCTGAAAGAGCCTATTTAAATATCGATTGTTCCGTGAATGTTTCCTATAAAACGATCAGGATATTTTTTGGAATATCTAGATATTTAGATACAGGTCTGTCAAGTATACAATTCGAATGATCACTTGCTTTCCTTCTCCTATAGGTTAGACTAAAAAGTAACCCGGTAGTCGGACACGATAGTCGGTACCGATAATCGTATCTGATAGTCGTATTCGCCTAAAATATGGCCGCAAAAGTATTAAATCTTTTTGTGAAATTCCCATTGCAATACATACAGCCAACAATTTTAAAAATTGGTTTTGAAATCACAGACAGACACTCCAATTATAATTATATAGATAGATAGATAGATAGATAGAAGATCGATAACCATATGAAACAGAACTATATTTTTAAATCACAGACAGACACGCCATTTACATTTATATAGATAGATAGATTTGAATGACGCCGCTCAGGTAATAGTATTCTACTTGTCATATCCTTTTGTTTGGTACCCATATCGAGTGGGTTGTAAAGAAAAGGTGAGTCCGGCATAGTTGGTCGCCATTTTGAATTTATAATGACAAAAAATAGGTAATTGTACTCTAATTATCATCCCCTTTTATTTGATACCCATGTCGGGGATCGGCGAGCCCAATTGCGAAATTCACCCGCCATCTTGGAACCGCCATCTTGATTTTTTTACAAAGTGGTCAGATTACATTGTCACCCGAACTAAATATATGTGCAAAATTTGAAGTTGAACGGTTATATGGAAGTGGGTCAAAATCAAGTTTTAAGTTTTGTCTACATACATACATCCATACATACATACAGATAGAGCTAATATACGGTGTATATAAATAGCCTAAAACATGCTCGCAAAAATACTGAATCTTCCGGTGAAAGTCCCATCCCGATCGGCCCAGCCGTTTCCGAGATTACCGCGGCCAAACAGACAGACATACAGACATACAGACATACAGACATACAGACATACAGACAGACAAAAATTTTAAAAATAGTGGATTTTGTTTTAATTACATGTAAATAACCAAAAAAACTTAAAAAAACATAATTATTTTGAAATTACAGACAGACACTCCAATTATATTTATATAGATTGAAAATAATGCCTACCAACTTGAGAAAGGTAGATGAGCAGTCCAACATCAACGACAAGTGGGAACAGGACAAAAGCAGCATAAAGGCGGCAGCAGAAGAGGCACTAGACTGGGCCCCCAGACAGACTAGAATTGATTGGTTTGAACAACACTGTAGAGCCGCAATTGAAGAAAGAAACCAGAGCCACCGAGAGTACATCGCAAGGCAAACAAGAGCAAGGATGGACGTCTTCAAGGAAAAAAGAAAAATCGCAGACAAGCTGTGCAGAAAGAAGAAGAGGGAATATCTAAATAGGAAAATCCTACAGATACAGGAAGACTTCAATGAAGGGAGAATTAGACAAGCGTGCAAAGGAACTCGCCAGATCACCAATAAGTTTCAGCCAAGAACGGACATCTGCAAGGACATAGATGGGAACTTGTTGGCAGATCCTGATAGGATAAAGGAAAGGTGGAGAGAGTATTTTCAGAACTATTGAATCCTATCTCCATATTAAACGAGAATGCAGAGACAGAGGCATTTGTAATTCCCCAAGATAACATCTCAATAGAACCACCAACACTAGATGAGGTGCGGGAAGCTGTAAAAAGGCGCCTGGCGTCGATGGAATAGCAGCTGAGCTGCTAAAGGAAGGAGGACCCCAACTATTACAAACCTTACACGAACTCATATGCACCATCTGGGAGGAAGAAGGTATACCAGAGGACTGGAAGAAAGCGATTATATGTCCAATATACAAGAAAGGAGAAAAATTAAACTGCAAAGACTACAGAGGCATCTCACTCCTCAGCACCAGCTACAAAATCTTCACAATCCTTGTGAAACAAAAACTGGAACCTATAGCGGAACGCCTTATAGGAAAATATCAAGCTGGTTTTAGGACAAACAGGTCCGCATCGGACCAACTGCTGACCTTAAGGCAAATTCTGGAGAAAACCTGGGAAAGGAATGTAGATGTATACCAGATATTTGTCGACTTTCAACAGGCATATGACTCAATAAACAGAGAGAGGCTATACGAGATCCTATCGGAAATAGGAGTCCCCTCAAAGTTGGTACAGCTGATCAAATGCGCCACAAATAACTCACTGGGGAAAGTAAGGATCCAAAATGTTGTAACAGAGGAGTTCGAAGTACGTCAAGGGCTTAGACAGAGAGATGGGCTGGTCCCCATGCTTTTCAACCTGGCCCTAGAATGGGTGATAAGGAAAACGTCAGTCCAACGAAGTGCATCAATAGCTACCCAGTCGGTACAATTACTTGGATATGCGGATGACGTAAACATCGTGGGAAGGTCCTTTTTGGCAGCAAAAGAAGTCTATGTCGAGTTAAAAGAGGCGGCAAAGGACATAGGCCTGAAGATTAACGAAGAAAAAACGAAGGTGATGCAACAATCCAGAGTAAGAAGATTTAGAATGGGAAGAAATATAACCATCGACGAACATAACCTAGAAGGAGTCGTTAAAAAAGTCTACCTTGGGTCTACTATCACAAAAAGAAACGAAGAAAAAGAAGAAATAACCAGACGAATAGTACTGGCTAATAGAGCCTTTTATGCTCAAAAACAAATCCTGCACTCAAGATTTATGCACAGGAAAACGAAACTCTCACTCTACAAAACAGTAATACGGCCAGTACTGTGTTATGGTAGCGAGACTTGGACTATGACCCAGGACATAGAGGAACGAGTCAACAGGTTTGAGAGGAAAATTCTCAGATGCATAATAGGCCCAATCAGAGAGGATGGAATATGGCGAAGAAGATACAACAAGGAGTTGTATGAAATTTTTGACGACCCACAACTCTCAACTTTAATAAAAAACAAACAGACTGAGACTAGCCGGCCACGTGATCAGGATGGAGGACAATCGTATCCCAAAACGGCTTATGGCATCAAAATTTCGGGAAGTAGGCCAGTAGGTAAACCAAGGAGGAGCTGGATAGACTCTGTGACGGCTGACGCAGAGTCAATGCTCCACATCCGTAACTGAAGACATGCTGCAAGGGACCGTCAAACTTGGAGAAATGCCCTAGAGGAGGCCAAGGGTCGATTTGGACTGTAGCGCCATTGGATGGATGAATAGTTGGAAATTGAAAATAAACGCACATAGCAACAGATGTTCATAATTTAGTACTAATATTGAACTGGCATCCATTTTGCGTCTTTCTGAATCTCAGGATTTCGAAGTCCCATTTGATATTTTCTTCCCTCATTTCTTCTGAAACTCACGAGTGTCTTCTGTGGAAGCGTAGGTAAGTCTGTAGCGGTGCGTAGGATTTGTCGCGAGTCGGTAATTTACAGGTGCGGCACGATCATCCGTATAAAAACAGACGAGCATGAACGATGAAGTGAACGAACGAGTTTATTATTAATTCCTTTCTTCATTTCTTAATTCTAAATAATACCACTAAGGCCGAAGTTACAGCGATAAGTTGTCTTTTACTTTTCATTTTGGAATGACAAAATGGCTGACAAAATCTCAATACCCACACAGGCCGATACGCACTTTTGTAAAAGGCCAGATGCTGTGCATGGTTATCTGTGGACGTAGGCCGTGCTGGATAGTCAGCAAAATTTTTAATTTGGTCGTTGTCGAACATTCCACCATTTTCACTTAATAACACCTTTATTGGATGACCGAAAGTTTTGCCTTGTACCATTATCTGTTTTAACATATCTTTAACTTCAGACTTCTTTTGAACAGGAAAACCACATCGAAAACAACTTACTTACTTTTTAGTGGATGAACTCAACAAAAGGTCCGCGCCTATCCAGGTTTAGCTGTTTCCGAACTCATATAACATCTCAGAGCTCAAACGCAAGGTTCATCAACATCTAGTCACGCACCCTCCAAACTCCTAACCTATACTTTCTCTTTTATCCTTCAGGTCAAACTTACTATTAGACATTGCACCATGACTTAAACGACATGACGGGCTAGTGGTACAAAGGGTAATCCCTGAGTTTGATCGAGCAACATAAAAAAAGGAAAAAAAAACTATATCCAAACCTTTTTGGGTTAAGGACCGAGTGATGGATAGTGTAATTTACCACATTAAGGATCTTTCACTTCAAATGCAGATTAAAAAATTAAGGATCATAAGAAGAGGTCAATTAAGTTCTACAGCCCGCGAAAAAAAAAACGTAAAGTTTATTTTGGCCCATGTTATAAAAAGGTTGCCCACCCTAGACTTAGAGATACTTTCAGCCACCGGCCCTGCGGGCTTCAGCCGCGCCACCGGAAAATTTCCGGGTCGTCTTATGGCTCATCCGCTCCTGATTCCAAACCTAATATAAATACTCGAAATAATCTTTGGTTTGCAATTTATTTCATTAATTCAAGTCAAGTCTGACAATCAACCACTTGCGGATATCAGATAACGTATTTTTGAAAATACCTATAACAAAAAATCAGTAACGCAAATATATTTTGTATTCAACATTCAGTTGGAGTAATAAAAATCCGAAATAAACTTTTAATAAAAATTCCATTAACTATTCATTGGAGTTGATAGAAAGAAATCATAAAACAGAGATGAATTTTTCATAGTCCCTTGGAAACGCAATACACACTTATAATTTCACTCATAAGCCCAAACGTATGAAATACTACGAAAATATGCAGATGAATTGTGCAGCCATCACCTATTTAGCATTAAACGTGCTTAAGTGCAAACCTTTGCTACCGATAACAGCGCCGAAGGAGCGAATCCGTTGGCCATAAATATTTTTTTACGATTTCTACTCAATTTGAGGCAATTTTCCAATAAAAGTAACCATCGACGATTGATTTATGATTGATCCCCAGCAAGAAGTAGCTGCAGTGCCCTCGATGAAATGATTGTAGATATCACGGGTAGGGTGGTCGGTAGAGCAGTAGAACCAGTACTTAAGGATTTGATTGAAAGCAGGAAACATATAACTTTCGCCCTGTTTGTTATTCGGATTGAAATTGTAGAAAGCACGCCCCCGAGATAGCAATCGGCGTCTTAAAATGCAACCCTCGTAAATGTACAACTCCCGCTCTCTGCCGACAGCAGAATGAAACACCAACAACTACCAAAGAGCTGGTGGAGGGTAATAGGAAAAAAAAATGAAATAACCTCGCTAATAAAGGATTCCCTTTGACGGAAGGACACGACATCCCCATCAGAAATGAAATCCAGTCGACTATTGCACAAGGCCACAGCTTCACCCACCCCGCGAGGCTAATGGACAAGTCGACAAATGACAAATACAAATGTGGCCTTAAGTTTTTGATGTAGTCACCACGGGCAGTAGAGGGCGAGACTGCCGATCCTGGGCGAATCCATGTCCTTGCGGTAACTGCAAAAAAATCGTTTTTATGAATGTCACATACTTGTTCAGATTTGATAATTCGCTTATCTCCCCTCAAATGTCGATTCCAGACAGGATCAAGACGTTTATTTGACCCTTCATATCTTTTTATAGTCCTCCACCCTTGTTCCTATCTGGAGCTGCCTGGCTGGCTGGGGGATGATTTTCGCCAAATCCATCATTGGGAGTGATTCAGCTGTTCTTGCTCTTAGGATGAAAAATTAAATTCGGATTACATGAAATATCATTGGAAGCAGCGGAGAGACGCCATTAGTGATTGATAAACGATACTTGAGTTCGCCGGTACCAGGTCAGACACATGACGTCGTGTTATGTTAACCCCTTCAATTTCTTTCTATTTTTTTTATATTCTCCCACATCCTGTGTGTGTATGTGTGGGAAGGAACGCCTTAAGTGATGAGTAATATTTCACGCGTATGAACTCATCAGATCCTTGCAGGCTGAAGTTTGTTCTGTACCATTTACTCTTCTACTTGACATGACTAATCTGGTTGGAACAGCGTGGAGGCGAATAAATTATTATCAATCAGGTTATACTGACGTTTCGTTGCAAAAATATGTGTTTTTTGAGAATTATTTAAATGAAATTGTTTTTGCTCTTGTCGTGGAACACTTTTCACTCAAAAATAGATTTTATTTAACTGAAACGAAAAAATGGCGTTGAAGTGAAACTTTAAAAAAACAAGTTGGGATGTGGGTTTGACCCCTTCGGTCCACACGATCAACTTCCCAGTAAGATGAGCGTAGACGGAATAAACTGACTTCCTACAAAATAGTAATACGTTTAGCACTAGTTGGAAATTGACTAGTATCAGTACTGGTGACAAAGTAATCCTGGGAGAAGCTAGTTATAATATAATAGTGGTAAATCCACAAGATATTTCTAAAGAATTTGTTTTTCCTGAACGTTAGGAAGCAAACATGTTCGAATTCGTATTGAGCGTGGTGAACCACCGCTGATAAACTCGGAAGTGATGACTTCATTTGGAACGCTTTATAATAATAATAATAGAGTTTCCCTTCTTATGAAGAAGGCGCACTTCTCAGCTGGGCTGAGAAACTAAGTACCAATAAAAATTCCATGCGAAACACATAAACAGTCATGAGAGAATAAAGAGACTCCTTTTAAGAAGATCTTTGTTAATGCTCACGTTAAAAACATTAATATTTTTATTTACATTAATGAACATGCGATTAACAGGCTCAAATCGACCATAGTTGGTGTTAGAGGAGTTGATGTGTAAGAGCGGTGGTCCTCTCAGATTGTATCGGCTCTCTCTAAACGACGCACGGCGACTTATAAAACCTGAGTCGACACGTCCATTAAGAAGCTGGTGGACGAAAACAACATCGGCCACCTCACGACGCTTCTGGAGAGTGTTTAAGTTGAGTAACTTAAGTCGGTATTCATATGGTGGAAGAATTAAAGGGTCTTCCCAAGGAAGATGATTCAATGCGAATCGAACGAACCTACGTTGAACCGACTCAATTTTTCCAACATGCGAAGAATAGTGAGGAGACCAAACCTGGAACGCATATTCAAGTAAAGGTCTGACAAGCGAAATGTAGAGGTGTTTAGTGATCAGGGTGCTGTTAAATTCTTTGGACCACCTTTTTATAAAACCCAAGACTAAGCTACTCTTGGAAGAAATATAGTTGATATGAGTAGAAAAGTCCAGCTTGGTGTCAAATCTAATCCCGAGATCGGGGGACACCCTCACTAAAAAATGAGTAGTTATAAATTATAGGATCACGTCGCCTACAAAAAGTCATGACTTCGCATTTTCCAGGTTGTTGTTAGCACACCAAGAGTCCTCCATACTCTTTACGTGACGGTACAATTTGATGTCATCAGCATAAATCAGGATTCTGCAGTGTCTTAGCAGGGTAACAATATCATCAATAGAAAGAATAAACAGGATAGGGCCAAGATGACTGCCTTGAGGGACACCGGAAGACGCCTCAATGGTCGCGGATTTGGATCCACGGAAAGAACTTGGTAGGTCCTGTCAGCTAAGTATGACTGGAACCATAATAGAAGGGCTTCAGGGAAACCTAACTTTTTTAGTTTGAAAAGTATAATGGAGTGCGAAAGCTTGTCAAATGCCTTACTGAAATCAGTGTAAACACAATCAGTTTGGCAACCGGAAACGAAGCCTTCAACAGCATGGGAAGTGAATTCAAGGAGATTGGTGGTAATGGAACGAGCTGGAAGAAAACCATGTTGGTTCGTAGAAATAAGTTTCTTGCAGATTGGCACGATTGCAGAATAAATGATTGACTCAAAAAGCTTTGGTATGACAGACAGCTTGGCAATTGGTCTGTAATTCGATATTTCGTTCTTGCTACCACTTTTGTGAATAGGAATTATGAACGAATTCTTCCAAAGAGTAGGGAAATACCCTTTATCTAAGGATTTTTTAAAAAGGGTTTTCAGTGGAGACTGGAGAACCTCCACACAGGATTTAAGGACAGCAGGAGGGATACCGTCAGGACCTGAAGTGAAATCGAATGGGAGTTCATCAATATGTTTCACGATATCGTCAGTGGAAATTGAAAGAGATAATCTAGTAGCCTCTCGGTGTGGAGTTATGTGACGAAAATTATTGTCATAAGGCTGAAAGTTGGAAGGAGTGAAAGATTGATGAAAGAAAGAAGCAAACATGTTGCAAATCGAGGAAGACTCACTACTAGACCAGTTAGTGTGCTGCATAGTTTTTGGGTAGTTATCGACTTTTTTCTTACAGTTGACAAATTTAAAGAAGTTACTAGGATCAGTATACACCTGGTCCCTCATGCAGCTGAGATATTCACCATACAGAGTAGAAGAGAGTAGCGAAACTAATCAATGTAAAGTACTTGTCAGACTTGACCAAAAAGATACTGGAATTCCGGAATGAACCGCAATTTCCTGAAACTGTAGGACGTAGAAAACAATTCAAAAATTCAAAAACGATCAAAAATTCTGACCATCCATCCAATGGCGCTACAGCCCAAATCGAGCCTTGGCCTCCTCTAGGGCATTTCTCCAAGTTTGACGGTCCCTTGCAGCATGTCTCCAGTTCGGGATGTTGAGCATTATTCCGTTGCCTGAGTCGTTGCCGTTGAGTCCGTCCTGTCCGACGCCTGCCTTGAGGATTCGTGACGGGTAGGTTTTTACGGTGGAAGGTTGTCAGCCTGCCGCCCAACCCCCAACCTGGAGGACCAGTCCGGTATTTGCTTCGTTTTGAGGCGCGAAGCACTCGCCTTTCACCCTCCTCAGTCTGTTACTCTTGTGTAGACAAGAGCATCCAGGGGACACCCGATGTAAAATCTACATCTTCGTGAAGGTTGAGGTAGGATTCGGTAGCATATCGGAAAATCTTAGATCGTGAAGACCTTAGATCGCAGGTGGCGTTACCCAGGATTTATCTCTTTGATGTACCGGCACCATCAAAGATCCCTGAGGCCATTGCTACCATTTGACCCCCCAAAAATTCTGACCGCAAATTCGTAATCAGCGACCAAAAAACCCCTATAGACAAGTTTTGGTGAAAATTGAAGACGTTTCAAAAATATCCAGGTCAAAGAGCTCAACAAACAACGTAAAAAATGAATGATTATAAACAAATACTCATAACTTTCGAAATCCTTAAGATCCCGTCGAGATTTTTGATCGAGTGACTTCTCTTTGATTAAGCCTATTAATCAAACTCAGTGGATGGTTACAACGTGTAATTTCAGAAAAACAAATTCTACTTCACTTTAATATTTATTTTGTCAAACAGTTATACAAATTTTCCAACTTATTAAATAATAAAATTTTCTAAACAATTATACTTTAAATTCAATTGTTACTTTCCCTTTTCCTTTAGGCTAATAGAAAATTATTTTTGACTAATCGTTTCCAATTCGATCTCAAGTCCGAGTTCCAATTCCGCGTGTGATCTAATCTTTATTAGTTTGAAAGGAAATCAATATATCCCGAGTCATAAACCTTCGGGATATGTAGGATGAGAAAGGCGTCAAAGACTGATCTTTGGTATGGGATAGGGAATATAGAAATATTATTAGATAAATCTTGAGTCATAAACCTTCAGGATTTTCGAAAGGCGTCATAAAACCGACGTTTTTTTGGATGGAGATCACTAGCCTCAGCTTGGTTCTTCTAGCTCATAGCACGTAGAAGATCAAATTGTGATCTGAATCTGTGCCCAAAGTGCTCCGATATTTATTTGCAATGTCACAATGGATCAGTCGAAAAGGTGGGGAGTTTAGAATCCCTACTCTCCATTGTGAATAAAGTTTATTTGTGGGTATTAGTGTTGTGGACATCGGTTGTCAGAAAGTGTCAGCCGGGTAAGTATTTATTTTATGTTTTAGATATGATACATTAATTATTATATACAGTGCTGCGTAAAAAATTAAGACCACTTACACTTTGCCATGAAACTTTCACTTCCGATGGCTGCAGCTTTTGAACGTCTTGTTAGATTACAGAAATGAAACACTCAAAATTTAACTGAAACTATTCTCTGTTTTTCTGCATTAATTTCATTTAAACAAAACAAAACGGTATTTCAATAAAAACAAAAATGTTAATTAATCCCTGCGTAAAATATTAAGACCACTTCAGCCTTTGAAATTATATCGCCTCGCACGGATGCTGTTCCGTTACATTGGTACCACCAAATTACCAATTCCTTGAGTTGCAGTTCGGAACATCGACAAACCCATAGCTTACTGTGCTAGGATCTCTAAAACTGTTATTTTTTTGATCTCAGTCGTTTTAGTTTTCACATTCCTAAAAGTGTTCAAAATGGGCAGAAAATCAGTTAGCGAAATAACTTTATGGCAGGTAAATAAATAATTTTAATTGTTTACAGAGCATCGAGTAATTTAAACAATGTTTTCTGTTATTGTAAGGTTATTGGGCTTCACAATAGTGGCTTATCTGAGAGAGCAATTGCACTGCAATAATTTGCACCAAATCGTGAACTGTGCAACGCGAGTTCCGGACGTTGAAGGTCAAGGAGCCCATCTGCTTGACCTGTTTCTAACATCTCATCCAACTCGATACTCCGTCGAAGTTAGCTCGCCCCTTGGTAACTCGGATCACAAACTAGTCAGCGCTAATTTCCCATATCCATCTTCTACTCCAACCAACGCAGTTCCTAAAAAAAACTGTCTAGCACTATGGGAAAGCCAACTGGTTGGGACTTATACGCTTTTTTCAAGCCACAGACTGGAATTTGTGTTTCCGCAGTGCCAGTGCGACCTATGCCGCTTCCTGTATTACTAAAATGATACAGGCAGGAATGTGTTTGTTCATTCCTCATTCTACCATATCTATAAAGCCTAGGCCAAATAGGTGGTTCAATGGAGAATGTAAGAACGCAATTCAAGCTAAGGAAGCCGCTTATAGAGCGTACAAACATTCCCCCAACGAGTCACTTCGGCGTGAGTATATCAAGTCGGTAAACTCCTGTAATTCCATCATCAGGAAGGTCAAAGCATCATTTGACAACAAATTGAGAAGTAAGATCCTTAACACCCACGTAGGCAGCAAAAACTTCTGGTCCTTGGTAACTTCCATCAAGAAGAATTTTACCTCTTCCTCAACCCCTCCATTCATTAAGGGAAAGGAGGTGATAACAGAAAGCAAACCCAAGGCCGATTTACTGGCATCTCTGTTCGCCTCTAATTCTTCGTTACCCTTAGCTGATACGTCACCACCGGTCCTCGATCGCAGCGCCCATTCAATGGACGGAATTTTCTTCAGGACACGAGAGGTGTATAAATGTCTCAAAGATCTTGACGTCAATAAATCCACTGGCCCCGATAATATTCCCCCTATGGTTCTCAAAAAGTGTGCCTCACCCTTGGCTAAACCTCTGCGCAAACTTTTCGCCATGTCATATTTCTCCGGAGTTTATCCCAACTCTTGGAAACTAGCTCATGTTCAGCCCATTCCCAAAAAAGGTGAAGCCAGCGACCCTTTAAACTACCGCCCAATAGCAATAACTTCTGTTCTCTCCAAAGTTATGGAGACAATAATCAATCGAAGGTTGATGAAATATCTAGAATCTAACCAAATTATTCACGACAGGCAGTACGGCTTTAGACCAAAAAGGTCTACTGGCGACCTTCTTGTGTGCCTGACTGAACACATCAACCAAAGCATTCATGGCTTCGGTGAGTCTGGTCTGGTTGCTCTGGATATCTCCAAGGCCTTTGACAGAGTATGGCATCCCGCTCTGCTGTCGAAACTCCAAGCTATTGGTATTGATTCAGTTCTAGGGAGCTGGATTGAGAGCTTTCTTTCTGGCCGTTCAATCAAGGTAGTATTGGATGGCGTCGAATCCAACCCCTATCCCATTTCGGCCGGCGTTCCCCAAGGGGCGATTCTCTCGCCTACCCTCTTTCTTATATTTATTAATGATCTGCTCTCAATCCCCTCCAATCCACTTCATAGTTTTGCCGATGACGGTACTTTGCGTTACTCATACCCCTCCGACAACACAGGACAAGCAAATGCCAGACCTTGTCTCTTAGAACGCGAGCTCATGTCCAACTCTCTTAACGAGGATATCCAACTCATTCTTGATTGGGGCCGCAAGAATCGTGTCGAGTTCAACGAAACCAAAACCAAGTACTGTCTATTCTCCAATAAAACCTGCACCAACCTTCCCTCCATTTCAGTGGGCGAGGATATTATAACAGCTGATCCATATCTGAACATCCTCGGCGTGACTCTATCCAACGATCTGCGATGGAATAATCACATACTGCAAATCACCAAGCAAGCGTATCAATGCCTCGGCTTCCTTAAGAGATGTAAGTTTCTCCTTCATCCAGCTGCCTTGGCTACAATATACAAGTCCTACATTCGGCCACGCCTTGAATACAACTCGTATATCTGGGCGGGCGCCCCTAAAACCACCTTGGCTTGGCTAGACAAGGTGCAAAACCGCGCCATCAAACTCATTGGCGATAACACCCTTTGCATCGATTCTTTAAGCCACCGTAGGAATGTAGCAGCGCTCAGCAAGTTTTACCGCTATTATCATAGCGACTGCTCCACTGAAATCAAAAACCTCCTGCCTACACGGCAATTTTTTTCCCGCAACACAAGACTAGCCAACTCGGCTCACCCCTTCACCCTACAACCCTCCCCTTCACGCACATTACGGTTTAGTAGTTCGTTTATAAATAGAACAACTCGATTGTGGAATTTTCTTCCGCAGTCGGTGTTTCCGAGCTCATATAACATCTCAGAGTTCAAACGCAAGGTTCATCGACATCTACTCATGCACCCTCCAGATCCCTAACCTATCCTATTATCTTTCCTTCAGATCAAGCTTACTACTATACGCTGCACCATGACTTGTAAGACATGACGGACTAGTAGTACAAAGGGTGACTCCTAAGCTTCATCTTACCACAAAAAAAAAAAAAATGATTGTGTATTAAAGAACACAAGGCAGAAGTGAAACCTCGCGTACATACTTATGTATGTATGTCTATATGTTCTTTATTATTGTATTTTATGTATTATGTTGTATTATGTAATGGTAGGCACCCATAGGCTGTTTTCCGAAATATAACCCAGTATACGGGGCAGTGTTAATGACATCATTAATTGATCCTTATTTTACATGTGTGAACGAGTGTGATACGTAAAAGATTGGAAGCTTAAACATTAGCTGCGTTCCATTGGGTGAAATTTTCTACTCCCGAGTACTCTGGAGCTCATGGCCAATGAAACGCGATTTTTAATATCAGATATTAATGCGAGAAAACATAAAATCAAATTAATTTATTGTCCTAAATATAAATTTGAAGAAATTATTATTTATATAATAGAAGAAAATATTATATCTTACCCTATATTATATTTGCCATTTTTAAATATTTACTTTAAAAATGCACTTTCAAATATTTAATAAACAATTCACTTAACCGTAAAAAGCAAAAGCCAAAAATAGATGGCTAAAGCTTGAAAACCTGGCGGTAATATTATGCATATCGCCCAATGGAACCCAGCTAATTTCAAGTTATAACACTTTCATGTATGCTATTAAATCACAGCGAAAGCACTTAAATTTACTCTTTTTCACTGGTTGGTATTACGGAATACGGTCAAAATCTCAATTCTGGCAATATATTATATATTTTAATACAATTAAAATATAATCATTGCAAAATTGGAGATAATATATTATTGTAAAGATTATCAGAAATTTTACTCTCGTATATTTTGCGCTACAATATCACTTGCCTCAATAGAAAACAATCCTGTTTGTACGGAAAAACACTAAATGACAATAAACACCTCAAAATACAAGTTAATTGTTTTAAATATCACTTATTACAATTATTAAAAAAATATTTTTCAAAACTAATCACACTTTGTAGCCAACTAACTGTCGGTAATGACAGTTCGAAGTTCTTATTACCTAATGTAATTGTGATCTCACTCCAACCTAGAGCGAGATGACAATACTCGAGTTATTGCATATGTATCCAAATATATGTTACCAAGAACACTTTTAGTTTTAATTAACAAAAAATCAAAAATATTTCGCTGCTTTTACAAAAATTTTATATTTAATAATTAATACACAATCTCATTTTTTTAAATAACCGACTCCCCATTTTACTTTACCGATGCCTGAGCCATCTATGACCAATTTAAATAAATTGTAAATATTATCCTGCTGGTGCGGTGTGTGTCATCACTAAATTTCCGATTATGTAAATGAGTGAGAAAGCAACTTCCGTTTCGTACACCTGTCCTTGTTTTCGTTTCAATTTTCTGAATTCACTCGTACTTGAGCGAATTAATTCAAAATCCTCAGAACGAGAGCAAGGAAGTTTCACTTCAAAAAAAATTGCAAATAAGCAAAACTTGTGTGCATCAAAACATCATAAGACACAATGAATGTGCAATTGCTCTCTCAGATAAGCCACTATTGTGAAGCCCAATAACCTTACAATAACAGAAAACATTGTTTAAATTACTCGATGCTCTGTAAACAATTAAAATTATTTATTTACCTGCCATAAAGTTATTTCGCTAACTGATTTTCTGCCCATTTTGAACACTTTTAGGAATGTGAAAACTAAAACGACTGAGATCAAAAAAATAACAGTTTTAGAGATCCTAGCACAGTAAGCTATGGGTTTGTCGATGTTCCGAACTGCAACTCAAGGAATTGGTAATTTGGTGGTACCAATGTAACGGAACAGCTTCCGTGCGAGGCGATATTATTTCAAAGGCTGAAGTGGTCTTAATATTTTACGCAGGGATTAATTAACATTTTTGTTTTTAATGAAATACCGTTTTGTTTTGTTTAAATGAAATTAATGCAGAAAAACAGAGAATAGTTTCAGTTAAATTTTGAGTGTTTAATTTCTGTAATCTAACAAGACATTCAAAAGCTGCAGCCATCGGAAGTGAAAGTTTCATGGCATAGTGTAAGTGGTCTTAATTTTTTACGCAGCACTGTATATACATATAGTCCGTTTTCCAGCCGCAAGAAATCTTTTGAAATAATGTGTTTACAGATTATATTCACAAAAAATTGTCGATAGCTGCCGGCATAACGTTGTGAAGATTGTCAGTTTCTTTTTTGAATACATTATAAAATGCTAACGTTAAAAACCCAATCACCACAAACCCACTTATTATCTGTCAGCTAACGGTGTTACCCCCATTGTGCATACAGCTTTTTATTCTTCTAATTATATAAGAAATTTTATGTATAAGTTTCATTGAATTTGAAATGATTTTAGAAAATGTGTTTTTTTGACAGGTTTATACAAGCGACTGACGTATAATCCCCCACTAGGTACGCAGCTGACTTTTTTTATAATTTTTATTATCACTTAAACAATAACTGTGCAAATGCTCAAGTGGTAAGAAATATGTAAGCCGAGGAATTTTTATTTTTTACCACTTTCACATTTTCCCACGACCACCCCCACCACGATACTGGCGTCTGACGGTTGTTTCTGTTATTAGTCTTATCTAAACTATCAATTGCAAAAAAATCAAGTGGTAAGAAATGAGCCCCCAAAATGCAACGCTGCCTCCCGGACTAATATATTTTCAGATGCCTGGGAAATTGGAGGCGGCGAGGAAAACAAACTTTAGAGTTTTGGTGCTGTCAGGTAAGTATTATTTTTTTTTAAGCATAATTCTTTCGTATAAGGTTTGTTTATTTTTTTTTAGGATACTGAACACCAATAACATCCCTTTGGTGATGGGGTATTTGAGAAATTGAATTATACAGTTTTTTACTATTTTTTGACCTTTTGACATTGAATTCGAAAATATGTTTAAGTTTTTCAGCAAATTTGCTACTGGTGGTTTGTAAAGAACCCCGCTGGCCAGAAAACATGTAAAACCTATCAAAAACGTCGACCCCAAAGAAAAATATAGAGCCGAAATCGAAAAAGAAAGTCAAAATTCATAAAAAAACCCTAAAAACGCATTTAATATTTATTGTCTATAGATTGTTGAAAAAATTCAAAAAATTTTTTTTGTAGTCTTAAAATCCCTGAAAAATATCAGCCCAGTCCCTGAAAAATATCAGCCAAAACGGAGGGGAGTCGAAAAATTCTGTCCGATTTGACGTGGAATGTCCCATACATGTATGTAGGTACAGTTCGCTTGACAACAGGGCCGGATTAATAGTCTCTGAGGCTCTAAGCAGTGAATGATATGGAGCCCCATATTTTTTTAGTTACTTAATTTGTTTGTTAATAAGACCCATTTCATGGAAATTAAGATTTTGTTTTGTTTAAAAATTTCTTTTTAAAACTCAGAAAAAATTATACGCCTGATCTTCGGGGCCCCCAATATTTTCATGGAAACCACAAATTAGCTTAACCTACTTTAGAGAAAAGCAAAACTTAATCAAGTGTCGCACCTTAACTGCCCCTCAAGTAAAAATAAGACCATTGTTTAGATATCGGTCCAATTACAAATCAATAATGGATTTGTTCCCCGAGAAATGCTAGCTATAAGGCGTGCAGTATTCTAATAAATGAAAGAAAAAAGTCAGTATGGAATAAATTTTGAGAAAAAAAGGTCCTGTTAAAAAAGCGGAAAAAGTCGGTCGGTCTAATAGCGACTAGTTAATTAAAAGTTTGAAGCTGTTCCGTATTAAAGATTGTCCATAATGAGCATTGCGGAAATTTTTAATCCTGTGATATGAACAATTGTGGGAGAGAAAAATTATTGTAATAAAAATAGTTGGTGGAAAAGAGAAGTTTGTAGCCGAGAAAACTGCTAGTGTTGCACGAGGATACAGGAAGATATGTATAATCCAATGGTTGAACCTGTGCTGGATGACCCTGTAAATACGAAGTTCAACGATTTCGAAGAGGCTAAAAAGGAAGGTAGCGAAGTTGCAGCGCCAAGTTAAGCTGAAGTGGTTCCAAAGATAAGTCGAGGGCCAAACCAGAGCTGGAAAGAAGCCTATAATATGAGAAATACGATTGACCGTGTGGAGGTGCGGAGAGCCCCATTTGGCCGAGGACGCGGTCCTATCAATTGAAGAACCATTTCATCGAATGATTATTATATAAAATATATATTAGACGTAGTTTTATTGAAGATTTTTACTTGACATTTGCTTTAATTTATAAAAAAATTAATTATTGACATAATTCAAAGTTAATTTCTTTTGGTTGTTTGCTGTGATTTGATGTCCGATTTTTTTGTGGAATCATTTTCTTTTTTTGGGGTTGTTGGGGTGCAATTGGATTGCAGGCGAATTGTTGTTATACTTTAAGTCATGTTTTATCGGGATTTTTTTTGTAACTTAATTTAAATCTTAACAAAAATTTGATTGTGAGTGATTAGTGGGTAATGGGTATCTGGTGAACTTAGTTATCGTGTGGATGAGTATGAAGTAAAGAGTTAAGCGTACTGGTACCAGGGTGGTTCTCTTCGTTGTTTTGCCGCAATGGCAAGTATTAACTTTATTTATTAGAGCGTACTGGGCACCCACTACCTTCGTCACCTTGTGGAATTATTAATGGTTGGTTTTTGTTTATCTTGTGTCCTTCTTTGAATTCCATTTATAATTGTTATTTTTTTGAAAATTTTTGTCATTAAATAATTGTGTTGTTTAAAGAATTGCGTTTTTTCAGTGGTATGGTGGTGATATTGGTTTTTTAGGAATCTTTAAGATGGCGACCTAAGGTGGTAACCGGACACAGCAGCGGGCGATCTTTCTCGCTCCCTGATAATTTATTTCAGGTATTCCCCCTCATTGACACCATCATGAGCTGGATCTTGTGGGACGTTCACGGCCAGCTATTTGACGTGGTGGACTTATGCAGTTTAGGTGGTACTTCCGGAGTCTGGAACCTCGACGACTCATCTCCCTCGGCTAGCCGGTCATAACAGTGAGAGCCGGGGTATCGCCTGGATGTTTTTTTGAAATTTTAGTATATTGTACGAAGTTCAGAGGTTGGCTTCTGAGGACAACCAACCGAGGTCCATCATTACAACTTCAATAATGTCAATAATTTTAAAAGTTATTATTGCTCCAGCCAGTCAATGGAAACAAACGAAATGTGAAAAAGTATTCAAAATTATTTTTTTTTAATCTATTTTTACTCGAATCCGACTATCGGAACCAATTATCACAATCGATTATAGGTTATCATATCCGACCATCGGATTAGACCGAAAACTTGAACCCATGGTCAAAAAAAGCGAGGGAACCGTTTTTTTTGTCATTCGATTTCTAGACCTCAAAGAGCTCATCTAAATACTCAAGTTCGCTGAAGTAACTGACTGTATGAAGCTTTTCTGTTTTTGGTCCGATTTTCGTGGTTAGGGTTACCTTTTGCACAAAAATTCAAGAAAATGATGGGTCTTTTTTTGATAAATGGAAAAATTTTCGGTTCAATTTGTGTAGACTGGCAGAAGCGCGATCTACTGTATGCTCATTTTCTACATTAATGTATTTGCGTGATTCCCAAATAATTGCCTTTTTTAAGCAAAATCAAGTATTTTTACAATTTTCGTCCGTACGTCTGTGTCTGACTGTCTGTCTGATTGTCCGGGCTAGTCTCGGAAAGGGCTAATCCGACTTTGGGGCTTTCACGGCATGATTCAGTAATTTCTTAGGCTAACGAATAAAAAGATATAAACGCTATAAGTGCGTCATGAAGTGTGGGTGAAGTTTTAATGCCCACCAGGAGGCACTGGTATGCCTATCTTAATTAATTTCATATTGGCCAAAATTCGTGCAGGTTGACCGTAGAAAGTGACTACATGAAGGTTGTCTGTGCCTGGGATGAATGTACCATGGCACATAAAATATCTATTGAAGCCGTTAACGAAGCAGTGAAAGATTTCAGAAGTAAAAACGAATTATTTTGGGGAGTAACTGTTTTATTGGCATAGATTTCGGGTGTTGCCCCAACAGACCTAAGCAGGCCGATGAAATGAATGTATGTCTAAAATGTTCAATCACTCATTTAGGGACAGATCAGAAAACGCAATCAAAAAACTCAGAATTCAGTTCTGTTCTCCTCGATATAGGATATGTTCTGAGATTAATGATAATAATGCAGTGGCGGTTCGTAAGGTTCAGGATAAGGGAAGCAATGCGCAAAGTGAACGATAAAAGTAAAAGTATTGACGCCTTTAATTAAAAAAACTGAAAAATGACATATAGTGGAGTCAAATAAGCAAAACATAAGGAATTGTTTGGAGTCTAAAAAATTTCGTTTGGAACATATTAGTTACATCGAATACTATACGAAATGGCTAATTTCTAGCTCTAGCAACCAAGTTTTCGACCATTTTGTGAACATTTTATCATTTTGGCCGTTCTTTCTAAATATAAATGCGTATATCTCGGCATGTGTAGGTCCGAAAAAGGAAAAAAAATAGATTCTGTTTATGATATTGTCTATCAGCGATTACAATATGAAATTTTTATCTGTACACATAACCTCAAAAAAAAGCTGTAAAAACTGCTAAATTTTAGTGTTTTGGTTCCGAAGTTATTTTTTCAGAGAACTTATACTTTATAATATAAACACTAACTGGTTAGAATTTCAAGTCAAATTCAGGACCTTAAATTTGAAAATTAATTGCCCTTTAATTTTTGTCCATCGCATCCATCGTATGAGGTGTTTTCTTTTTTAAAAAGTAGTGTTATTTTTCGCTGCTGGTGGGCGTTTTGCGCTCTTTTCAGATTCTGTTGATAATTAAACCTCCAAAGAAAAGGCCGTTGAAAAACTGCAACTACTACTTTCATCTCATTTAATTTTTCATACAAATGCATAATTTTGGCTCAAAATCTAAAAAAAAATAGTAATAATAAAACCCTGCATACCTTGCATACACCCCCTACACCCACGCCTACAATCATTCCATTCTCCTTGCAAAAAAACCACATCAGGCAACCCGGATTCATACAATTCATAAAAATATTATATTCTCTATCCCTTTAAATTTAAATCATCTTTAAAGAGAATCATGAAAAATATAATGGAAGCTACAAAGTTATCAGCTTAAATTCAACACAACCCTCTGTTTTCCAATTGGATTCAACAATATGTAAAGAGAAGCCTCACCTATCCTGGATCTCTTTTTCTTGACTCAATATTCAAACGAAAATTCATATTTTAAGAAGATACAAAAACAAAATTGTAAGAGAAAATTTAATATTGCTTGAAGCCAGAACAGATTACCAGAAACCGAAACCAAGAAAAGAAGAGAATATAGTGGAAACGGAAAATTTCTCTTGTCACATCCCTCTGTTTGGCTCCGAAGAAGCTGCGTTTAGCTCAGCTTCTGAGGGTACTGCATCAACACAAACCTTTGCGTGAGTGTGAGTTCAATTAAATTGAATGTGTTGGAGTTTTCACATTGATTTTCTGGGCCAAATAAGCTGGAGATATTACAGCTTCCCCATGTGTGTAAGGCCTCGGCCACGATAAGAGCGGCACGAGAAAAATTTAACATCTGGAATTAGCAGAGAGCGGCACTTTAGTATTGTCACTCTGCCGCTCGCCGCTCATATCATGACCGTGACTTAAGTGTTTCCAGAGGAGAAAGTATATTAAGATTTTTCTTGTGACTAATCTTGATATATTTAAAGTTATTTTTTTTTAGGAAGTTGCCTTTTTGGTCAAGGGAAGCAATGCTTCCTTTGCTTCCAAAGAAGAACCGCCACTGTAATAATGGCATTGAGCTATTGGCTGCTCCGTGAAAGCTCGAAACAGGAAAATTGTGATGAGCGACATTTATGACGATTTGCAAAATATAATCTTAACTAAGTCGACCAGTGGCGGTTCGTAAGGTTCAGAATAAGGGAAGCAATGCCCAAAGCGAACGATAAAAGTAAAAGTATCGAAGGCTTTATTAACTAAAAAAACTGAAAAATAACATCGTGGATTCAGATAAACAAACATATGGAATTGTTTTCAATCTAAAAAAAATGTTTGGAACATCTATACGAAATGGACATTTTCTACCTCTAGCAACCGCCGCTATGTAAGTTATCGGTCATTTTGTGAAAATTTCATCATTTTGGTCGTTCTTTCTAAATATAGATACATATATCTCGGAATGTGTTGGTCAGCAAAATGCAAAAAAATAGAGGCTGTTCGTTATGATTTTGTCTATCAGCGGTTACAATATTAAATTTTTATCTGTACACCTAACGTCAAAAAAGCTAAAAAAAACTGCTAAATTTTAGCTTCTTCGCATTTTTTCAGTCAACTTACACAATAACTGGTTACAATTTCAGGTCAAAATATCGTATTCAAGTACCAAAAATTGACTTCAAATTTGAAAACTAATTGCCCTTTAATTTTTGTGCATCGCATGAGGTTTTTCCTTTTTTTAATATGCAGTTTCTTTTATGATGGTAGACAAGAAAAATTATTTAAACTTAAAAAAAGTGAAAAAATCGAATTCAAAGTCGTGAATTTTTGCATTTTGTCGAAATAGTTTCACTGCTAGCGAGCGTTTTGCGCCTTTTTTAAATTCTGTTAAAAATTAAAGCGTCCAAAGACAAGCTGTTAAACTATAATAAGCCAAAATCTAAAAAAGATACTAATAAACCCGACGAATACGATAAAACCCTATTATAACCTTCGCCTACCATCATTACATTCTTCTTGCAAAAAAGCACTTCAGGCAACCCGTACTCAAAAATGCATTTCATAAAAATATTCTCTATACTTTAAGGGGACATAGCACTTTACCGGGGTCAAAAAATCGAAATTTTTTTTCTTCCATCTATCTCTCCTATGACCCTTCATGAACATGTGTGCGAGAGGATTTTTTGATCCCCCCACTCCTTATCCCCGAAAATCACGATGCACGCAGGAGAATACGCCCGCGCGAGTGATAACCGGAGAGTAGCGCAGGGAGAGGCACACACATATACAGGCGCTAGTAAAGTCAAAGTCGACTCGAAACGCGACCACAGCGATGCAGAAGACGGAGGAGGGGTGTTCTATGGAGCAGGAATCGCGGATTAGCCGAAAACAAGGTAGGAAAACCCATTTCCACCTTTTGGCGCGCTCCCAAAGTTGAACGCGTTTTTCTCGAAAATCTGTTTTTCCGGACCTTGTCCAGCATAACTCGGTTGCTAATTGTCTGATTGGCCTCAAATCGCGTCACAATGGTCTTTGAACATGCCGCTTCAATATGAATGAAGAGATTTTTCGATACAAATTAATCCGCCTTTGCGAAATTGGAAAATATGCCGCGGAAATTTTTGATTTTCCGATTTTCCGGCCTATCTTCGGTGAAACTTGGAAAATCGAAAAATCCTTTCATTCATATTGAAGGGGCCTACTTATAGCATATAAAAAAAAATTTTTTTTTTTTGAGCCGAGCGAGAGCGCCTGCAGCTTGGAACAACGGAATTTACATACTGGGCGGGAGACCCTCTACCGGACGTCATGGCGGCGAAAAAAAAAAAAACCTACATATTCTTCAAGCTCTCAATAAAATAACCACTAAAAAAAACGAATCGAGCATTTCTTTCCCCTCCATTTGTTCTTTCGAAAACTAGAGTTTTTCTCCTTACCTAAAGTGCTATGTCCCCTTAAATCATCATTAATATAAAGAGAATCATAAAAATATAATGGAAGCTGCAAATACTACGTATACATGAGCGAATCAAACGATTCAAAGATTGAAAGATTGAAAGTGAATCTGCGTATTTGATATCGACGGATCGAATGATTGAGTTCAAAATGAATCCAAACAAGATCGAGAAGTAATTAACATAACCTAAAATTTATAACTATTTGCATTTTATTGTTAAATAAATATGTCGAACTACAAAGAAATAGTATTAAGTGCTTGCACTAGTTATTTCAATGTTTTACAAACATTTTTAATGCTGCGAGAGCAGTTATATCATAAGAAAAAAGTGGCAAGAAGACAACAATTTATTAAGAGGTGCGAGAGAAAAATAAAAGCGAACTACACAATATATACTACAAGAAAATATTTAATTTCTACGAGCCTTTTGCGGAATATACCAAAAAAGAGAGAAAGGAAAATGTGGACAAAAACTAGAAGCAAACATTGGTGGATGTCTGTTGCCCTGAAAAGAAATTTTGATGACCAAATGGTAGAAAATGTCCGTATGGATCGTGAATCCTTTACATACATTTGTGAAAAACTGTATGCAGAATTGACCCCTAGTCAGTCCCCCGTACGTGAGGCTCTATCAGTGGATATAATAGTTGCAATAGCTATTTATAAATTAGCGTCCTGTGCTGAATATCGTGTCATTGGAAGCCAATTTGGTGTTCACAAATCAACGGTGCAAAGATGCTTATACAAGTTTTGCAATGCCATGCTAAAAGTTTTTTTAAAAGAAGAAATTAATATCCCTATTGGTCAAGAGGCGAAGGAAATAATAAAAGGCTTTGAAAATAAAAGTGGAATTCCACAAATTTTGGGAGCTATAGATGGGACTCATGTACCCGTAATTGCTCCTTCGGATGGTCACGCTGATTATGTGAACAGAAAAGGATGGACATCGATTATTTTGCAAGCTGTGGTTGATTGCAATTACAGGTAACAATTCTCAATTCCTTTAATTAAATTGTTAATATACTAAAAAAATATTTGCCCTTACATATACCTTGCAGATTTTTGGATATTACTTGCAAGCATCCAGGAAGCAACCATGATGGAACAGTTTTGAAAGACTCATCCCTGTGTAAAAACATAGATAAAGTGGAATTGGTAATAATTGATTCATCTATTTCTGAAATAACCTTTACTTTTTGATAGCTCAAAAATGTGATCAAGGGCATGGAAATAAAAAGCTTATTAAAGGGTATTCGGGATCTCTAACGCCACAACAAGATTCGTTTAATGCGTATCTAAATAAAGCGAGAATTGTAGTTGAAAATGCATTCGGCCGTCTGAAGGGACGGTGGAGAATATTACAAAAGCGCATAGATATAAACATTGACTTTATACCTACAGTTGTCGCAACCACATGCATCCTGCACAATATCCTTGAGCGCAGAAAAGCGCCATATAGAGAGACATGGAATGAAAGCGTGAGCACAGCAGAGCAAGTATTCATTTAACCATAAAGTGGAAGTACGATGTAGTATACACTACAAGGAGAAGAAATTAGAAACCACCTCGCCAAATATATGTCACAAAATTTTCCACTGATTAAAAGTATGAAAAAGTAAACACATGTTTTTATTCGTAAATATTCCAATCCATTTATTCGTAAAAGTATACTCCAAAAACAAAAAAATATTTCTTTTTAACATAAACAGCCTTCAGTCTATATAAATAAAATAAAAAACAATTCTTAACTTACGCAGAGTTCAGCCTCATATATCACTATATCGATGTCCCTTACGAAAACTAGCCTAAATCAAAATATCGGTGCAGACTGGCTTAACTCAAAATATTGCTGAAGACCATCTATTTTTCAGCAATAATTTGAGTTAGGCTACTCTTCACCGATATTTGGAGTTAGGCTAGTTTTCGTAAGGGGCGTCGATATATTAAAAAAAAACTTAATTCAAATATGTAGCTGCATCGAAATTTGCCACAAACTCCCTAATGTCCATTTGTTTGCTTGTGGTATTGTCCTCTTTGTTAAAGATTTATTTAATGCCATTGAGGAATGTTGCAGGATTGCTCTTGTAATAGCATTAAACCTTTTATCTGCTTCTTCTTCCTTATTAAAATAATTTTCTAATTCGTAATGTATGAGTTTTTTTTGTTGTTCAAAATACTCTTTGTTGGACTCTTCTTTCGTTTTTTTTTTAATATTTCACCTAATCTTTCCATACTTTTATTGTAACTCCCTTTCCCGGACGTTTTGAATTTTTTTGGAGCTATATTGTCTAAAAATAAAATTAAATGCACAAATTGATTGATACGCAGTAAAATAAAGTACCTGCGTTAACTGCTGTCTCAGGAATATTTTCGTGCTGTTGAGTAAGTGTGCAAATATTCTAAAATAAATTTTCTTCTCCTTCGTTATTTTCTTCTAAATCTAAAACGACATGACGCAATTGCACATAGTTTTACAATAGTAATAAATTGTAATTTTACTTACCTCTGGAGGTAACTATTCCGCTATCGGTGGCTGTTACTGATGGCCTACTGTTTAATAGTTTATCAATTTCTTCAAAATGAGGCATTACTTCGCGGTGATTTCCACTTTTATTATTGTTTCTACGAACCTCCATATATCTCCTCTTCAAATTTTTCCACCGCACTTCTATTTGTTTATCATTTTTGCTTCCAAACCCACGTTTAAACAATTCTTCCTGAATTTTTTTTATAAATCTCGGCATTTCTGTACAGCTTTCCGTCAAAAAGGGACAAAGATTTTTGCTCGTACATTATATGTTATATCTAATAAGGCCTTGGTTTCGGCATATTCCCAAATGTTCCGCTTTGCCATCTTATATTCACGCACACCCGACGAAACGAAGGCACAACAGTAATGTAACATAACCTACAAAAAGCTTTGCTGTTATTTCAATTTCTCAATCTACGTCTTTACGGCGAAATTTCGATCCCGGCTAAAATGTAGAATCGGATCGAGTCGATCCTACATGAATTCGATTTGAATTCCAAGCTGGCTTCAAGCCAGCTTTAACTAAGCATGTAGGTATACGTAGTAAAAGTTATCAGCTTAAATTCAATATACACCGCCTGCCACCCCACTAGAATAAATAATAGATAAAGAGAAACTTCACCTACCTTCTTTTTTCTTGACTCAATCTACAAACGAAAACTCAAATTCAAGAAGAGTCAAAAACAAAAATACGAAGCAAAATTTTAAGAGAAAATTTAATATTGCTCGAAGCCAGAACAGATTACCAGAAAAGCAAAGCAAGAAAACAAATAGAATATGGTGGATACGAAAATTTCTCTATCTTCGACTTCTCAATTCTCGCTGTTCGGTTCCGAAGAAGCTGCGTTTAACTCAGCTTCTGAGGATACTGTATTAACGCGAACCTTTGGGTGAGTGTGGGTCCAATTACATTGAATGTGTTGGAGTTTTCACGTTGATTTTCTGTGGCAAAGAAGCTGGATATATTACAGCTTCCCCATGCTGTGTAAGGCCTCGACCACGATAAGAGCGGCGCCAGGAAAATTTAACGTCTCGAATTAGCGGAGAGAGGCACTTGAGTATTGTCACTCTGCCGCTCACCGCTCATATCATGTTCGAGGCCTAACCAGCGAGCAATATGGCCTAACACAGTAATGGGAACGGGAAGCTGTAATATCTCCAGCTTTAGTGTTTCCAGAGGGGAAAATATGTTAAGATTTTGTTGTGATTAATCTTGATATAAATTTAAATTTATTATTATTTATATAAATTTATTTTTATGAAGTTGCCTATATGGTCAAGGGAAGCAGTGCAAGTGAAGTCGACTGAACTTAGTAATGCCACAAACGTTGTAAACATTGTTTGCAAGTGAAACAACATCGAGTGTCGTTTATAAAGAAGCGTTACAGTGACTTGTTAATCTTGCATTAATATAATATGCTCATTTTTGTATTGCCAGTGCGGGCAATATGATCACCTACTAAAACATGAAACGATGAAACACGAAAACGGAAAACAGCAACTGGCCTTTTCAGGATCAAATCAGTAGTGTCGCCTTATAATGTTGCCAATATTTGTTTCAAGCCGAAATGTATTTATTCGATTTTTAAGGGCGCTAAATTGTGAATTTTCGGGCTGCGCCGTGGGTGCCAATTTTAGAAAATTGATGACCTTTTTCAGAACTATTTTTAAGGGGAAAATGTTGAAGTCGCCATGGAGAAGCTCAGCACAAGATTCCTATTACCCGGGAACGTCTAAATCTATGCACACTAGATGTAATATGATTGACTATGAGTCTGTTGGGCACGTAGTACAACATTTTCCCGATTGGTGGAGCTCAACACCGAATTTTCAAAAAGTTGTAGGTAACATATTTTTTTATAGATGACTAAATTTTATTATATACCCCAAATCAGGTTTTTCAGAGTTTCATTACACCCTTAACTTATCCCGGACTATGCACACACAATTCTGTTTATTAAAAGTCTTTGCCACGAATGCGGGTTTTTGCTAGTCATAAATAAGTATTTACTATCCTAAATGCTTAAAGGATGAAGAAGTCTCTTTGTTCGTTACACTGGACTTTGAACTAGTGATGAGCAAAAATGGTCCTGTTCTTGTTCTTGCGCATTTAGCAAGACCTAGTTCTTGCGTTCGCTTATCACTTCTAGTTAGTTCTTGCGTTTGCTTATCACTTCTTTGAACAATGGAAAATTATACATATTCACAATACGCAGACAGAAGTGCATTGTTCAAAATATGTGTTTCGAGAAAATCGCCTTTAAAGATTTTTTTAGATTTTATTCTCCACCAAAACCGGCACCAACCTTCCCTCCATTTCAGTGGGCGACTATAATATAACAGCTGATCCATATCTGTACATCCTCGGCGTGACTCTTTCCAACGATCTGCGATGGAATAATCACATACTCCAAGTCACCAAACAAGCGTATCAATGCCTCGGTTTCCTTAAGAGATGTAAGTTTCTCCTTCATCCAGCTGCCATGGCTACAATCTACAAGTCCTACATTCGGCCACGCCTTGAATACAACTCGTATATCTGGGCGGGCGCCCCTAAAACCACCTTGGCTTGGCTAGACAAGGTGCAAAACCGCGCCATCAAACTCATTGGCGATAGCATCCTTTGCATCGATTCTTTAAACCATCGTAGGAATGTAGCAGCGCTCAGCAAGTTTTACCGCTATTATCATAGCGGCTGCTCCATTGAAATCAAAAACCTCCTGCCTACACGGCAATTGTTTCCTCGTAGCACAAGACTAGCCAACTCGGCCCACCCCCTATCTCTACAGCCCTCCCCTTCACGCACATTACGGTTTAGTAGTTCGTTTATAAATAGAACAACTCGATTGTGGAGCTCTCTTCCGCAGTCGGTGTTTCCGAGCTCATATAACATCTCAGAGTTCAAACGCAAGGTTCATCGACATCTACTCATGCACCCTCCAGACCCCTAACCTATCCTATTACATCTTTCCTTCAGATCAAGCTTACTTCTATACACTGCACCATGACTTGTAAGACATGACGAACTAGTAGTACAAAGGGTGACTCCTAAGCTTCATCTTACCACCAAAAAAAAAAAAGATACAGAATTTTGCACAAACGCAGTTTTGCTGCTCGAGCTCCAATAACTCGGCAAGACCAATTCAGGTTAAGACAAGAATTATAACAATGGTTAAAAATATAATACTGCATAGAAAAATGCAATAAATTCAAAATCATCAAATTTGCACTTAAGAACTTCTGACATTTTACTATAGGTATGTATACCTTGTATAATGAGATTGACTCCAGAAGGAAAGAGACATTATTGTTAGCGCTCTATGGAATCGATAACAGCAGTGACACGATTTCCACTAGTTACCATTAAAAGTGAAATAGAAAAAAAAAACAAAGTTAAGTTTTAAACCAAATTTTCCTAACTTCCTTCTAAGAAAATGTACTAAAAACGGGGGCAATTAAATTAGAATGTAAGAATTTAAAATATCACACATGAAATGAAATTCGCAAACTTTTGAATTGCGCCTAATAAGGTTTGGGGTGAAAATTTGTTCTGTTCTAGTTCCCCTACAAAATTCTTGAATGTTTCTCCCCCAAAAAGTTTGCAGCTAGCAGCACTTGTACTAATTCTTTTGTGAATTCTTTGGTTGCTGTAGTTTTCTTCTTGCCATTCGAAAAGTCGAACTCCTTGGGAAAAGTTATCGGGAGAGTGGGCCCCCAGTTGGATGAATTCAAACTAGACGCCCAAGTTTTCTCCGGGAAAATCGATATGGAGCTTAATTGACCTCTGAGTGCCTCACGACTGCTTTAAAGTGGCGAAATGAAGTTATGGCGGTTGAGGCCCGACCAACATAGCATTTTGCACTTTAAGCCCTAACGCCATACCTTCCTGGCTGTACTGGATCCCGTCCCTTCCTTACGCTGCCTTATTCTAGTTCAGTGATAATTCTATTCGCATGTACCTAGCTAGGACAAGGCCATTTGCTGGAGTATCCTCTGTTCTGCTTTTGTTCCGCAGGATTTTCGTTTGGTGTCCTACGATAGTGCAAAATGTAATACCATTGAAGATTATAAAATTTGTTGCCACATTAAGGTGCAAATTGGTGGTAAACGGGAAGAGTACAACGGGTGAAAATTATCAGGGGACTCATTTCTGGCGCAGATGACACTGGAGAGGTGGTCGTGGTACGTCCCTTGAGTGTCTGTGGTTACTGTATACATCTGTGGGCCAAAAGCATCCTTTATTGATTTTCGATGGAATTGTAGGGCTTACGGTTGTTCTCCTGCATAATTCTGGTTTAATTGGCTTCGCTGGTGCCCTGATAACTCTATTTTGGAAAGTGCCAAATGCTGATGTCAGCTTACTGGTATTCTGACCCACTTTTGAGAGCATTGCGGGCTTGTTAAAATAGGGTTTGTTTGTCATAAATTTGAAAAGAATGAGATGTACAACCTAAAGGTGGAACTATAAACAAACAAGATTACACCTTTCCATTGATTAAGGTAAAGCGGAAATTGGTTAGGACGATTTTCAACGAACCGCAAAAATGAGGTAGTTATATCCGGTGGTCGTTTTCCCAAATATGAACAACTAGCATAAAACCCGCGTGCCTTGCAACGCCTTTAAAAACTGTTTGTTATGTGCAATGTTTTCCTTAAAAAAAACCAACAAAAAAGTCAGCTGTTATTATCCCTAAAAAGGGTTTATTATAGTGCATTTTTTTAATAAATATGATAAACAAATTGCTGCGAATATCACCTCTGCTCAACAAATCTGCAAGTTTTGAAGCAGAGATTGGCATGTATATGTCATCAAGAAAAGTGACATTTTAGGGTTTGACGAACGTTCGTTAAGTTTGTTCGCCTATTTACGTGGATGTAAGAAATTATGAAGCAATCACAAATGAATATTAAATAAAGTGAATTTCGAGTCATTCATTTCTACGTGATTATAGGGATGCACTGTCAAAATTGCAGCCCTTCAGCTTGAGAGGTTTGGGTTAACCCCATTTCATCCCCTTAGGGGATGCATTTCGAGTAATCGCCTCTTAGTGGATGTCCACGTCATTATAGGGATGCACTGTCCAAATTTCAACCCTGTAGCTCCAGTAGTTTGGTAACCCCATTTCACCCCTTTAGGGGATGAATTTCGAAAAATCGCTTCTTAGTAAATGTCCACTTCATTATAGATATGCACTGTCAAAATTTCAGCCGTTTAGCTCCAGCGGTTTGGCTTAACCCCATTTAACCCACTTAGGGGATGAATTTCGAAAAATCGCTTCTTAGTGTATGTCCACGTCATTTAGGGGATGCACTGTTCAAAATTTCAGCCCTATAGCTCCAGCGGTTTGGGTAAACCCCATTTCACCCTCTTAGGGGATAAATTTCGAAAAATCGCCTTATAGTGGATGTCCACTCCATTATAGGGATGCACTGTTAAAATTCCAGCCCTATAACTTTAGCGGTTTGGATAAACCCCGTTTCACCCGCTTAGGGGATGAATTTTGAAAAATCGCTTCTTAGTGGATGTTCACGCCATTATAGGGATGCACTGTAAAAATTTCAGCCCTATAGCTCCAGCGGTTTGGGTAAACCCCATTTCACCCCCTTAGGAGATGAATTTCGAAAAATCGCTTCTTAGCGGATGTCCACGCCATTATAGGGATGCACTGTCAAAATTTCAGCCCTATAGCTCCAACGGTTTGGATAAACCCCATTTCACCCCCTTAGGGGATGAATTTCGAAAAATCGCTTTTTAGTGGATGTCCACGCCATTATAGGGATGCACTGTCAAAATTTTAGCCCTTTAGCTCCAGCGGTTTAGGTTGTGCGTTGTCTGTCAGTCAGTTACTTTTTATACAATAGAAAAAAAAGTAAAGATAAAAAATCCCCTTACAACTTATTGAACCCAATTTCACCCCCTTCAACCCTTTTTTTCTCCATAAAAATTAGCCTATGTCCGTCTCCAAGCTCTAAACTATGTCTGTAGCAAATTTCATCAAAATCGGTTTAGTGGTTTAGGCGTGAAAGCGTAACAGACAGACAGACAGACAGACAGACAGACAGAGTTACTTTCGCATTTATAATATTAGTAAGGATGAACATCTATATAGTACCTATGTATTTAATAAACAAAAAAAGCAGGAATTCAAGAAACTTATGTGTAAAGGCGTGTTCAAACCCAGCGGGAAAAATTGGGAGCACTCCCAAAGTGAGGGAAGTTGGAGGGCTCTCAACATACTCCCAAGGGAGCATTATTGGAGATATTTAAGAAATTGAATAGGCCAAGCTCAAAACTTAAAATTGTATTGATGCGATGACTCACCATTATACTGAAAACGAAAAATTACGGAAAATTTCATCAGGTCATAAATTGCGTTTGACTGAAATACACAAATTTTGATTAGAGAGTGAAAATTGTGAAAATTAACAAAATAAAAACTAATTTGTGAATCGTTTTTAAAAGCAAACGTAAGAACGTTTCTCTCAATATTTATAAATAGTCGTAGATTGAATAGGCCGACAAGCTCCTTAGATTTAAATATTAAATTTTTCTTATGGTACTTTAAACTAAAAAAAAAACTCTATATGCTCCTTTTTGTCTCCAACTACTATACATCGTTGCAGGAGTGCTCCTATGGGAGCTCAAATGGAGTGCAAGCCTAGGCGGACATCTAATGTTAAAAAATATATGGACAGGGAGCGGAAAGGGAGCACTCCATGCTTCCATGGGAGTGCTCCTTCATTGTCTTAAGAGTAATCCATTTCCCACTGGGAAGTTTCAAAGAATTTACCTGTGTAAAATTATCTTTATTCATGTATTTAAAAAGTCCGTTATTTAAGTTTATTTGCTCCTCGTACTAATTTCAAAATTATTCTCATTTTTTAGCTAATTTCTTTTAGAAACTTTTTATTATTTATATTGAATGTTGCTTCATTGAGGAGAGCCAAATGGCTGTCGCCGCTGGCTTGGCAGAAGCGCATCCAGGTAACACAGATTTGTAGTATATTGTCGGTTGTTTGTGCCCATATTTCGTGAATAGCCCGACAGATGCTTGCGTTAAGTGAGTAACAACGGTCCTTAAGCATTTCGCGATAAAAAAAAGTCCATAGGCGTTGCCAACTGTCAAAATTAGGCGCACTTTAACCAAAAAAAGGCCAGCTCCTTATAAGTTCGAAAATACTGGCGGAAGGTTGTGCCTGCATCAGTCCTTCATTTTATGTGTTCAACACTGCTTGTATGGCTCCAGACAAGAATGAGTTCAGTCTTCTTATACAGACCTAGTCCTAATATTAGTAATGAAGCCACCACCTCAGCCTTCGATGTTATTTCCGAACAGATTTCCGGATTTTTATTTTCCCACCCGGAAAGCGAAATCATTGTTGCGGGTGATTTCAACGTTCACAATGTACATTGGCTAAATTACTCAAATGGCACCAGTGTTCCTGGCAAAGACGCCGAGCTCTTTGCGAGCCTCAACAACTTGCACCAAATTGTCAAATGTCCGACGAGAGTCCCTGATATTCCAGGTCAAGGACCTCATCTCCTTGCCCTGTTTCTTACTTCCCATCCGACGCGGTACTCCATCAAGGTTAGCTCACCCCTTGGCAACTCGGACCACAAACTAATTAGCGCTTATTTCCCATATCCATCCTCAACCGCAACCACCACAGCTCCTAAAATAACTGTGTGGCACTATGGGAAAGCCAACTGGTTGGGTCTTATTCGCTTCTTCCAGGCCACTGACTGGGATTTGTGTTTCCGTAATGCCAATGCGAACTATGCGGCCCTCTGTGTCACCAAAATTATTCGAGCGGGTATGCGCTTGTTCATCCCTCACTCTACCAAATCTGTGAAGCCTAGGCCGAACAAATGGTTCAATGGGGAATGTATGAACGCAATCAAAACTAAAGAAGCCGCATATAGAGCATACAGACGTTCGCCTAACGAGCCCCTTCGTCATGAGTAGATCAAATTGAGAAATTCCTGTAATTCCATCATCAGGAAAGTCAAACCATATGATAGATTGAGAAGTAAGATCCTTAACTCCACAAACACGCAGTAAAAACTTCTGGTCCTTGGTAACTGCCATCAAGAAGAATTTTACTTCCTACCCAACACCTCCTTTTCTTCACAACAAGGAAGTGATAACAGAAAGCAAACCAAAGGCCGACCTATTAGCTTCTCTGTTCGCCGCAAATTCTTTTCTACTTGATGCTGCTATGTCACCCCCACTCTTGAGAATACCACCCACTCAATGGACGGGGTTCACTTCAGGACTCGCGAGGTATTTAGGTGTCTCAAAGAACTCGATGTCAATAAATTAACTGGTCCCGACAAAATCCCCCCTATGGTACTTAAAAAATGTGCCTCACTTTTGGCTAAGCCCCTGCGCAAACTTTTTGCCCTGTCTTACTTCTCCGGAGTGTATCCCGACTCTTGGAAACTGGCTCATGTTCAGCCAATCCCAAAAAAAGTGAAGCCAGCGACCCCTTAAACTACCGCCCAATAGCAATTACTTCTGTTCTCTCCAAAATCATGGAGACAATAATCAATAAAAAGTTGATGAAATACATATCTATAATCCGAACATTTTCTAATCTTCATTAATGATCTGCTCTTAATCCCCTCCAACCCACTTCACTCGCTGATGACGGTACATTGCATTTCTCTTACTCCTTCGACAATACAAGACAAGCACGTGCCAGACCTTGTCTTTACCACCGTCAACTGATGCCCACTTCGATCAACAGGGATATCGAATCGATTCTTCATTGGGGCGAAATGAGCCGCGTCAAATTCAATGCCACGAAAACGAAGTACTGCCTCATCTCCAACAAAAAATGTACCGACCTTCCTCCTATCTCAGTGAATAAAGAGAATCTAACGGCTGACTCAACTCTCAACATCCTAGGGGTAGCTTTAACGGAGCATCTGCGATGGAATGATCACATATTCCAAATCGCCAAACAAGCCTCCCAAAGCCTTGGATTTCTCAAGAGATGCAAGTTCCTCCTCCAGCCAGCCGCATTCGCTACAATATACAAATCCTACATTCGGCCGCGCCTTGAATACAACTCGCATATCTGGGCAGGTGCCCCAAAAACCACTATGGCTTGTCTCGACAAGGTGCAAAATCGTGCCCTCAAACTCATTGGCGATGGCCCCTTTCGCGCCTCCTTAGACACCTTAAGCCACCGTAGGAATGTAGCAGCCCTCTCCGTACTTTATCGCTATTACCATGGCGACTGTTCCACTGAAATGCAGGACCTCCTGCCTGCACGGCAATATTTTTCCCGAACAACACAAGACTTGCCCGCTCGGGTCTACACCCCCCCCCCCTCGCGCACAATTCGGTATAAAAATTCGTTTATGAATAGAACAACTCGACTGTGGAATAATCTCCCGCAGTCAGTATTTCCGAACTCGTACAACACGTTAGAGTTCAAACGTGAGGTTCATCGTCATTTTCTTCTACACTCACCAGACCCCCCCCCTAACCTTTCCTATTCTCCTCTATTCTTCAAATCAAGTTTACTACTAGACATAGCACCATGAACTGAACGACATGACTGACTGGTAGTATAAAGGGTTAAGCTTGGCTTTTTCATATAAAAAAAAACATATGTATATGTAAGTTCGTATTTGCTCTTTTTTATTCATTATAAGCAAAACCAGCGTGCGTTGGAACTAGGAAATCCAATCTGGCACATGCCACTCGTAATGCTAGACTAGACATGCGGGATTCGCAGGATTGGGTCCATAAAATCACCTATTATAAGAACCGGGACTTAGAGAAATACTAACAATATTGCAAAGTATTAATAATTTATAATACGTCGTCAGAGCAAAATTCGAATGCAAACCTTTAACTAAACGTTAACTCACGTTTGGAATACTCTACGCCTTGCATCTTCAGGTATCCGGGATGAAGAAAAACACGTCTTCATGGGTTGTGCGAGGTTCAGCGAAGGCCGCTACTAGAGGCGATGTGGTAAGTTAACTCGGTGGGATTTATCCCCGCATTCTAAAAGCAGTCGAAAGTCACAATTCCATCAAAAGTGTGCGATGAATCTCAGTCTGAAGGCTGAGCCTCGATCTCAAGTTTTCCGGGTGGGTACTGCCACCCACAATACAAACATTATCCGCCGGCTGTGCTCTGGTGTCCTCTTGGATCTACTTACTGTTATATTTCCCGAAATGTCTGCTACCATAAGCCGTTTTGGTCTCCTCCATCCTCATTACGAGGCCGGCAAGTCTTAATCCACTAATTTTTATAAAAGTGAAATGAAGACTAAGCAATTCCAGTTAGCCAGAAGATGCATAGAATGCATAATGGCAGAAGGAAATCCTGGGAAACAGAAAGGCCTAATAACACAATAAGCTCTATATTTCTGCTGATATTTAAAATAAATCAAACCTTAACTATCAAGTGATATTTCTAGGGTATTTTCTACGCGCTGAATGTTACAAAATGATATTATAAATGAACAGGTTTTAATTTTCTTCATACAAAAAGCGTCTCATGGGGGGAGGGCTGTCCCCAAAACCCCCAGGACCCCACTGTCGAATTGCTACGTATGTATGTGGTGAGACTGGAAGGAAATCGCCGGATCCTTGCAACTGCTCAGAAGATAATTTTTCAATTCTATTCTTCCAATTCTATAACTAGAGAAATTACGCCAGGAAATTGAAGAAAAACGGTTAGGATTGAAAAATGGGAAAACCGTTGTCTTCCATCATAACGCACTTCATTCATGTTCCATCAAAAGTTGGGAGACTTGGATTGCGAAGTTTAATGCATCGACCGTAGAGTCCATACATAACGCCCTTTGATTTTCTGTGGAAGCTACTTACGTGTTTTACTGGCATATGTATTACGGGCTTTTACTTACTCTACTTGTTGTACTTGCTTGCTTGCTTTAGTTACTTGCTTGCTTGAGATGCTTTACTTGCTTTAGTTGCTTTACTTGCTTGCTTTCTTGCTTTAGTTGCTTTAGTTGTTTTGGTACAGCAGTTTCACAACTATGGGATTTACGCAAGTCCGATTGGAATTTAGAAAGGAAGTTATTAGATACGAGATATTGCAGAAATTGGATAAAAAGATTTTTCTAAAAGGGTTTGGCAAATAAAGGAAGAATACTGGTTAGGAAAAAATCACATAAGTCAGCGAGAGAGGATATTTTGGAAAGGGAATTACTAAGGCTGTTTTACCAGGGACTGTTGGAGAGAACAGTTGCGAGAGGCCAGCACCGGATCCTGGTTGTAGAGCAGTCAAAGAAGAAGACCGCCTCATTCAAGTCGAAAGCAGATATAAATATTTGGGCCTGTTTATTTCTCTTCAGCTGCACATAAACAAAGCCCAGACGGGTGCACACAGAAGAAACAAGACTCCGCTTTTGAAGTTTTCATGCAGTATGCAAAATGTCTCTGTTTTTTGACGTTTTCACTTTCATTAATGTGGACAAGGCTGTTAGAAGCAAATCACACATTAAGACTCTTTAATATGAGAGTACCATGCAGACGGAGCAACTCTCAACTCATTTGCTGCCTCTTTCAATGAGACATAAACTTCTTTTGCTGCCAAAAACGACTTACTCAAGATGATCACCCATTCTAGGGCGGGGTTGAGAAGAATTGGGGGAATCCCATCTCCTTGGTTAAGTAATTGCGGTACTTCGAACTCTTCCAGTTTTAGATTATCTACATAAGAACTTCCAGTTTTAACTTACCTACATATATCGTATTTTGGTTGAGTTTGCCCTCTATGCGTTTTGGTTGCTATCCTGGATCTCAATATCGCCTTGACTAGATAGTGGCCCGAGCCGCAGCACGTTTTTCTCATTGTTCTTACGTCCAGTATACTCGTGGCCCCTCTTCTCTCAATTAGTACATGGTCAATTTGATCTATTTGTCACGTCGTCGCGTTGTGACTACCACATCATCTTTTCGGGAATGTGCTTGAATATTGTTGAACTTATTACCATTGAGTTTGAGCTTGCGAGATCGATCAATATACTACCATTCTCATTGGTTGCTTTGTGTAGGGTATGCTTTTAATGACTCCTATTGCAATTCAGATTAGAATGCTAATTTCTATTTACAAAATAAATTTGACTTCTATCTTGGTAATTTAATTTTACATTGATCGATCCTTCTTAAGGACAAGATCATGCACACGTTTTCAGTTTAGCGGTTTATTTTTTAAGGAGATACGTGGATTTTTTTTTATGTGGCAGTGCTAAGCTCAGGAGTGACCCTTTGTACTACTAGTCCGTCATGTCATTTGTCACGTCATGGTGCAATGTCTAGCAGTAAGCTTAGTACGAGGAGGGGGTTGGAGGGGTTATAAAGGTACGGGAGGGAATTGAAGAAGATGGTGATGAACCCTGCGTTTGAACTCTTGGATGTTGTAGGAGCTCGGAAATACTGACTGCGAGAGGTTATTCCACAGTTGAGTTGTTTTATTAACAAACAAATTCATATCTTGTTGAGTGCGTGAAAGGGGTAGTTGCAGGTAAAGGGAATGAGACGAGTGGGCCAATCTGGTGTTGCGGGTATAAGATTGCCGTGGAGGCAGGAGAGCGTTTAACTCGGAGGAACAGTCACTATGATAGTGGCGATAAAATTTTGTCAGTGCTGCTACATTCCTACGGTGGCTGAGGGGGTCGATGGTGGAGCAAGCGGTATCGTCATTAATTAACTTAAGGGCCTTTTTTGGACCTTATCTAACCATGCTAAGGTTGTTATTGGAGCGCCGCCCCAAATGAGGGAGTTGTATTCGAGAAGAGGCCGAATGTAGGATTTATAAATAACAGCACGGGCCGATGGCTGGAGGAGGAACCTGCACCTCTTAAGAAATCCCAAGCACTCGGATGCTTGTTTGGCGATTTGGAATATGTGGTCATTCCATCGCAAGTCTTTGGCTAAAGTCACGCCTAAGATGTGTAAGGATGGGTCGGCCATTAGTTGAACTCCATCCACTCTCAAGGGTGGAGGGGTGTTGAGCTTCTTTTTGGAGATAAGACAGTACTTGGTTTTGTCGGAGTTGAATTCAACACGATTCTTCTTTCCCCACTCTAGAATGAGTTCAATTTCGTTATTAATAGAGTTGGACATTAGTTCGCGATCATCAAGACAGGATCTGGCATGAGTAACGTGGAGTACCGTCGTCAGCGAAGCTGAGAATTGGGTTGGAGGGGATTGAAAGAAGGTCATTTATAAATATGAGAAATAGGGCCGGTGATAAAATTGACCCCTGGGGGACCCCCGCAGAGATCAAGTGGGATGCGGATTTGACGCCATCCAATACCACTTTGATTGAACGACCAGAAAGCAAACTCTCAATCCACTTCTGTAGAAGTGAGTCAACTCCAATAGATTTGAGTTGAGACTAGACTCACCGGATCCATGCAGACTACGGCTGAGGTGTTCCGTAAGACAGACTAAAAGATCGCCAGTGGATCTTTTTTGTCGGAAGCCATACTGTCTGTCGTTTATGAGTAGATTGGATTCTAGATATCCCATAAGCTTTTTGTTGATTATCGTCTCCATGGTTTTGGAGAGAATAGAAGTAATTGCTATTGGGCGGTAATTGGAGGGAAGGCTGGAATCATCTTTTTTTGGTATGGACTGAACATGGGCAAGTTTCCAAGTTTCGGGATAAACTCCGGAGAAATATGACAGGGAAAATAATTTGCGCAGAGGTTTAGCCAAATGTGAGGCGCATTGTTTTAAGACGATAGAGTGTATATTATCGGGTCCAGTGGATTTGTTGGCATCGAGCTCTTTGAGGCACCTGTACACCTCGCGAGTCCTGAAAAAAACCCTGCCCATTGAATGGGCGTTACGCTCGGAAACAGGGGGTAACACATCAGTTTCGGGTAAAGAAGAATTCGAAGCGAACATAGATGCTAATAAATTGGCCTTGGATTTGCCGTTTGTTATTACCTTCTCATTGTGAATAAAGGAAGGGGTTGAAGTTGTGTGTCTTTGAAAACCATTAACCAAGGTTTCACCTATATGTTGTAGAAGCAACACCTACTTTCTTCGATAAATTATCCACAATTACAACTGATATTAAGTAGAAAATTCATTTAATACAATTTAGGCGAATCAGCTAATTGAAGTAGGAGGCTAAAAATCACTTAAAAAAATTAGGTGTTATAACTACATTTTAGATGAATTATCTACACTTTTTCTCTCAGTGTAGTGAAAGCTTCTTGATGGAACTTACCAAGGACCAGTAGTTTTGCTACCGGGGTGGGAAATTCGAATGGGAAGTTAGCGCTGATTAGGCAGTGGTCTGAATTGCCGAGAGGTGAATCAACTTCGACGGAGTAACGCGCTGGATGAGAAGTTAGAAAAAGATCAAGGAGATATTTTCCCTGATCAGCAACGTGGAATCGTTATGCCATTAATAAGATAAATAACTGCAAATGATGAAAATGAGTTCGATGGAAAGATTGTTGTGTTTGGCGCCCCCTGAAAGTGGCGCCCGCGTGGGGTGCACGTTCCGCACGCCCGCTTCCAGCGGGACTGGTCCTCTCTTTCGGGCACATTGCTGTCTATGAATTCGGTTATAAACAGGTGAAACGAGGAACAACCATCCACAGTCAATATTCTCGAATTTATTTAACATCTTAGAGTTGATAACCGCCTAATCCTTGTTATGCTCCCCAGACTTCCTCCTATCCTATCCTTCGCCTATACTTCGAATTAAGTTTACTTTAAGACATGACTGCTTGAGATTTTCACCTTAAAAAAGAAAAAAGAAGAAAAAAAGTGAGCAATTGCTATCTTAGCCAGTCAATTGCTATCCTAGAATTTTAAATAGAGCACAAATTTCTCGTCCTTTTCAAATTTCCATCTGCACTCATGCCTCTCTGATATAATGTTTCCATTCTGGAGGAGTGCAGGCAAACTAGGATCACCTTGTAATTTGTGCAAATCCTCGTGTCGCTGAGCATAAATAATTCAAAAAAAATTATCAGAAAATAAATCCATTGACCTAAATTTGGCCAGGGACTTTTTAGAACGGTCCTGTGAAGTGAAAGGATCCAGCATCCGGTAACAAAATAATGATTTTTGAATAAATTCCGTGAAACTCTTTCATGGTCAGCCGGGATTTTATATGGAATTCATTCTTTGCGGGAGTGAATTTCGTTATTTCGCTTTTTTAAGCCGGAGTGTGCTGTTGAAACGTTAAATTAATTTTGTAGAACGTTTCGTTTGGAAAAGTGGAGCACTCGATGGCCGAACAATGGTGGGGGAAAAAAACTTTACCGGCTTAAATAAAATCAACGGCATTGGCAATTGTTGGCCAGGATAATTGCTTTCACGTAGAAATGCATTTTGCCCGATTACCATGGACGGTGGCAATTATTGCTTCCGGTTTAAGTGACATGCATAATAAATTTATGGATATCGATTCGATTGTATCTAAAAGGACTTCAATTGAAACGCTATTCCCGATAATGTATGTTTGGCACATAGCGCTTCCGGCATATCCCAGCAAACTAAATATAATAGCCTGTTAATATTTAACCAATCATTCTTAAGCTTTTTCATCTAACTTCTTGACATGTTTTATGGTTGAACCAAAAATAAATTATTTAAAGAAAGAAACAAAAAAAAAGGGAAAGAAACTTTTCATCCCTCGAGTATTTTATCGAACACTCCCGTAAAATTTGCCAATACATTACTGACTTCCAGTAAAGTTAGTTAATCGCAATGACTAAAGGGAAATTTAGGCCTGAATTAATCATGCAGGCGCATGACAGGATAACAAGCAGCAATCACCCATGAAAAGGCACAATCTAAAGTTGTTGTAGATTTTATGGACAAGTCATGAGTCATTTTATGTATTATCCTGAAAGATATCCAAGTATAGTTTTATGTTTGCTCACCAACAATTGTTTGTTATCCATAAATCATGTGCAACAAGTTCGCATTTGTTATCGCCATATTCGATGAAATTAGATTAATGATAATTGGAGGAGTAGTTTCAAGGATATTTTCATGAATGTCCTTTTTTATGATGTATAATGGCATGATTAATGTTCTTAGTGTTGACAAATGAAATTTTTCTTAAAATTGAAGAAAGACTATGATGCAATAAACAGGACATATTTTTTGTGTCATATAGTTTGAGTAAAAGCAGCTTTTTAATCATAAACAAAATAAAATACTGTTGGTAATTCATGCATGCAATGGATTTTAACTTATTATATACTCTATAAAGTGAAATATTAAAGTCTAGGTACTTACATTTTATGAACTATGCTGTGTGTAGTTATGAGCAAAAATGGTCTTGTTCATGCAGTATAGTCTTGTTGTTGCACATTTAGCAAGACCAAAAACAAGAACAAGACTTAGTTATGCTTGCAAGAACAAGACAGACTGAACAAGAACAAGACAAGACCAAGACTAGATTAGTCTTGTCTTGTTCTGGCGTTTGCTCATCACTAGGTAAACCTGAGCAAATACGCAACAAATAGCTCACTGGCGAAGATAAGGATCCAAAATGTTACAACAGAAGAGTTCGAAGTACGACATTCACTTAGACAAGGCGATGAATTGGCCCCCATTCTTTTCAACCTGGCCCTAGGTGATAAGGAAAACGTCAGTCCAGAGAAATGCATCAATAGCTAAACAGTCGGTAAAATTACTTGGACTTACGTGAACATTATGGGAAGGTCCTTTTTGGCAGCAAAAGAAGCTTATGTCGAATGAAAAAAGGCGGCAAAGGACATAGGCGAAGATATACGAAGAAAAACAAAAGGTGATGTAACAATCCAGAGCTGGAAGATTTAAAATTGGAAGAAATGTAGCTATCGACGAACATAACCTAGAAGTAGTAGATAAAACAGTCTACCATGAATTAACAATTACAAAAAGAAATTCCAATTACAAATGAAATGGAAGAAATAACTAGACCAATACTACTGGCTAATAGACCCTTTTATGCCCACAAATAAATACTGCAGTCAAGATTTGTGCACAGCAAAGTGAAACTCTCACTATACTTGGTTCTGGACTTGGACTATGACCCAGGACATAGAGGAACGAGTCAACAGGTTTGAAAGAAAAATTCTCAGCTAAATAATAGGCCCAACCGGAGAGGATGGAATGTGGCGAAGAAAACACAACAACGAGTTGTATGAAATTTTTGACGACCCACAACTTTCAACTTTAATAAAAATTAACTAGCCGGCCACGTAATCAGGATGGAGGACAATCGTATCCCAAAACGACTTATAGCCTCAGAAATTTCGGGAAGTAGGCCAGTAGGAAGATCCAGGAGGAAATGGACAGATTCTCGGTCAAGGCTCGATTTGGGCTTCAGCGCCATTGGATGGATGGAACTTAATTAAAAAGTTTTTCTGTGATATTTTGACTTTTTCACTCGCATTGAAATTTTTATCAGCTGATCTCCAGGACAATGAAACATTTTTAAAAATTTGTTGTAGCTCATCACTATTATTATTATTGCTCGCTGAAGCGATTCCAATAATTGTTGGTCTTCTTCCCAACAGGAGTTTTATTTTGTTGGCCGTAATCGCCAAATAATATCCGCAATTAATTAATACAGTGAAACTTTATTTATTCACACTTTTTTAATAAGTTTTATTACACCTTTATTTTTATAATTTTATTTAACTATATACACTTAACGATTCTTTTAGATTATTTTCTTTTTTAAATTAAAATGTGATGACTGATTTTCTCTGGTTTGTTTTTATCTTTTCTTCACTGACAACTGACAATCAATTAATTAATTAATTAATTTTTCCATTACTCGATGCAAGTCGGCTATGCTTTTGTGCAAAGTCTTTTGCAGTCAAGTAATTGTCGAGTAGTAGGACGATGTCCCTACATACTCCCCTCCCAGCGTAGCGTTACATGAAGTGTACCGAGCGAATTGATGCTGCTTCAACGTCTCGGTCACACTCAAAAGCAGGTTTCAGTCGATCGATAGTTATCGACTTATTTGTGTCATTTATGTTGACGACGAAATGTTTACGTAATCTTTTGATTACTTTGAATGGCCCTTCGTATGGTGTTTCAAAAGGCCGTCGGACGCGATCGGTACGTATGAAAACATACTCCGCGTTCTCTAATGCGTTCGGCACGTACACATCATTCTGAACTGACTGTCGGGGCTGTGTCGCCGACAGACCTTTCATGTGTGTGCGAAGACGTGTTAGAAATTCTGAGTGCTCTATCGGGTTCTCATCCGTTGGGATGGAAATTGAATTGGGGAGCCTCAGATTCTGTCCATAGACAAGCTCTGCTGGTGAGCACTGTAAATCGGTTTTAATTGCCGAGCGAATACCTAATAAAACAAAGGGCAAATCCTCACTCCAATGAGTAGTGTTGTCCCTTGCCATTAAGGCCGCTTTCAGTTGTCTATGGAATCGCTCTACCATCCCATTTGCTTGTGGATGGTAGGCGGTGGTACGTATCCTATGCGTACCTAGAAGTCTTGTGACTTCATTGAATAATTTTGATTCAAACTGCGACCCTTGATCTGTTGTAATTTCAAGTGGTGCGCCAAATCTTGGGACGTACTCGGTGACAAAACGTTTGGCCACCGTAGTAGCAGAGATGTCTCGAATTGGATATGCTTCCGGCCATCTCGTAAATCGGTCTACGATTGTTAGGATGTATGAATATCCTCGAGATGGGGGCAATGGTCCAACAATATCCATATGGATATGTTCAAATCTATTATTTGGTGGGTTAAAAGCTTCATGTGGAGATTTGGTGTGTCTCGAAACTTTAGATTTTTGGCAACCTATGCAAGATCTAGACCAGTTGTTACAGTCTTTATTGATCGCTGGCCAAAAATATTTTTTAGTGATAGCTTGCCTTGTGGCGCGTATGCCTGGATGCGACAAGCTATGTTCAGCATTGAATGCTAATTTTCTTAATGATGAAGGTATATATGGGCGTAATGTACCCGTGCTAATCTCACACCAAACTTCATGAGTTGTGAAAGGAATTGGTGTGAGTATTAGTTTTACCTTCGAGCTACTACTGGGATGCTCTTGGAGTCGTTGTAACTCTTTGTCACCTTCTTGTGCTTTCGCCAGATGTGGCAAATCGAAGGTGATTGTGTCAACGTTGTCGGCCGCTAATGAGCGAGATAAATAATCTGCGACAATGTTTTGTTTCCCAGAGACATGTCTGATGTCTGTTGTGAACTGGGAAATTAGGCTCAGGTGTCTTGTTTGGCGGGGAGATCTTTCGGTTTTTGTGTGAAGGGCATGTATTAAAGGTTTGTGGTCAGTGTAGACCACGAAATTTCTTCCTTCAACAAAGTACCGAAAATGTTTTATTGCTGCGAAGATTGCGAGTAGTTCGCGATCAAATGCAGAATAATTTCGTTCAGCAGATGATAGCTTCTTAGAAAAGAAAGCTAATGGTTGCCATCTGTGACCGTTAAATTGTTCCAGCACAGCTCCGATAGCAAAATCGGAAGCGTCAGTTGTGACGCTATATTTAGCATCCTCTAGTGGGTGTATCAGCATCACTGCTGCAGCCATTGCGGCTTTCACGTCGAGGAATGCTTGTTGGCATTCTGCGGGCCAAGGAAGTTGTTCTTTATTTTTTGTTGTTGATGAACAATTGAGGAGTTCCCTCAAGTGTTCATTGATCGGTACTAGCAGTTGTGCTAGTTTAGGAATAAATCGGTGATGAAAGTTCACCATTCCTATAAATTTTTGTATTTGTTTGACTGTTGTTGGAGTTGTGAGGTCATTAATTGCTTGGACACGTTCGGGTGATGGAAGGATTCCATCCTTGCCGATACTATGTCCCAAAAAGTTTATCTCACTGACCCCAAAAACGCATTTTGATAACTTTATTGTTAAACCAAAGTTATCAAGGCGTTTAAACAGTAGTTCGAGGTGAGTGAGATGCTCATCCTCGGATCTACTAGCGATAAGTATATCGTCTAGGTAGACATAAACGAAGTCTAAGTCTCTTGTGACTTCGTTCATAAATCTTTGAAATGACTGGGCTGCATTTCTTAACCCAAATGGCATGCGAGTAAACTCAAACAGACCAAAAGGTGTTATTATGGCAGTCTTATGCACGTCTTCTTGTGCAATGGGGATGTTATGATACGCACGTACCAAATCCACCTTCGAAAAAATCGTGCATCCGTGAAGGTTCACAGAAAAATTGTGAATGTGCGGGATTGGATATCTATCCGGCACTGTGACTGCATTAAGGCGACGGTAGTCGCCGCATGGCCTCCAATCATTTGTATCCCGTTTAGGGACCAGATGAAGTGGAGATGCTGCGGGAGACGACGATGGTCGACAAATCCCTAGTTGAACCATATGTTCAAACTCCAATTTCGCCACCTTGAGCTTCTCAGGATGAAGTCTACGAGCGGTAACGAAAGGTAATTGCCCATTAGTAACAATGTGGTGTTGCACATTGTGTTTAACCGGTAGGTTAAAATTTGGTGGTTGTGTTAATGAAGCGTACTTCATTAACAATACTTTATATTTGCCAAGATGTTGGCATTCAAAGCTCTCGAGGATATACTCACCAGTTGCACAGACGTCAGTCCGAAGACTGGTCTGTGAGTCAACTAATTCTCGCTTTTTGAAGTCGAGGATGAGTTCGAACTTTGTGAGAAAGTCCGCACCGAGTATAGCTTTGTTGGTGTTGGCTATGATGAAGTTGTGGATGAACCGTCGGCGAAGACCTAGGTTCAGTTCCAGCAACTTCGCGCCAAAAGTTTGGATCGTGGATCCATTTGCGGCCCGCAGAAGCAAATTAGGGCATGTTGTTTGTACCCTAAACGTGTGCTTCGGAACTAATGATATGTCCGCGCCAGAATCGATTAAAAAATCGAGCTGGTTGTTCTGGTCGCGGACAAATAATCTGCACGAGCGTCTCTGCTGAGAGACGCCCGCGGATGTGGCGACTCCCCGCCAATTTAATTTTTTGAACGGGGGCCCTTTGTCCTCCGGTCCCTCTTGGCTGCTGAGCCAGGACCCTTAAAAGCGCATGGTGGGGTGCACCGCTCTGCTCCACTACCAAAGCGGTAGTGGTAGTAACAGAGCGTCCCAGGCAGTGCCTGCGCGCCGGAGGGCTTAAAGATCGCTCCCTGATTGGTGGGGTTGCTGACCTTCCCCGAAGATGGCGATGGCTGTCGTTGACCAGCAGCCCCTCTCGCCGACCCCTGTTGAGGACCATGCTTCCCCCCCAACATGAGTGCCCTTAACTGGCGTACCTCACGTTGGAGGGACTGCACCGTCCTCTCCAGGGATGATGAGGCCTTAACCTCAGACACCTGAGCAGGTGCGGGCTGGTGAGATGTCACCTCCCACACCTTGTCTGCAAGTCTGGCTAGTTGCTCCAGAGACTGATCTGTGGTCGCGGCGAGCACCACCTGGATGTCTCGTGGCAGCCGCCTTTCCCACAGCCCCCGGATGAGGCTCTCGCTCTCGCCCAGGCTGTCTCCGGCCAGACTTTGCAGGCCTCTCAAAAAATCGGAGGGATTTCTATCCCCTGGCTCGTGTGCCGCCAGCAGCTGCTCGAGACGGTTCCTTGTAGATAACCCGTATCTCTCAAGCAACCGTCTCTTTGCATCTGCATAGCTAGCTGTGCTGATATCGGGGAAATTGTGCAGTAATATTTTCGCAGCATCTGTGGGCAATGCCGCGACGATGTGGGATAACTTCTGTTTGTCAGAAGTTATCCCGTTTAGGCCGAATTGGGCCTCAGCCTGGTAGAACCAGACTGCCGGATCAGCTGGTTGAAACTCGGGCAGACTGACTCTCGTAGTGGAAGCCACGTCTATCTCTGCCCGGGCCCTGCGTCCACTCGGCAGCCCCTCCTCCTGGCTGGGCAAAGAATCATCCATATCTAGGATAAAGGAGTTGTCCAAATAATTTTCCCTTTGCATGTTCAGATAAGAGTGAATCAGAAAACCAACGAAGAAACTGATCAAAATCTAAGCAGGGAAAAAAAAATCCAAAACACAGGTAATATTAACCTTATAATGTTCACCGATAAATTAAAGTCGAACCAGCGAAAAGAATCAATAAAGAATTTACAATCTGCTGCTTATATATTTAAAATATACTTAAATCTATTAAAATTTTTAAAATAAGTTACATATATTTAATTTTATTCTCAATAAAAATATTATATTTAACGTTTAAATTCAGCACTTATCTTTCTTTTCACCATGGAACTTTCAAACATCGAACCTTCCTCCGCTATTCTTGAATACCTCTTGTATTTGGTAGCACTTTTGTGCTCTACGGGGTCACCAATTGTTGGTCTTCTTCCCAACAGGAGTTTTATTTTGTTGGCCGTAATCGCCAAATAATATCCGCAATTAATTAATACAGTGAAACTTTATTTATTCACACTTTTTTAATAAGTTTTATTACACCTTTATTTTTATAATTTTATTTAACTATATACACTTAACGATTCTTTTAGATTATTTTCTTTTTTAAATTAAAATGTGATGACTGATTTTCTCTGGTTTGTTTTTATCTTTTCTTCACTGACAACTCACAATCAATTAATTAATTAATTAATTTTTCCATTACTCGATGCAAGTCGGCTATGCTTTTGTGCAAAGTCTTTTGCAGTCAAGTAATTGTCGAGTAGTAGGACGATGTCCCTACATAATAACCTCGCCTATGGCCGTCTAGCTTAGAAGCTCACTCTGAGGTATCTCACGAAAATCGCAGAATAGGCTCTATGTGTTTGCCGTTTTGGCTTAAACTTTGATATTTTCGCAAGGATACAATACAACCTGGTAACATTTCAGTTTGTCGGATCATTTCCATCACGCTGACAATTAGAGCGTCCCCCACGAAGGCTATACCCAGGGCCAGGAGGCAATCTCTGTCAACGTTATGGAGCATCCACACTAAGCGCACTTTGGTCATACGCGCTTTTGCCTCTTTTTTTCATATAGAGTTTAATGTTTTTTTTTGCGATATTTGTAATGGCAGTACGGCCAAACTGCGCGGACATAAGACAGTGTTTAAAAAGGTACATTGTACGTCCACACAACACGGATTTCTTGACGGTTTTCTCAATTTACTCACGATTCAGAAAATTAAATGCTCATGCGCGCTTTTTCTGAGGCCGTTCGGCGAAAAGCGTGTGGGATCTAAGTCCGCGTGGTGTGGGCGGCCCATTAGAGTCCGGGAGCCGGTGACACTGAAAGTACTGTCCACTGACATATAATAATGGACTGCTCATCAGCAATTATTCCCATACAAACCGATGGCACCAAAAAGGTATAGTCGCTCGCTCATCCATAAGCCCCCAAACTGACAGAAGCACTCAGAAATAAAATCAATTAGAAAAAAATAGACGGGTATAGTGATGTTTATATCTTTTGCCTTAAATCAATTAGAAAAAAATAGACGGGTATAGTGATGTTTATATCTTTTGCTCTTTTCCCCATAAGCCCCCGGTGAGAATGTCAGTTGTTAAGACAGGCGTTGAGAACTTAAATCAGATACACATAAAATTTGCAAATTAATGAAAAAAAGGCATTTTAAAAGGTGAAAAAGTGAAAATAGTGTTTATTAATTTTTTTAAACAAAATATTTGTGTTGTTTTAATGTTTTAAGTACGTATTTAAAAAAATGTAAATTTTAAAAGTGATTCCGGTGTTTACATGGAGTGAAAAAAGGTTTGTAGCCTATGGAACAAATTGGTGCCATGAGAAATTTCTCATAAGCAGTCCATTCTATATGTCAGTGGTACTGTCATGCGGAATTGAAAAATTTCTATGGAAATCGAAAGTTCGCAGTTAGATGAACAAGTAAAGCGTGGTATGCATGAATTTAATAAGCCGGAAAGGTCGGGCATTCCTATTTGAAAGGTGTGATAGGGGTGAAATTTCTCCGTATCATGTAGCAAATTGTTTTTTTTTTCTTTTTACTTGTTTTTATCTTAAATTTAAAAATATCTTGGTGTACCAGCTTAAAAACTGCCGGAAGTATTCGAAATACAAGTTTTTATTGCAATCATCTGAAGAAGTTCTTATAGGCGGGGGGAGCCGGTATAATTATAGTTCAATGGTCAAGTGACTGTAACAGTAATGTTGCTGTAGAGAAAACTCGGGTCTCCAATTGTCAGGGAAACTTTCTTTTTATCATTTTTATCCTCATATAATTTTATTAAATTAAATCTAAGGAAAGAATTAGTTTTTTTCATAGGAAATTTCTTCTTCAGTTGAGTTGCTGGCTCCTTTCCTTTATCGTTTATTGCGGAATTCTCTATTTGTATGATGAAGCAAATTAATTATAGTCTCCAGCGTTGTCATTGGCAGTGTTCGAATAGCTTGGGTGATGGAAAAGGAGGTCATTCATTTAATCTTGCTTAATTTTGTAGTAAAGCTATTAAGCTTGGTTCTACACCACACTAAAGTTCCATAAATTGTCATAGGCCTTATAATGGCGATGCATAATATTCTAGTATGTTAGTACATATGTTTATCGTTGTACAACCCATCTGGACCACAGAAATCTGCGGGACCTTCTCATGAGTTTCCATACACTGGTATGGTATCAATGCAGTTTAACATAATATTACCTTTAATTATTTGGCTTTTTGTGAGAAAGCTAAGGCTCTGCGCTCAAAGACCAGATCAATCAATGGTAATATTATTTATTTCTTGAAGTACCAGAACCTTTTTTATCTTATTGACACTGTCAGAGTTTGCTAGCGAAAGCACGTGAGACTTATGGGCCTGAAGATACCCTGGATGCTATAAGGATGCACCACTCAATTGGAGCGACTAAGCCTCTAAATGTTTTGCAGAGTAATAAGATCGCAACTTCCCTGCAACAGAATTAGAAAGACGCTGTCTGCACCAAGGCACTTGAAGGTTTAAAAGACTGCTTTCCTAAGAGTTTCATGCGTGAACGCTTTCACTTTTCACTTTTTGGGATCGTTGAAAATCTATCTGGATACTATCTTTGTCTTAATGTCGACGTCTGATTTAAAGTATTCCACTACACTGTTGGCGGCTCCTGCTCCTTTACTATCTGCAGGCAGAGTCTCCCACTTCTGACTTCATCTCTGTTGGCTAAGTAAACTAAAATGTTAGATTAATAAGTTTGACATGAAACATGAGTTATGGAGTCAGACACGATTCTGTCAATCTTCTAAACGAAAGCCTAGCTGTGTTATTAATGTTTAAGACTCAACTGTTCATATGTAGAGTTTAGTAGTGTTTTACTATGGAAAAAATCCTCGTTTACGAAACATCTTATTGGTGGTGTGTCACACCAAAATATTTTCAAATGCATATACAAATCACGACCACAACTATAAAATTAAAATTTAAAAAGTTGTTATCCCTCCGAAGTTGTGTCCAATTGTGAAACTTGTAAACTCATTCATCACTCTAGGGAAAATCACCCCTCACGGAAAAACTGACAATGGCTAACTGGAAAATCTGTAATGCTATTTTGATGTTCCCCGCTGACTTCGATTAGTTACGCTGTTGAAGGGACCTTTTTCAACATACAAAACTGGCCTGAAAACTTGAAAGAATTGATTTTAATCTGAATAAGTGCCCCTGATGTGACTTCATAAATAGCTGCTGTCCTAATGGTTTAATAACTTACCATAGTCACCTCCTGCCGGGAAACTTTCACTGCTTTTCACCAAAACTGACATCAGACTGAAACTTTGCTATTTGCCTAAAAACGAAACTTTTCTGCCAACGAAAAGGAAAAAGGACGTATTTTTTTCGGTCATCAGACGCCTTCCGGTTGGCTCTCTCTCATATCAGTGTTGCTAGATGTTCACTGAGTGTTATTTTATAGACGGGAACCCTCCAACAAATTTTCCGAACCGAAATATGTCGCCCATAAATTTGAATTAAATTCTCGGCAAAGGAGACATAATCATAAATTTAAATATGAGCCCAGTGGTGTACACTTTTGGTGGCACTTCCCCTCATGCATGTCTGAAGGGTATCCTGGCGGGGATCCCGGCGAAGACATGACCACTCGAAACTTTCGCCGAACGAGTTAAGTCGAACAGACCCTATTACTACACCCGGCCACTTTGACAACCTAATCCACGTTGTAGAATAGCTGAAAGAAACTTTTGGGATTTCCCGGAGCATATGTAACCGGATTTCAATAAATGTTTGCACAACAATACGAAGCGCCCGCAGACGGCAGGCGGAGATATCTGTGTTCACGGAGTTGTACACCCTGTGAGGTATAGGGACAGCCGGGATGGCTCCAAGGACCCCATGGGAGAGATCCGTGTCTATTGCGTAGGAATGTTGTGAAAAAGGGATACGATTGTGAAAAGCGTATCATGGCAGTTGAGAAAAAAAAATTTCATTTAATGCATACATGACTCAGCACTTCGGATGTATCAATGCGAAAGGAAAATATGCTAATGTCGCCATCTTCCGCCCGCCCCGAGCATTCCTTAACTGCACAGTTCCTCCGCTTTTCCGGCTGTTTGTAATTCCGAAGGGTTTCCGAATTACGCTGCTTGAATTCATGTGGGGAAATCGGTCTCTACAATTCCTTCTCGCCATTAAACTTCTACCTTGGAGCTTCCCTTGAATACTATCGGGCCTGCGGGGAAGACGACAATTACTGTGAAATTTTGTTAACTTTTGCGATAAAGTTTTGCCAAAATATACAAAGGGAATTCTTTACAATATATGTGATCTGGATTTAAATCAGAATTGGGTGGTTTTCAATAATTTTTAACCGCCAACCACAATCAACAAAGTTTAGCATGTGTTTTGCTTTAATGATTTAAGAGTCAGGACGTTGCGTTTGAAGCTAATTTCAGTGATATGAAGCTTCAGTGAACTTCGGAAATCTTTATTTTTCTTTCACATTAACAAAATCGAAGCGAATAAATAAAACGCAATTAATAAGATCAGTATCGCGAACTGTGTTTAAATGAGAATAGCACATTTCAAATATTGTTCTATTTTCCAAAAATGAAAAAAATTATCTCAACAATTCCATCAATTTCAGCTCTATTTTAATAATTTATATTAACGGTATAAGTGATGGTGGAGCAGTCTACTAAATTACGATCCCCTTTTCCTTGCTTTCGTAGATTATGAGAAAGCGTTCGACTCGATTAATAGGAGCTTTTTATGGCAGGGACTACGGCAACGTGGACTGCCTTATAAAATAACAGAATTAATAAAAGCTCTTTTTTTCGTGTGTGAGGTATTGGATCCAAAGGTACTTCTGCTATTCATTTGCCCTATTGTACTATAACCTCTATACCTCATATTTGTAGACCAGACCGCTTGAACAAGTTCAGCAGTCTGCCTAGTGGCTAATTCAGTTCGTCTTTTAGGTAAAGGTGTATTCTTTTATATGATATTAAGAACAGGAAATTGAGTGACTCCTTGATGTTACAAAACGACCCTGAAAATTGGAGTCAAAATACTGAACCCATTGGCGAAAAATGCATCTGTTATCTAAAATTTGAAATGCCCGCCATTTTATGCCATTAAGGATAAAAAGAAATTTTGTTTTTTCAAAATCTAGACACCGACGTCAGTTTTTGAATGCAATTAAAAAAAAATTATTGTCAAGTTGGTTACTTTTTTTCTTCATTTCTTCAAAAACAATTTATTGGAAATTTCATTACAAAGACACTGGTTTATAGTTTGCCCCGATCCGATTTATAAAACCGGAGTTATTCACATTTTAAGCTCGAAAAACACACTAAAAAAACTTGAATTGTTTATAACAAAAGTAGCACAAGGTTCACGAGGTTCAAACAGGATAAAATTATAATCTTGCTGTTACCAGACAATACCTATCTCTTCATTTGTTGGCTCTTTTTACTGCACTAGTAGTCGGTACAATATTCGGTACCGCTAGTCGGATCTGTTACCCCGGGTCTACACGAGATATATTTTCTGGTATGATATCTCTTTTGACATATGACAGAAAAATTTTTGTGGCCAATTTTGTTATGACATTTCAGTTGAAAATAATTATTAACAAAGCAGCATTGTGTTTTAAGTGCGAAAATCATCGGGAAAAAAATGTCAAAAGTGAACAAAATCGTTAATTTTTTGAAAGTTCTTGAGGGAATTGAACATTTAGAAAATCAAGAACATAAAGAATATAAAAAAAAGCGTGAGTTTTGGGTTAATCCTTTTCTGTGTCTTCGTGAAAAACATAATTTAGAAACTCACCTTCTTAAGGATATACAGTGGAAGGAAATAGAATTTAAAAATTATTCTCGACTAAATATCGACGATATTAACCATTTACTGGAACAGGTATATTTGGCATTTTTTCTCTTATTCAATTGAAGCAATATTAATATTTTTGTAAATATACCAGGTTAAAAACAAAATTCAGAAGAAAGATACACCTATGAGGTATACCATCTCGGCGCGAATACGTCTTGCTCTAACTCTCCGATACCTAGCTTCTGGTGATTCTTTACGATCACTAGAATATATTTCTAGGGTATCAAGAAAGACAATGAGCTCCTTCCTACCAGAAGTTTTTAGTGCTAATTATACCTCATTACAACCACAATATTTAAAGGTAAATTAATAATTTCAATTTTTTGTAAATATAAATTATAATAAAGAATAAACTATTTTTTCAGTTTCCCAGTTCTACACAGGAATGGGATAAAACTGCGGATGATTTTAATATTATATGGAACTTCCCGCACACTCTTGGTGCAATCGATGGGAAGCATATACGCATCATAGTACCTCCGAAGTCGGGAACTACCTTTTACAATTACAAGAAGTTTTTTAGTGTTGTCCTTCTTGCAGCTGTAGATGCACATGGGAAATTCCTTTATATTGATGTTGGTGCTAATGGAAAGGGATCTGACGGTGGAATTTTAAAGTGTAGTTCCTTCTATAATATGCTACAACAAAATAATTTGAATATACGAAAAGAGAAAACGCTACCTGGACGTTCACTTGAGGTACGAAAAATGGGACAATTAAATTCACATTTATGATAACAACTTTCTATCTTTTAGATACCATACTACTTTGTAGGCGATTCCGCATTTTGATTAAGTCCTCACATTATGAAGCCATATGATAGAAATTCAAATCTGTCAGTGCTTCAAAAAATCTTCAACTACAGAATTTTCAGAGCTAGAATGGTTGTGGAAATGGCTTTCGGGAAGCTTTCTTCCCGATTTCGTATATTCCACAGACCTATTGATTTATCTTTAGAAACGACAGATTTATCGATAATGGCAGCGTGTGCGTTGCATAATTATCTGAAAAAAGAAATAACAAGAAACATGAATTCGCCAGATTGTGCTGCCGAAGCAATGCCCGAAACATTTTCAAATGTTTACACACAGCAACAAGGAGGCAGTGGATATAAATATGCCGCAAGAATTAGAAAAGAAATTCAGGAATACTGTACCTTAGAAGGAGCTATCGATCAACAGTGGCGAAAAATTTAAAAAAATTTAAATTAATTTAATATTTAACATAACAATAAATTCATTTATTTAATATCATACATCATCATAACAAAAAATAAATTCATAGTTTCACATAATTTTAATATTATTTTGTACTCCTTTGTAACATATATTTAACATAAAATTTAATTCATTTATTTAATATTATACATCATAACAAAACAAAAATAAATTCATACACATTCACATAATTCCAATATTATTTTGTACTTCTTTGTAATATATATCTAACATAAATTTTAATTCATTCATTCAATATTATACATTAACACTATAGCAAAATAAAATAATTCATGCACTTTGAAAACAGTTCTTTTTTTAATTATAAAACTCATCTCCAACATCTGCTTCTACCATTGTCATTTCTAATATATTCGACTTCGAACTAGATAGTGATAATGTCCTCACTGTTGAATCGGAGGATGTTGAACACATTGGTGTAGAAAATCGAGATTTTTTTCTTCACTCGCCTCTCGACCCCTTTAAAAACTGACTCTCTAAACCTCTAGCAACTGACTGACTGCAAAAAAATTTCCTTTTCCCATTTTTGTTTTCTTTTCTACGCCTCCTTTTTTGTTCCGAACAACTTCTAGATTACATTCCCGACAGTGATTTTGAGTCAAGTAGTTATTGAGGGATTCCGTGCAAAAACTGACCGTTACACACTGAGCCGAAGTTTTTATCTTTAAACAAAAAAAGGCTCGTCCAAATGTTATGAAATGTTTCAGGGCATATTTTTGTTAATATTCTCCTCTCGGCACCTCAAAGAAGTTTATATAGTTTTTGGATCGCACGGTATCGTGCAGGTACAAAATTCACGAACGTCGTTTAAACAAAAAAACGGTTCGACCGAATTTTATGAAAATCTGTTCAGATCAAATTTTGGTTAACATTCTTCGTACACACACATACTTCCCCTCAATTTTTTGCTTAAAATGCTCTTGGGACCTTGAAAAATACGTTGAAAATTTCGATTTCGGTTTTCGGACCGATTACAATAACTTCCCTATAAACAGGGAAGTTTAAAAAGAATAAGCAAACCGCTAAAGAAGTTTCCTTCTAGCCCGTGTGAATTGCACACATGATTTTTTTAAATGGCTTAAATCGAATGTGTGAGTAAAATTGTTGTGTTCCGCATCTGCAAAGAACAGAAGGCACCTACTCCATCCACTTCCATCGTTCTAACTAATCTTAGCTAGACATTTCACCATGACCTGAACGACAAGGCGGACTAGTAGCGCAAGTATGATTCTTTAGTTTATCACATAAAACGACTTTCTTGATACTTTTTCTTGCACAGAGCTTCTCTACCATTGTTTGAGGGCATTTGGTGTTTATACAAAAGAAAATTTTCTAAATACAGAAACTGTCTGGAAGCTTCAACCTTCATCCTTCTGAAATTTCCTTAAGAGTGCTCCCTCCATCCCCCTGTGTATTTTCCCATTTGCTTTAAGAAATCGTTACATATCAAAAGAAACTCTAATAAAACTGAAATTAGTGCTGTCAGAGCTCGGCACACCTTCTCACCTAAGTCGCAATTCTAATTCTGCTATATCACAGCATTTCACCCTTTTTCGTAAAGCGTTTTTAGCGCGAAGGGAGTGACACCACCTCCGGAGTGTTTTACATAATTACACGTGTCATAAAACACAAATGAGCGAAAGACAAGCACATTAGGCGAGCTCTAGGACGTGCACCAGAATTATTTACCGCTATAATAAGGATAGTCATGTCGGAGTTTAATAACATCTGGAAAGCACATTAAACCCAATTTTTCCCATTTAACCTGGAAATGTCGCACTTTTCAAGGAGCCATTTAGGGTTGGATAATGTCTACATGGGGACAGATACTTTAGTGTATGCGAGCAACAAAAACCTCCATTATAAAAGTTGTCTCTGGCTGTTGCCAGTGATTCAGTCCCTACTGGGACATTAAGGATTCCGTTGCGAGACGATTGCAGCCTAGGTAATCCTTGTTGAACACAGGCTGACAAGCCGACCCCGGGTCCTCAGACGCCTTTGTTTCGGTCCAAGCCCTTAAGGCATGGGGGTGGCTATGCTTCCCCTTAACATTGGTGTTAATAGATTCAAGCGTATTAATTATTTAACTCGGTCAATTCATGTCCACCCTTAATCTTATAGGACTGTACAAATCTTGTGTCTACAGAATGACCAGACTTTCTTATCCTTATCCGGGGGCCTGTTAAGATCTTTGCGTGCTTTTGTCAAAGGGGGAAAGTCCTGGTATCAATTTCTTCGCATGGACGTGCTTCATTAAAGTTCGATAGAGTTTTCGTTTTATGTGCGTTAAATCGCTTCTTTTCTTTATTTCATGCACCATTGGCTGGGTCTGATTTGCTGGATTTTTGCTGATTTTGCAGGACGTTGAAACGTGCTTATTGATTTCTAACAAATTTTTTTTTGAACATAACAAAAACGTCTTGATGGTGAAATGAATTTCTTTTTTGTATATATTGAAACGAAATAAAGATAAACAATGTGACGTAAAATGTATTGGGCATTTGATTTATAAAATATGTAACACTAGAACTAACGACATTTAATATATACCAAGTTTACCACACAGATTTTTGAATGTGGTTGCCGTTGCAACTTTTGGCTTGTTTTATTTAAATAAAACTACATGGTTTAACAATCTCTTTGTCTATAATAATAATAATTGTCTTTTGCTAAGCTCACATGGGTATTTACATGATATTAAAACAAAATCAAGTATTTGTAAAATTTTTGTCTTTCTGTTCGTCCAGGCTAGTCTCGGAAACGGCTAATTCGAATGCAATGGCACTGTCACGGGAGATTCAGTATTTTCTTGGGCACTTTTTCGGCTGCCTTTTTTACTCTGTTCAGTATCTTCTTCAATAATAAATCCGCACTTTTATTTGTAACACAAATTAGTATATTTTAATTCAATTTCTCACATATAATTCAAATTAATTCATATCATAAATTTTATTTTATGCAAATCTAAATTCATCATTTACATCACAAATTTTATTTTTCACATCTAAATTAGGTAATTAACCAACCAAATTCAAATGGGAAATGGTTGGATTTAATCTTCACTAACCTCTATGAGGATTTGAACGTGCTTCCCGCTTCTGAAGAGGAGAATCTATTTAATAACACTACACATCATTCCGCGTGGGTCGTCGAGCTCAGTTCTACAATAACTGATTATCTCGCCTCCTATTACAACTCGGTAGTCTTCGATTTTAAGAATGCTGATAATGGTAGTATTAGCACTGAATTATCCCTTATTAACTGGGAGGATCTACTTGATGGTGATGATATTGACGAGCTAGTTACTAGATTCTACGATGTTATCTTCAACACCATTGGCAGATTCGTACCCAAAATAAAAAAAAGGGATAAATTGACGGAGCCATGGCTTGACAAAAACACTCGGTCCCTTCGTAATAGGAGAAATAAATTGTACCGCGTAGTGAAAAATAACAACAATGTTAGTGCTGAGCAGAAATCTGAATACGCCAGGTTAGCTTCAGAATTTAATCATAGGTCACGGGAGGCCTATACTACCTATGCAAAGACTGTCGGTGAAAATATCATACGTAATCCTAAAAAATTCTTTGATTTCGTTAATCTAAAGCGAAAAACATCAGGCTACCCGACAACAATGACAAACGGTATCACACACTCCTCTCTCCCCCAAGAAATTTCAAACATGTTCGCGGACAGGTTCAGTGAAATCTTCTGCCCCATTTCTTCGACTGCACACACTGTCCCAAGAGAGCATTCCTAAACTGCGGTTCGTATAGACAATATATCTCTATCGCCCGAAGATATAATGACAGGTGTTATAGATCTGGAGGTCAATAAAGGTCACGGTCCGGACTGTCTACCTGCAAGTTTTTTGCAGAACCACGCCCAACTCATTCTACTCCCTCTTCACCTCATTTTTAACAAGTCCCTTTCTGACGGTAAGTTTCCTTCGGTATGGAAGAAATCCTTCCTCACACCAATCTTTAAGTCAGGTGATAAACATGCGGTGGACAACTATAGGGGCATTGCTATCCTATCTGTTATCCCTAAACTATTTGAAAAACTTATCTATGACAAGATTGCCCCTCTAATTGTTCCGAACCTAAACGATCAGCAACATGGTTTCACAAAAGGTCGTTCCACCACATCCAATCTTATGATAATGATATCCGAACTACTGTGCGGTATGGAACAAGGCCACCAGTTTGACGCTGTCTACACTGACTTCAGCAAGGCATTTGATCGAGTAGACCACAACATACTTACTATTTATGAAATTATTAAGATTTGGGATATCCGGCCCCCTTCTGGATTGGATAACATCCTATCTTAACGGGAGAACTCAGCTGGTAAGATTTCAGGGCTTCCTCTCAAAAGAAATCAATGTAACCTCAGGTGTACCACAAGGCAGCCACCTAGGGCCACTTTTATTTAACATATTCATTTCCGATCTATCTGAAATATTAAATGGCATTCCGCACCTCTTTTACGCCGATGATTTGAAAATTTATAGTGCTATAAGGTCTCAAACTGATGTATCCTTTTTACAGTCGAAACTTAATGCACTACAAGACTGGTGCACCACTAACAATCTTCTTCTTAACACCAGAAAGTGCCACGTAATTACCTTCTCCAGGAAAAGAAACAAACAGCTGCAAAATTATTATCTCAATGACAATGTCTTGGATCGTGTCGATCACATTGTTGATTTAGGCATTGTCCTCGACATCAAGTTAAACTTTAACTTACACTTTGATAATATTATTGCTAGATCCAACAAGCTGTTGGGCTTTATCAAGAGAAGAGCTAAAGAATTCGACAATGTTTGGGTTACTAAAGCCTTGTTTTGCTTATTCTTGAGTATGCGTGCCAGATCTGGGATCCTATATTTCAAATTAGTATTAATCGAATAGAATCTGTCCAAAAGAAGTTCCTTCTTTTCGCGCTTAGGAACCTCTATAATCCTTCGGATTTTCACAACCTTCCTCACTATAAGGACAGGCTCAAAATCCTTGATCTCTTGCCTCTATCCCTTAGACGGAAATTGCTTATATCTTGTTTTACCCTGGATGTCCTGAATAATAACCTCAAGGTGCAGTTCCTGTCGGACACAATCAAATTTAACGATACTCGTCAAACAAGACATTCCAAACTGCTTAAAGAGTACCCGCATCGCACTGAATATGCTAGAAACGAGCCCGTTAACACGTGCTGCATTACCTTCAATTCCTACGCGTCCTGTTTCTCTCCCATAATAAACAAAAGTTCCTATAAAAGAAAACTCATTTCCCTGTTGTCCTCTTCTAACTAACATAGACCTAGATCTTAGTTTAATATTTAAATATTAAATACTTGCAATGTTCCTTATTAATATGTATTTTTTTTATCTGTAACTGTAGAATTAACTAATTATATAAGCCAGTGTTTGTCTATAAGTACAATATTATTTTCTGTTGTATTTAGTTTAAGTATGCCTTGTTTGGCAAATAAATAAATAAATAAATAAATTCTTTTCTATGTACTTGCATTTATTTGCATCACAGATTTCATTATCCTAAATTTACACTGTGTTATTCTTTCAAAAAAAACTAACTTTAAATCTCACTTTCTAATTTTAAGTTTCAGTAATATAATTTCAATTTTACACGATTCTACGACAAAACTTGCCAACACGGTCATAGCTCAACTATTTTTCTGACTGAATTTTCTCATTTTTCCTCATTTTTAAAGTATTACTAACGGCTTTCTTTTCCCCTGCAGAGACGGTAATTTTCCAACCCATATGATATAATAGGTTTTCGAGATAATTCTGCAGGGAACTAAGTTTGGCAATGCCTTTGGTTTTGGTGGGGATAAATATCATTACTTTATTCTGAACTGACCCGATTATCGAATTTACATATACAAACGTAGTAAGAAATGGCCTCACCTCGTACCTACACCTTGCCGCGGTGGTGGGGCTTGCGAGTCTCGTAGTAGCGTTAGGCTATGTCGGCGGTGGCTAGCTGGTAACCAGCAAGCCACCGGTAGGGACACCCATGCCGAACAGGCTAATTGCGAAGAGGCCAGACTAAGCTAGGTACATCCACTTACCCTCACCTTTTCTCTCTCTCCTTTTCCTTCCCTCTTCCTATTTCCCCACTTCTAAGCTAAGGTGTTTACCGAGGCGATGGCTGCATGGCCAGCCAGTGGTTAAAGAGTGCTGATCGCGAACGGTTCCCTCCGATGCCCGGGCAAGGTCGGAGAGTACAAGTGCCTTATTCTGGTAAGCGGCTCTGGCAGGATGGACCCCTTTTTCCGCACTACTCGTGGGACTTTTATGGAAAATAAAAACCCCAAAAAACCAATCGCCTCCAGTTCGGGGGCTCCCAAAACTAAACCTACTGCCTGCAAGGGCAGTAAGGTGAGTAAAAGGGAAAAAGGAGCTTTAGACTCCAATCCGGAGCTCCCCATTCCCTCCAAGCCAACTGCTTTAACAGAAGCAGGGCCTTCAACTGCACTCGTGCAGTCTCCTGGTGCCTCTAAGGAGGCTAAAAAAGCTAAAATGCCTGGCTCTAAAGGTGCTCCATCAAGGGCGTACTACCAAGAGCTACGCAACGCCCAGAGAATCCTTGCCCGATACTCCCTTGTTGCGGAGGGTGGACTCATCGAGAAGCAGCAAGCTTCGATAAGGTGGGCGACGCGGGTCGCCGGCGAGCAAACTTCGCAAACTGGCAACCCAGCACCAAAGCGTCAGAGGTCCCTAGAGGAACCTAATCACCCTGAGGCTAAACGTAACTTCTATACTTCCTGCTACTACTAAAACCTACAGCCAAGTGTTGGAAGGTCAGATTGTTATCGCCGTCATCGACGAAAACGACCCAGATGGCACCATTCTGCCTGATAAATGGAGGAAACTTGAGGTCAGGCTCGCGACGATTTTCCTCCCAATACTTCAGGAGCATCCTGGCACTGCTCCTCACTGTCGCGATAGCGGATGGTTTCAGAGCCGCGTGAAGCTCATCGCTTGTGCCGATCAGAGATCTGTCGATCTCTATAGGATAGCAATATCCAGAATTGGGGAAGCATGGCCAGGCGCCAAACTCAAGGTTGTTAGGAGGGAGGAAATCCCGAATCGGCCAAGAGCGCGTTCCTGGATCCCAGCAGAACCAGCCGAGCCTCAGGCTATCCTGGATATCATTCGATTGAGTAACCCACAGCTACAGACGTCTTCGTGGAGGATTACGAAACTGGAGGACCCTAAAGGCGACGGCCGAGCGGTTACATTAGTAATTAGCGAAGAGTCGCTGGGACCTTTGGCGAAATCTGAAGGCGTCATAAGCTATGGGTTTTCTTCAATCACCCTGAGGCTTTACAAAAAAGATTCTTTGCCCCAGAGTTTAACGGTTTCAACTGCTCCACCTGTGGCTCCAGATGGTGAGCCCTCAGGCACTGCGGGTGACACAGGTACGGATGTTTCTGATTCCAACGTGCCTGGCACTGCCCTTGACACAGGTACGCAAGTAGCTGAACCCAATGTACCTAGTATTGCGGATAACACAGGAACAGGAGTAGCTGATCCTAAGGTGCCTGAGGATACTCACCTACCAACCCTGAATTCAGACGACCCTCTCTTCTTATCCTCTGAGGATTCTAACTTCTCAGTTCCTTCGCCGTCAAGGACGGAGGATGAACTGGGTGACTTTGCCCAACTTCTTTCGGTGGGAGATGATGATATTACTCTCACACCGGAAGAAGACGAGACTGATATTACGGTGATCGAGACTGATCCCACTACTCCCAACCACGATGTTGAGAGTAGCGCAGATTAATCTCCATCACAGCAAGGCTGCATCCGCCAGCCTATGCTTACGCCTTTCTAAGGCCGATATAGATGTCGTCCTGGTACAAGAGCCTTGGATCGTCCGGGGCCTTTTATGCGGAATCAGGACTCCTAAATACAGGTTGCTGTATCCCAGAAATGGGGGAGGTAAGCCAAGAACCTGTTTAATTGTTAAAAATGACCTTAACGCTTTTATGTTGTCTAAATTTAGCAATGATGATAATGTACTGGCCTGCTTGGACAACAGGAAAGGTGGTAGGCCTACGTGGATTGGATCTGTCTACCTACCATATGAGGGAAATTTGGACAGCTCCAGTCTCTTTGTTGCCGCAAAAGAAGCGGCTAGTCGTGGAGCCAGCCTCATCGTTGGATGTGATGCGAATGCTCACAACACCGTTTGGGGCAGCTCTGATACATATACAGGGTGTTCCGTTACTCATGGTACAAAGGAAAATGGCAAATAGTACATGAAAAATTATCGCAAAAAAAAGTAAAAGTGGGGGGGTATCTCTTTTCGTTTTCGAGATATGGCGTTTCGAAGTTTTTTTGGTAGAGGTTTACATATTACCCTGTATTTTTGTCACCTTTTTAGATATTTTAATGAATAAGACATCAATCTACGCAGAATACTCCCACCTATCTAAATCTGTAAAAGTCAAGGGGTCAACCCACCAACATCCAGAGTTATGAGTCATCAAAGACAAAATTTTCTTTTTTTTAACTAAAATTTCCACTTCAACCACCTTTTTCTCCAAAAAATACGTAATAAACCAATATTTTGTTTTACAAAATTGGAAAGCTTGGACAATTTCCTATGAATAATGTCTCACGATTATTATGCTACGACCTTTACTTTTGAAGTTATTAGCAATTTTAATAGTGAAATTGGCTCTATTTCGTCCTTTTTTAGTACTTTTTCACCTGAGTTTTGTCGAAAAGTACCAAATAAGCACCAAATAAGGCCAACTTTTGCGTTAAAATTGCTAATAACTCCAAAAGTAAAGGTCATAGCATAATAATCGTGAGACATTATTCATAGGAAATTGTCCAAGCTTTCCAATTTTGTAAAACAAAATATTGGTTTGTTACGTATTTTTTGGAGAAAAAGGTGGTTGAAGTGGAAATTTTAGTGAAAAAAAAAGAAAATTTTGTCTTTGATGACTCATAACTCTGGATGTTGGTGGGTTGACCCCTTGACTTTTACAGATTTAGATAGGTAGGAGTATTCTGCGTAGATTGATGTCTTATTCATTAAAATATCTAAAAAGGTGACAAAAATACAGGGTAATATGTAAACCTCTACCAAAAAAAACTTCAAAACGCCATATCTCGAAAACGAAAAGAGATACCCCCCCCACTTTTACTTTTTTTTGCGATAATTTTTCATGTACTATTTGCCATTTTCCTTTGTACCATGAGTAACGGAACACCCTGTATAAGAGGTGAGTTGCTTTTTGATTTATTATTTCAACACAATCTCTTGCTATGCAATAGGGGAAATGAACCCACGTTCATCACAAGGGTAAGACAAGAAGTCTTGGATATTACTCTTGTTTCCCCAGATCTGCTCACCCGTGTGGAAAACTGGAGAGTATCCAGTGAACACTCCTTTTCTGACCACAGAGTCATCCTTTTTAATATCAATATGTGCTCAACTGTGAAGAAGGCCCCTGGTTACAGGAATGTCCGGAGCACAGACTGAGCCATATATAGACAAGTAGTGGAAAGATCCCTCCCTGAGGATGTTCCCACCCACCCATCTCGAACATCAAGTGACAAATCTCAGTAACCTCCTGAATAACGCATTAGAAGCAGCCTGTCCCATTAGGAAATATGGGGGTAAAACCAAACCCCCTTGGTGGAACAGCAGATTTCTCAAACTAAGGTCTGAAAGCAGAAAGGCCTTCAATAAGGCCAAATGGTCTAATTTGGCTTCGGACTGCGACAACTACAAAAGTCGTCTCAGGGAGTTCAAATATGAACTGCGAAACTCAAAAAGGGAATCCTGGAAAACCTTTTGTGCGACAATAGAAGGGTTTTCGGATGCCGCAAGAATGAGAAAAGTTCTCTCGAAAAGCCCAATGTGCCAAGAAATGCTGCAACAAGCAGACGGTACATGGACCACAAGCAGTCAGGAGTCATTGAAACTCCTACTCGATACTCACTTTCCTGGCTCAACATCTCTTGCTGCATCTGCAGAAACAGGTTTTGAGGGCCCAGCTAGCACACATAATTTAGGCACCATTGACAGATTGATAAACAGGGATTTACTCCTGTGGTCCATAGAAGGTTTCATGCCTTATAAAACACCGGGACCAGATGGAACTTATCCCATTGAAATTCAGAAAGTCAGTGACCTAATTCTGAATTGGCTCGCGGCCATATATAGGAGCTCCCTTAGCCTAAGCTACATTCCAACATCCTGGAGAGTAGCGAAGGTAGCTTTCATTCCGAAAGCGGGTAAAATCTCCTACCACAATCCAAAAGACTTGAGACCTATGTCTCACATCCTTTCTCCTCAAGATACTAGAACGACTTGTGGAGATCCATGTTAAGCAAAGCATTGATAAAAAACTGCTTTCTCCCTCGCAGCATGCCTACACGAAAGGTAAATCAGTAGACACTGCTCTCCACTCTTTGGTAGCGGTCATTGAAAGATCCTTTGAATTCAAGGAATTCACGTTGGCTGCTTTCTTAGATATTGAAGGTGCTTTCAACAATGTTGAACCCTCTGCGGTCACGAGGGCACTCCAGCGTCTGAATGTTGATGGGTGCTCCAGGTCCTTTATTGATCAGCTGCTAGGGTGCAGGGTCATAAAGTCTAGCCTGGGGCTTTCGGAAGAAGTCAGACGGGTTAAAAGAGGCACAACACAAGGTGGGGTCTTATCGCCGCTCCTTTGGAATATGACAGTCAATGAAGTATTGATAACTCTAAAGGAGTCTGGGTGCACCACGGTGGCCTGTGCTGATGATATTGTGCTGGTGGTGACCGGCAAGTACATCTCAACAATAAGAGATATAATGCAACAAGCATTGAATACTCTTTCTCATTGGGCCACTACAAAGGGTCTAGGCGTCAACCCAGCCAAGACTGAAGTAGTGCTCTTTACAAAGAAGCATAGACTTCCCAATTTTCCTTCTTTAAGACTTTGTAATGAAACACTGCATATAAAGGAGGATGCGAAATTTCTAGGTCTCATACTCGATAGGAAACTAACGTGGAGGCCGAATCTTATAGAAAGAGCAAATAAGGCCAAAACAGCTCTCTTCCTATGCCAGAGATCGATCGGAGTCAACTGGGGCCTTAAACCCATCGTCCACTGGCTCTATACAGCCGTAATCAGACCTATATTTATGCATGGCATATCGGTATGGTGGACTGCATTACAGAAGATTACTTATCGTAAGATACTGGAAAGGGTCCAAAGAACAGCTGAGCTGTGAATCAGTGGTGCAATGAGAAGCACCCCTACAGCTGCGCTGGATGTCTTATTGCATCTTACCCCTTTGGATATACACGCCGAGCAAATGGCAGCCTGGACGGCTGCCAGGACAAAGGCTTCTCTTGGATGGACTCCATACTCATATGGCCATTCATCCATCCTTAGGAAATTCGCCACCACTGCGAACAGGTTGTTAGGTAGGATTATACTACACCTACGTGGACCTTGGAGAAAGGTTTCAATACCATCATTCCGGCCAGAGATGACTGGACAGATGGTGTTATCCCAATTGGGTCATTATGTATCTTCACAGTTGGCTCAAAAATTGGGAATAATGTAGGCTCTGGTATCTTACCTCTCTTCGTCTACCCGACCACTGCAGCGTCTTCCAAGCGGAAGTCACTGCGATCTGGGAGGCTCTCGAATGGCTGAAGATAAATAATATATCTCATAAGAATATATGAATTCTATCGGATAGCCAGGCGGCCCTCAAGGCTCTTAATTCTGTCGTCACAACATCCACGACTCTTCTGAACTGCCGCAGGTCTCTGTGTGAGACTGCCACTCAGTTTGATATAACACTGTGTTGGGTTCCTGGACACAGTGGGATTAGGGGAAACTGTAGGGCAGATGAGCTTGCTAGACAGGGAACCGAAGTGGAAAGGACACCCCACTTAACCCGAATGGGAATGCCCTTAGCCACCTATAAACTAGCTGTGAGAAAAATCAGCTTAGCTCGAGCCGGGCTGAGATGGACCACAGCAACGGTTTGTCGCACTCTTCATGCAATGTGGCCAACTTTGGACGCAAAGCGTTCAAAATATCTGGTTCAGTTGAACAAAAAGGAGATAAGCCACGTGGTAAGGGTGCTGACTGGTCACTGTCCCTTCGGCCCACACGCCGAAAGATTAGGACTCCCCCACAACGACTTATGTAGAAGTTGTGGTAATGAAGAAGAGGAAGAAACTGTCTCACATCTTCTCTGTACATGTCCCGCCCTAGCAAGAAAAAGAGGGACCCTACTTGGCTCACCTTTCCTTGATGGATTGAGCGAGCTGCAAAATATTGGTGTCTCTAGACTCTGTCGCTTTATTAAAAGCTCGAAATGGCCTGAACTATGTCCCAATACCAGAATGGCATCACAATGGGCCCAATGGCGTGCCTAAGTGGCTCCCTGGTGGGGGCAGCCATTTCAACCTAACCTAACCTAAGAAATGGAAATGTCAAGAAGTTTGACATTTCTTCTTTGGCAGATTTGGGTGAGTGTAAATAGTAATTTAAAGGTACGTTTTTTTAGCTATGTAACGGTCCGTTTTGCCTAAATATCTACTTGACTAAAAATTACTGTGTAGAAGAAAATCGAGTAGTTGGTTGGGAACAAAAAGGTAGGCGGGGAGAAATGAAAAAACGGAAAAAAAATATTTTGGGGGAGGCGAATTTTGTTTTTGGTCGGAAAAGGCTGGTTGAATTTTTTTGGGCGAAAAAAAGTTGTGTCCGAAGCTTCTTGAGATTTGGGAGAAAAAGTTTTTTTGAGTTTGGGCGAAGAAAGAATCTGTTTTTTTAAACATTGGTTTAGAAAAAGCCTGGTTTTGGAAGCTTGAAAAGAAAAAGTCTGGTGGAAGATTTTGCCAATGAAAGTCGTATCCGGAGCTTCTTAGAGGATGATGCCAAGAAAAAGTTTTTGAGGTTTTGCCAAGGAGAAGTCTGGTTAGCGAATTTGGTTAGAATTTTGCCAAGGAAGTTTTTTGGGAGAAATAAAACGAAAAATATAAGGAAAAATAAACAGTAATAATTCCAAAACGTTAAACAATAATTTGCGAGTTACAGTACGAGAAAGTATGGAAAAAAATAGAAGTTACTGGGGACCATGGCCGAACAAACTGGAGTAAAACAATAAAAGAAGAATTTTGAATTATATTTGGGGAAAAAGGCAGTACTCAAAGGAGAGGAGTGCATGTACGTTTGGTGGAGAACAACAAAGGATTAAAAGCGGACAAGAAGCCGTAGGGAACTGAGCTAAGTGTTAGATCTTAAGTTTTTATATCTCTAGCGTTAGATGCGCGTTAGCGAGGCAACCAATTGGTAGTACTATTGTTTGGGACTTGGACCATTGCTTGGACATCCAATTTAGAGGAGTATTGAAGTAAACCGGTCAAGGAAAAAAACAAAAACAACACTTTTAAATTTTAAAAATACCAAATATGCAATTATTTTAAGGTCGTTTTTATATTAATTTACACTATTTATTTAAAACCAAGAGGAAAAAAAATACAGTAAAGAAATCAAAATATTTAACTTACTAATACACAATACTTCTAAACGTAGTTAATATTAATTTTTAATCCTGGTTATATTTTGTTTATAAATTTTTTTCTGGGGCATTTGTGGTAATAATTTTGTTCTTGTTGTTTCCGTTGGTTTTATCCGTCCTTGAATGGAACGATATTTGTGATATCTTTTGTAAAAATACGATGCGGTTTTTGGTACCAAATACGGCGCGTGTTTCGTAAGGTTAGATTTTTGGTTTCGAACGAAGTGTCCATACCCAGGTATTAATATTAGACCCATAGTTTGTTTTTTTATGCATAAGGCATTTAATGAATTTTGTCATCACTTCTGCTAGAATTATTGTGTTGTATTTTCTCGTTCCTAAAGAAAACTAAAAGAAATTAAAGTAAACTAAACTTATAATGATTAACATAACTTGGTAATTTTTTTTTTTGTATGGAATGGTTGGGACGGAGGGCATTCCTTTTCAGATTTCTTACGTAGTGCAGTTCTTTGCCAGCTGGTGGTTATCCAGACTATGATCTGGCAAGGGACCGAGCTACAGGGACGCGGCTCAGGCGATGCCTGAGGAAGGATGGAGGCGGAATTCAAAGTTGCACTGGCACAGGTAAGTGGTGAACCACCCGCGGTACGCCCCGGCCACACACCCCACGACCCCTCCGGCGAGCTAGACAACTCCGTGTGGCCGGCGTAGGAGTTCCGGAGTTTCTTTTTATTTCTTATGTATGGTGTTGGCTCCTTGGCCATGCTCTTCCGGGCTTGTGGCTAAGGGGGTAACACCTCGCATAAGTGGCGCCCACTATTTATATCGCGCCATTATGCTGGTTACATAAATGGCGCCCAACGAAGCTTTTAAAGCCCGTTGACTGTCCTACACGGACCTTGAAGTTTAAATTTTTTTTGGTTTAGTACCACTTGTGCCTTCACGGACAACATTTGATTTTTTTGTTTATGGTTCACCACTTTTACCAAGCGCTCGCTGTGGGCTAAGGTAGTACCGCGAGGCCTTAGCCTTTGTCTGTTTTGCCGAATTTTTTTTCAGTGCTTGTCCAAATTATATGTGAATTTTTCTTTGTTTTCGCTTTTAGGCCTACCCGTTCTCTTCTGCGGTAACTTCTTCGGTTTGGCATTAGCTTCGAACCGTGCTATCCTTCACGGCTTGCTAACAAGCGGTGTTCGCTTGGCCATGCGTGAAGGGGTAGTAGCGGTTCATCTTTGTCTTGGTTCTTGGTCGATGTCTGTGTTAACAGGCGTGATACCGCCTGACACTGCGTCAGTCCAAGGTCAAGACCCTGTTTAATTTTTCCTGATGGTCTTGAAGTTGGGACAAGGGCTTAACCGTCTTTGGTAACAGGCGTGTTAACGCCTGCCACTGCGCCCCTTGTTCCTTCGGAAGGTCCATTCAGTTTATTAAATTCTATTTTTTGTTTTTGTCCTGATTCGTTTTCTCCGTCTGTTCCTCCCAACTGATTGATTTTCCGAAAGGTAGCTCGGTTGTGGTTGAACAGCGGATTCCCCAAATTTTTTTATTTTTGAAGAAGTTTCCCTTTCGTGGCGATGCGATTTTGAGTTCCGGTTCCGTCCTTCTTTCGGTGCGGACCTGAAGCTGTGTCGGCGACCTTGATGACACTTGGTGATGACTATGCTTCATAGTTTTCACCAACTGCCATCGAGGACATCGACCATGCGGGAGCCCTGAGGGGAATTGTTATCCGTCTCAACCATTCCTCGCTTATACTGAATGAAAGCTAATTACTCACTCTTATACACTAATATATGGGCAAAAACGCGGAAAAAGGCATATGCGTGTCCGGAGCCGATGACCGTTTTAGAGTCGGAAATGAGTACCCAAAAAAAAATGCTTTCGGAGGATATCGACCTAGACAACACTTTTCCACAAAAAAAACGGCCATCCAGCCAGCCATAAAGCCCGGCAGGCCCCAGAAACTGTGCAAAATGTCCCCTCCGTGGCATGTCCCAACTACAAAAATCCAGATTAATTGCGCATATTAAATGGACCAACTTGTGCGATTCGGGATAGGACTTTCACGAATGGTTTTAGGGACCTAAAACTTTGATTTTTTCTCTTTTATCGCAAACCGGAACACCAGAATACAGAACATACACGTATTCGAATTTTGTCCGAAATTTTCCGTTAAAATTGCGAACCGCAGTGCCGCTAGAGCCTGCATGCGTTCGAATGTTCTGTTGGGGCTCCCTCTGCTCGGGGGATGTTTCATGAACCTGCAACAATTCGAAAACCCATTCGGCGCGTTCGATTTGAATCCCTAACTGTAAAATTCGCTTGCTCTAAAATTCAAAGTGCAAACGCATATTCAAACAAGTCCCCTCCGTGGCAGTCGCGGTTTCAACTTCAAACCGAAAAAAACGCGTCAGAAGTGGAAAGTTCAAGTTGTTCTAAGAAGCTGTGGTCACCGGTAAGCGGAAATTCACTCAGGATTCTTCCTGAACTCAGAAAAGCGATTTTAAGTCAAATAGTCCCCTCCGTGGCAGTCCCCTCCGTGGCAGCTTTTTCTTGAAATCTTCAATACATATAGAAATTTCCCTAAGAAAGTTCCAAAAAATAAGGATTGTCGCCTTGTAACCCCTGTAACAGAAACGGGCTTGTTTTGGGGCCATATGGGGGGAAAACCCACAAAAAACTCGATCGGTAAACTTTTTTTTTGCTGGGTTTTGAATGTGCAAATATGCCTTTTTTCGCGTTTTTGCCCATATATAGACATTAATACACTTTGATTGTTTTACACACTAATCACTGTTGATTCTTTTTCGGGGGTTACACACAATATTATTAACTTCTAGTTGATTTGTTTAATGCAACCTTCTTCTTACTGGTTATCGGTTGTTTTTGTTTTGGTTTTCGTGGGGGATACATACTACCTCTTATAATTTTTTTTTGTCATCCATTTGAATCCGTTTTCGCAACGAATTTTTTTTCGTCGACTCTTCCGGAGGAAGTTTTTGCTTGTGAATTTACATCAATTTATCTTGGGATTAGACTATGGAGCTCAGAAGTGGAAGGACTGCAGGTACCACTTCTGGTGGAGGCAATCTCCCTAACGGAACCGAAGCCGGCCAGGGGGACTCACCAACCTTCCCCAACCCTACTCCTTCGCTGGAGGAGCAAGTCGCCCAGTTGCGACAAGTTCTAGATACCCTGCTAATGCAGCAGCGACCTGCTGAGGTCCCTATGAACCCTGGGGTACCCAGGGATCAGCAGTCCACCCCGGAGGCGTCCCCACCTGCGGTCGGCAGGTTAGATTTCTTGCCAGGGACCCAACATCGCAAGTCTCCAGTTACGTTCTGGAATTTAAAATTCTCCGGCGAGGACAAGTTGTTGTCGGCGGAGGAATTTCTGTTCCGGGTGGAGCTGAAGGCTCACGATGATGGAGTCCAACAATCAGAAGTCTGCCGACATTTTTCTTCTTTGTTGTCGGGGCGAGCCACCGACTGGTACTGGTCGCAGTTTCGGCGCCAATTCTTAGATCCTGACTGGGAAACAGTTAAAGCCCAGTTCATTCGCTATTTCCGAAGTCGAGAGTCGGATGAAGAACTTATACTTCAGATGATGGACACTAAACAACATCATCTTTCCTTTGATGAGTTCACCGCCCAACTGTTGTCGTTACACAACCGAATGATTCATCCTATGTCTGAAAGCGGTTTAATAGGAATAGTAGTCCGAAATCTAAATTTCGCTTTGGGGTCTGCAGTAATTGGACATAGTTTCACCAGTATGAATCAATTGCGTGAGACCTGTGTTCGCGTTGAACGCTGGCAGCAACAAAAAAAACTAGAACGTCGGGGCGATCGACAGATACACGAGGTGGATTATTTGGGAAATCATCCATCCAACCATGTACCCCCAATTGTACCAGCACCCGAAGTTGACGAAATGACGGCGCCGCGTCAGAACCAGACGAATCCACGACCTTTACGTTGTTGGAATTGTCAGCAACCGGGTCATCCATTTATGGACTGCCCGTCTGAAACTCGTGGCCTGTTTTGCTACAAGTGTGGCAAGCCAGGAGTCATCACGCCAGTGTGCCCCACCTGCCAGGGAAACCGGAGCCGGGGTGTGAGACAGTACGGAAGTCCGCGCCCGAGCTAAGCTCGCCCGTTTTCCCTACACATTCTTCATATACACCAGATATGACTACCATCAGCGACTTTACGTCAACTGATGCTCTTCCTGTTTTTCCCTCCGAGGAGGTTAAACTTTCGTTCCTTTCCCGTTGGAAGAGATATATCTCCGCTCGTTCGCGCATATTCTCAGAGCCACCTTTTGTTGACTCCCTAACTTCCAAGCGCACCCCTCCCCAAATTAGGGTACGAGCTAAGGAGAAGCGACAATGTTTGCAGAAAATTGTTTCTGCCTTCATCTCGGATTCGTCAGATCCTCGTCTGTTTACGAAGGTCCTCGTAGCTAACGAGGAAGTGGTTGGTTTGTTGGACAGTGGTGCCACTGTTAGCTGTTTGGGAAGAGATGCCGAAGCGTTTCTAGCTAATCATCCCGAAGTGACAGTCTACACCTTGCGCTCTGTAGTGCATACTGCTGACGGGGCTCCGCAGAGACTTTGCGGTTATATTCGAGTTCCAATCTCCTTTGGAGGAAGGACCCGTGATATAACCATCTATGTGGTGCCCAGTCTCAGCCAGAGACTGTACCTAGGGATGGATTTTTGGAATCTTTTCGGCCTAGCTCCCCAAATAGTCGGCGAGATAAACGCTCCATCCGTGTCTGCAAAAATGCACGACTTAACGTCCATGCAATGCGAACGGTTGGAACGCGTCAAGGCCAGATTTCCCTCTTTTGATGTCTTCGGACTGGGAAAGACTAACTTGGAGGAACACATCATAGACACTGGTGACTCAGTTCCTATCAAACAGAGGCATTATCCCCTCTCACCCGCTGTACAACAGTTGATGTATGGTGAGTTAGACAGGATGTTGTCGCTGGGGGTGATTGAGCCATCAGATAGTCCCTGGAATTCTCCAGTGGTGTTGGTTCGTAAACCAGGTAAGGTCCGTCTGTGCCTTGACTCTCGCAAGGTGAACAGTGTCACTGTGAAGGACGCCTATCCACTTCCACACATTGATGGTCTTCTTGGTCGTCTTCAAGACACCAAGTTCATCACGAGCTTAGACCTCAAAGACGCTTTCTGGCAAATTCCGCTAGAGATGAAGTCGCGAGAGCGGACAGCTTTCACTGTCCCTGGTCGTCCACTGTACCAGTTCACAGTTATGCCTTTCGGCTTGTGCAACGCCCCACAGCGCATGTGTCGCTTGATGGATAAAGCCATCCCGGGCCATTTACGTGAAAACGTTTTTGTCTATCTGGACGACCTGCTCATAGTTTCACCTGACTTTGACTCCCACCTAAAGCTTTTGGACGAAGTCGCCAGCTGTCTCCGTCGTGCTGGGTTAACAATCAATTTATCTAAAAGCAAATTTTGCGTGACTGAAGTCAAGTATCTCGGCTTCATAATTGGTGATGGGACTCTGAAAACCGATCCTAATAAGGTGACGGCCATCATGGACTTCCCGACTCCGAAGTCTCATAAGCAGACCCGGAGGTTCTTGGGTATGACCGGATGGTATCAGCGTTTCATTCCCAATTATGCTAGCGTGGCTTCTCCAATCACGGATTGTTTGAAGTCTAAATCTTTTAGTTGGAATGATGAGGCCCAGCAGTCGTTCGAGACTTTGAAAAAGCTGATGACGGAAGCTCCTCTTTTAGTCACTCCAGATTTTTCTAAGCCTTTCTATATTCAGTGCGATGCCAGCAGGACTGGTGTAGGTAGTGTGCTCTTTCAAAAGGACATGGATGGAGGAGAACATCCGATTGCTTATATGTCCAAGAAATTGAACGGGGCACAACGGAACTACACCATTACTGAGCTCGAATGCTACGCAGCCGTGCTGAGTATAAAGAAGTTTAGAGCGTATGTTGAGGGACAGACTTTCACGGTCATTACTGACCATGCAAGTCTAAAATGGCTCATGAGCCAGAAGGAGCTTAACGGTCGTTTAGCCCGGTGGAGTCTTAAGCTTCAGGGGTTCGACTTTACAATCGAACACCGTAAAGGCACCCACAATGTGGTTCCCGATGCCTTGTCACGCATGGATTGCGTTGACGAATTGTCCCTGTGCTTCGACGTGGACTTAAATGCCCCGTCTTTCAAGTCCCCTGAATATCTTCGTCTGGGTGATAGCCTCAGGCAAGCCTCACCGCAACTACCAGACCTGCGAGTGGAAGATGGGTACGTTTTCAAGCGTACATCACCACGTACTGGAAACCCGATTACTGACGATCTGACATGGAAGTTGTGGATTCCAATGGAATTGACCGCGTCTCTCGTGGAGTCTTCTCATTCGCCTCCCCAAGCGTCGCATGGTGGAGTAGGGAAAACCCTAGCCCGATTGCGATGTAAGTACTTTTGGCCAGGTATGGCAAAACAAGTTCGGGAGTTCATCGGTAAGTGTGATGTCTGCAAAACCACCAAAGCCCCCAGCTCAGTACTTCGACCACCTATGGGAAACCCCATGGATGCGTCGAGGCCGTTCCAATTTTTATACGTCGATTTCTTAGGTCCTTATCCCAGGTCGAAGAAAGGACACACGGCAGTATTTGTTGTATTGGATGCTTTCACTAAGTTTGTCTTCCTGCACCCCGTGTCCGCTGAGACCACGGCGGTGTCCGTCAAGTTTCTAGAGCAAACTATCTTTCATACCTTTGGAGTTCCTGAAACGGTCTTCTCCGACAATGGTCGGCAATTCACCTCCAAAGAGTTTGCTAAATTGTTGACCGACTATGGCGTGCACCATGTGCGCACGGCTGTATATTCGCCTCACCCTAACGCTTCCGAGCGGGTGAATAGATCCATCCTAACCGCCATTAGGGCGTACTTAAAGGAGGATCATCGTGAGTGGGATAGACATCTGTCGTCCATTGAATGTGCTCTTCGTAGTACCCACCACGAGGCGATCGGCATGTCCCCGTATCAGGCCCTGTTTGGTAGCCATATGATCCTGCACGGATCAGCATATCCAGTCCTGAAGAAACTGAACGTTTTACAGGAGGGTGACATAGCTTTTCTACCATTGACGGACAAAATGCAGATGCTTCGTGAGCGGATTGCTGTTAATTTAGCCGCCGCACACATCAGACATAAAACCCAATACAACTTGCGGTGTCGTGTGGGCAGTTTTCGTCCCGGAGATGAGGTCTACCGGAGAACTTTCTGGGTGAGTAACCGAGCGGGTCGTTTTAGTGCCAAATTGGCACCCCGGTTTCTGAAAGCTCGGATACGTAAAAAAATTGGAACCAGCTTGTACGAGCTGGAGGATTTGGGAGGTAAGAGCATAGGGGTATATCACGGCAAGGACCTACGTCGGTGATTTCCTCAAGGTTCCATCTTCATTTTTTTTACTCTTCGGTCAGTCTGGAGAAGGTCTCTCGGCGAACTGGGTGTCTGTCGTTTCACCGGGATGAGTCGAAGGCAATATGGCATTGCTGGAGGTTGTGCCGATGGAGCGAAAGCACCCTGGGTTTGTGTGAGAATGTTTGGAGACGTATAGATAACAGTAGGGGGACAATGTGGTATTGTCTTCCGCCTGATATTTGTACATTCAGATATTCCTCCGGGAGGTTTTTCAGGCTGATCATCCCGACAATACGGTTGTGACCGTACGCCCAACTTTTTTTTTTCACTCCGTAAGGAGACGACTCTGTTGAGAACCTGAACAGCCCGGCTATCTCAGTCTGGAGAGCATGAGCCTCTTAATCTCAGGGGATGAGTCGAGACCCACGTTGATCTTACTCGAAGCTCACTACAGAAGAAAAAACTGTCCGTTTTTTTCGGCTCCTCACTGCCTCGCGAGTCGGCCTCGTGGACCCGAGGGTATGTAACGGTCAGTTTTGCCTAAATATCTACTTGACTAAAAATTACTGTGTAGAAGAAAATCGAGTAGTTGGTTGGGAACAAAAAGGTAGGCGGGGAGAAATGAAAAAACGGAAAAAAAATATTTTGGGGGAGGCGAATTTTGTTTTTGGTCGGAAAAGGCTGGTTGAATTTTTTTGGGCGAAAAAAAGTTGTGTCCGAAGCTTCTTGAGATTTGGGAGAAAAAGTTTTTTTGAGTTTGGGCGAAGAAAGAATCTGTTTTTTTAAACATTGGTTTAGAAAAAGCCTGGTTTTGGAAGCTTGAAAAGAAAAAGTCTGGTGGAAGATTTTGCCAATGAAAGTCGTATCCGGAGCTTCTTAGAGGATGATGCCAAGAAAAAGTTTTTGAGGTTTTGCCAAGGAGAAGTCTGGTTAGCGAATTTGGTTAGAATTTTGCCAAGGAAGTTTTTTGGGAGAAATAAAACGAAAAATATAAGGAAAAATAAACAGTAATAATTCCAAAACGTTAAACAATAATTTGCGAGTTACAGTACGAGAAAGTATGGAAAAAAATAGAAGTTACTGGGGACCATGGCCGAACAAACTGGAGTAAAACAATAAAAGAAGAATTTTGAATTATATTTGGGGAAAAAGGCAGTACTCAAAGGAGAGGAGTGCATGTACGTTTGGTGGAGAACAACAAAGGATTAAAAGCGGACAAGAAGCCGTAGGGAACTGAGCTAAGTGTTAGATCTTAAGTTTTTATATCTCTAGCGTTAGATGCGCGTTAGCGAGGCAACCAATTGGTAGGACTATTGTTTGGGACTTGGACCATTGCTTGGACATCCAATTTAGAGGAGTATTGAAGTAAACCGGTCAAGGAAAAAAACAAAAACAACACTTTTAAATTTTAAAAATACCAAATATGCAATTATTTTAAGGTCGTTTTTATATTAATTTACACTATTTATTTAAAACCAAGAGGAAAAAAAATACAGTAAAGAAATCAAAATATTTAACTTACTAATACACAATACTTCTAAACGTAGTTAATATTAATTTTTAATCCTGGTTATATTTTGTTTATAAATTTTTTTCTGGGGCATTTGTGGTAATAATTTTGTTCTTGTTGTTTCCGTTGGTTTTATCCGTCCTTGAATGGAACGATATTTGTGATATCTTTTGTAAAAATACGATGCGGTTTTTGGTACCAAATACGGCGCGTGTTTCGTAAGGTTAGATTTTTGGTTTCGAACGAAGTGTCCATACCCAGGTATTAATATTAGACCCATAGTTTGTTTTTTTATGCATAAGGCATTTAATGAATTTTGTCATCACTTCTGCTAGAATTATTGTGTTGTATTTTCTCGTTCCTAAAGAAAACTAAAAGAAATTAAAGTAAACTAAACTTATAATGATTAACATAACTTGGTAATTTTTTTTTTGTATGGAATGGTTGGGACGGAGGGCATTCCTTTTCAGATTTCTTACGTAGTGCAGTTCTTTGCCAGCTGGTGGTTATCCAGACTATGATCTGGCAAGGGACCGAGCTACAGGGACGCGGCTCAGGCGATGCCTGAGGAAGGATGGAGGCGGAATTCAAAGTTGCACTGGCACAGGTAAGTGGTGAACCACCCGCGGTACGCCCCGGCCACACACCCCACGACCCCTCCGGCGAGCTAGACAACTCCGTGTGGCCGGCGTAGGAGTTCCGGAGTTTCTTTTTATTTCTTATGTATGGTGTTGGCTCCTTGGCCATGCTCTTCCGGGCTTGTGGCTAAGGGGGTAACACCTCGCATAAGTGGCGCCCACTATTTATATCGCGCCATTATGCTGGTTACAGCTATTTATTATTTTCTTTGGTATTTATTATTTGTTATATATTTATTTATGTTTAATATTTATTATTTATGTTTTCTTTGTTATGATATTTGTCTTCCTTTTGTGATATTTGTTTACTTTGTTGTGACCGGGTAGTTTACATGTTTAGTAATTCAAATGTTAAATATCTTAAAACTAATTTTTTTTTAATTTTCTCTTTTAGATGATGATGATGATGATTCAACATACTCTGATCCAATTATCCTTTAGGAGGGTAGTCTAGGGGATAGAGCGCGTGACTACCATCCCAGAAGTCCCGGGTTCGAATCTCGGCAGCGCCACAGTTCTTCGACTTTACCACTTTCCCAACTACTTAACTTTCCTTCTTTCTTCCTCTATACGAAAAAAATAGATTGTCGACAGTACAAGGGGCGTTTCCTTAAGTCTCTAATCTATCACAAAAAAAAGACGGAAAACTTGATCCGAAAGTCGGAGGAAAGGGAGCGACAATTTTTTTTAAATTACAATGGTAATGCGAATTACGGATTCTAGTGTGCGTGCACTAATGTCAGCACGAAATATTGCCTACCGTAGGTGGAAACGCTTCAGAACACGTAATCGAACTTATTTTCTTATTCGGAGTTCCAAAAGAAGATATTATAGCTCTAAATTTAATTCTTCTGTACCGACAAAAGCACTGTGGAGAAATCTAAATACATATGGCCTCGGAAAAATCAAAACGAATATTGTTGCAGAAGATCCTAACGAGATTAATGATAAGTTCTTTGAAGTATTCCTCTCCGATAACCATGAAAAAATTTGTAATGATTTTCCTGGTAGTTTTCCCTCACCTGGGTTTACTATATCTTCGGGGGCCTCGGTAGTCTAGGGGTAAGGCGCCTGACTGCTATCCCAGAGGCCCCGGGTTCGAATCCCGGCGGTGCCACGGTCCTAGCCTTTCCCAAATTTACCACCTACATAACTTTCCTTCTTCCCTCTTTACATTCCTGATTCCTCGTGTCATAGCCTTCCTTAGCCCTTCCCCGCTCCACCAAAGCGCATGTCATCGGTTGGTTGATGAGACTCAACGCGTTTCAGGAGGCATAACACTCCAGCGAGTTGTTTCTCGATGCCCCGATGTCAGAGTCGCGATAGTAATGGTTGGGAGTAGGTGGACTGAAACTATCGCGGGAAGGTTGTGGCGGTTCCTTCCTCCCCGACTAGAGCTGCTGTTCGACATTGCACTCTATACGAAGAAAATAGATTGTCAACAGTATAAAGGGCCTTTCCTGAGACTCTAGTCTTTCACATAAAAAAAAAAAAAAAATAGAAGATGTTGGTAGGATATCTTCTCTATAAAATCAAATGGTGTAGGTTTGGACAACTTACATCCGAAATTTATGAAATTAATCCTTCCGCATATCCTTTCTCCCGTTACCCACACTTTGAATACAATTATTTTAACGTCTCTATACCCATGTAGCTGGAAAAGAGCTAAAGTTATTCCTATTCCGACAAGCGGTCTCTGTAATTGCGCTGAATGCGGTCCAATACCTATCCTTGCTTTCCTCAGCAAAGTGTTTGGCAAAATATTTCTTCATCAAACATTTAAATATATTAAAGACCATAAATTTTGTCTGATTTGATTATTATCAATCTGGTTTCCGCCCTCAACATAGCTGTATGACGGCATTACTGAATATCTCAGATGACATCCGTAAAGCCAGGGTGAGTGACATTGTTGCTGTACTAGCACTTTTGGTTTTTTCAAAAGCATTTGACTCGGTAAAAGACCGGTGAGAAAAACTTGGCCTCAAATTTTATTTTGCTCGTAGCACTCTTAGACTTGTGCCGTCATATTTGGAGGATAGGGAACAATACGTTTTCTGCATTCCAGATATGGATGGACGAGATATAACAAACTCAGGCTCAATGCAAATAAGTCTAATGTAAATAATTGTTAGATCCGGGTCATTTGTTGACAGCAGCGAATATCCTAGGGTAATCCTTAACAGCCCTGTCTTGCCATATAAAAACTTTTTAAAAAACCTTGGTATAATATTTGATAATACACTATCTTGGGGAATCTCATTAGTTCTCTTGTTAGAAGGTATATGCAGTTCTACGAAAACTATCTGTCTCTACTTATTTTACTCCTCGGAATACTAAACTCTTGTTGGTGAATACACTTATTGTACCAATGCTGACATATGGATGTGAATTGTTTTGTAAGGCTGTGTCTGTTATCTTTAATAATCTTAATGTTGCTTTTAATTTCTGCGTTCGTTATATGTACAATATTAGGCGTTTCGACCATGGCTCAGTATACGTCAGATCTGTGTTTGGATGTACGCTATCCTCATATTTTAATTTCCGTACTATCTGGTTCCTAAATAAAATTAATTTATTAAAGCAACCAAAGTATAGATTTTTTCAAACTCCGTGACACAAAAAATTTGAACAGTTCTGCGCACCTCATTGCCAAATTTTATAAATATTGTTCTATCATTTCCCTGCGTTTTAGTTAAAACGGCAACAAACACAGAAAAAACTCACCAACATAATTTGGGAAGGGATGCGCGCATGCCGAATGAATAAACTTAATTAATCTTTATATGTGTTGAGCAGAGCTTCTAAATACATGTAAAACTCCTGCTCAACCAAGTCAGTTTATCCATCGTAATAAGCATAATTTTACTATAATTATGCTAAATATTTCTCATCCCTAAATTTTAAATAAATTAAAAGAAATGCTGGAAAAATTTCTTTTAAATATATGAGCATTTTCATTCATAAATTGAGAGTTCTTCGCAGCCGCAAACAACACAACCTCCCCAAGCAGAAGCGCGTATGCGACTGACGGAAAATGTCAACAATCAAGGTAATCAAAGTGATAAAAATGCAAATTTCGTATTTTTTGTTAGAAATTGCTACAAATTTTTTCTGTAGCATATGTGTATAATATAAAATCCTTAAAATAAAAAATATAAAAAACCGGGTGTTTTTCAGTCATAATTTGTAAATTTTTTAAATAATCATTGAAGTCCCAGAAAAATACACCTCCCTTTGGCAATACGCAGTCGCGACTGATTACATGGCAGCAAGTGATTTGATAGGAGGAATTAAATGAAGCTTTTGTCTGAGCTTTTAAACATTTTTAAGAGCTTAGCTGGGGAACATGCGCGGGATGTCACGACGTTTGAAAACAACGATACCTTAACGATAGAATTAATTTCGCGAACTCCACAAGAGCGTTAACTCTAATTGTGCGGGTCATTAAGTACAACATGTCCGAGAAAGAGTTCTTTGTTCGTCCCATTAGGTTGTGGAACTCCCTACCATTAGATGTACGACGAAGCAGCAGCAGTAACAATTTTAAAGCGACTTTATATAAGCATTTTGTTTCACGCTAAAGTCTCAATTTTCGTTTACTATGTATTTATTAACTTCCCAGTATAGGAAGTTATTGTAATCGGTCCGAAAAACGAGATCGAAATTTTCGACGTATTTTCATCTTTCAAGGTCCCAGGAGCATTTTAAGCAAAAAATTGGGAGGAAGTATGTGTGTGTGTGTGCGTAGGTATGTGTTCATTTTTTCTTGCACGATATCGCGCGAACCAAGACCCTCTCAACTACAGGCCACGTAGTTGAATTTTTCGTGGTGTTGGTCTCAGGCCCAAAAGTCACCGCACACCAGAGTAACATGGCGCGGAACCCGTACGCGCAGAATTTTTGTGTTTATTTTTGCAGTAAAAAGTGAATAAAACATTGTATTTTATAACTTTTTACTGCAAAAATTGAAAAGGATTACCAGTGATTAGTGATTTAGTGGTATAGTGTTTTAATTATAAAATATCAGTGAATAAGTGATTTTAGGTTAGGTTTTTTTGTGGCCCAAAATTTGACATTGGCTCAGAATTTAATGGCGCAGAATACGTTCGGGACTGTTTTCGTTATAGTTTTGCAGTAAAAAGTGGTAAATTATTGAATTTTATTACTTTTAACTGCACATAGATAAGATGTGATTAGTTCGTTAGTGATTTAATTAAGAAAAATGAAAAAAAAAAAAAAAATAGTGATTAAGTGTCTTTTAAGAGTGTTAATTATTGTATCGTGATAATTTTAAATTTAATATATATATAAATATATATATATATTAGGGTGGCCCTTATTTCGACTTTTTTGACTTTTTCCAAAAAGATCCCCCCAAAAATATGCGAATGGATGAAAAACGGGCCAGTGTGAAATTTTACGCCAATCGGGAGTGATTTAGAGGTCCCTCAAATTCGTCAAAGTTTCGAAAAATTTGATTTTTTCGCATTTTTTCTTTTTTAGCCACCCCTGAAATATTTTATTCCAACCCTGACCGACAAAATATTATAGATATTTTAATTACCTTTCTAATAAGTCAAATTTATAAAATAACGGTTGACAAATAGAGAAGTTATGGCCATTTATGTTATAGAAAACCAAACATTTTAATTTCTATAAGAATATTTCATATTAATTTAATTTTCAATAAAAACCGCTATTTTTTTTTTTTTTGAATATTTTATTTTAAAGTAATAGAATATATTTAAAAGTATAAATTGTACAAAATAAATCTTAGTTTTTAGTACTACTCAACGCTGTTTTAGTATGTGATTTGAAGTTTTTTCGATAGTCAGTAACCACTTGCAATAAATATTGCTTTTCTTCTTCATTTTTGGTTAATAGTTTATTGTATTCTTCAATTAATTTCACTCCGCGTTCTGCTGCATCATTTACTACATGTAAATTATGAATTATATTCTCTCCTTTATTATACTCTTCATTATCGTTCCAATTAAAAGGGTCTTCATTTAAAAAATTAGTGGAAATTCCAAAGCGATTGAAAAATTTATGTGTGTTTACGGTAACAAAATCAGGAAGCCCTTTTTCTATAAATGTTTCTATTTCCTGGGGTTTAAGTGGTATACGTTTCATATTTTCTATTGTATCAACATCGTCATCGTAATCTTTATCATCTCCATCATCATTACGGCTTTTCAGAGTCTTTAACTTATCTGTTATTTCTCTTTTAATTTCATTCGAAACGTTTTCGTCAAACAAACTTAATGCAACACATTCGTCTGATAGGTACCACAAATGGTTCGAAAACTTCTTGATTACAGCTTCAGATATTTGTTTGTCACAAGATTTGTAATTATAAATTTCTCGTATAAGACACAAATCTTGGTATGGCGCTGATGATGCCACAGGACAGTTAAACCAAGCCTTCACATAAAAACGGATAATAAAAGCACATATATCTCTTAATTTGTTTTCTTCAGATTCTGTTAAATTAAATTCTGTTCGAAATAGATATATTTTCAACGAGTACAATGCTTTAGACATCCATCGGGCGTGGTGCATCGGTCCTGGATAGCGAAATATTGTTTTAGAACTTGTGCCTAAACAAATTAAAGTCAACTCTAATAGCTCTAGGTAATCGTCTCTTACTATTTTGTTTTCCAATTGATGTTTACAAAAGTTTGAAATTTCTTCTTTTACATCAATTAAAATCGTAAAAAGTTTTTCGTCTTGAAGTGCTGGTTTAAAATTCATTTTATTTATATTTGGCCAATCTGATTGAAATCTTTTGAATAAAGGAACATCAGAACCGGAAGTAACGGATCCGAATTTGGATTCAAATACACTTCTCAGTACGATTTCATATATGTGGTGGCGGCATGGTAAATAAAGTAAATCTCTTTCCAGTTTTTGTTCCAAAAGTGTTGCTGCTCCGTTGATTTTTCCTGTATTTGAAAAGGTTGTATCACAGCAAAGTGCGAATATATTTTGGTCAACATTCCATTCGATTAAAAGTTCATATATCGCATCACACATATCAATTCCTTTTCCAGTACATAATTTAGGAACACCTAATAGCTGTTCATGTTGAAGCAAATTTAAATTTGGAAAGACATTTAATACTTGCTATTACAACTTGCAAAATTGTTTTTACTACGAAGTAGTATATAATTTTTTGTCAGCTTGCTTTTTTTCTAGTCTAGAGACTAGACGTTTCTTCCCATTGTTTTTTTTCCTTACAAAGAAATATATTATATTATTAAATATAATTAATTTATTGAGTTTTTCCTCTGGAAGTTAATGTTAACCACATCAGGTTATGGGCCCAGATGCGCAATCAACTGGAATTCGTATGAAGTAAAGAAAGGATCAAGCAAAGAATAATGGATTCAACAAGGATGATTAATATTGGTCTGTTGGAAGGCAAGTCAAATTGGACCACATGGAAATATAAAGCGGAAATCTGTATGCGAGGAATAAAGGGAACACTTGATGTTGTTGAAGGGAGGTTACTAAAGCCTCAGCCACCAGATAGCGATGCAACTGCTGATCAAATGAAGAAATATGAAACAAATCTTGAGATTTTTGTTAAGGCAGACAGCAATGCATTGATTGTGCTGACAGCCAATATGACTGAGGAGACTTTACAGAAAGTAATGCGCTTTACAACAGCTCGCGAGGTTTGGTTAGAGCTACACAGTTTATTTGATGGGATATCGGAAGATAAGGTATACGATGTATGTTTACAGTTTTTCAATTTTAAACGGAATACCACTGATGACATCGCAACTCATTTATCCAAAATTAAAAATGTTTGGAATGATTTAAAAAGAGAAATGAGTCGAGACTTGTCAAATAATTCCGAGTTACCCGAACTGTTTTTAATATGTAAAATTTTAGGTACATTATCCGAAGAGTATTTTCCATTTAAATCTAGTTGGATGTTAATGTCAAAAAAGGAAAGAAACGTTGAAAATCTAACAAATCAGTTGTGTGCGTACGAAAAAGCATTAATAAACAGAGGTGAAGATAACACTTTACAAGAGGCCCTCACTGTTACAAAATTTAAGAAAACTGAAAAGGCTTATGTTAAAAAGAAAAAAACATTTGTGTGCTACTATTGTAATAAGCCAGGCCATGTCAAAAGAAAGTGTTTGAAGTGGATATCAGATGGAAGACCGTCAAGAACAACTAATGAAGTGGATATTACAGCAAATCCAAATGGTCATGCAAAAATAATGAACATACTTTCTGTAACGTCAACTGTGTTTTCAAGTGAATGTGATGACAATAGTTGGTTTGTTGATAATGGAGCGACAAGCCATATCAGTAAAAACAAAGATCTGTTTAGAAGTTTTGAAGTTTTCACGATACCACACATTGTTACAACAGCTAATGGAGAGGATATCAAAGCAATTGGAAAGGGAACAATAGATATTGAAGCAGTTGTGAATGGACGCTGTAATAAATTTAGGCTTACAGATGTTTGGTATGTTCCCGATATAAAACGAAATTTGTTCTCAGTATTGGCTGCACAAGATAAGTGTCCACAAAGCATTTTTATGTCAAATACTGTAGCATGTTGTTTAAGATTTGGAAAAATTAAGAGATTAGTTGGTGAACGCAGTCGTTATGGTGGTTTGTTCAAGTTAGCAGTTAAAAATATTCCACCTAAGGGTATTACTCAGGTTAATATGATAGATCAAAAAGATGTATTGCAGTTATATCATGAAAGATTTGGTCATCAAAATATGCGGCATATCAAGACTCTAATTTATAATGAATTAGGAATTATCACTCCTTTACATAAAGATGTGTGTGAAGGTTGCATATATGGAAAGGCTCATCGACTTCCATTCGGTACAAGGAGTAAGGCAACTAAACCCGGGGAACGTATACATACTGATGTATGTGGTCCATTTTTAGAATCAATGTCAGGTTTTCGATATTTTGTATTGTTTAAAGATGAATTTACTAAATTTCGTTTTGTATATTTCATAAAGAAAAAGTCTGAGGTAGCTAACAAACTAAAGCAGATGTTAGCAGAGGCAAAAACTACAGGCCATATTATTAAAGAGATTTTGAGTGATAATGGAGGAGAATTTGATAACAAGGAAGTCAAAGAAATTATTGCTCAAGAAGGTATAGTTCATCGTTTTACAATGCCATACACACCTCAACAAAATGGATGCAGTGAAAGAGAAAATCGAACCATAGTTGAAACTGCGAGGGCTATAATGCATGCTCATGGAAATATCCCACAAAAATTGTGGGCTGAAATGATAAATACGGCGAGTTATATTCTGAACCGTACAGGTCCATCTAGTGTTAAAGGAAGGTCACCGTTTGAATCTTGGTACGGAAAGATACCTGGGATAAAACATATGCGAATAATTGGTTCAATTTGCTATGTGCATGTTCCAGACAAACGTAGAAAGAAAATGGATCGGAAGGCTATAAAAGGTACTCTCATAGGATATGACCATGATGAAGGATATAGAATTTGGTGCGAAGAGACCAACAAGCTAATTAGATCAAGGGATGTCATCTTCAAAGAAATAACCTTAGTTCAGAAGAAAGGTGCTGATATTCCAGTAAGGCTTGAGAATGAACCAATAGCAGTTCAAAAAGGTAATTTAGACTTTCAAGATTCAATAACCCAAACAGAAGAGAACTGGGATAACGAGGCATCAAGGAAATCTTTAGAGGAAAATTTATCGAGCTCAGAGGATGATTTATTTGAAGAAGCGCGAGATGATTTTCAGGAGATTGAAACGAATAAACGAATTTTGCGTGATCGTTCCTTGCTTAGGTTACCACAAAGATATCCAGATTATGTAACCTGTGCTATTGCAAGCTTTGAAGAACCAACAACATACACTGAGGCATTGCAATCTGAGCAATCTGAAAGTTGGAAAAGTGCAATGAACAAGGAAATGGAAGCTCTTCAAGAGAATAAAACCTGGGATTTGGTGAATTTGCCACACGGGAGAAAAGCGATTCCTTGTAAATGGGTGTACAAAGTAAAAACAAATCCAGATGGGTCAATAAATAAATTTAAGGCAAGACTGGTTATTAAAGGTTTTTCCCAACAAAAGGGAATTGATTTTGATCAGACGTTTAGTCCTGTAGCGAGAATGTCTACCATTAGAGCCCTGATAAGTGTAGCAGCTAGTGAAAATATGTCACTTACACAAATAGATGTGTCGACAGCCTTTTTGTATGGTAATATCAGCGAAACAATTTATATGCAACAACCAGAAGGCTTCGGTGATGATTCTGGTAAAGTGTGTTTGCTGAAGAAGAGCTTATATGGTTTGAAACAAGCCCCTCGCTGCTGGAACGAACGATTTAGTAACCAGTTAATTAAGTTAGGTTTTAAAAGAAGTAATGCCGACCCATGTTTGTTTCTACGTCTAAGAGGTACTAAGAAAATTTTTATGGTTTTGTATGTAGATGATGGATTAATAGCAACAAATGATGAGGACGAACTTCAGGAGTTCATAGATGATTTGAAAACAAGTTTTAAAATTACTTCTCAACCGGCTTCATTTTATTTGGGACTTGAAATTAAAAGAAGTCAAGATTCATCTATACAAGTGAGTCAATCACATTACACAGAAAAACTCTTGGAACGTTTTGGTATGAACAACTCCAAAGATGTTGCAACTCCAATTGTGAAAGAGGGAGAAATTGAAGGAAGTATTCCTAACACCGTTTTTCCCTACAGACAAGCAGTTGGATCATTAATGTTTTTGATGTGCGGAACGAGACCAGACATAGCGTATGCAGTAGGCGTAGTTTCAAGAAATCTTGAAAAACCAAACGAATCGGATGTAGTCAAGGTCAAGAGGATTTTTCGTTATCTAAAAAGGACAGCTGATTATGCTTTGGTGTATAAAAGAGGAATTAGAATTCTTGAATGTTATAGCGATGCAGATCATGGAGGAGATATTGGGACTGGCCGTTCAACGACAGGCGTTCTGTGTAAATATTCAGGTGGTCCTATCTCCTGGGCTAGTCAAAGACAAACATCAGTGGCTATATCAACAACGGAGGCGGAAGTTGTAGCGGCAAGCGAGGCAGCACGGGAAATAATTTGGCTGAAACGATTATTAAAGGAGCTTACTCATCTTAAGGAGACACCAGTATTACAAGTAGATAATGAGGCTGCTGTTCGTCTAGCACAAAATCCTGAATATCACAAAAGAACCAAGCATATCCGTATAAGACACTTTTTTGTACGGGAATTGGTAATAGCTGGTGATATTGATATCTCAAGAGTTGATTCTGAAAATCAATTAGCAGATATTCTGACGAAACCATTGCACTCTACTCGTCATACATTATTATGTCAAAGAATAGGACTCGCAAAGCTATTAAATGTGGGGGAGTGTTGAAGCAAATTTAAATTTGGAAAGACATTTAATACTTGCTATTACAACTTGCAAAATTGTTTTTACTACGAAGTAGTATATAATTTTTTGTCAGCTTGCTTTTTTTCTAGTCTAGAGACTAGACGTTTCTTCCCATTGTTTTTTTTCCTTACAAAGAAATATATTATATTATTAAATATAATTAATTTATTGAGTTTTTCCTCTGGAAGTTAATGTTAACCACATCAGTTCACCATTATTGTGACTAATTATAACAGGTAGTCTGTCTACCTTAACGTTTCCAGTTATTTCCGGTAAAAGTTTTCCATCCCAATGCAAAGTACCATAATCTATCTGAAATTTTTTTTATATAAAATACAAATAACATAAATAAATAAAAATTTGTAGGTACCTTAAATGCATTTTTAATTTCTGTTGCTTTTTCTCTTCTATTTATTTCTCTTTGACGTTGTAACGTTGAACGATTAATTATTAAATCACTAATATCATGACCTAATGCTTCTGCAACCGCAATAATAACATGCATAGCTAAACGGTCACTTATTTTGCATTTATCCAATGCGGACATAACTCTGGAATTAATGAAATGTTTTTTTCCTCTTATTTGAGATTGGCTTGTTCCAGCTACATTTTCACTTGTAGATGGAGATGAAGTTTCAGTATCAGTTACACTTTCTGATGACAGCGTAATACCTTTTGTACTATCAGTAGGTAGTTCCGTAGATTGCGCTACTTTTTTTCTTCTTGATTCTTCTGAGTCTAAAAGTTCCGCTTTTCTTTTTGCTTGTTGTAGGGCTTTCATGTCAACACCTGTTAAGCATCCTTGGCGACCTTTTTCACGTTGTGCGATTAAAAATTTTTTATCTTCTTCACATTTCATTATTGTAAGTGCATCGACATGTGCAATGTCAAAAAGATCATCCAATTGCTCGACAAACTCCTTTTCTCTGTTACACTGAGTTTCAGATCTTCTATTTTTATTTCTACAAATTTTAAGCCACTCTTTATGCAAATTTTCTAATTTTTCAACACTGCGTTGTTTGTATCTAGTTGGAATTCTAGCTTTAGCCCAAAATATTGTAGCTTCTTCAATAACTAAACGCGCACTTTCACGAATAGTTAATTTTACAATATTATGGTTATAAAAAAACACTGACAGAACTTGTTTGTTTGAAGGCAGCTTTGCACCAAGAATTTGGGAATATGCACTTCCAACTAAATATATGTGTGAACGTAAATTTTTATGTGCTATTGTACTCATTTTTGCATATGAATCTTTAAATTATGTATTATTAAAAAATATAATCAATTTTTATGAACAGGACAAGTTTCTAACGAAAACACTATAAACAAAACAAACAATTTAAACTACTGGCAATCTAAATTATTCCACTGATCAAACTTTAACTTCTGGCACTTTTAGCGATTCTAGAGATGCGCCGAATGCTCGGCCGAATATTCGTATTCGGTATATTCGGCGTATTTTTTTAATGTTCGTATTCGGCCGAATATTCGGTTAGTTTGCCAAATAATTTCCGAATATTTAAATTGTATTATTTTAAGAGTTACATATGTTAAAGAATCTTTATTATGGAACTCTAGGTAGGTAGTATTTGTAAATGAAACCAACACTTCTTTGTTTTGTATTTATTCACAAAATCAAAAATTACACAAAATAAAAAAATGGGGAATCCCCACACGAGTCGACATAAACGAGACCGATTTGAAACTAGTTTTGCAACTGCTTGCGTGCGACTGTTCTTGTCGGGTCGGAAGCAATATCAAATTGGTGAGAGACAAGCGTACCTGCGTTGCATTCAACGGTTCCATGACACGCGGCGAGCACCCAAAAATATAAGTAACGAGTGGATGATTGTGTGTGTGCTATGTCGAATGCGGCAATGCAGAAAAAGTGCAAAGTAGACCGACATTTGCGTTGCATGCATTCGAATACACACTTCTATATTGGCTGTCACCGAATGCAACGCTTGTACGCTTGGAAATGCCACCAGTTTCAGTTGCGTGGTTGCATTTGTACGTGTCAAAGTTTATTCAACAAAATCTTCGTAAGCACAGATTTGATATGATTTGATTGATCAAAAATCAGTTGCGGTGGTGTGTGGGCAAAGGTTTTATTTAGGTTGTAAACTGGTTGTGAGCGTGATGGTGAAACCAGTTTGAAACTGGGATTGCAAATCAGTCGCCTCATGTGCATAGGGCCTAAATGTTTATGGAATTATCATTTCCCAACATTCTTGCTTTAGTTCCTTATTTTTTGGCGATAACTTATCTATCACCAGAAAAATTGCAATAAAAAAAGGACGGCGCATTGAATGAGCGAGCCGAGCTAGCGCAAAGTGGTGGAGGGGCGGGCGAACACTGCTACTTAAGTGGCCTATAGACGACAAACTTGGTTGCCAACAAAATTGGCAACATTTGGTGTCAGAGTTGAAAGTGTGTAGGTTGGTTGACAACTTAAAATCGAAGTTGGTCGACGGTTGGAATGAAATCAAAAATTTTTGATTTTTAGTAGAAGTTGGCAACCATGTGTATGTCTGTAGCGGTGTTGAGAACTTAGCCGGCGAACATCATTAGAAAAAAGTAATTTGATCCGTGCACTTCATTGACGTTTGCGCGGATGTTGACAATCAAGTTGGAGTGTCTGTATATTTCATGATGCCAACTTTGTTGTCAACCAACTTTGTCGCCTGTAGGCCGCTTTACAGAACGCTTCGATTACCTTTATGAACCTGTTTACTGCGTAAAACTGAACCGAATAATTCGGCCGAATGTTCGGTTCGGTACATTTTTGACCGAACATTCGGCCGAATGTTCGTATTCGGTCGAACCCATATTCGGCGCATCTCTAGATTCTATCCTTATGGAAGTCGAAACTAGACTAAATTGTTAGTGGTTTTTATTGAAAATTAAATTATTATGAAATATTCTTATAGAAATTAAAATGTTTGGTTTTCTATAGCATAAATGGCCATAACTTCTCTATTTGTCAACCGTTATTTTATAAATTTGGCTTATTAGAAAGGTAATTAAAATATCTATAATATTTTGTCGGTCAGGGTTGGAATAAAATATTTCAGGGGTGGCTAAAAAAGAAAAAATGCCAAAAAATCAAATTTTTCGAAACTTTGACGATTTTGAGGGACCTCTAAATCACTCCCGATTGGCGTAAAATTTCACACTGGCCCGTTTTTCATCCATTCGCATATTTTTGGGGGGATCTTTTTGGAAAAAGTCAAAAAAGTCGAAATAAGGGCCACCCTAAATATATATATATATATATATATATATATATATATATATATAGGGGAGAGTGGGGTGAACCGGGACACACTTTGTTCAAGGCCTTATAAAACCTAAATAAACAATTTTTTCTTCTTATTTGGACATCCTATCCTGTAGATGGTTTCAATACCTTTCATTATTTGTCATTTTTAATATTATAACTTTATATTTTCAATAATTTCTAATCGTTTAAAAAAAAAGTGTCAAATCGGCAGTTCCGAAAAATCGTGGGGTGAACCGGGACACGATAGAAAGAGCAGGTGAAAGTGGCGTTTATGTTGTAACTAATAGTCTTATTTGCTTTTATGTCAAAAATATGTTATGATATTATTATAAACAATGCTTGAACATATTTTTTTTTTACTTTTTTATTATAAACAATATAAAATGTGCATTTTGGTTTAAACTATAAATAAACGTAAAAATCATTAATAAAAAATTGTTAACAATCATTTTTGTTAATAACTAATGAATTTAAGTCGATTTTGCAGCTAAAACGTGGGCCGAAACATTTCTCGGTCAACTCAGAAACCGTGTCCCGGTTCACCCCACGGTGCTGTTTTTTAAACAATCGCGTGGTTATCACATATTTTTGAGGTTATCACAAATTCCATTTGAACTTTAAAAGATAACATACTAACGATTACTTTTTATTATATTACCTTTGTTGTAGTCTTAAAAACCATAACATTAGGCTTCCTTAAACTCCGAGAAAATAAAACTTTGGGGAGTGTCGATTTTTATTAACAATCCTTACTAATAAAGTGATGCAGGTGCTGACCTTCAATTCTCATAAAATAATGTAGAGGGCCAATACAAACATAAATCACAAAAAAAAACCAACATAAAAACATTAACAACAATTAAAAAAGCACTGTCCCGGTTCACCCAACCGTCCCGGTTCACCCCACTCTCCCCTATATATATATATATATATATATATATATATATATATATATATATATATATATATATATATCTATAATATAAAAATAAGTCGGATTTTCCTTCCTGACGCTATAATTCGCTATAATTCCAGAACGCATTCGTTTTGCATTCGTTGGAAAGGTCTCGGGCTCCGTGAGGTTTATAGCAAAAAAATTTCAACAGAAAAGCAGGCGTTTGGTCCATAGCAGCCATTTCAAGAGGGTGGATTACCATTTTCTTTACAACCCCTCGACATGGATATCAAATGAAAGGTTATGGTAAGTAGAACACCAAAAGCAATATAGTATACTCAATATATCGTTTGGTCCATGGCAGTCATCTCAAGAGAGCAGATGACCATTTTCTTCACAACCCCTTCGACATGGATATCAAATGAAAGAGTATGATAAGTAGAACACCATAACCAATATAGTATACTCAATATATCGTTCGGTACATGGCGGTCATCTCAAGAGGGCGGATTACCATTTTCTTCCCAACCCCTTCGAGAAGGGTAGCAAATGAGAGAGTATGATAAGTAGAACACATAAGCAATATAGTATACTCAATATATCGTTTGGTCCATAGCGGTCATCTCCAGAGGTTGGATTACCATTATCTTCACACCCCTCGATATGGATTTCAAATGAAAGGGTATGATAATAGAACACCATAAGCAATATAGTATGTATACTCAATATATCATTTGGTCCATGGCGGTCATCTCAAGAGGGAGGATGATCATTTTCTTCACTACCCCCTCGACATTGGTATCAAATGAAAGGGCATTATAAGAAGAATGCCATAGACTATGTCTTTAGATTCATGGCGGCCATCTCAAGAGGGCGGATTGCCATTTTTTTCACAACACCCGAGACATGGGTATCAAATGAAAGGCTATGAAAAGTAGAACACTATAAGCAATATAGTATACTCAATTTATAATTTGGTCCATGGCGGCCATCTCAAAAGGGCGGTTTACCATTTTCTTCACAACCCCTTCTAGATGGGCTTCAAATGAAAGAGTATGATAAGTAGAACAATATAAGCAATATAGTATACTCAATATATCGTTTGGTCCATAGCGGCCATCTCGAGAAGGCGGATTACCATTTTCATCACAAGCCCTACGACATGGGTATCAAATGAAAGAGTATGAGAAGTAGAACACCATAACCAATATAGTATACTCAATATATCGTTTGGTACATGGCGGTCATCTCAAGAGGGCGGATTACCATTTTCTTCCCAACCCCTTCGAGAAGGGTAGCAAATGAGAGAGTATGATAAGTAGAGCACCATAGGCAATATAGTATACTCAATATATCATTTGGTCCATGGCGGTCATCTCCCAAAATCAATTTTCCCAGATTTGTTCTTTTTTCACTATAGCTTTTTCCTATCGCAGACTGTGTCCCCATAATCTAATTTTATTGAAAGGCGTTGCAACGCACGCGGGTTTTTGCTAGTATATATATATATATATATATATATATATATATATATATATATATATATATGTATATATATATATATATATATATATATATATATATATATATATATATATAATATAAAAATGAATCGCTAAATGTGTTGCTAAGCGCAAAACTCGAGAACGGCTGGACCTATTGGACTAATTTTTTTTTTTCGAATATTCGTTGAAGTACGAGGATGGTTCTTACGGATAGAAAAATTTAAAAAATTGCCTGAAAAACAAAAAAAAAACACTCCTCTATATTCCCATACAAAAGATTCGTAATAATACTTAAAAGTCAATTTGTACTTTAATAGCATACCATAAGATTTAAATGTTAGTGAAGGGGTTCCGTGAAAGCAAAACAATTGAGTGACATTAGTATCGTATAGATAATAATGGCAATATTTGTCAATATTTATACGATGGTAACATTGAATCATTGTTTTGTGTGTAATCGTCCTTTTGCCACAATTTTTATGTGTTGCTAAGTGCAAATCTTGAGAGCGGCTGAACCGATTTCGCTAATTCTTTTTTTATAATATTCCTTGAAGTACGAGGATGGTTCTTACAGAGAGACAAATTTAAATATTTGCTTGAAAAAAAAAACACTTCTCTATATTCACATACAAAAGTTTCGTAATAATAAAAAACCAAATTGTCTATGGTAAAATGTAAATTGTAGATGTGGTTAAATGTCACTTGAAATGTAAAAACGTATCTTTACTGTGCATCTGTAATATTGATAAATATAAAAGCCACAAATTTATATAAAATTAAAAAAGTGTTGTGTGTTTGTGACTTACTATATATGCCTCCTATAAGGCGGTCAAATTTAGGCAGAAGAACAAGAAATGCAACGAATCAAATTAATTATCAATTTAATCGTACTGCCCAGGAACGTGAAGATCGCAATGAAAGTGAAAGAATTCGGTTAAGACAGGCCCGTGAAGCGCGAAATTTGAATAATAATGGTGCAAGTTTGAATCGAGCTGCGTTCTGTTACGATATGTCAATTGATTACAGTGCCTACAACTGTGTTGCTATTGGGCATATGAACTCAGTTTGCAAATATTGTAAGGCATTAAAATACAAAAATGAAGCCAATGGATTATGTTGCGCAAATGGAAAGGTGAAATTGATACCATTGCTTCCACCTCCAGAGCCATTGTACTCATTGGTTTTAGGAATAGGAACAGATTCCATACACTTTTTAAAGAATATTCAACAATACAACGACTGCTTTCAAATGACTTCATTTGGAGCAACGAAAGTAGTTAGGGAAAATTTCATGCCAACTTTTAAGGTTTGTAATAGTATTTGTAGTTGTATGTTTATTAATCATAACTATTATAGCCAATATACATTTTTACAATACATTTTCTCCGTTTACAGATACAAGGTCAAATATATCACAGAGAAGGTTCTTTGTTACCAGTGCCAGATTGCGACTACAAGTTTTTGCAAATTTATTTTATGGGCAATTCTCCACAAGAAATCAATCTACGTTGTGCATATAATAATTCAGTGAAAAGGACAATAGTTGAAAAATTACAAAACTTATTTCACAAATACAATCAATTGATTATATTATTTAAAAGTGCAATGGATATGATGCCATCTGATGACCACAAAATTGTTATCAGAGCAGATAAAACTCCTGTGGGCCAACATGCAGGACGTTTTAATGCACCTACTATCGATGAAGTTGCCATTGTTGTAGTTGGAGAAAATTTAGAGTCACGTGATATTGTTTTACATCGTCGAAATAATCAATTACAACGTATTAAGGAAACACATCGCTCATATGATGCAATGCAATATCCCATTATATTTTGGCAAGGTGAGGATGGCTATGATTTCTCAATCAAGATGATAAATCCCATTACAAGTAATTGAAATATTGGCTTATGACACTGTTTAATTTGTTATTCAACTGTCATCATCATTATAATAAAAAAAATATTTACAGGTTCTGAAATCAGCAAAAAAGTTAGTTCAATGAACTATTATTCATACCGCCTAATGATCAGAGAAAATGAAAACAATCACATCTTGAAATGCCGGCGATTATGTCACAGATATGTTGTTGATATGTATGTAAAGATTGAAACGGAGAGATTAACATTCATCAGGTTGAATCAGACCAAACTTCGATCTGAAGAGTATATTCACCTTAGAGATGAAATTAATTCTGATGGAAATGCAGAAAATGTGGGGAGGATGACTATTCTCCCAGCAACCTACATCGGAAGTCCTCGGCATATGCATGAATATGCTCAAGATGCCATGTCCTATGTTCGGCATTATGGCACAGCAGATTTGTTCATTACATTTACATGCAATCCACAATGGATAGAAATTAAACAAGCGTTATTCCCTGGCCAATCACCTATTGATCGTCATGACATCACAGCAAGAGTCTTCAGACAAAAATTGAAATCTTTAATGGATTTAATTGTTAAACATTGTGTGTTTGGTGAGACACGCTGCTGGATGTATTCTGTAGAGTGGCAGAAGCGTGGATTGCCGCATGCACACATTTTGATTTGGTTGGTTGAAAAAATTAGGCCAAATGAAGTTGATGAAGTCATATCAGCTGAAATCCCTAATGAACAAGTAGATCCTGGCTTACATGAGGTAGTTATCAAAAACATGATACATGGTCCATGTGGAACACTTAATAATAATGCACCGTGTATGGTAGATGGTAAATGTTCAAAGCGCTATCCACGGACATTAATATCGGAAACAATTACTGGAAATGATGGTTATCCACTCTATCGTCGGCGCTCACTAGCAGACAATGGAAGATCAACAATTGTCAAAGTAAATCAACAAGATATTGAAATAGATAATCGTTGGATTGTTCCATATTCACCGATCTTATCAAAAACTTTCAAAGCACACATCAATGTTGAATCTTGCCATTCAGTAAAATCTATAAAGTACATTTGTAAATATGTAACCAAAGGAAGTGATATGGCTGTGATTGGATTTGGTGCAGAGAATTCAAATGATGAAGTAACCCAATACCAAATGGGCCGCTATGTTAGCAGTAATGAAGCATTTTGGCGAATATTTTCTTTTCCAATTCATGAAAGACACCCCACAGTTGTTCACTTAGCCGTGCACTTAGAAAATGGACAGAGAGTGTATTTCACAGCTCAGAATGCAGTACAGAGAGCTCACCAGCCACCATCTACAACCTTAACCAGTTTTTTAGAGACGTGTCAAAATGATCATTTCGCACAAACACTACTATATTCTGAAATGCCAAAATATTATACTTGGAATCAATCAACAAAGAAATTTATGCGAAGGAAACAAGGAAAACCAGTTCCAGGTTACCCAGGTGTATATTCAACCGATGCAATAGGTCGAATTTATTCCGTTCATCCAAGCAAAGATGAATGTTTTTATTTACGGCTGCTATTAGTCAATGTGCGTGGCCCAACATCATTCCAACATTTACGAACAGTTGATGGTGAATTGTGTGGATCTTACAGAGAAGCCTGTCATCGTTTGCAACTATTAGAAAATGATGCACATTGGGATCAAACTCTCAATGATGCTGTAATTTCATCACAAGCTCATCAAATACGAACATTGTTTTCCATTATCATATGTACATGCTTCCCATCAAAACCAATTGATTTGTGGATAAAATACAAAGATAATATGTGTGACGATATTTTATTTAATATACGCAATAGAATAGGGAATCTGAATTTACAAATAAATGAAGAAATTTACAATCAGGCATTGATTTACATTGAGGATATGTGCTTGATGATGTCAAACAAGCTATTATATCAATTGGGGATGGCCGCGCCCAATCGCCCAATGCACGATGCTTCTCATCAAGAGTTACAACGTGAAAAATCGTATGATCTTAATACTTTGAAGGAATCGGTTCAAATAAATCTTGCACTATTGAACGAAGAACAAAAGTATGTATTTGATACTCTTATGAAAGTAATAAATGATGGAACTAAAGGGATTTACTTTTTGGACGCTCCTGGTGGTACAGGAAAAACTTTTTTGATTACTTTAATATTGGAAACAATTCACTCAAAAAATGAAATTGCTCTAGCTCTTGCTTCGTCAGGCATTGCAGCAACTTTGCTTGAAGGAGGTCGAACAGCCCATTCAGCTCTAAAATTGCCATTGAATATGCAAAGCAACGAAACTCCAATCTGCAACATTTCCAAGAATTCGGCAATGGCAAAGGTTTTGCAGCAATGTAAACTAATAGTGTGGGATGAATGCACGATGGCGCATAAAAAATCTTTAGAGGCTTTAAATAGAACCTTAAAAGATCTGCGGAACAACCAAAACCAATTTGGTGGCGCAATGATTTTATTATCAGGAGATTTTCGCCAAACATTGCCAGTGGTTCAACGTTCAACGCAAGCTGATGAACTGAATGCATGTTTAAAGACCTCCAATTTGTGGAAACATGTAAAGGTATTACCAGAGATAACATAATACTCCGTATAAAGATGCGACAGCTAGAACAAAAAACCCGAACGCTTTTTGCCTCGGCAGGCCTCTGAGATTGCCTCCCCCTTAGCAACATGCAACATATTCGAGTTTCTAGCTACACAAGGAGGCGAACGTGGTCATGGTCCGCAGCACAAGACATGCGGTGAGTTTGTCGATAAGGAAGCTAGAATTTTAGGGGGGCAAGGAAAGGAACTGACAAAAGAATGTTTCTCGCAACATCTTTCTTTCTTTCTCATCTTTCAAACGTTTGCCTCTAGCGCTACATTGAAGGATTTCCCTGATGCTTTGTATTTTAACTATTTCTTAGAACATTCCGTGTATTTTTTTAATGACTGTCTGATCCACTATCAATTTCACTTGATTTCAAATTCTTGGTGAGAGGGTTTGCGATATTTTTAAAATAGGTGATTAGTTGAGGTTTTGGTTACTTTTTTTTTATTTTCGGGTATTTCGGTATTGGCTAACTCGTTTGATTTTAGAATCGAATTCAGGCAATTATTCTTTGTTTTATTTTATCCAAAATCTGGGACAAGTGCTTTTTATAAATGCTTGTAAAGTTAACTCCCCGCCCACAATAAAAAATCGTACGTCTGCTCAAAACAATTCGATCGTAATTGTTTTGGTAAAAATAAATTAAAAATAGGTTCAATACCGTTATAGGCTTCATGTTCAGTCAATTTTCAGGAAAAACGTATGACAGAAGGAATTCATTCTCGGACTTGCAATTACAGGGTTTATCCATTTTAGAGTCCCCTTATCAACAAAATATTGAGCTCGTAAATATACTGCAAACAATGGAAGGTGAAAAACAATTTCTTTATATTTGTTCTTCTGGTGGAAACTAAAAAAAATAAGTTTTCAAATTTTTGGACTTCCGTTTTTTTAGTTACTATAAATTTTCAAAAAGTCGAAAATCTTAAAATTTTAACAAATTTTGAACTCTTTAAATTGATCTAGTTCAAAAACTATTTGACATAGAAAGCTGAAAGTAGCACCAATTTCTTCTGCTTCAATAAGGCTTTAATACGTGATATACAATATAGTATTATTAGTAAGAATAAAACTATAGTATTATTAGTAAGAACGAAACTTTCGTTTTTGGACTATCTTTTGGAATAATAACTTGATCGAAAACTATCCCCAAGACAACCCTTATTACTAAATTTTAGGGTTTCACACTTGCTCTATTTGTGGCCCAAAGTCAACCCTGCCAGACCCGCGAATCCCACCCCTACAGACACTGCTGAAGTTAAATTATTTTCTTATGTCCAAAATAAAGGTTTCACTGCCAATTTTTAATGAACAAGAACATATGTATATTTCATATAAGACATGGTTTCTAAAACATGCCTATCCCTCAGGTAGAAGCCACCCCACCTCTAGGGGATGAAAACTAAATTATTTAATTTTATACCTAAACTTCGATTAAATAATTTAGCTCTCACCGCTAATGGTGCGTGTGATTTCCGATGCCCGAGAGCAGAGGTATCGTTTCCAAAATTTATTTTTAATCTAATAGGTGTATGTTAGGGTTTGTCAGTTTTTAAAAACCGGTTTTTACAAGAAAATTTTGTAATTCGAAATTCGGGGTTTCCAGTAAAAACAAAACGGTTTTAAATTTATACATTGCACTTCTTCTGACAGCTACATTGAGTTATCCGAACAGATATTATCAAACTTATATAATCTATAGAAGATGAGATGTAACGATAAGTAACGAAGAAGAAAATTAAGACATATGTGTGTATCTATTACAACACTTAATAAGTTCATCATATAGATGGCCCCACTACTGTCATATCCATAGAATTGTTTTTATATGGCAGTGCTAAGCTCAGGAATCACCCTTTGTACTACCAGTGCGTCATGTCGTTTATCGTCATGGTGCAATGTCTAGCACAAGCTTAGTACGGGGGGGGAATAGGTTAAGGGTTATGAGGGTTCGAAGGGGTGTTGGAGAAGAGGACGATGAACCCTGCGTTTGAACTCTAGGATGTTGTATGATCTCGGAAATACTGGCTGCGAGAGATTATTCCAGAGTCGAGTTGTTCTATTTACAAACGAATTCATATCTTGTTGAGTGCGTGAAAGGGGGAGTTGAAGGTAGAAGGAATGAGACGAGTGGGCTAATCCAGTGTTGTGGTTATAAGATTGCCGTGGAGGCAGGAGAGCGTTTATTTCGGAGGAACAGTCACTATGATAGTAGCGATAAAATTTTGTCAGTGCTGCTATGTAGGAATATTCCTACAGTGGCTCAAGGGGTCGATGGTGGAGCAGGCGGTGTCGTCATCAATTAATTTAAGTGCGCTTTTTTGCTCTTTATCTAACCATACCAAGGTGGTTATCGAATCGCCGCCCCAAACGAGGGAGTTGTATTCGAGAAGAGGCCGAATGTAGGATTTATAAATAACAGCACGGGCCGATGGCTGGAGGAGGAACTTGCACCTCTTAAGAAATCCCAAGCACTGGGATCCTTGTTTGGCGAATTGGAATATGTGGTCATTCTATCGCAAGTCTTTGGCTAATGTCACGCCTAAGATGTGTAGGGATGGGTCGGCCATTAGTTTAACGTCATCCACTGTTAAGGATGGTGAGGTGTTGAGCTTTTTGTTTCGAAATAAGACAGTACTTAGTTTTGGTGGAGTTGAATTCGACACGATTCTTTTTTCCCCACTCTAGAATGAGATTAATGTCGTTATTAATAGAATTGAACATTAATTCACGATCATCAAGACAGATCTGGCATGAGTCTGTCTTCTATCGTAGCTGTAAGAGTAACGTAGGGTACCGTCGTCAGCAAAGCTGAGAAGTGGGTTGGAGGGGATCGAAAGTAGGTTATTTATAAAGATAAGATATAGGGCCGGTAATAAAATTGACCCTTGGGGGACCCCCGAAGAGATAGGGTGGGGTTCAGATTTGACGGGGAAGCCAACCGTTGAATTGGCCATCAACTAAGTGGACATCTGCCAGGAAAGCCGTCCAAAGTGACAAAACATGAAAAATTCGGCTGGGATAGACGCTTATTTTGTGAAGTGCTTCGACTATTTTGAAAAGGAAAGGGGATCCATAGTGAATATTACATAACTAACGACGAAATCGCGAAGAAAACAGCAAAGAAAAAAAAGTGCCCCTTCACCAAGTTAATGCACCGTACCACGATAGGCGATCGAAACAAAGAAAAATCGCCCAAGTTGTACTTCGAATTGCTTCTACGTACACCGACTTATGCAAATTTAGCCTAAAGCGAATATTACCTGTTCTGAAATTAAAAAAGAAAGATGGTCGCCGGCAAGAAATATGGCTCCAATGAGGAGGTTGATCAAATCGTTCTATAAGAACAACATAGAAATGTTAGAGAAGCGTTGGAATGAATGTACCACTATTGAGGGAGACTATAATAATGGATAAAGTTGTATATGTACCTATAAGTCGGTTTTTGTATAAGCCCTAGTGTATGTACTTTAAAAATTGGCGTGGTGAACCTTCATTTTGGGCGTAAAGAAAATAATTTAAGGTTAGGGGTTGCTGTGGGGGTGGTTTCCGCTTCACCGATAGGGTTGATTTTGGTCTCAAGAAATACTCATAGTTTATAAATAGCCCATAAACAAAAATTTTTTGGAGTGCAAGTGTGAAACACTAAAATAGTGTGGTAGTTTTCGATCAAATTAGAGGGTTGACTTTATTTCCATTTAATTCGCCATACCCAAATTAGTAAATGGCTATGTTTTTGGCAAATGTTTTTTTATATTGCGTTCATTGAGTACCTAAAAACATTTATTTCTATATGATCCCAATGTCGTCCTATCCTAAATTTTGGCATTATATGTACCTACGTTAAGATTGTATGTACAAAATTTAATTTTTTCAAAAATTTGGAAAAATATTATTTTGAGATATTCCAAAAACAAAAGTTTCATTTTTACTAATAATACTATAGTTTTATTCTTACTAATAATACTATATTGTATATCACGTATTAAAGCCTTATTGAAGCAGAAGAAATTGGTGCTACTTTCAGCTTTCTATGTCAAATAGTTTTTGAACTAGATCAATTTAAAGAGTTCAAAATTTGTTAAAATTTTAAGATTTTCGACTTTTTGAAAATTTATAGTAACTAAAAAAACGGAAGTCCAAAAATTTGAAAACTTATTTTTTTTAGTTTCCACCAGAAGAACAAATATAAAGAAATTGTTTTTCACCTTCCATTGTTTGCAGTATATTTACGAGCTCAATATTTTGTTGATAAGGGGACTCTAAAATGGATAAACCCTGTAATTGCAAGTCCGAGAATGAATTCCTTCTGTCATACGTTTTTCCTGAAAATTGACTGAACATGAAGCCTATAACGGTATTGAACCTATTTTTAATTTATTTTTACCAAAACAATTACGATCGAATTGTTTTGAGCAGACGTACGATTTTTTATTGTGGGCGGGGAGTTAACTTTACAAGCATTTATAAAAAGCACTTGTCCCAGATTTTGGATAAAATAAAACAAAGAATAATTGCCTGAATTCGATTCTAAAATCAAACGAGTTATGCTAGGTTTCCACTTGTCGTTTTGAAATTGACAAATGGCCTATTATGACGTCATTTAGAAAATTCGCAAGTGGAAATAGCGAAAAACTGCCTATAATTGAATTGACCAACAGCACTTGTCAATGACTTACCAAGAATTTAAATGATTGGTGCCGTTGGTTACTTCAATTATAGGCAGTTTTTCGCTATTTCTACTTGCGAATGTTCAAAATGACGTAATAATAGGTCATTTATCAATTTCAAAACGACAAGTGGAAACCTAGCATTAGCCAATACCGAAATACCCGAAAATAAAAAAAAAGTAACCAAAACCTCAACTAATCACCTATTTTAAAAATATCGCAAACCCTCTCACCAAGAATTTGAAATCAAGTGAAATTGATAGTGGATCAGACAGTCATTAAAAAAATACACGGAATGTTCTAAGAAATAGTTAAAATACAAAGCATCAGGGAAATCCTTCAATGTAGCGCTAGAGGCAAACGTTTGAAAGATGAGAAAGAAAGAAAGATGTTGCGAGAAACATTCTGTTGTCAGTTCCTTTCCTTGCCCCCCTAAAATTCTAGCTTCCTTATCGACAAACTCACCGCATGTCTTGTGCTGCGGACCATGACCACGTTCGCCTCCTTGTGTAGCTAGAAACTCGAATATGTTGCATGTTGCTAAGGGGGAGGCAATCTCAGAGGCCTGCCGAGGCAAAAAGCGTTCGGGTTTTTTGTTCTAGCTGTCGCATCTTTATACGGAGTATTATGTTATCTCTGGTATTACATTTAAGCAAGAATATGCGTGTCATGCTGCAAAATGACCAATCTGGAGACATATTCTCTAAACAACTCATTGATATTGGTAATGGCAAATTTCCTATAGATGTGCTGACTGGCTGCATCACCTTTCCTGAAAGTTTTTGTCAGTTAACGCAATCAAAAGCTGAACTCATTCAAAAAGTGTTTCCAAATGTTGCTCAAAATTACTTATTCCATGATTGGTTGAGCGAGCGAGCTATACTGGCTGCCAAAAACACTGATGTAAATGAATTAAATTTCAAAATTCAAGATGACATTCCTGGCGAAATGAGGATATATAAATCAGTTGATACGGCAACTAATGAAGATGATGTCGTGAACTATCCACCGGAATTTTTAAATTCACTTGATTTGCCAGGATTGCCGCCTCACAATCTCCAATTAAAGGTTGGATCTGTAGTTATAATGTTGCGAAATATTAACCAACCGCAACTTTGTAACGGCACACGTTTAGCGATAAAAAAATTAATGAATAACGTAATAGAAGCAATCATTTTGAAAGGAAAATATAAAGGAGAAGACGTTTTGATACCCCGCATCCCAATGATTCCGACTCACGTACCATTCGAGTTTAAACGACTACAGTTTCCAGTACGACTTGCTTTCGCTATGACTATAAACAAATCCCAGGGGCAGTCATTAAGTGTTTGTGGTATAAATCTAGAAAACCCATGTTTCTCGCATGGTCAATTGTATGTTGCCTGTTCCCGTGTTGGAAAACCATCTGCTCTGTTTGTTTACGCGCCAGGTAATCAAACAAAAAATATCGTGTACCATAAAGTACTACAATAAAAATAAAACTTAATTTGCAATAAGTAAAAATTAAATGAAATATAATAAGTAGGTACATATCATAATAAGAAATCAGAAATTGTAATTTTCATTGTGATTTTTAGTAACTATTGAAAGAATTTTAAGTGTTTTATAATTTTTGTTTTTTGACATAAGGTAATTGTTAACTTATAAAAAAATTTTTTTTTTAATCTTACTAGCGATTTAGCAAATTTTTTCATTTGCCGTTCATAAGAGATATCCAAATGTGGTTCATTTGGAAGATCATCTCGAAAATGGTCAGCATATATATTTTACAATGGACATTAGTGGGGAAGGGCTGAATGACCACCGTCCAAGCACATTGATGGGTGCAGCGAGGCGCACCGGGTTCCAGCTAGTATATATATATATATATATATATATATATATATATATATATATATATATATATATATATATATATATATATATATATATATATATATATGTATATAGGTAGGTATATATGTATATATTATATATATATATATATATAAAAAAAAACAAGCTCTTGATTTTGAACTCCTCTGTTATAACATTCTGGATCCTCACTTTCGCCAGTGAGCTATTTGTGGCGCATTTGATCAGTTGTACCAACTTTGAGGGGACTCCTATTTCCGATAAGATCTCGTTTAGCCTCTCTCTGTTTATTGAGTCATATGCCTGTTGAAAGTTGACAAATATCTGGTATACATCTGCATTCCTTTCCTAGGTTTTCTCCAGAATTTGCCTGAAGGTCAGCAGTTGGTCCGATGTTGACCTGTTTGTCCTAAAACCAGCTTGATATTCTCCTATAAGGCCTTCCGCTATAGGTTCCAGTTTTTGTTTCACAAGGATTGTGAAGATTTTGTAGCTGGTGCTGAGGAGTGAGATGCCTCTGTAGTTTTTGCAGTTTAATTTATCTCCTTTCTTGTATATTGGACATATAATCGCCTTTTTTCGAAGCTCTTTTCCTTCGTTAAGAGTTGTACTATCATGCACTATTATTTACAATTTGAGTTTTTCAATTTTATAAACAAAAAACTCCACCGCAAAAAAGACAAGTTTTTTTACTGCAAGTTTTTTATTTCATTATTTTTCGACTCTAAACTACTATTTTATAAAAATTTATATTATTTTTACTAATTTAGAAATAAAAAAAATTAACCGTACGACCGTCAACAGCGAAGACATTTTTTTAAATTACGGAGCCTTTTTCCTTCGTTAAATACCTGTGAATTTGAGACATATTGTTGTTCAATACTTACTCGACTACATACATACAAGTTGTTATTGACGTTTTAACTGCACGGATCATGTGCAATTCCTTCTTTTACGTAGAATGTTTACTTGGTGAGCGGCCACTTCTAACTAATATTTCACACTTTTATAGGAATAATTTGTTTTTGGTTGATCTATATGAAAAGTTGTTGAAGAGCTGCATGTTGTATTTTGAAGAGTTGGGTTCGAAAAAATGTCCTACGAGGTCGAGGAGCTGTAGACGAAAGATTTTACGAAAACGGTTTTTTTTTTTTACAAAAATCGAAATTTCACCCATATTTTGCAAAATTTCTAGCCAAAAAAAAAATGAGTTTTCCGATTGCCAAAAGCAACATTTTGACCAAGTAAAAAGTTTCTTGGTCGCATCAATAAAAAACAAAAAATAAATGAAAAAGACGCGATTTTTAGCGGTTTTTAGCATTTTTCTCCATGTATGAGACACTAACCAATATTTTGTACCACTTGAAAGATAATTTTAATACCTATAACTTTCTCATATAACTTTTTCGGATCCGAGCTCAACTTTTTGTTTTATTAGCGAAAAACCGTTTTTTTGACTTTTGCGAATTTTTTAGGTTAAGTTCACCAATTAAATTCCGTAAAAAAAGCACGCTTATTAAAACTTGTTATAAATTCATAAAATTAAAATATTAATATTTTTGAAGCCAAAAATCTGAAAAAGTGTTTGCAGGTCTAGTGTGAACAACTTAAATTAAATAATCTTTGGCAGAATTTACTTATTCTTCACTTAACGAATGTACTTACATACTTCAAAACGATGTACGTACATACAACACATTTTAGGCCCCAAATGAACATTACTAAATCAGACATAGCATGATCTAATAATGTAATTTTCACTGTCTTATGGCTTACCTGTCAGGTGTATTTAGTTCCAGCAGTGGAAAATGTTTTTATACGGACTCAAAATATTTAATTGGTAACAAAAAACAATTAAGGGCGACGCTAACACGAACAGGAAACTAGTAGAACTAACGAAAGGGGTGAATACTTGTTTGATTACCTCTTAACCACTAACTTATATGCACTTAAATACGTTATGGATAAAAACAACAAGAGAAGGGAGGAAATAATTTTCACGCTATTCAACTATTTGGCGGTAAACATGGTGGTGAGCCAACCCCTTATGTCATTGTGATTGCACCGCATTTCAACCATGTTTTGGATGGGAAGGAGTAAGACTATCAAATGGACTGGCAACATCAAGAATCACAACATCTTAATATGTAGTTCAAGGAAATGGTATTTTAACATTGCAAAAATACAGGACAACGTTTTATTTTTGGGTTGTGTAGGGCGGGGGGGGGGGCGGGTGGGGGGTTGTTGTCGGTGTAAGTTAAAATTTGAGTTTTCGGGATCCCCGGCCCCCCCATTTAGCCGCCATCTTGGAAAAGGTGTGGAAATGGGTTTTCTACTATATCTCCGTAACAGTACATCTTACAGAAAATATGAAAGGAGATTTTTTGTTTAGAATTGAACGGTCTTAAATTAAATTGAAGAATTGAGAAGTTATAAGCCTTCGAACACAAACATTAGTCACAATATTTTCTAAACTTTTTTTTCCTACAATTTAAAAAAAAAAATAATAACAAGTTGCAAGTGCTTCATTAGCTTTTCGTGGAAATTTTCAATTCATCAATTTTTTACATTAATTATTTATAACTGTTATTAACTTAATACTTGGCGGAGGGGGGAGGGAGTTGTGTTTACCGTACTATACGGTTTTATTGAAACACGTTTAGTTACACTAGTATAATAGGTTTTTATTAAAACTTAAATGTTTATTATAATAATATTACTGAGTACTAAATCTCTGACTATATATATATATTTATTCGACACTTGTTTTTGATATTTGTTTTGTTTAAAAGCAGACTGCGGTTTCACACTTGTTTTTGCATCGATGGACGGGTCGCAAGTGAGTCAGTGCCAAACGGGGATGCCGGAAATTGCTATCTCGATATGGAACGGCAAGATCACTGAACTTTCGTTCGGTGATCGATGGGAGTGTTCCGACTGATCGTTTTGATCGTGCCGGAAGTTGTTGTGTGACATTGCGTAAAGTTTGATAATTATACTTTACGCGGTCACTACATACTCCCCCCCCAGCGTAGCGTTAACGGAATGTTACCGCTTTAGACGGCTTAGCTTCGTTGTCGCGGTCACAACCGAAGGCTGGCTTTAGCCGGTCAATGGATATTGACTTGGTTGTGCCGTTCAATTTGACGACGAAGTGTTTTCGTAATCGTTTGATTACTTCATATGGGCCCTCGTATGGAGGTTCGAAAGGTTTTCGAACTCTGTCGACTCGTATGAAAACGTAGTCGGCGTTCTCCAAGGCGTTCCCGGCCCATAACGCTAGCCGGACTGGCTGCCACGGCGGATAAAGTATGGGAGGTGCTTCCACACGGAGGCGCCTCATACGCGTCCGCCGTCCGTGCAACTCCGGCTAGCACAGAGCCAACGTTGGTGTCACTACAACGTGACATCAACAAATTAACGGCTCGCCTAGATCAGCTGATCAGCCGGCGGAGCCGAACACCTGCCAAACAGCAGGGCGGCCCTCGTCAGCCCTCGGCCAATCGGCCAACAGGGGCAAATACACTGAGAGGTAGTTTGTGCTACTTCCATTACCGCTATGGTAAAGAAGCACGCACCAGTAAGGCCCCCTGCAGTTTCAGTGGTGGTGGCGCCAAGTCGGCGAAGAAACCACACACCACCACTAAAAAAAACTAAAGGGGCTGGGGATCGATTCGAGCGAGCATATAACCGGCCGCTCATATCGTTTATTCGTCCGTGACACCAACAATCGGATGGACTTCCTGATTGATTCGGGCTCGGACGTTTCAATTGTTCCCGCCAAGGCGTTCCCGGCCCATAACGGTAGCCCGAACGTCCTTCTGTACGCGGCCAACGGATCACTGATCCGAACTTTCGGCACAAAGTTGCTTGAACTTGAACTCGGCTTACGCCGACGATATGTTTACAACTTTATTATAGCCGACACCACTAAAGCCATTATCGGGGCGGACTTCTTAACGAAGTTCAAATTGTCCGTCGATTTTGAATATCGGCATTTAGTCGACAAGCGCACGAAATTTCGAATTAACGTGTGCGCTACCGTCGACTACAACCCCGAAACATTTCCATGCCGAGTTATTGGCATATACAAAGAGCTATTAACGAAGTACGCTTCGTTAACAAAACCGCCCAATTTTAACCTTCCGGTTAAACACAATGTGCAACACCACATTGTAACTAAAGGGCAATTACCATTTGTCACCGCTCGGCGACTCCATCCGGAGAAACTGAAGGTGGCAAAGTTAGAGTTCGACCATATGGCAAGTTGGCCCACCTAGAAAAAATCTTAGGGGAATCTTAACGGTTTAGCCACTAGGCTAGGTTAAGTTTTCTGGAATGGTGCCTGCTTAGCGTGTTCCATTAAATTGTTGTTTTGCTCGGCAGAAAAATTGTGTATTAAATTGTGTAAAAAAGAAAATCAAACTGGTACCAGCGCGGTTTGCTTTTCTAAAGAATTATATAGCGTCGATAGACACTGTCCACTGTTTAGTTTCCAGTAATTCATGCATGGTGATTTCTGTAAGCCAATATTTTAATTAAAGTGTTTGTTACGTTATAACAAACATCTCAATGTTTGGTTTCTGGTCATACAATTCATTTTTTAAGATGATGGCTTAAGGGCCGTCCATGGCATAGCGGCGGCAAGGTATCTCGATTCTGGCTTTCCTTTTCAGGTGATCCCCGGGCTCCTCTAGGTACTCCACATCTACCTCGATTTGGGGGCGCTCATTCAATCGGTAAGAAAGAAGTGATGCAGACGAGAAGTGGTACCTCAGAGTCTCCCCCTGACCAGCCCACGCCCGTCCGACGAGCTAGCTCTTTGGGGAAGTCCAGGCGTACCGCTTAGAGATTTGATAGGAAATTGGTGATGAAATTGTTAGTTGTGCGAGGGTCTGAAGTGGGTCTCTTTGGGCACTTTGCTATTTTTTACACGACCAAAAGTAAATTCCTGAACAAAAGTAAATTTTAGTAACCTCAGTTGACAATCAGCTGTTTGCGTTTTAAATTGTGAAATTGTAAAAATAGCAAGTAAGGAGCACGTAAAGCAAATTGAAACGGAGTTCATACCCATTGAGGTGTACACTTATGGTAAACAAATAACGAAATTAGTACAATCGCATTGTTTTCACCTAATTAAAACTTTCAGATGATAGAATAATTTGGATCATTAGCCAAATAAAATTATTATTTAGCTGCCGCCTTGAGGAGCTGATCCCGAAAGTGGGTAAAAAGGTACAATATAAAAATAAAAAGAAGATGTGGACAGAAATATCGTAACACGAAAAGGGTTGCAATTTTATCTGTACCCAAACTGAAACGAAATATTGTGCCCTTGAGAGGTAGTTTAAAAGAAATTAATATGAATGGGGGTATACAGACGGTGCACATTCATTGCAAGTAAAACCGGTTTTATAGATGAGAGAGGGAAGGGAGCGGAAGAACTTAACGAAACATTTTTCACGCAAAAGCAAACGCGTGAAAACTTACACACATATGAAATGTTATTTCTATCTCTTGTTTTCTTTAGCTCTGTTTTTGTCTGATAAGTGAATTTTATTTACAATACATTTAAACGTTCCTGTAAAGCTTTCAAATGTTCCAAACACAATTACGCCCCGTGTGTGTTCCGAGGGGTTGAATAAAATCGGTTTTGCTCAGCACACTTATGACAGCGTCTAAATACCCCCAATAACCAACTAACGGGAAGGAATACGCGAACGTTTAATCATTATTAAATATAGTTATTTTTAATCCTTTACCAAATACCTACAAAATTGGTAAATTATCCATCATTGGTTGTTGAAGGGTTCCGCATTGAGCAGACTGTCCTGGCTGCAGTGTCAGCACTGCACTGATGACTTTGATGACTTGCTAGTGATTGTAATTGTACTAAAAGTTTGTCAGCTTCCCTGAAAAACGCGCCGATGAAAAACAAAAACAAAAAGCAAAACAAATTGTGAACTGTAAAACAGAAAAAAAAAATTGTGGAAAAAATAAAAACTAAAACCGTGCACAAAAAAACACACAATAAAAAAAAACCGTGTCATAAAAAACGAGCGCAGTCTAACGCGAAGGCCCATCACCCGTCACTAGACACGACCGGATCGACGAACGGCGCAAGTAAGTACCCTTGCTCCCCACCCTCTCACGCAACTCGGTCCTGCAGGTGCCGCGGCTAAAATCTGTCGGTCGTTAAAATTTGCCCCGTCTCAAAAGGCATAACACTTTGACGCGGACAAATTTTATTGACTCTGATGGTTGCGGCAAATGTAATGCCGGGAAATATCCTCGAAAACGTGGCGATTGAGCCCGCGCAACCGAAGTCCCGTTACAAGTCAAATTTTGCTATTGATTTTTGTAACATTCGTGGACTTCATGCGAATTTTTCTTTTGTTGAGTGCCACTTATCGACTTATAACCCCCAATCTTCGCACTTAGTGAAACCCAAATATCACCCGATACTGACTTAGGTCATTACCAGGTGTCGGGGTACACTTTAGTGCACAATCTCTCCCCCCATAGGGGTATTGCCATATTTGTTAGGGATGACGTGGCTTATTATAAAATACATTCAAGCACAACTTCAGATTTTAACTATCTTTGGGTTAAAATCATATTCCAAAGCCACGTCATATTCTTCTGCTTCCTATACAGAAGTCCTATCATAAGTAACGAAGCCTCCACTTCATCTTTTGATACCATTTCCGAACAAATCTCGGGATTTTGTCGTCCAATCCTGAGTGTGAAATCATCGTTGTGGGTGATTTCAATGTTCACAACGCAAAATGGCTGACTTACTCAAATGGTACCAGTGTTTCTGGCAAGGACGTCGAGTTCTTTGCAGACGCCAATAATTTGCATCAAATTGTGGATCATCCCACAAGAGTCCCTGATGTTGCTGATCAAGGAACCTATCTCCTTGATCTTTTTTTAACTTCTCATCCAGCGCGTTGCTCCGTCGAAGTTGATTCACCTCTCGGCAATTATGGGAAGGCCAATTGGCTGGGGCTTATTAATTTTTTCCAATCCCGACTGGAACCAGTGTTTCCGAAACAAAAACGTCAATTCTGCCGCTATCCGTATCTCTAGGATCATACAGACAGGAATGCATTTGTTCATTCCTCATTCTACCAAATCTGTGAAGGCTAGGCCCAACAGATGGTTTAATCAGGAGTGTATGAATGCAATCAGAAATAAAGAAGCCGCCTTTCGAGCTTACAAGAGCTCCCCTAGTGAATCGCTCCGTGTAGAGTATATAAAACTAAGAAATTCCTGTAAAATCACCATCAGGAATGTCAAAAATTCATTTGACAACAAGTTGAGAAGTAAACTCCTTAATGCAACCTCTGGTAGCAAGAACTTCTGGTCCTTGGTAAGTTCCATTAAGAAGAATTTCACTTCATCCACAACTCCTTCATTCATCCACGATAAGAAGGTGATAACAGACAGAAAATCCAAGGCCGATATATTAGCATCTCTGTTTGCTTCCAATTCTTCTTTACCCCAAACTGATATCCTACCTCCGGTTCTCGAGCACAGCGCTCATTTAATAGACAGGGTTTTCTTGCGCGAGGTGTACAGGTGCCTCAAGGAGCTCGATATCAATAAATCCACTGGACCCGATAATATACCCCCTATCGTCTTAAAACAATGCGCCTCACCTTTGGCTAAACCTCTGCGCAAACTTTTTGCCCTATCATACTCTTCCGGAGTCTATCCAGACTCTTGGAAACTTGCCTATGTACAGCCAATACCGAAAAAAGGTGACTCCAGCGACCCCTCTAACTACCGCCTAATAGCAATTACTTCTATTCTCTCCAAAACCAAGGAGACGATAATCAACAAAAAGCTTATGGGATATCTAGAATCCAATCTACTCATAAACGACAGACAGTATGGCTTCCGACACAGAAGATCCACTGGCGATCTTTTAGTTTTTCTTACAGAACACCTCAGCCGAAGTTTGCATTGATCAGGTGAATCCAGTCTGGTTGCTTTGGATATCTCCAAGGCTTTTGATAAAGTTTGGCACTTAGCCCTGTTAGCTAAACTCAAAGCTATTGGAGTCGTCTCACTTTTACAGAAGTGGGTTGAGAGTTTCCTTTCCGCCCGTTCAATTAAGGTAGTATTGGATGGCATCAAATCTGAACCCCACCCTATCTCTGCGGGTGTCCCCCAAGGGTCAATTTTATCACCAGCCCTATTTCTTATCTTTATAAATGATCTACTTTCAATCCCCTCCAACCCACTTCTCAGCTTCGCTGACGACGGTACCCTGCGTTACTCTTACAGCTACGATATAAGACAGACTCATGCCAGATCCTGTCTTGATGATCGTGAGCTAATGATCAACTCTATTAATAACGACATTAAACTTATTATATGTCGAATTCAACCCCTCCAAAACCAAGTACTGTCTTATTTCCAAGAAGAAGATCAACACCTCACCATCCTTGTCAGTGGATGGCGTGGAACTAAAGGCCGACCCATCCTTACACATCTTAGGCGTGACATTAGCCAAAGACTTGCGATGGAATGACCACATATTCCAAATCGCCAAACAAGCACCCCAGTGCTTGGGATTTCTTAAGAGGTGCAAGTTCCTCCTCCAGCCATCGGCCCGCGCTGTTATTTATAAATCCTACATTCGGCCCCTTCTCGAATATAACTCCCTCGTCTGGGGCGGCGCGTCGATAACCACCTTGGCATGGTTAGATAAGGTTAAAAAAAGTCAATTGATGACGACACCGCTTGCTCCACCATCGACCCCTTGAGCCACCGTAGGAATGTAGCAGCACTAACAAAATTTTATCGCTACTATTATAGCGACTGTTCCTCCGAAATAAACGCTCTCCTGCCTCCACGGCAATCTTATAACCGCAACACCAGATTAGCCCACTCGTCTCATTGCCTTTACCTACAACTCCCCCTTTCACGCACTCAACAAGATATGAATTCGTTTGTAAATAGAACAACTCGACTGTGGAATAATCTCTCGCAGTCTGTATTTCCGAGCTCCTACAACATCCAAGAGTTCAAACGCGGGGTTCATCGCCACCTTCTTCAAAACCCCTTCACACCCCCATAACCCTTAACCTATTCCCCCCCGTACTAAGCTTGCTGCTAGACATTGCACCATGACGTGACAAACGACATGACGGACTGGTAGTACAAAGGGTGATTCCTGAGTTTAGCACTGCCACATAAAAAAAAAGTGCTTCGATGTGATTGCGACATTACAACAAATTGCAACATATCAACTGGATCAGGCTTGGTCAGGAACGATATTGGAAAATGAACTGAAAATATAGATTTAAATATGCGATTATTATTTATACAGACTTTCCTGATTTATGCGGACTTTCCTGAAAAATCAGTCACAGGCTATATCTCCCCGAAATAATGTTTTTCTGCGATGTAATTCGTAATTCAATCTCGGTGAAACATACACCAATAACATATTGATGCAAATCGAAGTTGAGCACCTTCATCGCATGAAATCTGCTGACGCTCTATAAGCACTTACTGCCCACTGATGCCGAACCGTTTGGACCTTGAAACCCAATTCACCACAGAGATACGACACATGTCCGGTACACAAAACAATTTCTACTTATTCTGTTCAATAGCGACCGACCACGACAGGCTTTGTCAAAGTCCTGTTAAGGGTAGCACAGATTCAAAAAAGTGAAACTCGTTGTAAGCCACTTTAATGGTAGAGGAAAAGAAAGAAGAAGAGTGGAGATTTACCTTTCACTATTTTAGGCATTTATACTTAGAACATATTTCCAATGCCTGAATAGAATTTGACTATGGTTTCTTAAGCGGCCTACACACGACAAACTTGGTTGCCAACCTGGTTGGCAACATTTGATGTTGGTGTTAGAATTGAAAGTGTGTGGATTGGTTGACAACTTTAAATTGAAGTTGGTCAAGCGGTTGGAATGAAATCAAAAATTTTTGATTTTCAGTAGAAGTTGGCAACCATGTTGTATGTTTGTAGTAGTGTTGCGAACTTAGCAGGGGAACATTATTTGAAATAATTTTTTGTACTGTGCACTTCGTGGATTCGTTGAGAATTGTAAAGTGAAAATTACAGAAAATAACGAATTTTGGAGAGAGTTTTTCCAAATATATAAACAATTACCGGAGCTATGGAAAGTAAAATCGAATGTTTTTAAAGACAAATATTTAGAAAAAGTGGCTTGGGAAAAACTTCTTGAAAAATACATATAAAGAATTCGAACCAAACGCAAGTGTAGAAAGTGTAAAAAGCAAAATAAACAACATTCGCACCTGCTTTCGGACAGAATTAAAAAAAGTTATGCAGATAACAAACAGCTAATGTTATTATTGTAGTCTTCTGTGGACTAAGATTTATCTTGTTTAACAAAACTCGAAAACAAAGCATTCTCAACAATCCTTCGTGCACGAGATAGTCTATAGTTAAATACAAGTTCTTCGTTTGATAGATTATGGCTTCATCAAATTTTTTTCGAGGGGAAACGCATCGTCACCTACGCAAAAAGTTTTTTAAGTCTTCTGGTGCACTTATCGAAAGTTCAGTCATCAGATTTATATGGGAAAAATGCAGTCTCTTCATATGACATCTTTACACCATATTCTCTTTTTTTAACTACTTTTATTTCATCTTCTAAGTACTCGTCAATAATTATATATGTAAATAATTCAACTCTCTTTTTTAAAAAATAATATCGAATTAAAATGCTAAATTAACTTCCAAGTTAACACCTTGAAATTTTAAACGGAAATGATGTTTGCACGAATGTTGGCAATCGAGTTGGAGTGTCTGTACATTTCATGATGCCAACTTGGTTGTCAACCAAGTTTGTCGTCTGTAGGCCGCTTTAGACCGGCTCTTGACGAAATCAAGTAGCATTTGTCACCCTAGCATTTGTTGCCACATGACGATATAGACATTTCCCTTTGTTTACGTTCTTTTTGCAATAATTTGCCAGCTTACACTCACGAAATCATCTGAAATGTTTTAAATGAAAAAACTGCTACGTGGCCAGCCATGTAATGATTTGTTGTAACTGTTTAGCGCAATAACAACATTTAACATTTAATTATTACCTAACAAAAATTTAATTTGAAAAACCACGAATATTGAATATTTCCCGCAATAACAAAACACAATTTATTCTACGAAAAACGTGCCCACATCTCTCTACAGAAGCGTTTAGTCCAAATCAATCCCACCCTACTATGTCAAAATGTCTTTTACCTTTGAAGGAAACACCAAAGGACACAATGGCACTCCGGTGGGCGCCACAAGATGTTTTAAGGACCTCTTCAGCCAAAACGAAATTTCCATTTAATAAAATTCTCCGCAGACTGGAAAATATTCAAAACGATTTTTGACAGAATTTTAACCAACATCTAAAAGCTTTTTAAAATTTAATAATAACATGAAAATAAAATCCACTGTAATTAGAGAGACCCCGCCATTATCCCAGCGAGACTCACCATAGCTGAAGGCTGTCTTTTCAATTCACTTATCCAGAATCAAAGACGAAAGGACCAGGAATACTTTCGCCTACTGAATATATGAGCTCCGTTCGGTTCCCCCAGCACCCTTCAGAGGAAGGATCGTTAGTCCTTTTCGGCGGATGGCAACTTTCACGTCGAAAGCGACGTAAACGAAAATATTTCCCCATTTTGGCCTCGCTGAAACTTTAATAGGTTTTAACGTCAGGAAATTAAAGGACTAAATCAATAATCCTTTGTTCATATCCCGAAAACTGGCATATCAGGAATTGGATTAAATCGCGATAATTCAATATTTTTAATGGGGTTCGTACGGGCTGTGGGTGCGATATGCTGAACGTGGCGTGGCGCTCACACGATTGCAATTTCTGGTCGATGCCTACGGAATGTGTGGGTTTCCGCACTTCCAGTCAAAGCCAGATTAATTTGGGCTTTAAGTTCTAGCCCTTACAGCATTTGACAGGCGCTTCAGTTATTTACCAAAATTTATCGAAATGAATTTGATGCCGTCAAAGTGGCGTGCAAATTCATTTATAACGTGGTTACTAACACCATTCTTTAGGAAATTAAGTAGCTCTAGTCACGTTAAATGAGGCAATTCATATTGGCGTTTTACTTCCTTGTAATCAGCGAAATTATAGTTGTTCTGGCACATCCGGAAATTCTTTAATTTATCTGTTATCTTTTATTCAAGCTTACAAAAGAGTTGTCATAAGCCCCTGGTCTGGACGGTATACCGAATAGAGCAAGACCAAGCAAGATCAAAGCAAGACCAAGACAAAACAGCACAAGACAAGACTGAAAGATCAAGATACCAACACTTATCATGTGCCAAAAATCTTGCAGTGATAAGCAGAAAGTCTTGCAAAAAGTCTTGCAGTCTTGCTTGGTCTTGCTACATGTGCAAGACAAAACTTTTTGCTCATCACTGAAAGACTTTTGGTACTTAGCGATGAGCAGAAAGTCTTGCTATCTTGATCTTGCAGTCATCTCTTGTCCTTGTGCGGTTTTGTCTTGGCCTTGCTATGGTCTTGCTAAATGTGCAAGACCTGTCCAGCTCTTCGCTACCCCAGGTGGGTTCGTTGAAGTATTTACGGCAAGCCTGGGGTAAGGAGTGTTCCCTGAGCAATGGAAAAAAATTATTTGCTCATACCGAATCCGGGCAAGCTTTTCGAATGCGTGATATACATATAACAAATTATTCCAGAGCGTCTAGAGGGAAGACGCGCAAAACACAGTCCGCTGGAGGGCAACTGTTTCCGCCCTATGTCCCATGAGGGATTAAAGGAGCTTAAAGAAAGAAAGAAGAAGGAGTTTAGAGGGAAGGCAAACCGCGCCGTCGTCTGGTTCCGAATTGACCAGGATCGGAAAAAACGAAAAAACTAGACAAGAAATCGCATGGATACACGAACTAACTATTCACGAAATAATGCTACTGCATCCGGGGCAGCCAGCACTGAGGACCAGGGATGCTTGGGCGAAGTGAGTTACTGGTACACCCAAATGGGTTACACCTAAAATGGAAACTCAATTCGCCGCGTGGAATGTACGTACAGGATCACATCGGTCAAAAGAAACTCATAGCAATGGCACATTGACGATCATCCCGCCAGCAATCGACGAAACGATGACGCTTTACTATTCCGGTGATAAGAGAAGAGACGCCGGCGTCGGGTTTATGGTCGATCGACGGGCTGCTAGCAGCGTTATCGCATTCCAACGGATATCCGAGCATTTGGCAGATATAACCATCGATGAAACAATCAGGACCAATATCTTATCCATTTACACGCCAACCGAGACCAGCACGGACGCGAACAAGGACGAATTTCATGTTCAGCTCCAACCTACGCTGGATATGATACCTCGAACCGCAATAAAATTTCTCACCTGGCGAAATCCACCCGGCAAAGAATCGCTGATGTTAGACTACGTTCTGATCAACGCAAGGCTCCGATCGCTGTTCAAAGACGTTCATGCAATGCGTAGGCCCGATTGCGGATCGGACCATTATCTTGTTCGAGCAACATTGCAGATGCGATTACAAAGAGCGTGGAAAACAGAGCTACCACCAGTATTGGGCGTGCTTTCGGCACCCGGTTATTGGACGAGAGTTTCAAATCACATTATCCAACAAATTCGCGGCAATACCGGATGATATCGATGAAGAAGAAAGGCAATTGCCGGAGTCTATTGTGGAGTGTGCAATGGAGTTGCGTCCACCTATCCTTAAACGGACGCAGTCATGGATCTCGGACAGATGTCTGGATCTCACCGGTCAGCGGAAGCGAATGTATCACGTCGACTTCGAGCAATACCGACGATTGAACAAAGAAGTTCGACAGAACATGAAATCGGAACAAGAAGCGTACTGAAATAACGTTGCGGCCGAGATGTAAGAACCGGCGTTGAGGCACGAGTACCGGACGCTATACCAGACAGTCCGGCGGTCACATGGTAAAACGACATCAATAAACGACAACATCAAAAAATCGGATTGAATTTTTGTGACTTCTCCCTATGAGCGCCTACAGCGGTGAAGAAAATTCTTCAACATGCAACGTGGCCCACCACCAAAACCGCCTATTATCCAACAGCGAAGAATTAGTTTCTCGATACCGAACCGACAATTATCGAGGTGAAGGTGGCAATAAAATAGCAGAAAAATGGAAAAGCGCCGGGAATAACCTAATAACCGCCGAGATGATCGAAGCCCCAGGTGATGTCTTATCACAACACACATATGGCATTCGGATCTTATCCCGTCGGTGTGGAAGAAAGCTATCGTTGTCTCAATTTTGAAGAAAGGCCACAGCCGGGAATGCAAGAATTATTGCGATATTAGCCTCGTTTCGATCGTCGGCAAAGTATTTACGAAAATCATACAATCGAGGTTCCAGAAACATAGAGAGCATACGAGCCGGAAAGAACAAGCGGGTTTTAAACCACATCGAGGATGTATTGATCAAATATTCGCACTCCGTCAGCTTATGGAGGAAAGAATTCGTTGTGGCAAACGAACGGCCGTCGTTTTCATAGATTTCAAATATGCTTTTGATTGCATCAAGGGTAATTGAAAATCATCCAGCGTTCGTATTCGAAACGACTTATCCGAGGAGTTATCGATTCAATCGGATGTCTCACAATGAGACACTTATCTTCAACATCGTGATGGATAGGATTATGCTTGAAGCATTCGATGGACGACTCGGAGTTCGATACGAAGACAACAACTTCATAACCGACTCAAAGTTCGCCAACGATAGCGCCGTCTTCGCAGGCACGGATGACGAAGCAACGGACATCTTATACGACAATTCCCGTATCTCCCAATCATACAGCTTAAAAATCGTTGGGGAAAAGCCAAAGTGCTCACAACGGAGGGATAGAGAGCCTGTGTGACCTTGATGGAACCCAAATCGAACAGGTTCCGATGTTCAAATATTTGGGATCTTTGGTTGAGGAAACGAAAGTGGCATCAACGTCCAACTTTCACAGCCACATCGGCCAGGCAACAGCAACATTCGCCTCGCGCAAGTGGTGCATATGGAAATGAACAAATACTTCCATCAAAACGAAAGTACGCATTTCCCGAACGTGTATCCTTCCGATTTTTCTTTATGGATGTCAAACGTGGACACTGCTCAAACCGGACGTTAAGAAGCTCGAGGTCTTAAAAATGCGATGCTTGAGGCAGATCCTCTGTGTCTCACTCCGCGATCGCCTTCGAAACGAGACAGTAAGACAAAGATGTGATCAGCAGGCACTGATCGAAGAAGAAGTGCAAAAACGCGGACGACGGGGGTTTGGACATGTTTGCCAAATGGATGATAACCGCTTACCACGTAAGTTTCTCTGGCGAGTCCATGTGCAGACTGGAGGATCCAGCGATCGGCACCGAAGAAAACCTGGCTAAAGAATATCGAGGGTGGCCGAGACGGATCAAAGAAGAAGAACAAGAAAAACTCCCCCATACGGATTTTCAATGGATTCAGAACACATTCGCAAAATTCATTCGCCATTTTGAATTTGCAAATTTTGACCATAAAATTGTCATTAGTGGTCCTAAAAACCTCCCGAAGCCGATTTTGGATGGAATCGGAGCACAATAGCGAAATTCGTTAGCCATCTTGGAAACGGCATCTTCACTTTTTTTACAAAATTGTCAGATTTCATTGTCACGTGAACTCAATGTGTGTGCCTTTGATAGGAATCGTGTAAATAGAAGTAGTTGAAAAAGCGGTCGCAAAATTTGAACCAAAGAAACAAACAAACAAACAAATATACGAGGTCGAACTAAATAAAACCATTAAAAAAAAGAAAATCTGTAAATTCTAAATATTCCCAAACATCCAGATTTGTCAAAGTTTAAAATTTACAGAAATGCTTAAGAACAAAATCCACCAGACATTTTATGTAACGAAATGAAATGGCTGTCTGCCAGAAACCACAGCAGTGAGACATCTTAAGTAGATGCTGTTGAAAGCAATTAGCACTTTGGTTACAAAATTTGCAAAAGCCTGTCCAGAACTCCGCTTGACTCGGTCATAGAGTGGTGACCCAGGAGAAGATTACAAACAAAAGGAGCAACATATTTCATAACAAAAGTGAAGTAGGAGGACAAAGAGTGGCCAAGAGGACCAGGAGGACTAAAAGGGAGGCAACATTATTAGTTGTGGCTGGATGGGTCCTTCTTGGTTTTCCATCCCCCAGTATGGTAGTGGGAGGCTATCCGGAAGCAAAAAGGGCATAAAAACTTGGAACCATTTTTATGGTGGGGCGATGGGTTCATCTTCTGGTTCCGCCTCAATTTTCCCTCATTTTGGCTAAGTGAGCAGCTTATGTTTGAATTTAATGAACCAGGAATGATTTTTATGACCGCCCTCTGCTCTGGTTTCTATTCAACTGGTAAAAGTTTATTTCTCAGACAAACGATTTATGAGAAAAGGAGATTTACGCTGATGGAAAAAACAAATTTCAAAACTTGTTCGCCCTGATTAATTGTCTTCATGATAATGGATAAAGTTTGGGCATAATGAAAATTATACTAATTTTATTTTATTTTTTTTTCTTCGCGAATCTCCCCCTAATTATTTGCGGAAGACATAGAAGCTTTTATTGAAAAGTCGATTTTTTTAATGAAAAGCTGTTTTTGTTTCCAATATTGCCCCGGGACTAATTACAAACAAAAAAAGTGGGCGCCATTTTGTTAAGAATGACGAATTTTTGTAGAAAGTGTTAAGAAATCAAATTTTATTTATTTAGTACAGGTAAAATAAGATGAATAACGGAAGAAAATTAGGTACAGGCTGAAATTTGACAAATCGCTTTCTTTTAGGATTCCTAATAAAGAGTTATAAAGTCTGATAATAATGCGTGTGTTTTAAACACAATTATATAGTACCAAATATATAGTCAGCTTTTGTGAGTAAAGCTTTCTTAGCTTCTTTTTGCAGAGAGTAAACAGGCCGGCCGACCCTAGGGTAGAGCGAGTGGAGCGGTCTAGGCGCCAAAATGAATAGGAAAAATAATTTTGAGCAAAAAATAAAATTTTGAGGGAACTTTTTGAGGCCGTTGTTTGTAGCTAGCTAGGTTTATGTACTTATCAATATGACTCGAACACAAGCAGGGAGCCCTAACTCCAATACCGATCGTACATGGCCTTAGGCCACATCATGCTCGAGATCCATGGAGCAGACTGAATAAGGCGGATATAAACTCGATAAAAATCGCAATCCTAATGTGTAAATTACGTGAATGTACTACTAACGATGGATTACCAGGCGAACTTCGGTTTGAATTAGCCTTCCATTGGTGATATGGAGCTCTGCCATGAGCGACCGTCCTTTTCGCAGAGCTCATTGGGAAATCTCCTTAGATCTCCTGCGGAAGTAAGGACACCTATAATCGGAGAGGCGACTCGAAAAAACACAAGCAGGGGGAGGGGGGGGGGGGGAGTCAAATGGTAGCAATGGCCTCCGGGACCTTTGATGGTGCCGGTACATCAAAGAGATAAATCCTGGGTAACGCCACCTGCGATCTAAGGTCTTCACGATCTAAGATTTTCCGATATGCTACCGAATCCTACCTCAACCTCCACGAAGATGTAGATTTTACATCGGGTGTCCCCTGGATGCTCTTGTTTACACAAGAGTAACAGACTGAGGAGGGTGAAAGGCGAGTGCTTCGCGCCTCAAAACGAAGCAAATACCGGACTGGTCCTCCAGGTTGGGGGTTGGGCGGCAGGCTGACAACCTTCCACCGTAAAAACCTACCCGTCACGAATCCTCAAGGCAGGCCTCGGACAGGACGGACTCAACGGCAACGACTCAGGCAACGGAATATGGAATTCGATTTTGGAACATGGAACGTCAGGACGCTCAACAGAACGGGCGCTCTGCGTTCGCTTTTATGAATTTTATCAATTATAAGGCGTGTTATATGATGATCCTTTGGTAATATAATCCGATGCTTCTTGTTGAAGGTTATATTGGACCTTTGCAAACGACCCCCGACTCTGATTATCCCTTCATCGTCGATAAAAGGGCTGAGTTGTAAAAGCTTGCTTTTGTTATGAACTGGAATTTTATTGAACAATTTAGTATATTCTTCTTTGAAACTACTTTGTTGAACTAGGCGAAAGACTCTGCTTTCAGCTTGCTTTAAGTAGCCAAAGTCGGAAAGGGTTCCCGATGATCTCCGACAAGTTTGAATAAAACGGAGAACTTTGGCAAGTATTCGAATGAGCTGTGTGAATGATGAATACTTCAATAATATATCATCCTTAACAATGATGTTAAAAATTTGACTTGCTGGTTTCTTCGATTCTAAGTCCGTTCGATCTAAGGTTTTCTGCCATATTGGCCATGTGCTTTCGGGACGACTTAACCATTCAGGACCTTTCCACCACATTTCATTCGACTGAAGATTTGATACTGTAGTTCCTCTTGATGCTGGATTTTGATTGGTGGAGATATGACGCCAATTGTCGTATTTGATAATCTCCTGTATTGAAACAACTCTATTAGCAACATAAGTTTTCCAACGCGATGGGTGTTCCTTGATCCACTGTAAGACTATGGTCGAGTCCGTCCAGGCATAAATTGGAACTTCTTTGAGCTCCATATCGTTGCTGACTGTTTTTATGAGTCGTGCTAGAATTAGTGCCCCATTTAGTTCCAACCGTGGAATGGTTGTTGGCTTGACAGGAGCTACTTTGGTTTTTGAAGTTAACAATGTGCATGAAATTGTATTATTATAGTCAACACGTAAATACACAGCTGCTGCATATGCTTTATTAGAGGCATCGCAAAATCCGTGCAGTTGAATGTTAGCACTGGGAACGTACTGAGTCCACCTGGGAATCCTTATTTGATTTAAATTTGTTAGATCTCCCTTAAAACTTTCCCATTTTTTAGCAATTAGACCAGAGACTTGAGCATCCCATGAACAACCTGTGATCCACAATTCCTGAATTAACATCTTTGCAACTATGATTACTGGCGACAACCACCCTAGCGGATCATACAAAGATGCAACTTCAGACAAGATGGTGCGTTTAGTTGATGCTTTACTCTGCAAGTGTGCTGTGAGTTGGAACGTGAACTTATCTGTTGCCGGATACCATCGTATGCCTAGTGTTTTGATATGGTCTTCTTCTCTGAATAATAAACTGTCCTTTGATTGAAGATATTCCTTGGGTAAATGGGACAATAGATCTAAACTATTACTCGCCCATTTTCGAAGATTGAATCCGCCGGACTTTAGCATTTCTATTAATTCCGTCTGTAATTTCTTTGCCTCAGCCACATCATTGGCGCCTGCTAATAAATCATCGACGTAAAAATTGTTTAAGGTAGCCTTAGACGCTAGTGGCCATCTATCTTTTTCATCTTCTGCTAATTGATGTAATGTTCTAATTGCTAGATACGGCGCAGAGGTTGTACCAAATGTCACGGTTTTCAGTTGGTACTCCTGTTGCCTTGGTTCAGTTGGATGTTTCCATATTATCCGTTGGAACTTCTGATGATCCGGATGCATCCAAATCATCCTATACATTTTTTCAATATCTCCTGTTATAGCGATTTTATGTTTACGCCAATTGAGTAGTATTGAAAATAGCTTGTGTTGTATAGTTGGTCCCTTTAACAGAAAATCGTTCAAAGATTTTCCGTTGGTTGTTTTGCATGAGGCATCGAACACCACTCGCAGTTTAGTAGTGGTGCTGTCCTTAAAAACCGCGTGGTGAGGGATGTAATAATGTGGTATTTCGGTATCTCCTGACTCCACCATTTGCATTTGGTTTAAGTCCAAGTACTCATTTAGACACTTTGCATAATCCTTGGCTAGATCTGGAAATTTTTGAAATTTTCTCATTAACACATTGAATCGTTTTAACGCTTATGGTTTGGATTCTCCTAATATTGGCGATTGGTTGTTGACAAAGGGTAGTTTCACTTCATATTGGCCGTTGCTGAGGCGCTTATGAGAGGCTTGAAAACATCCTTCACACTGTTCCTCTTCCTTAGTGAGCATAGGACTTGATGGAACTTCTTCAACTTCCCAAAATTTAGAAATTTGATGACTTAAATCTTCGGTTGTGACTGTCATCGCAATTGAATTGTTTTGTGGTGCACTTTTTGTTGGTCCTAATAATATCCAACCAAAAAATGTGTTGACTGCAACTACAGATGATTTTGTTCCTTTTACTACGCCTTCTAGTAAGATCTTTGAGTATGCGTTGACTCCTAGAAAAGCATCTATTCGTCCTGGTTTCCAAAATGTTGAGTCGGCTAATGGCAGTCCCACTATGTGTCCGAGGTCTCTCTTGTGGATTTTGTATTTTGGAAGTGGATCCGTAATTTTCTCGATAACCAAAAACGTTTCGTTGATTTGCTGTGTTTCAGAATTGCATCCTTGTAATTGTAAAGTGGTTTGACTCCTTGCATTGGCCGCTGTAGTCTCGTTTACACAGGTGATTGAAATTGATGTTGGCGAACAACTAGCACCTAATTTTTGACACGCAGCTTGAGTGATGAATGAGGACTGTGATCCTGGATCTATAAGACACCGTAAGATGTGTCTTTCTCCCCGTTTACCCTTTAGCCCTAACTATAATGGTCTTAAGACGGCTTAAGATGCCTCTTCAAATTCTTTTAAAACTGGCTAATTTTATGTCAGAGCATAATGAATCTTAATCTTTATAGCTAAGCTAATAAATCATTACGTTTGGACAAAAAATTAGCCAATTTTAAGAAAATTTGACGAGGCATCTTAATCCGTCTTAAGACCATTATAGTTAGGGCTTTTGTTGCAACCAAAGCAGTAGATAGAAGGGCATGTACATTTTGATTTGTTATAAAGGCTTGAATCATGTTGTCAGCGCTGTGGCTAGTGCCTTCGTCAGTGGCTCTTCTGGGGCAAATTTGAATCTCGCTTGCTGATGAGGTAACTTTCTTTGACTTGTCGGCAGGCTGTTTAATTCGACTGTCGTCGTGTAGTGATGTATGGTGTTTTTGCTTGCATTTGAAGCAGTTGAATTTACTTGTGCAGTCGGTATGAGAATGACTGCTTGAAAAACAATTAAGGCAGCGACCTGCTGATTTGATGGTGTTGAACCTTCTTTGTGGACTCATCTTCTTGTAAACAGGACATTTTTGAACGTAGTGTTTCCCTTCGCAAGCAGGACATCTGTCTCTCCTCACTATATGATATGATACAACCTTTTCTTTAGCGGTCGTAGGTTTAGTCGCTGAATTTTTGGGAGTTATTGTGTCTGCGATTGATTCCAAAACCTTCAGCCGAGTGTTCAGAAAAGACATAAATTGTTGTAACTTCGGCAGTTCCCTTTGTGTTCCGAGTTCCTCCTCCCAATGTCTAAGCGTTATGAAAGGGAGCCGTTGAATCAACAGATGGATGAATAACACATCCCATGACGTGATATCCACCTTAAGATTCCTTAGTTGCTGCAGACACTCTTCTGTAGTCTCTATAAATTCCTTTAAACTCTTGGTTGATTCCACGTTTAACTTGGCTTGATTTACCAAACGTTTTAGTTGATGGTTGACCAATATTCGTGTGTTCTCGTATCTTTCCTTAAGTTTGGCCCATGCTGGTTCATAATCCTCGTTGGTGATTGGAACATGTCTCAGAATGCGTTCCGCATCTCCGATTAATGAAGTCTTTAAGTGATGCAACTTCTGCACTGGTTTTAGGCTTGGGCTATTGTGAACCAGCGACACAAATAAGTCGTGGAAGGATCGCCACATGTCGAAATCACCATTGAATTTCGGTATTGAAATTCTTGGTAATGATTCATGTTGCACGACATTTGCATGGATAGCGGGAGTTGATTCATTGTTAGAAGTGATTTCCACACAAGTGAACTTTATACTTGACTTCAGAGTTTCCATAATGGTCTTCCTCTACGTAGGGATGAGGCTCCTCGGAACTCTCGGAAGCTATTTGATGCATTATTTGCATATCTACTTTCATATAATCTTCCCAAAGTTTTTTTAAGTCTGAAATTTTTGTTTCAAAGAAACCTCTCGTCCTTCTGGCATGTGCTGTTTTTTTCCATTCTCAACCAACCTTTCGATTCTATTTATCAGAACTCTCTCTTGAACCATTAAATCATTTAAATTTGCCATGGTTTGATTTGCAAAATTCAATGACTAGTTCAGAGAAGGAGGGGCTCTAACAAATAAAATCAAATTCGTCCTACGGAACTTTTAGACCAACAGTATGTGAGAAACAATTTGACTGATACTTCTAGCGTAGAAAAGATTCTTCAAAATACGGAGTTAAAGAAAAAGAAAACCTTTCGTACTATATGGTTCTTCGTAATGTAAAATAAAATTGTTAAAGACAAACAGAGAACAAATAAGCAAAAACGACCGTACAATTCCTGGATGGAACCACCAAAATGAACAGCACAGCTTAACGTGCCAATGAAAATAAAGGAAATTGCATGGTTACGCTTTTATTATAAGTTCACTGAAAGACGACTTTCCGAACTACATTTTATTAAACGACATTACAATATTTATGTAAACAAAAACTTCCAAGTTCAAATAAGTAACAATTAAAAAATGTAATAAAAAGTGGAATAATGACAATAGAAACCAAGTGTAATAATTGACTTGTAAAGGTGTGAATAGTGTATGAGTTAGCACGAAAAATTAGTGCATTGCGTTCACAATGTCTCTAAAAGAGCATTACCTTGAACTATGACACTAATCCTGGTGTTAGTTAATGCTAACTGAATTTTAATAATTTCGGCTGGCCTTATATACCCAAAAAAAAACATAGCGTCGCCTTCTTGATTATTTTTGATATTATATTTGCACAGTTACAAATATCAAATGTCACCGCCTGCTGGATCCTGAATTAAACTTCAAAAATACCTTAGCTCGATTGATTTTCAAGTAATTAATTTTGAAATACTTTTATTAATTTTGAAATGCTTTTATGTTGTTCTCAACAAGAGGATTGGAAGAAAGCGATTATATGTCCAATATACAAGAAAGGAGAAAAATTAAACTGCAAAAACTACAGAGGCATCTCACACCTCAGCACCAGCTACAAAGTCTGAAACCTATAGCGGAACGCATTATAGGAGAATATCAAGTTGGTTTTAGGACAAACAGGTCAACATCGGACCAGCTGCTGACCTTAAGGCAAATTCTGGAGAAAACCTGGGAAAGGAATGTAGATGTTACCAGATATTTGTCGACTTTCAACAGGCATATGACTCAATAAACAGAGAGAGGCTATACGAGATCTTATCGGAAATAGGAGTCCCCTCAAAGTTGGTACAACTAATCAAATGCGCCACAAACAGCTCACTGGCGAAAGTAAGGATCCAAAATGTTGTAACAGAGGAGTTCGAAGTACGTCAAGGGCTTAGACAAGGAGATGGGCTGGCCCCCATGCTTTTCAACCTGGCCCTAGAATGGGTGATAAGGAAAACGTCAGTCCAGCGAAGTGCATCAATAGCTACCCAGTCGGTACAATTACTTGGATATGCGAATGACGTAAACATCGTGGGAAGGTCCTTTTTGGCAGCAAAAGAAGTCTATGTTGAATTAAAATAGGCGGCAAAGGACATAGGCCTGAAGATTAACGAAGAAAAAACGAAGGTGATGCAACAATCCAGAGCAAGACGATTTAGAATGGGAAGAAATATAACCATCGACGAACATAACCTAGAAGTAGTCGATAAAACAGTCTACCTTGGGTCTACTATCACAAAAAGAAACGAAGAAAGAGAAGAAATAACCAGACGAATACTACTGGCTAATAGAGCCTTTTATGCCCAAAAACAAATCCTGCACTCAAGATTTGTGCACAGGAAAACGAAACTCTCACTCTGCAAAACAGTAATACGACCAGTACTGTGTTATGGTAGCGAGACTTGGACTATGACCCAGGACATAGAGGAACGAGTCAACAGGTTCGAGAGGAAAATTCTCAGATGCATAATAGGCCCAATCAGAGAGGATGGAATATGACGAAGAAGATACAACAACGAGTTGTATGAAATTTTTGACGACCCACAACTCTCAACTTTAATAAAAATCAACAGATTGAGACTAGCCGGCCACGTGATCTGGATGGAGGACAATCGCATCCCGAAACGGCTTATGGCATCAGAAATCTCGGGAAGTAGGCCAGTAGGTAGACCCAGGAGGAGATGGATAGACTCTGTGACGGCTGACGCAGAGTCAATGTTCAACATCCGGAACTGGAGACATGCTGCAAGGGACCGTCAAACTTGGAGAAATGCCCTAGAGGAGGCCAAGGCTCGATTTGGGCTGTAGCGCCATTGGATGGATGGACTCGAAAAAACGACCGCTTTCAGAAGACGGGATGACGTAGCCCGAAAACTTTGTATGCGATATCTGGAAGCTGGCTACTCCCGTGTAGAGGCTGGTAGGGTATGCGTGGCCCCCGAGGAAGAAACAAATACCGATTTTCTTAGTAAAAAATGGGTTAGATCAGATGGATATTCTCTAGGGCATAACAACGCGGCGAAAAGGGCGAAGGCTTTGGCCATACGTCTGAAGAGCCTTCAGAGAAATCTGACGCACCCATAAAGAAGTCTAGAACGATTCCAAAGCCGACCTTCTGTTAAATAGTGGAAAGTGTCAGAATTGGCCCACTGGCATTATGTTAAAAGAAGGGGAGAATACTCCACAAAGTGCACCGCATAAAATTCACAGAGATGACGTTGTCAAGATGGTGAACACTGCAATTTCGGGCTGATGGCAGGAGAAGGTGACTCTCTCCACAATCTCAACCTTACTAGCTGGGGCAAGCCCTAATGCCCAACCATGCAATACAAACAACCAAATAGCCTCCAAAGAAGGTGATGCTGTTGGCGAAACGTCGCAACTCCGCTATTGCCGCTACAGGCGGAACTATGACTCTAAAACCGGCGGAACTATGACTTGCAAAAGCGGAGATATAATCCCGTAAGGAAATGGCAGGCAGGCAGTACTTGAAAAAAGTTTTATCTAGGACAACTGGAAATACAACTTTTGTGAAGTGAAAGCGTCGAACAAAGGCCGCCGAAAGATAATCTCGCTCCACCCTCAACAAGGGCTAGGGCCGGCGCTGGGAGTAAACCTAGAAAAATCGTCAATGTTTTCTCTCGCCGCCTTTCTATAACTGACTGACTGTAAAAAGGGTTGTACTGTGAAGCTCTTTGATGAGCGTAGTTCCTGACATATTAGAGAATGTGTGTAGAAAGCGAAGTGTGTGAAATGATGCATAATGTTTGATTTTCACACGTTTACACACATAAAACGATAAAACGTTGTAATTTCTTTAGCGTGTAAAAAATAGTACACGCTGCCTGTGATTTTTGCACGCATGCCTTTTTATCCGAATTATTTCAACCCGGCTTATTCTTAAACTGCATTATTTTAACACGGGTAACCAAATTTACACCCTTATGAAGTGTGTAGTCTTTTAATTTCACACGCAAAAAATATTCCGGGGTTTTCAGTGTAGGATTAAGACATATATGCTATGACGGCGGATCGTTTTGGACTCGGTTGGGTAGTCAAACAAACAAACCTCGTCCTCCAAAACTGTTTTTCGGTAAGAATCTTTCCTAAAAAGGAAAGGGTAGTTCACTTCATTTGTCCTGTGACCTGTCCTGTCGATACATGTATACTGATGTGTTGTGCCTCGATGAGACTAAATTACGCGCGATCAAAGCTATTTGATATTATTAAACCGTGGTATGGGAACAGAATATTCACTCACAGCCCGCTTAAGGCACCTGGAAGTGATGATCGACCCGAGACTTACTTTTAAAATATACTTGGAGGGCACTATTTCCTAGAATGCTGCCGAACGTGGAGGGTCAAAACAACCCGTCCTCTTGTGATGGTGAGGGTGGATAGCTCAGTCTCGCTTTACCTAGTGCCAGTTTAACAAAAGGGCTAAAGCGTGCGTGCGGTAAACTTTTGCATTGTATGCGTTCCATTTTTCTTCTTCTTTAACGGCTCTACAACCGGGATCCGGTCCTGGCCTCTCGCAACTGTTCTCATCACCGGTCCCGATTCTGAGCCGATGTCATCCAGTTTGGCATCCCTAAGCTCTAAGCGTAATGGTCTACGCCATCCTTCCAGCGAAGGTTGGGTCTCCCTCGCTGTCGTATCCCAAAGGTCTTCCACAGTGCGTCTGCTTCATTACGTAACTATATGACAGTTTGTATTTGAATGCACGCCCTTCTATTATATCAATCACCGTACGCACCAACGTATGCTTGCATCTGTCTCCAGCTTTAGCGTCTTTCCATATACAACGATGCGGCGTGCGTGATAGCTAGAATTATACTTATAGAGATACTGATACTGGCGAGAGAAGTCATGCGTTTCTATGATCCAGAATATGTTAGAGCGGAGGCAAATTCAGTGCAGCAGAAGATGGGTGCGAGTGTGTAATGTAATGGCAAGACTTATCCTAAACAGGGATAGATGGATTACAAGGAAGTGTGGGAAAATGAGACAGTCTCACGCAATTCTTGAGTGTAAATTGAGGATATACTTACGTCCAACGTTTAGAGCCCGATGGCTCAGCCTGTATAACACGTGGCTGGCTAGATTTGAGCTGGAATTTTACGAAGCAGAACATTTGTCCCTTACACCATGGTAGATTGTAGTGAGGCAGGCCTCAATTTTTTTAAATGTCAGAGTTAAAAAATAATGCCTTAGGTTAGGTTAGGTTGAAATGGCTGCTAGGGAGCCCACTTAGGCACGCCATCGGGCCCATTGTGATGCCATTCTAGTTTTGGGATAAAATTTTTTGTGTAGGATTTACCTATATCTTAAGGCCCTAATTTCCACACGGTTCGTATTAGTATTACTATACACTGACCGGCCGCCAACTGCATTTATCGTCAGTTCGGGCCTGAAGATCTGAACTTCAATTCATTCTCGAGCCGTGCATTGACGGCAAGAATTCACGCCATATGCACTCGTAACGGAAAGCAAGGCGCGAGCTAAGCGTGAAAACCATACACACTTGCGTTCGCGCTTGTTTGCGGGTGTTCACGGCGTGAGACTGGAGCCGCCTTGAAGCTTTGCTTGAGGCCATGAACATTTCTGAATTAATAGCCTTTTATGCTAAGCAGTCGTTTTCGCCTGTGTGTCTATAGAGAATCATGATTTCATCTACATGCCACGGCCTGACAGGTGGATACCTGAAGTATCATCCCTCAGTTAGACTGAGTGAAGCTTAGTCGTGTAAGTGAATGGGGGTCTATAGTGGAGAAACATGTTTTCTTGCCATTTTGCACTGTTTAAAAAAAAAAAAAAATTACGTGATATTTGCCGAGACCCCCCTCTCCCCCACGTGAGATTTGGTGAGATACGGTTCCCCCTCCCCACTAAACGCATCACGTCATTTATGGACGACCCCTTACTGCTACTACCCGAGGTGAAGTGAGATTTTAAATACGTAATCGAGAGATATTTCTTTCTTTCTAATTTAAAGATTTTCAGAAAATGTGTACCTACTATATAAAGAGTTAGGCCTCGGTAGGATATGTTGAATTATCTCCGATACGTTTTACTTAAGGTAGAGCTAAATTAAAGGCAAACACATTTTTTACTACATTTGCAAACAAAAATATGGAATAAAGTTCCCATACCTTTTGTCACGCCATTCAAAGGGATTCTTAGATTAATTAATTCCAAATCCCAAACGGATTCGCACGTATTTAAAGAACCAATTTCCCAGTGAATATTTTATTTTAGCTGCCGTCATTTAACACGAATAAAAAATCTAAACTTAGAAAAAACGGAACTACTTACCTGTAATTACTTGCAGTGAAACCGAAGTTGAATTAATTTTTCAGATAACTTAGTTCCGCTGCAGCAGAAAAAACTTCCAAATTAAATATTTACGAAAAAACGTAGAGAATCGATTTTTTAATGTGAGGAATCCGAACCATTCGTGGCCATTAATAATGGATAATAGCAACATTTCAACGTTTTCGCTGGACTCCGGACTGCGAGTAAATGCGATTTCCGTGTCTTTCCTTTATATGAAAAAAGAATAAGGTAATTTTGAAGTTTCTTATGCATGAATCAAATGCAAATTGGAAGTGGCATTAATGGAAAGTGATGATCTGTTGTAGTTTTACGTCATTCTGAGAAATCGTGGCCATGACAGGAATCACCCAATTTTTATACGAGTTTTAAATTTGTGTCAATTGATTACCAAGTGTGCAAATTTAGAATTCCAAGAGAAGTACTGCAAAGTCTTGTAGCCTGAGGTAATATTTCCACCCGAACTATTTACATTTAAACCATCGATGTATGGATTACAACACTAGGAGCTGAGACTTAAAATTGACGGTATCGATCTGTGGCGCATAAGCATATCAAATATAGGATAATAGTTGTTGAAAATTTAAGAGTAAGTTGAAGAAATTAAAATGAAAAAAAAAAAAAAAAAAATATATATATATATATATATATATATATATATATATATATATATATATATATATGTATATATATATATATATATATATATATATATATATATATATATACTAGCAAAAACCCGCGTGCGTTGCAACGCCTTTCAATGAAATAAGATTATGGGGACAAAGTCTGCGATAGGAAAATGATATAGTGAAAAAAGAACAAATCTGGGAAAATTGATTTTGGGAGATGACCGCCATGGACCAAATGATATATTGAGTATACTATATTGCCTATGGTGTTCTACTTATCATACTCTTTCATTTGATACCCATGTCGAAGGGGTTGTAAAGAAAATATTAATACGCCCTCTTGAGATGGCGCTATGGACCAAACGATATATTGAGTATACTATATTGCATATGGTGTTCTACTTATCATACTCTTTCATTTGATACCCATCTCGAAGGGGTTGTGAAGAAAATGGTAATCCGCCCTCTGGAGATGACCGCCATTTACCAAACGATATATTGAGTATACTATATTGCTTATATTGTTCTACTTATCATAGCCTTTCATTTGATACCCATGTCTCGGGTGTTGTGAAGAAAATGGTAAACCGCCCTTTTGAGATGGCCGCCATGGACCAAATTATAAATTGAGTATACTATATTGCTTATGGTGTTCTACTTTTCATAGCCTTTCATGTGATACCCATGTCTCGGGTGTTGTGAAGAAAATGGTAACCCGCCCTCTTGAGATGGCCGCCATGAATCTAAAGACACAGTCTATGGCAATGTTCTTATAATGCCCTTTCATTTGATACCAATGTCGAGGGGGTAGTGAAGAAAATGATCATCCGCCCTCTTCAGATGACCGCCATGGACCAAACGATATATTGAGTATACTATATTGCTTATGGTGTTCTACTTATCATACCCTTTCATTTGAAATCCATGTCGAGGGGTGTGAAGATAATGGTAATACAACCTCTGGAGATGGCCGCTATGGGCCAAACGATATATTGAGTATACTATATTGCTTATGTGTTCTACTTATCATACTCTCTCATTTGATACCCATCTCGAAAGGGTTGTGAAGAAAACGGTAGTCCGCCCGCTTGAGATGATCGCCATGGACGAACCGATATATTGAGTATACTATATTGCCTATGGTGTTCTCCTTGTCATACTCTTTCATTTGATATCCATGTCGAAGGTGTTGTGAAGAAAATGGTAATCCGCATTCTTGAGGTGGCCGCTATGGACCAAGCGACATATTGAGTATACTATATTGCTTATATTGTTCTACTTATCATACTCTTTCATTGGATACCCATTTCGAAGGGGTTGTGAAGATAATGGTCATCTGCTCTCTTGAGATGACTGCCATGGACCAAACGATATATTGAGTATACTATATTGCCTTTGGTGTTCTACTTACCATACCCTTTCATTTGATATCCATGTCGAGGGGTTGTAAAGAAAATGGTAATCCGCCCTCTTGAGATGGCTGCTATGGACCAAACGCCTGCTTTTCTATTGAAATTTTGCTATAAACCTCACGGAGCCCGAGACCTTTCCTTCAGATATGAATTTTACACAGATGAAATGCCTCAAAGAACATGGGTCTTGCGTCGGCCGCCATGAATCGGTATATTGAGTCTACTACATTGCTTATTGTATTCTACTTATCATACCCTTTAATTTGATACCCATTTTGATAGGGTTGTGAAGAAAGTGGTAATCCGGCCTCTTTAGACGGCCGCCATGGATCTAAAGATATATTTTGTATACTACATTGCTTATTGTATTCTACTTATCATACCCTTTCATTTGATACCCATGTCGAGGTGGTTGTGAAGAAAGTGGTACACCGCCCTCTTGAGACGGCCGCCATGGATCATTTTAGTTTCAATAGCGTCATGGCCTACCTATTGTTTGACAGCTGCGTAAATTTGAAATTTTCATTAAATGTAATGATTCAATTTAATGACAATTTTACATTTGTCAAACAATAGGTAGGCCATGAAGCTATTGAAACTAAAATGAAGTGAAAATTCCTAAAATTACCATTTTTTTGTTTTTTCAGGCAATTTTTTAAATTTTTCTCTCCGTAAGAACCATCCTCGTACTTCAACGAATATTCAAAAAAAAATTAGTCCAATAGGTCCAGCCGTTCTCGAGTTTTGCGCTTACCAACACATTTAGCGATTCATTTTTATATTATAGATATATAGGTATATAAGATCAAAACCCAATCAGAAAATAAAGAATTCGTGATTTACAAGGAGACACGAAAGCGAGGAGACAGCATCGCGAGAATAATGGCCTCGATTCCCAGATCCGACGGGAGGGAAGTGAGTGCGGATTTGACTCTTTGCGATTCTCAAATCCGCAGTCCCGGATTGGTTTAAATCGAAAATTCGGAGTGAAGACTCACGCGATAATGAAATATACGATGTCGGATTATCTTAGGCGCATTTGTCGTTCAAATCCGCAGAAAATTTGTTGCGGATCACACTTTTACAGCGCGGAAAATGTCAAAAAGAAATTCGGGGTTGCGGATTTGAGAATCGCAAAGTGTCAAATCCGCAACTCACTTCCCCGCCGTCGGATCTGGGAATCGAGGCCAATAATTGGAAGGAATTAATTCCGGGAATGGCAAAATCGAACCGTCACCTCCACGTGTTGCCGCAACTAACGAGCGACGGTAATAGCGAGTGGCAGACGCTATATTCTCGCCTACAAACGAAGGGCTAGCAACTCTTCCCTGCTAGAGGTTCCGACAAAAGAGTTGATGCCGAGAAAGTCGCGTTTTCCATGCGCAGTAGAATCCCCGCATGTCGTTACCGTCCCTTAGGGTCTGTTTATGTTGGAGCTGCGATAAACGAGTAGAGCGGCGATACTAGCGGAGCGGAGATAATGCGAAAAAGGTTTTCAATAGGGCTGTTTATATTGGAGCAAAGCGGTGACTCACGCTTTGGTCGCGACCAACGACAAGGAGCGCGTTCAAAAACCTTACTATGGTTAACCATGGTTAACTATGGTAAACTTTTGTCGTTCAAAAACTCCGTGGTTAACTACAACATAACCACGAGCATAACTTTTTGGCGTTCAAAAACTCCCGTGGTTAACCATGGTGTAGTTAAATTTTAACCATGCTCAGGAGCATGGTTAGCGATAGTTAAGAAGAAGAAGAATAAAAACAACTTCTTGACATTTATTTTAATGATAAAAATGAACAAATCAAAGTGGGATTTGTGAAATTATTGAAAATAAATAATTGATGGACACATACAAAATAATTCAAGCAAATAGCGGAGACTATTATTTGGAAATAAAAATTTCATTTTTTCTTTAATTCGTAGTTAACCACAGTGCGTTCAAAAGCCTCCATGGTTTAACATAAACTTTCGTGGTTAAGTGAAATGATGCAGCATAACCACAGCTTACCTCGTGGTTTACCATAGTAAGGTTTTTGAACGCGCTCAAGAGCTGCGATAAAGCTTTGGTCAATTTTCTCCGCTAGTATCGCTTCGTTAGTATGCAAGCAAGATTTAAGATGGATGTTGACTCGTTAATAAGTCAAGTTTTTTGAGGCCCTCATTGTAGGACAAACTCGACAACAACCATCATAACAGATATGTGTTGGACAAGCTATGGATTGAAGTAGCACAACAATTTGAAAGCAAACGTAAGATTATAAGTAATAAAACTTTTTATTTATTGTTGGAAAAGGGATATACTAATTTTATAATGGATGTTGTTATTTCTCTAATAATTTTTGCCAAGTCTCTAGATATTTTATTGTGTGTGTGGTACAGGGTATTTTCATTTTATTTATTTTAATTTTTCCAGCAAGTGTAGCGCGAAGTAAATGGAAAAATTTACGAGACAAATTTAGGACTACCTTAGCATCTCTTCCAAAGCATAAATCTGGTGATGCTGCAAAAGTCAGTGACTACAAAGGTGAATGGAGCCACTTCAAAAAGCTCTTTTTTTAAAGGATCAATTCACCCCACGAAAATCTAGTGGAAATTTTGGGGAAATAAATACTGGACCAATTCTTGATGAGTCCGATGGAGATGATAATGCCAATCAGGAGCCACCAGATTTTTTCACTGAGCAAAATATTTGTGCATCTCCAGAAGATAGAAATATTGTTACCTCACCACCTTTTCGAAGTTCTACTACTTCTTCTGTACCAAGTCGACAGTCTTCGAAACGAAGTGTGGGTAGTGAACTAGTACAACTAGAGAAAGAAAAACTACAATATTTACTAAGTAAGGTGGCAAAAAAAGAGGAGGATGATGAAGACCTTAGTTTCTTTAAAAGCTTACTACTGCACGTTAGAAAACTTTCGGCTTTTGATAAATTAGAATACCGTATGAAACTTATGAAAATAACGCAAGAGTTCACGAAACCCATGGAAAGGAACGCTCTCATATATTGTGCAAATTTTGTGGGATGCTGTCTTAAATCTTTATAAAGGTGATGGTATTCACCGAATATATTCCTTTCTTTATTGATAGGATGGACACTGTATTCGCGCTTCCCAATTTCAAGCAAATGATAATTTGTAGCACTTGAAAAAAGTAAGACTTTTTCGTCGGAATCACTCATATTTTCACCTTTCTGTTTGCGCTTTGGTCAGATACTGGTTATTACTGATTATTCTCAGCTCCAACGTGAACACCCCATCTACACATCACTACTCACAGCTTTTGTCACAGCTCTTGTCGCAGCTCTCTACTCGTTTATCGCAGCTCCAACATAAACAGACCCTTAGCCTAGTCGCAACAAATTACGAAGGGGAAAATTGAAAATTCATAAGCGCATTTCTTATCAATATGTGCGCAATTTTTATTTGTGTGCAGCTTTAATTTCCCCAGCAGCATCAATTCTTTTGGCGGAATCTCTATTCACATTTTGCTAAGGAGCCAACGGCAGAGCCACGGACTGGACAGATTTCACGGAGACAACCCTTGAAAACGTACCAAGGTTAAGTATTGAACTTATTTTCATGGAATGTAAGAACACTATGCCAACCCGGTAAGCTAAAAATTCTCCTTGATGAATTGACGAAATACAGAGTGGACATAGCATTCATTTAGGTACAGCATTCATTGTGTTCCAAAATAAACAAAGCGCCTCGTCATAGGGTTTGTAGTACAGTTTCCAGAGTAAAAAAATCGCTAAAACTGCAAAAAAAAAATTGTAGGCTAATGAAATTTGGAATGGTGGGAGTTTAGCAATTGGAGAAAAGGTAACCGTTGAGTTCCGGGCCATACTTCGTGAAAATCACGAGAAAATCCGATTGAAAGAATTTTCCGACGCTTTCCCGACCGTAGCTCGGAAAAACGTCGAAATTGGAGAAATGTTAAGAAGATAAAATTAAAGCTATGAAAATTCCCAACAAAAAAAGTTATATAAGCTTTTCCCGGAAAACCTCACGTTTGGTCGGAAAATGGAGGGTAAAGAAAAAAATATGAAAAATTATTTTGTTTTTATATTGTTTTCTTTATGCAGGGTGTCCCACCTCAAGTTACAAAGTGGCGGGCGGTAGATAGGCTTTGGATAGACGAACAAAAAATTATATGGGAGGGGGGCAGAAATCGTAACGGTTTGGTCACTAGGGCGTTTTGAATTTTTTTTGATAGAGGTTTACATATCACCCTGTATTTTGGTAACCCGATGACCTAGAATTAGGTACGCAGAATACTCCCACCTATCTAAACTGTAAAAGCGAAGGCTCTACACCACCAACTTCCAGAGTTATGAGTCAAAATATCATTTTTTTTTACAGAAAAACTATTTCGAGTATACATATAATGGGTAATTCTTTTACAAACCGAACACCTTTCTGACCGTCACATTTTTGATTTGGCTGAAACTTTTTTTACGGGTTCTATATCGAAAAAAAAGAGACACGTATTTTTTTTATTTTTTTGTTTCACAATATTTTGGATTTTACAAAGGATTTAATTTTCGCGATATCGGTGATTTTGGGCTTGAGACGAGATTTTCAAAAATTCATTACTCCGGTTCTATTTAAGCTACAGACTGCATTTTTTTGTCATTTTAAAGGTAAAAGAATAAGCTTTAAGAAAAAAATACTTCTGAAAAAAATTAGTAACAATTTAAGATTGTTATTAACAATTTAAATGTTTAAATCAATTTTCAACAATTGCCCCCACCTCGTAGCGAGTTTTAAGTATTACCATCGTGTTCGACGTGAAATTTCCTTCAAAAAGCATTTTTTTAATTAATGGAGAAATTATTATTACCATCGGAAAAAATTAATTAACTTAGCGCGCTACGTCGCATCGGCGCGCGGGTGCCACTTCGCGCCCTTCTTTTTTTGTGTCTCATCGGTTTCCTTTAGATTATACATTAGTATTTTATTTTTTTAATTAACCCTTACCCTGTAAAGTGTGTCCATACATGAAAATGTAAAATTACACAGCCCCACAAAAAAAAGTGTCAGACCTGGGGGTCTCACTAGGCTTACTATATGTTTTCGGGGTCGCTGAATCTGAATATGAGGTCTATATAGCTCTATCGGGTCTAGGATTAGCCCTAACCTCAAAAAATAAGCCCTAAAACCCCCTTTTCGGGGGTTCCTCCCCCTCCTAGACCCGATAGAGCTATATAGACCTCATATTCAGATTCAGCGACCCCGAAAACATATAGTAAGCCTAGTGAGACCCCCAGGTCTGAAACTTTTTTTTTGTGGGGCTGTGTTATTAATTGATGGAGCAAATTTGAAATCAATTACTACTGATCCTGTGCGACCTTTAACAAATTACCATGATTGTTTGGATCGAATGATATGTAATGTGAAATCGACTAACTGTTTCTTAGGATTATGCGATAGATGCCCTGGGGTAACCAATATTACTGATCAGCTAGAAAAAAATTTCGAAGATAAATTAATAGACAATATCAAGTACAAGAAATGGGTTACAACCGAGAGGACCTCATTACAAACCCTCATATCTAATGTTGATGATTATTTGTCAATGTCGGAATGCTTATGTCACGATACAGTTGCCGTTCATCTATTTCAAAAACAGTTAGTCGATTTCATAAAAACGAATTTGAAAGATGTAAACAAAATCTTATATTTTTCGGATGGTGCCAGTGGGCAGTACAAGAATAAAAAGAATTTCATCAACCTCACGCATCATTTTGAGGACTTTCATATAGCAGCTGAGTGGCACTGTTTCCCAACTTCCCATGGGAAAGGACCATGTGACGGAGTAGGTGGCACACTCAAAAGACTTGCTGCTAGAGCCAGTCTTTAAAGGGTAAATGATCCTATCCGTTCTCCAAAAGAATTATTTGACTGGGCGACAGAAGCTCTGCCAAACATAACGTGTCGTTATTCTAGTAATGCTGAATACAAAAAAGAAGAAAAAATTCTGACACCGCGTTTTCAAAAAGCATTGACGATTAAGGGAACTTTATAATTTCATAGTATGATTCCCATCTCTCATCAAGAATTGGAAGCGAAGCAATTTTCATCGTCCGAAAAAAAGAGTACAGTAAAAATTTTTAAATAGCAAATCTTAATGTTTTGCGACTACATCATACTACTACTATTTGATGTTGTGATTTTGAACGAGGTACTTTTAATATGGTATTGACCGATAATAATAAAGTAATTTTTTTTAAACAAAGATGTTTTTTATTTTTGTACTAATTATTAATATTATTTTTTAAATTTGCTATAGCGCCTTTTTGACAAACAAATAAGAGTATTTAATTAAAAAAATAAAATACTAATGTATAATCAAAAGGAAACCGATGAGACACAAAAAAAGGAGGGCGCGAAGTGGCACCCGCGCGCCGATGCGACGTAGCGCGCTAAGTTAATTAATTTTTTCCGATGGTAATAATAATTTCTCCATTAATTAAAAAAATGCTTTTTGAAGGAAATTTCACGTAGAACACGATGGTAATACTTAAAACTCGCTACGAGGTGGGGGCAATTGTTGAAAATTGATTTAAACATTTAAATTGTTAATAACAATCTTAAATTGTTACTAATTTTTTTCAGAAGTATTTTTTTCTTAAAGCTTATTCTTTTACCTTTAAAATGACAAAAAAATGCAGTCTGTAGCTTAAATAGAACCGGAGTAATGAATTTTTGAAAATCACGTCTCAAGCCCAAAATCACCGATATCGCGAAAATTAAATCCTTTGTAAAATCCAAAATATTGTGAAACAAAAAAATAAAAAAAATACGTGTCTCTTTTTTTTCGATATAGAACCCGTAAAAAAAGTTTCAGTCAAATCAAAAATGTAAGGGTCAATTTTTGTCAAAATCTGTACGGTTTGTAAAAGAATGACCCATATATTAGAAAAATTGACAAAGTTCTTCGGAAATAACTTAGAGCATCCTAATAACGCAGCGTTATTTTTAAATGAAAGTAGCCCCTCGAGTCATTTCTTGATCCATCTCCAGTCATGTGAGAAAATATTCAGCATCTCTGAGGCAAACTATTGTTCCAATTCTCTTGCTGGTAAGAATATGTAGATTCTGTCCATATTTTCTCTCCAATCGTGATCGAATGGTGATGGTAGAAAGGGGTATTTCACCTAGAACTAGGATTCTTCAATTAATAACAATTAAATTATAGAAAGGTTAATGTTGCACTCTGCTTACCATGAGAAATTTCACTAAGTTCTTTCAATGTGAACTGACAGTCCGCGTTATTATGGATATACATAATCGTAAATCCGTTCCATTTTATTGTCAACTTCATTATCCAAGGGGCGCCCTATTGGTTTCTGACCAACAGGAGCCGGGGTTGCTTGGAGTAAGAATGATGAAAAACACTCTGCGTGATACCTTGCCTTACTTCCAATAAGGTCTACCAACCTAATTCTCCTTTTTACTGAATTAGCTTCGATCGAATTTACTCGATCAAGAACTTTCATGGAATTTTCATTGAAAACTACATTGGGTGACACTGGACCAGGTTCTTAATTTTTTGTTGACAAATTCCCGTTTTATTTTATTTGTGCAAATAAAGCAATTCTCAGCAAATTCAAAAGTCAATTTTTTCCTGATTTTATGAGAAGGAGGACTAAAATTAGTCAAAAAAGGTTGGATTCGCTTCGGGGTGAGGTTTCGATACTTCAGTTTGCCATTGGAGGTGTCTATATATTTTTTCCGGCAAGCTCTATGAACAGTTACTTGTTCCACTTCTTTCAAAGAGTTTGCATGTCCATCATCCCTCAAATTGCTCACTGATCTCAAAGTATCTAACCCACTTTTAACCGTCACTGATGGCCTCGTCTAAACTCTTTTTGCAAATGAAGCAGATATTTGCCATGATCTAGAACAAATGAAAGAATGAAATAATACCAAAACAACATGAAAATTATCACAATTTACTTCAACTAGTTATTTTCCTCTAATACACACCAATACACATGACTGGAGATAGATCAAGAAATGACTCGAGGGCCTACTTTAATTAAAAAAAAAAAAAAAGAAAAAAAAATTTTTTTTAAAAATTCTTTTATTTAACTTAAAATGATATAAACAGTAAAAACAAACTAAAAAGTAAAAAATAAAAAATATAAACTAAATAAAATAAATGAAATATGTATGTAAGCACTATGACAACAAAATAAAATTTCTACTTATCTTAAACAGTTAAATAAAAGAATGAAGCCAATATGAGGAAGTGATAAAAATGCGTCATTCTTTTATTTAACTGTTTAAGATAAGTAGAAATTTTATTTTGTTGTCATAGTGCTTACATATTTTATTTATTTTATTTAGTTTATATTTTTTATTTTTTACTTTTTAGTTTGTTTTTACTGTTTCTATCATTTTAAGTTAAATAAAAGAATATAAAAAAAAAAAAAATTTTTTTTTTTATTTTCTACTTTTTAGTCTATTATAAGCTTTCCGAAATTTTGTTTTGGCCGCCATTTTGAATTAGGAATGACGCCACCTAGCTAATTGTGTTCTACCTGTCATATCCTTTCATTTGATACCCATGTCAGAGGGCCGCGGAGCACAATTTCAAAAATCGGCCGCCATTTTGGAACCGCCATCTGGATATTTTTACAAAATGGCCAGATTGCATTGTCATCCAAACTAAACGTGTTTGCAAAATTTCAGCTCTATCCGAAACCGGGAAGTAGGTCAAATTTAACTTCCAACATTTGACGACACGTAGTGTAAGTTAATTAAAAGAATTTAATAACACTGCGTTATTAGGATGCTCTAAGTTATTTCTGAAGAACTTTGTCAATTTTTCTAATATATATGTATATTCGAAATAGTTTTTCTTTAAAAAAAATGATATTTTGACTCATAACTCTGGAGGTTGGCGGTGTGTAGAACCTTCGCTTTTACAGTTTAGATAGATTGGAGTATTCTGCCTATACTGCTACCTAATTCATGGAAGTAGGGCATCGGGTTACCAAAATACAGGGTGATATGTAAACCTCTATCAAAAAATTTCAAAACGCCCTAGTGACCAAACCGTTGCGATTTCTGCCCCCCTCCCACATGATTTTTGGTTCGTCTATCCAAAGCCTATCTACAGCCCGCCACTTTGTAACTTGAGGTGGGACATCCTGCATAAAGAAAACAATATAAAAACAAAATAATTTTCCATATTTTTTTTTCTTTACCCTCCATTTTCCGACCAAACGTGAGGTTTTCCGGGAAAAGCTTATATAACTTTTTTTGTTGGGAATTTTCATATTTTGTCTTCTTAACATTTTTCCAATTTCGACGTTTTTCCGAGCTACGGTCGGGAAAGCGTCGGAAAATTCTTTCAATCGGATTATCTCGTGATTTTCACGAAGTACGGCCCGGAACTCAACGGTTACCTTTTCTCTAATTGCTAAACTCCCACCATTCCAAATTTCATTAACCTAAAATTTTTTTTGCAGAAGAAATCTCTAGGAGCTGTACTATTGAAGCCATATGTAGATAAAGGAATGTCCCAGATTCGTTTAAGGGACAAACTCTTCAATTATTCAATAAATAAATTCAATAGGAACGAAAAGTAGGGCCAGGATATCTGTCATAAAAACAAGAAGAGGAAACAGAGCCCGAAAATACAACGTAACAGATTGAAGGAAGAGCAAACTAGGGCTTAATATGAGAACCTAGTCAACGTAAGAATAAATGAGACCAGTCAAAACACACACGAAGACTTGAACGATCAATGGAGTGATATAAAAAGAACAATAAAAGGTACAGCTGAAGATATTCTAGGCTTCCTGCAACATAGAAGAAGTACGTCAAGCATTGCGAACATTAAAAAGTAATAAGGCATCAGGGTCTGACACAATAACTATAGAAATAATTAAGCAAGGCGGAGTGGAAACCATTCAAAAACTGCATGGAGTAATAGTGGAAATCTGGAGACGGAAAGAGATGTATGATGAGTGGAACGAGAGTGTGTCCCTTAGGAGAGTATCAATGCGGTTTTCGTCCTGGAAGATTCACAACAGACCAGCTATTTGTACTCAAAGAAACTCTAGAAAAGGCTGTTGAATTTAACATAAACATCCCCAAGTTATTCATCGATTACAAATACGATAGTGTGAACCGTAATGAGTTATTTGATGCTATGGAGCAACTCTGAATACCAAAACACCTTGTAGAACTGACAAAAATCTCGATGCACTCCGCAAGGTGTAGAGTCAGAATTGATGGTGAATTATCCCCACCCCTCAGAAAAAATAGAGGATTAAGGCGCAAGGTGACGCACTCTCCTGATTGTTATTCAACGTGGCCCTAGAAATAGCAGTAAGAGATGCATCGATTAACACATCAAGGGGAATCTTCGATAGGTCAGTGCAAATATTAGTCTTTGGCGACGGTATTGCTATCCTTTGAACATCATTTGAGAGCATGAAGGAGAACTTTGTAGCAAGCCGAAAAAAATCGCTTTGGAAATAAACGAGCACAAAACAAAATTATATGTGCATAAAAAACACCAGAAGTAGCAGACACAATATAACGATCGACACCTACATTTTAGTAGGGAAAAAAGAGACTCTGGCGGCGCTGCGTCTATGGGAACTATTTTCCCTTAAGCCTAGAGACCCTCTGGATCATTTTTCGATCCTCAAGGAGCTGAACCTGGAACCAATAATATCTTTCTCCGACAACATTCCTGCCACTCTTGACTTTGACAAACCGTTTACAACGATTATTCGAAGTAGGTCAGAGGGGCAACATGGCAGGCCTCTCTTCATAGGAAGAACAGCCTTTTGGTATACGGACGGTTCCAAAACCGATAAAGCAGTAGAACTAAGTGTTTATGGCCCTAGGAGCAAAATATCCATGGCACTGGGCACTACCCCACTGTTTTTCAGGCCGAGGTACTCGCCATCCAGGTGTGTGCTCAGACTTGTATTAATAGAGCTCCGAATAATTCTAACATTGTGTTTTTCTTCGACAGTCAAACTGCATTGCTGGGCATGAAATCTCACAGGATGTCATCAAAGACTGTCCTGGATTTTGTTCAATCTTTGAAATTCCTCAGCAGGAACAACAGTGTCACGCTGATGTGGATTCCGGGCCACGAAAGTCACATTGGTAATAAATTGCCGACAGCCGAGTAGGCGCAAACTCATCACCTATCGGTCCGGAACCTTTTTCTAGCTTAGCAGACTATCATGTAAGAACGGCCATTAAAAATTGGGTAGACCATCTGTTTCTTCAGAGCTGGACAAGGACCCACGGTGCTCGTCAAGCTTAAAGATTCATCCAAATCGATAAAGCTAAAGCGGGCAAACTTTTAAACCTTAAGAAGTGGGAGCTAAAAATAATAACAGAGCTCTTGCCACTGTTCGATTAACTACCATCTAAACAAAATAGGTTTGGTGGCCGATTGTAGATGTCGGTTCTACGGAGCACTTGCTGTGCGACTGTGAGGCTACAGCGAACGCCGAAATCAGTTTTAGGCTATATTAGAAGCCTTAGCCTTGACGGTTTTAAAGACGGAGATGGCACAATAGACCAAACGGGTCACAATAGACCAAAAGGCACCCCTCAAAGAGAAATAGAAATTCACTTTCGAAGCACGTTTCGAACTTGTATATCTTGGCACGATTATGACAAAAGGAAATGACACGTCGGCCGAAATCAGAAGTCGAAGAGCACTGTCCAGTAAATGCTACTTGGGTCTACGAGGGCACCTGACGCTCCGAAATTTCAAGGATGAGAAAATTGGCCTGTCCTACTAATGATTCGGAAGTGTGGACATTGGAAAACGCAGACGAAGCATTAATAGGAAGATTCGAAAGGGAAATCCTTCGTTCGATCTACAAAGGAATACCAGGTTGATGGCGTTTGGAGGAGAAGATACAACTCAAAGATGTATGATATAAAATAAGTAAGATTCCAAACGTTGTTAAAGTGATCAAAATAAACAGACTACGATGGGTTGGTCATGTCCAACGAGGTGGGTAACGGAACCCGACAAAGATAGTGCTGGAGAAAGTGCCACCAGGAAAAGGGAGACCAGGTCGTCCTAAGAAAGGATACATAATGAATGACGTCGAGGATGACTTGAGGTAGTTGGATATAAGAAACTGAAAAAGTCGGACCGGGGATCGAGAATCATGGGGGCAATTGCTGGAGGAAGCCAAGGCCAACAATAGGCTGTGGAGCTCCTGATGATGATGACTCCTTAGCTTGGTCTTTTCACATAAAAATAATGTTATAGTGTTTCTTGCGAAAAAACTTCTCGATATTTGCTGAGACCGCACGGAAGATTGGGTGTGATTCGGGTTGACTCTCTCCTCAAAGGCCTCACGTAATTAATGGACGACCCCAGAGAATGAAACGCTATTCTTCAACGGCTCCTCTGCCTTGATGACCACCCAGTCATCCATTGGAACTGAAAGATTTTGATTAGCTTAAGGCTTTTGCTTTCTCATGCGCCACCGATTTTACTGACACATTGGCATAAGTAGTCCTTTGAGGCCTGGTTTTCACATCTGATTACCCTAAAACCTCTGACTACCTCTCAGGAGTGATAGTAGGACATTGCTTCTCCTAACCTGAGAGCCCCACCAAAAGGCCTCTCCTTCATCAACGCTACTTGAAGGTGATCTCTGACCACCTCGCTCAATAGCATTTCTGATCCGGCTGTAATCCCTTTGTTTCTTGGGGACCTCGAAAGGCTTTGGCCTTTTTGGGTTAAGGAGAAAATCAAGGTTTTTATGCACCCGACTCGAGAGGATTGACTTGATTTTGTTCCACCCGTACTTATATTCCTCAACAATCGTCTGGAACATGTTCTTTTGCCTATTCGGCGTTATGAAAAGGGCTATCAGGTGATACATGCCCATACCATACCCTTGATCTCCGCTTTCTTGGATTCGGTTTGTTTGGCCGATATGCGAGCTATCACTGCCACTCACCGAATTGGTGGTACTTGAATACTTCTGATTCTGAATACTTCTGGCTACAGAATTTTATTTGGTTTAACAAAGCAAAGTCACTACTAAGTCGCTGGAAAAGTCAAGTAGTAAGTCGACATGTCTGTGTGGTCGAGCGTATAATTGTAATTGTATAATTGTAAAGAAGTCGCCCGGCAAGTTAGACTGACAAGAGTTCTCGTGTGGCCCCACCATTACACTTATATTTCCATATGCAGTGATAAAATATGCAGACATAAATAGTGGTTGTACGAATGTTTTTACGCCGGCTTAGATACTTTTCAGTGTACCTAAACCACCCCACACACTTTCTCTGCTAAAACCGTATCACTAGCTAAAACCATATGCAATTACATATAACAATTTCACAAATGGAGGAGTTTAAGAAAAAAAGCACAACATAAGCGTTCTGTAATGTAAACGCCAAAGAGGACTTAATCAAGAATGTAAGCTTATTGCTCCCCAGATAAAAGCGTGCTTTAGCCAGACAAAAGCGATTAAAATTTTCCACGAATTTACCTGAGTGTTCTAATTACTTTTATGACTCAGCATTCAAATCTCCTTTACATCAGTTTATTGCTCTAGCACCGCGTTTCCTGAGTACTGTGCCTGAATGCTATCCACAAAAACCTTGCCAACATTTTTGTTAATATAACAAAAAAAACCGAAAAGAACTTTTATGTTCTCTTTTACTTTCACTTAAGTGAAAGTTTAGCCAACAAAGCACCATTTACATGGCTCCTTTATTGCAGATATTAAAAACAAACACCAGTTCATAGCACCTTCATTTTTAGAGGGATCTCTTAGTTAAAAATAACGCTTCTAAAGTGCATATACCAACGGGCATTTTGGGACTATGTGAGAATGTATGCCAAAAACATGGTAAAAGTATGGAAGGCGATGTGAAAGCAGTTACATGTTACTCGTTTCGTGCCATCATCAAGGCTCGCCAAAAGGCTCATTAGAACGGGAGTAATCACAGAATACCATAGACCTTTTAATTATTAATTGTGCCATTAACAGACACATAACCATAAGACGGAACCATTTGGGAATCCTGCCGAGTGTCATTTATTCCGCTTGCCATTTTCAGACTACCTGTTAGGCTATAAATCTTCATTTTCATCGCATTCCTCTGCTCAGCATTTATACATATACATCGTGCACAACGGGCTTCCATTTGCGCTCCCTGCACCTACACCGTGATAGTATAGAGTTTGTGGGATAAGAGTAGAAAAAATTCACCTATAGACTTGATGCTTCCAAATAATTCAGCTGGCTTAGCCAAGGGGATGGAATAGAAAAGAGGAACAAGAACAAGAACACGACTCCTCCACATGAGATGGCACCGAGGGACAGCCAGGATCTAGCACTGGAAACCCTTCCAGCATAATGCTCTGCAACGAATTCGTACAATCCAACATTGTAGTAAAAAAATATGAAAATATGGAAATTTTTCAATTCGTTTGCCTATGCAGGCCCGGGATAAGGGTAGGTATTCCCGTTGTGTCAGGATCAGCTCGAGTGTCGTCTATTTGGTAGAGGAAGCCAGCCAGCTCTATCCCCGCGCGTATTCTAATTCTCTTAAGACAGGCCGACATTGTAAAACCAACATATTTACAGCTATTACCGTAGGCAATCAGAGGAGCTCCAGACAAACAGAGAACAAGGATCTGGCCTTGGTCCTGGTTCCAAAGCCAACCCTTAGATGTGCTACTTGCTAAAGGATACCCTTATCTTCTTTTTTCAGAGAAACGAGATTACCCCACAAAGTGCTGTTTTGTTTTCCTTACAGTCTCTCTTTTTTCTCTTCCTAGTGATGCTGGCTCCACTCCCAGCATCCCTGCGGACTCTTCCCGTTCAGGTCCTTTTTAGCTTTAAGTTCGAATTTAAGGTGGGAATTAAAAAGTTTCTCTCGCCTATCTACTTACGGTGCTACTTTAGGTCCTCCTTTTTTTCTTGCGGATGCCTTTCTTTCATTTTTTCTTCTTCCAAGGGTTTTTATCCCTTCAGCTGTTGTTATTTCTGATGAAACTTTGTTAATTGGTGTTTTCAGAAGACTAAGAAAGGAGCAAGAGGGGAAGCAGAAAGCACAAAAAAAAATCTTAGTCTTAAGGATCGCTCTCGCCTCCCACCCCCAGGACTGGCGGTCCTGCTGCTTAGGTTTAACATATTACAGCAGGATGATGGTGGATAGGCCACTTAATATTTATGAATTATCTTTTCTGGGCAAAGAGTTAGACCATGAATTATGATGGGGAGAATATTAATTTCCCCCTCTCTTAAGTGGTTTATTTTGTACTGTGGCATATTGTGGCGTTCTGAAATAATGGTTTGTAATATATCAGAGTAACGTCCTAAAAGGTTACCTGGTGATGATGAGGGTTGTTTGCCCTTCTTTTTTCGGGCGTTTTTTCACTGAATTTATCCTTTGGAAAGTTGACTCTTCTTTTAAGCGGAAAATTTATCTGCAATTAAAGAGTTTTGAAAGTGAGTAATTGTTTTATTTTGAAATTATTTAATTTTTTTTCTTGAAATATGGTTAGCTTTTAATTTTTACTTCTAAAATTAGAAATTTCAGAATTAATTCTGTTAAAGGAAAGGGCGCTACAGTCATTAAAATCACAAATTATTTTTTTTTATTATAGGTTGATATATCTTGTAATTACGGCTTAGTTAATCGTTGATACCACTGAATCTTATTTTCAAGTCTCATAGACAGTTTATAAGAGGGGGTTGAAAGCAACCACAGATGCATGTGCTCTAGAGAAATATTTCGATTGGAGATTGTCGTTAATTTACTACCGAAAAGAGTTGGAGTTTAAAACCTGGCATGCTAGTGATGCTCTGTTAGGATTGCATGCGGAAAACTTAAAAGAAATTAGGTATAACAAACTGGTTGAATAAATATACATTTGATTGTCTACAATTACTCAAATTAATGGTAAGAGAAATGATGAAGCTTATTTCAAATCATCATCAACATCAATCATATTTTCCAGACGATCCCGGAAGTGAGACCAGGTGGATTTTGTAGAATTAAATGCACTTTTTCAGTTTATCTTTAATGCTTCTGCCATTTCTTACTGATCCCAAGGCAGAAGGCAATCCAGACAAGTTTGGAGAGAATAAATTGTAATCAAAAAGTTCAAAGGAGCATCTAAAAGCTCTGTTGGCAAGTCCCAATTCCACCTCCGCGCGGTACCCCCTGGTATAATTCTTCGGAAAAAGCAAACGGGGGACGGTCGTTCTCTGCGCCATTTTTTTTTATGTGGTAAATACAAGCTTAGGAATGACCCTTTGTACTACATGTCTGTCATGTCGTTCAAGTCCTGGTCAGTGTCTAGTAGTAAGCTTGATTTGAAGGATAAAGGAGAAAGGATAGGTTAGGGGTCTGGAGGGTGCGTGAGTAGATGTCGATGAACCTTGCGTTTGAACTCTAAGATATTATATGAGTTCGGAAACACCGACTGCGGAAGACAATTCCACAATCGAGTTGTTCTATTTATAAACGAACTACTAAAACGTAATGTGCGCGAAGAGGAGGGCTAGTCTTGTGTTCCGGGAAAAAATTTGCCGTGTAGGCAGGAGGTTTCTGATTTCAGTGGAACAGTCGCTATGGTATTAGCGGTAAAATTTGCTAAGGGCTGCGATGGCTGCCCTTCCTGCGATGGCTTAAAGGGTCGATGGAGGAGCAAAGGGTGCTATCGCCAATGAGTTTGATAGCGCGGTTATGCACCTTGTCCAGCCAAGCCAAGGTGGTTTTTGGGGCACCCGCCCAGATATACGAGTTGTATTCAAGGCGGGGCCGAATGAAGGACTTGTAGATTGTAGCCAGAGCAGTTGGCTGAAGAAGGAATTTGCATCTCTTGAGGAAACCCAGGCATTGGGAAGCTTGTTTGGCGATTAGGAATATGTGATTATTCCATCGCAGATCTGAAGATAAGGTTACGCCTAGGATGTTTAGAGATGGGTCAGCCATTACATTCTTTTTGTCCACAGAGATAGAGGGACGGGTGGTGCAGGATTTTGTAGAGATGAGACAGTACTTAGTTTTGGTTGCGTTCAATTCGACACGATTCTTGCGGCCCCAAGCAAGAATAAGTTCAATGTCCCCGTTAATAGAATTGGACATGAGTTCACGGTCTACCGGACAAGGTCCAAAGCACGTGCTTGTCCTATATTATCGAAGGTGTGGGAGTAACGCAGAGTACCGTCATCGGCAAAACTGTGAAGTAGGTTGGAGGGGATTGAGAGAAGGTCATTAATGAATATAAGAAAGAGGGCAGGCGAGAGAATCGAGCCTTGGGGAACGCCGGCCGAGATGGAATGAGGGTTGGATTCGACGCCATCCAATACTACCATGATTGAACGGCTGGAAAGAAAGCTCTCAATCCAGTTCCTTAGAACTGAGTCGATACCAATAGCTTGGAGTTTAAGCAGCAGAGCGGGATGCCATACTCTGTCGAAAGCCTTGGATATATCTAGAGCAACCAAACCAGATTCACCGAAGCGATGGATGTTTTGGTTGAGAGCCTCAGTTAGACACACAAGAAGGTCGCCAGTAGATATTTTCGGTCTAAAGCCGTACTGCCTGTCGTGTAAAATTTGGCTGGATTCCAGATATTTCATCAACCTTCGATTGATTATTATCTCCATGATTTTGGAGAGAACAGAAGTAATTGCTATTGGGCGGTAGTTTAAAGGGTCGCTGGCTTCACCTTTTTTGGGAATGGGCTGAGCATGAGCTAGTTTCCAAGAGTTGGTATAAACTCCTGAGAAGTATGACAGGCCGAAAAGTTTGCGCAGAGGTTTAGCCAAAGGTGAGGCACATTTGTTAAGTACCATAGGGGGACTATTGTCTGGGCCAGTGGATTTATTGGCGTCGAGTTCTTTGAGACATTTATACACCTCGCGCGTTCTGAAGAAGATTCCGTCCATTGAATGGGCGTTGCGCTCAAGAATTGGTGGAGACGTATCAGCTTCGGGTAGAGAAGAATTTGAGGCGAACAGAGATGCCAATAAATCGGCCTTGGATTTGCTTTCTGTTATCACCTCCTCCCCATTGATAAATGGAGGGATTGCGGAAGACGTAAAATTCTTCTTGATGGAAGTTACCAAGGACCAGAAGTTTTTGCTGCCTACGCGTGTATTAAGGATCTTACTTCGCATCTTGTCGTCAAATGACGTTTTGACCTTCCTAATGATGGAATTACAGGAGTTTCTCGATATCACATATTCACGCCGAAGTGAGTCATTTGGGGAACATTTGTACACACTATAAGCGGCTTCCTTAGCTTTTATTGCGTTCTTACACTCCCCATTAAACGATCTATTTGGCCTAGGCTTTATAGACTTAGTAGAATGAGGAATGAACAAACACATTCCTGCCCGTATTATTTTGGTAATACAGAGCGCAGCATAGTTCGCACTGGCACCACGGAAACACCAATTCCAGTCAGTGGCTTGAAAGAAGCGAATGAGACCCAACCAGTTGGCTTTCCTATAGTGCCAGACAGTTCTTTTGGGAACTGTGCCGGTTGGAGTGGAGGATGGATATGGGAAATTGGCACTGACTAGTTTGTGGTCCGAGTTGCCAAGGGGTGAGCTCACCTCGACAGAATATCGAGTTGGATGCGAAGTGAGAAATAGGTCAAGCAGATGAGCTCCGTGACCTGAAACATCCGGAATACGTGTCGGACAATTTACAATTTGGTGTAGATTATTTAAGTCTGCAAAGATCTCGGCATCTTTGCCAGAAACACTGGTGCCATTTGAATAATTTAGCCAATTGGCATTATGAACGTTAAAATCACCCGCAACAATGATTTCACTCTCCGGATGGGAAAGTAAAAATCCGGAGATTCGTTCTGATATAGCATCAAAGGCTATCGTCGAGGCTTCATTACTTATATTAGGACTTCTGTAAAGAAAACAGAAGAATATGACGTGGCTACGAAGAATTATTTTAGCCTATATGTAATTAAAGTCAGAAGATGTACTATTGCACACCTTCTGGAGAGCCACGTCATTCCTAACATACATGGCGACACCCCTATGGTCAGAGAAATTGTGCACTAAGCTATACCCAGTCACCTGAAATCGATCAAGATCAGAATCGGTGACTTGAAGCTGGTGACATATCCAAGCCGTACATGCATTGCATTCGTTGACAGATAATATAGAAGTGTGTGTATTCATATGCGAGCTGACGGAATATCCCGTGAATGGAAGGCATGCCACGCAAAGGTCGGGCTACTTTCAACTTTTTCTGCATTGCCGCATTCGAGATAGCACACACAAGCATAAGCACACAAACACATGAACACGTTACTTAGATTTTCGGGCTATGTGTGAAAGCCGGCACGGAACGCAACCATGTAATATTTTGTCAGAGGAAATTCGCCGGATTTCATGGAGCCTCTGAATGCAATGCATGTACGGCTTGGATATGTCACCAGCTTGAGTCCCACTTAGTGCGAGAATGGCCGGGGCATGGATATGTAGGTGGCACATCACGTGAGAGAAGTTCGAAAGGAGACCCCTAATATTACAAAAAACAATAGAAAAATGTTTGTTTTTGTTTAGGGGCCTCTCCAACGCAAGGTCCATGACCTCATTTGTGGCTGACTCCGCCGGCGATGCAACCATCGGGGCTAACGGGAACAATCTTGTTGCAGTGTTATGCCTGCTAAAACAAGACGATTCCTATCAGCTGGCCGATAAGTGCTGAAGCGCTGGCGATGTCTAGCTCGGAGTGCGGGAAGTGAAAAAACGGGAAAAACTTACTTGCCGTCCCGTCAGTATGTTGATATAAAGTCCCGTGAGGTGATCTTCACTATGTATTTTTTAAGTCCACTGCACTAGTTTAATTTTATGAGCACTTATTTGATGTTTGTTATTTTTGTCTATTTAATAATGAGTTGCAAGTGACGGAAGAATTTTTGCGATGGTTTATTGTAGAACCGGGATATTATTTTTTTTTCTTTTGAAGGCGGTTAGAGTGGACTGGCGACAAGACACGACCGCACTCTCTGCAGGCTCAGTCCAGACTAAAAAACAGAGTTTTAATACCCGTTCCCATAAAAACACTATCGGCAAACAATGCCTTGGAAGCGGATGGACAACAAGACGAAGCCTTTTGCTTTTCAAACCAGGGCACCAATCGGATCATGGAATGTGAGAACACTGCTTGCTGATGGATGGCTGGATGAAGTCCTTATCGAGATGAACCGCTACAAAATCAAGGTCATGAGGCTCAGGAATGCCGGATGGAACATAACTGCCCAAACGGTGAGTTCTTCTTATATTCTGACAGAAACGAAATTGAAACCCGTTGGAACGGTGTTGGCGTGATACTCAGCAAAGAGGCCAGGTCCAGCCTTATCAGCTTATCACCTGTTTTTGAGAGGATTATTACCATGCACCTGCGCACCAGACTAAGAAGTATTACACTGGTCCAATGCACCACTTTAACCAGCGTTGCCAACTCTTTCAGCGAGAGACCACTAAAATATTTTTCTTGTCGCCAAAGTAGCTAGAACTTCGCCGTCATCTGATCCTGAAAGGAGGAGGGTGGTCGACCTGCCGAATTGGCCAGAATCGGAAAATCAAAGAAACTAGGCAAGAAACAGCATTTTTTAAAGCTGCACCGCTCGGACCTGCAGCTAACGGATCACAGAAAACAGACAGACAGAATATTTGAAAGGCCCTGTTTAAGCGGATATAATCAAACTAATTTAAAAAATGGTTAAAAAAATTTTTTAAAAAAAATTCTTTTCATTAACTAAAAAATGTACTGAAAAGTAAAAAATAAAAAATATTTTAAAGAAAGCGTGAAATATCAATTTTAATGAAAAAGTTAATTAAAAGAATGACGCATTTTTCATCAAAAATTGAAAATATAACTGTAAATAGCGTGAGATTTACAATAACCCTCAATTTTTTGCTTTGTTAATTTCAAATTATAACAAAATTTTTTGATGAAAAATGCGCCATTCTTTTAATTAACTTTTTCATTAAAATTGAAATTTCACGCTTTCTTTAAAATATTTTTTATTTTTTACTTTTCAGTACATTTTTTAGTTAATGAAAAGAATTTTTTTTAACCATTTATTTTATTTTCTACTTTTAGTTTATTATATGTGTTCCGTCATTTTATGATGGCAATTCTATTAGATTTAAAATTACGTCACACAGTTTACTGTATTCATTTGATACCCATGTCGTGGGCTCGGTGGAACATAATTACAAAAACGGCCGCCATCTCGGAACCGTCTTCTTGATTTTTTTACAAAAAGGTCAGATTGCATTTAGTACTTATACATGATGAGTTGAACTCAAGTTGAACCCAAGTCTAACTACATGTAAACGGGAGTCGAGTTGGGTTAAGGTTGACTGAACTCGACTCAGCTCTGCTACCTGGGTTTAGTTGAAATTATGCATACGGACATGAGTTCAGTATTTGAGTAGTTGAATTTAGTTGACAGCAGCATCTCTGTGTTTGTTTGTGATTTTTTGTAACGTGTATTGCTTCTTTATTATCAACTCACCCTTAACTCAACTATTCACCTCATCATTCATACACATTAACCACCCGAACTACGAGTGTGTGCAAAATTGGAAGTTGATCGGTTATATTTTCTACTTTTTAGTCTATTATAAGCTTTCCGCAATTTAGTGTTGGCCGCCATTTTGAATTTGGAATGACGCCACATAGTTTATTGTGTTCTACCTGTCATATCCTTTCATTTGATACCCATGTCAGAGGGCCGCGGAGCACAATTTCAAAAATCGGGCGCCATTTTGGAACCGCCATCTTGATATTTTTACAAAATGGCCAGATTGCATTGTCATCCAAACTAAACGTGTATGCAAAATTTCAGCTCTATCCGAAACCGGGAAGTGGGTCAAATTTAACTTCCAAGATTTGACGACAAACAGTGTAAGTTAAATAAAAGAATTTAAAAAGCCCAATATTTTAAAAATACATAGAATCAGCGTTATTGCTTTGACCTAGCCGGTTAGCAGGATTTACCATTTTCAGGTGCAGCAAGTCTCCAACAAGCCTATCTACCGCTAACACCGATGGTTTCCTCTAAACTCGTACAACATCCAAGAGTTTAAATGCGAGGCTCACCGCCACCTCCTTACGTATCCGTAGACTCCTTTGAACCCATCCTATCTTTTTTCCATTGTTCGAAATGAGCTTCCTACTCGGCATTGCACCATGACGTGAACGACGATATTAGGAAAGGTGCAACCTGACCTTAGACTATTCACTTATTGTTGACAATGATCATACTGTTGAAGTTTTCAACATCGGCGTTCGAATGTGGCAAAATTAAGAATGAAATAGCAAAAGAGACCGGAAAATTACTCAAATCGAGATACTACGGGTGCGACTTTAAACTGCCCAGTCTGGACTGAGCCTCGGTGAAGTGCGGGCGTGTGTTGTCGCCAGTCCCATTATAACGCAAAACCGAAACAATAAATATAACTACAAAAACAACACAAAAAACAAAAAAACTTATAACACATAAAAACTTAAAAACAAATTAATAAACCACAAAATAATACCATAAATCAAAAAACAAACAATAACATAAAAAAAAATAATTATAAAACATAAACAAAAAACCAAGCAAAGGCCACCAACAACAACAACAATAACCGAAGGACCGACGGACAACACGTAAGTTTCTTCCACCCGCTTCCCGCGCTTCCTGCCGGTCGCTCCGGCGCTGCAGCCTTAATCGGTCAGCTGATGGGAGTCGTCTTGTTTTAGCAGGCATAACACTGCAACAAGGCTACTCCCGTTAGCTCCGATGGATGCATCGCCGGTGCGGCCGGCTACAAATGAGGTCATGGACCTCACGCTAAACAGTCCCCAAAGTGACAATGATTTTATAATCAATTTTTGTAACATTCGGGGACTGAATGCGAACTTCCTGGCCGTTACGTGCGAGTTACTCCTCCATACCCCTGCTATTTTCGCACTGAGTGAAACCCAAGTGTTACCAGATCTTGATTTAGATCGATTTCAGGTGACAGGGTATAATTTAGTGCACAACTTTTCCGCCCATAGGGGATTAGCCATTTATATTAGGAATGACGTGGCCTTTCAGAAGGTGTACAGTAGTACATCCTCGGATTTTAATCATCTTTGGATTAAAATAATTATCCATAGCCACGTCATATTTTTCTGTTTTTTATATAGGAGTCCTAATATTAGTAATGAAGCCACCACCTCAGCTTTCGATACTATTTCTGAACAGATTTCCGGATTTTTATTTTCCCACCCGGAAAGCGAAATCATTGTTGCGGGTGATTTCAACGTTCACAATGTACATTGGCTAAATTACTCAAATGGCACCAGTGTTCCTGGCAAAGACGCCGAGCTCTTTGCGAGCCTCAACAACTTGCACCAAATTGTCAAATGTCCGACGAGAGTCCCTGATATTCCAGGTCAAGGAGCCCATCTCCTTGACCTGTTTCTTACTTCCCACCCGACGCGGTACTCCATCAAAGTTAGCTCACCCCTTGGCAACTCGGACCATAAACTAATTAGCGCTTATTTCCCATATCCATCCTCGACCACAACCACCACAGCTCCTAAAAGAACTGTGTGGCACTATGGGAAAGCCAACTGGTTGGGTCTTATTCGCTTCTTCCAGGCCACTGACTGGGATTTGTGTTTCCGTAGTGCCAATGCGAACTATGCGGCCCTCTGTGTCACCAAAATTATTCGAGCGGGTATGCGCTTGTTCATCCCTCACTCTACCAAATCTGTGAAGCCTAGGCCAAACAAATGGTTCAATGGGGAATGTATGAACGCAATCAAAGCTAAAGAAGCCGCCTATAGAGCATAAAGACGTTCGCCTAATGAGCCACTTCGTCGTGAGTACGTCAGACTTAGAAACTCCTGTAACTCCATCATCAGGAAAGTCAAATCATCATTTGATGATAGATTGAGAAGTAAGATTCTTAACTCCACTACAGGCAGCAAAAACTTCTGGTCCTTGGTAACTGCCATCAAGAAGAATTTTACTTCCTCCTCAACACCTCCTTTTATTCACAACAAGGAAGTGATAACAGAAAGCAAACCCAATGCCGACCTATTAGCTTCTCTGTTCGCCGCAAATTCTTCTTTACCTGATGCTGCTATGTCACCCCCCACTCTCGAGAATACCACCCACTCAATGGACGGAGTTCACTTCAGGACTCGCGAGGTGTTTAGGTGTCTCAAAGAACTCGACGCCAACAAATCCACTGGTCCCGACAAAATCCCCCCTACGGTACTTAAAAAATGTGCCTCACCTTTGGCTAAACCTCTGCGCAAACTTTTTGCCCTGTCTTACTTCTCCGGAGTGTATCCCGACTCTTGGAAACTAGCTCATGTTCAGCCAATCCCAAAAAAAGGTGAAGCCAGCGACCCCTTAAACTACCGCCCAATAGCAATTACTTCTGTTCTCTCCAAAATCATGGAGACAATAATCAATAAAAGGCTGATGAAATATCTAGAATCCAACCAAATTATACACGACAGGCAATACGGCTTCAGATCTAAACGGTCTACTGGCGATCTGCTTGTGTGTTTAACCGAGCGTATCAACCAAAGCATTCACAGCTTTGGTGAGTCTAGCCTGGTTGCTCTAGATATATCAAAGGCTTTTGACAGAGTATGGCACCCAGCTCTGTTGAATAAACTCCAAGCTATTGGTATACACTTAGTTCTAAGGAACTGGATTAAGAGCTTTCTTTCATGCCGTTCAATCAAGGTAGTATTGGATGGCGTCGAATCCAACCCCCACGCCATTTCGGCCGGAGTTCCCCAGGGGTCAATTCTTTCACCCGCACTTTTTCTAATCTTCATTAATGATCTGCTCTCAATCCCCTCCAACCCACTTCACTGCTTCGCTGATGACGGTACTCTGAATTTCTCTTACTCCTTCGACAATATAAGACAAGCACGTGCCAGACCTTGTCTTTACCACCGTCAACTGATGTCGGCTTCGATCAACCGGGATATCGAATCGATTCTTCATTGGGGCGAAATGAACCGCGTCGAATTCAATGCCACAAAAACGAAGCACTGTCTGATCTCCAACAAAAATTGTACCGACCTTCCTCCTGTCTCGGTGGATGGAGAGAATCTAACGGCTGACCCAACTCTCAACATCCTAGGGGTAACTTTAACGGAGCATCTGCGATGGAACGATCACATATTCCAAATCGCCAAACAAGCCTCCCAATGCCTTGGATTTCTCAAGAGATGCAAGTTCCTCCTCCAGCCAGCCGCATTGGCTACAATATACAAATCCTACATTCGGCCGCGCCTCGAATACAACTCACATATCTGGGCAGGCGCCCCAAAAACCACCTTGGCTTGTCTCGACAAGGTGCAAAATCGTGCCCTCAAACTCATTGGTGATGGCCCCTTTCGCGCCTCCATAGACACCTTGAGCCACCGTAGGAATGTAGCAGCCCTCTCCATACTTTATCGCTATTACCATGGCGACTGTTCCACCGAAATTCAGGACCTCCTGCCTGCACGGCAATACTTTTCCCGCAACACAAGACTAGCCCGCTCGGCTCACCCCCATACCCTACAGCCCCCTCGTTCACGCACAATACGGTTCAGAAGTTCGTTTATGAATAGAACAACTCGATTGTGGAATGATCTCCCGCAGTCGGTATTTCCGAACTCGTACAACATCTTAGAGTTCAAACGTGAGGTTCATCGTCATTTTCTTCTACACCCTCCAGACCCCCTCTAACCTTTCCTATTCTCCTCTATTCTTCAAACCAAGCTACTACTAGACATTGCACCATGAACTGAACGACATGACGGACTGGTAGTACAAAGGGTTACACCTAAGCTTGGTTTTTTCATATAAAAAAAAAAAAAAAAAATAATAAGTTCATACGAAAATTTATTAGTATTTTTGGTTTCATTTTGACGCCATTTTTCTCACCTTTGGTAATAAACTCTTGACAAAGGTCAATAGTAATTGATATCTTATTAAGATTTTGTGAATGGGCAACACTAATTTTATGTAGAAAATCTCACTAGCTAGTAGTAGCGATGAGCAAACGCAAGAACAAGACAAGACTAATTTAGACTTGTTCATGTCTTGTTCTTGTTCAGTCTATCTTGTTCTTCTTCTTGCAAGCAAAACTAAGTCTTGTTCTTGCAAAATGTGCAAGACAAGACTGCAAGAACAAGACCATTTTTGCTCATCACTAGCCACTAGATACGATTTACTCCCACTAAAGGCAAGTCTAAACCACCAGTTCTAGTGGTGAAGATGGCTCTAACTGAAGACGCAGACGAAGGCATCGAGGGCGAGTTCTATATACATTTCTGATTAAAATATTAAGACCACCTACTATTCGACATAAAACTCTAAACCTCCAATGATTATAACCTTTTCAAGCTTATTTGCACGGCCAACTGCCAAAACAGTGTTTGCTGTCCCCAAGGTATGCTAAAGTAAGGCTTTTGTGCCGCAAAGCCCGCAGACATTGGATACATCTATAGCTAAAAAAGAGATAGTCATTGAAGTGAGAGTTTTATGTCTAATAGTAGGCGGTCTTAATATTTTAATCAGAAATGTACGACAGAACGGGGTTTTTCGCTCTATTGCAAAGGGAGACATCATTGTATTAATGGGTGAATAAAACGCACAGATCATAAAAACTTGAGAATAAAGGCTGAGTTATAATGGACATGTGTCAGCATAAAAAAAATTACGAATGTTGGCATGAGAGAATGTCAAAACATTGGGTCGTATTCATAAAAACGAAGGATATGCTCCCAAGCATAAGGTAGAAGTATAAGGTTATGATTTAAAGTAAAAGGTAGAAGTATAAGCATTTCCTTCTTTCCGTATTCATAATGATTACCTTATACTTGTGAGGATATCCTCCAAGCACAAGTAAAAGGTTTTTTTTTAGTTAGTAACCGGGTTCATGTTTTTTTAGGGATATTCATTTGTTTGTTGTTAAAAGTCAAATAATTTTAATTGAATTCGTCCTTTCATTTTGTCATTTCGTGGTTAGTTGTACCTTTTCGTACCTTAGATGTATTCCTCAAGCAGTGAAAGTGATACTGAAGGTGTAAACGCTAGGAATGAGCTTCAGTTTATAGCAGAAGGAGTTGCCGCTGCTCCTGTTATTTTGGAAAAATCGCAAGTACCAAAAATAAAACGAAGGAAGGACGAAGCAATTGGGTTCCTTACGAATAATTATGAGGCAACATTTGGAAAACCACTTGATGCTAAAGGCTTATTAAAAAAAATTAATAATATGAAAACCAGATTGAGGAAGAAAACGGACTTAAAAAAGACATATTGTAAGATGGGAAACCGGCGTTTCAGTTGGCCAAAACATCACTCAGATAACGCAGACACACCTTCATTTTATGGACAGATGACAACGCACCTCCCCGGGTTTCTTCATTTGTCACTAAAAATCTTTCTGCAAGCCACTGTAAATTTTCTTCTTCAAACCGGTATAATGCCTTAAAATCAGGAACTAGTGTAGGTAAGCGGGGCTTGTAATGTTTAACATTCCTCACGTGAACCACATCTGCCATGGCACTGAAAATCAGATAACACAACCGTTCACCACTGAACTAAGTCTACTACTGACCAAACTCAGCTTTTTTGAAGGATATGCTTTTCACTTAAAGTACAGGGTCAAGTTTATGAATACTCTTTTACTTTTATGTGAGTATAAGGATATGCTTTTACTCTACAAGAATAAGGTTTTGCTTCAAATTATTATGAATACAAGCAGAAGGATTTCCTTAATAATTTGCAAGTAAAAGCATATCCTTTTTTTTATGAATACGACCCATTGACACATGTCAACCAAGTTACAATCGACATAGAACTTTTGAACGATTTGTATGCAATGAACGTTGAACGTTTAATTACCGTGAGAAAATTAAAAAAAATATTTTTATTATTAAAATTATTAAAAGAATTCTCCAATTTAAAAAATGAAGTGCAAAAAAAAGTGAAAAACGAAGATCTTGTGCAGTCCGTAAAATAAATCGAGACAGAAAAAAACACGGATACTTTACTGTAACTTTTTTAAAAATTAAGGAGTTGGATCCGGAGCAATTTTTTGTTCATACACGTATGTCTAAACCAATATATAATGTTTTATTGGAATTACTGAAGCCTTTTTTATCCAAAAATTCCATTCGTGAACCAATAAGCGCTGAATGTCGCCTATCATTGACACTACTGTAAGTAAATAAAGGATTCCCATAAAAGATCATTTACATTTTTTATTTTTTAGATATCTTTCGCAAGGAACTTCTATTCAAAGTTTGTCCTGGAGTTATAAATTAGGCAAAACAACCACGCGAAAAGTTATTCTTGAAACTTGTAAAATAATATGGCAAAATTTATATCCAATATATGTTTCGGAACCAACTGAAGCACAGCTTGAAGAAATAGAAAACGATTTTTGGACAATGTGGAATATGCCGAATTGCCTAGGGGCAATAGATGGAAAACATATTGCTATTACTTGTCCGCCTAATTCTGGCAGTGAATATTTCAATTATAAAAAATTCTGTAGTATTGTTCTTATGGCAGCAGTAGATGCTAAATATATATTCACTTACGTTGATGTCGGAGCCTATGGCAGTCAAAGTGATGGAGGTATGTAATAAAATACATAAATGATATATTTCAATATAAATTTCAACATTCTATTTTAGGAATTTTTCAACTTAGTAGTTTTGGAAGCAGATTGTTAAATCAAAAACTAAATTTTCCTCCACCAAAAGCACTGCCTGATACTTCTAAAATACTGCCACACTATTTTGTTGCTGATGCTGCTTTCCCATTGCATATAAATTTGATGAAACCATATCCTGGCCAGTGTCTTTCTAAACATCAAGATACTTTTAACGCAAGATTATCAAGGGCAAGAAGAGTCGTAGAAAACGCTTTCGGAGTGTTAGTAGCACGCTGGAGAATATTGCTTTCAACAATAAATATGATACCAGAAAATGCAGATAAAGTTGTGCTGGCGTGTATAGCACTCCACAATTTTTTAAAGCTTCATAAGGAAAGCGAACAAAGGTATTGCCCAGACAATTTCATAGACTGGGAAGACGAAAATAATATTTTGCATCATGGATTATGGCGAGAAGAAGTTGCAACCAATATTCGTTCCATTCGTCCATCGACTAATCAACACACATTTGGCGGGAAGACATCCCAACATTTAAGAGATGAACTTTCTTATTTTGTAAATAATATTAATAAATTAAACTGGCAAAATAAGTAAACCTCTCAAAATACAAAAGAAAAAGTATTACATTTTATTAATTGTATGCATATATATTTTTCATTGGGTCTCCAAATAAATATATTTTTTTCTCAAATCGTTGACGATTTTAAGCATTTCCGTTCTGGCTATGTATATCTTGAGCTTGTTGCGGCAAATCGCTCATCATGTAAAGAATAGATCTCATGAACAATTCGTTCGTGGTTTTCCCTATTTCTGGCTCTTGAGCTAATTCTTGAAGTTTTTCTTCAAACTTGGCTAATACCTCGTCGAATTTGTCATCTGTTTTTCTCTTTTTCGCAGCATGAGGTGTATCAAATGTAAAACTATCGGTGCTTTGTGAATTTCCTGAGGGTGAAAACGGAAGATTTCCATTATCTGAAGATGATTCCATACTATTGGATGTGGTTCTACAATTAATAATTTGTGTTAAGTCATTAAAAATATAAAAACTAGTACTAAAAATTTCAGAATATCTACCGCCGTTGTTTTATATAGTCTTTTAAAAATAAAAGTCTATGATAATGAACCCATTGTTCATTTACTTGGCTGCCACTACCTGATGGAAGGTTTTGTTTTTTCAATTCCCTTGAAAATCTCTGCCTCAAAGTTGCCCACCTCCCCTCACATTCACAAACTGAAAAAACAAGAATAAACACATAAAAAAATTCAAATACTTTGAATTACCTGTTTTTCCAACCTTTTGGCTTATTTCCAACCAAATTTTTTCCTTCATTTTTTTATTACGATAACCAGCTGCCGACTTATCGTAAAGCATTTTTTTCTTTTCAACTTCATCTATTAATAATTCCTCAAATTGAAGTCCTTCTTCTTTTTCACTAACATTTATCTCCATATTTTCTGTTAAATTAATCATAACCGCAACACCAACAATCAAAACGATTCTCTTTACAACATATGTCAAATGCGATTTAAATCGCACTTATTATGTCTTCGTTGTGTTTAACGAAACTTTAAGAAGGGGAAATAACTTGACATGTGTTCATTATGAGTGCTCATATTAATGTCAATGAAATCGAAACTGACATGTGTCACTGCCTATGCTAACACATGTCCATTATAACTCGGCCTTAATAGTGGATCAGTCTACTGAATTACCTTGCTTTCGTAGACTATGAGAAAGTGTTCGACTCGGTTAATTATTGCTTTATATGGCAGACACTACAACACAGAGCTCTCCATAATGGAAAATTATCTGGCAGTTTTTAGGTGAGTTCAGAAGCACACAAGGATGCATTCTTTCGCCATTACTATTTCTTATAGTAATAAACGACATCCTTGTCAGCGCTCTAGATAGTAGAACAGGCGGCATACAATGGGTTTTTCTAGAGCGTCTTAAGGATCTCGTCTACGTGGATCACATCTGTTTTCTGTCGCACAGACAGCAGGACCTCAAAAACATGGTAAACAATTTGGCAATAAAAAGTAGTCCAGCAGGCTTAAGGCTAAACCCGACTAAAACCACAGAAATGCGGATAAATGCAAACACCCTTGAACGAACTGCGCTGAATAACCTTGACGGGGAAATGGTACATAGATAAATTCTGCTACCTCGGTAGCATTATTACCGAAAATGGCGGTGCAGAAGAAGACATCAGTTCCAGAATAAATAAAGCACGAGGCGCATATGCATGCCTGTTCCGCATATGGAGATCAACACAGATCTCAACTAACACCAAGCTGCGGCTGTTCAACTCCAACGTTAAGCCAGGTCTTTTGTACGGTTGCGAAACAAGGAAAGTCACCCAATTCATCACAGGGCGCCTACAAGTTTTCTTAGATAGGTGCCTACGTCGTATCCTAAAAATCCGCTGGCAAGCTGCAATTTCAAATAAAGAACTATGGCGCCGTGCCGGCCAAGAAAGGATAGACGACCAAATCAGGCGAAGCAAATGGAATTGGGTTGGCCACACCTTGCGACGCGAAAACAAAAATCTAGCCAAACAGCCCCTTGACTGGAATTTGTCGCGGCGGGAGACCTAGAACAACGTGGCGAGAACCCCATTAGCAGAGGCCGCAACAGCTAGGAGATCATGGTCAGAGCTGAAAGCTGTCGCGTAAAATAGACACTGCTGGAGTTCCAATGTTTCTGCAGTATGTCTCATGAGGAAGCCTGTAAGAAGGTATGAAAGCGCAAGGTTCTAATTAGATCGAGGGTAGAAAGAAGAAGACACAACTGCACTACATAAGGGAATATAACGTTGAACGACACAACGATGAAACGATAGACGTGCAAAGAAGAATAAACGTCGCAAATACATACTTCTGTCTATTGCCTGTAAAGAATTCCGAGTCTTTCACAGAAAATCCAAAATAAGAATCTACAATACGATCATCCGTATAGTAGTTAGTTACCTAAGGATGCGGGTAGGTAATGTGAGGCGTGGGTCTGGGAACTATCTTGCATGGCAGTTGGCAGAGAAATAGGTGTTAATCTGCTTGGAGTATCTCCCAAAACCCCACAGGTAATATGGATATATTTGACAGTAAGGTGCTCCCAAGCAAAGATTATCTATTTGCAATAAGATGTGACACTCTTGATTTACTAACCCATTTACAATTCCTTATAACCCCATCAACAAAAATCTCCTCTTAGTTGAAAAAGAATAGCTACAGTGCTTTTTTTTCTAATTAATTCCCTTATGAAAATTCCCATAAAAAAGAAAGGGTACGAAACAACATCACATAAGTTACGCCCCACCCATAAAATGTGTACAATAAATAAAGTCACATTTTTTCATAATGCATTTTTAAAGGCGACCTGGAGCAATCGTCATGGTATTAGTTGTTCATTCTCAAGCAGTTCGCGCAATGTAAATCATAGGGAAATGTAGAATTGAAATAAAGGAAACACATGTGAAACCCCTACACACATTACAACTTGAGAATTTTTTCACCCCATAGTTTTAAAGGCGACCTGGTGCGATCGCACTCGTGTTAGTACAGATAACCAGCAAGGCTACAGCCTGATCCAAAAAAATTTTAATATAAGTATAATAAGATTACGCCGTAAATTATTTCATTTTAATACAAAATTGTAACCGAATTATTTGAAGTATATTTCTATTTGAAGTATTTTTAAAAATAGTAAACTAAAAGAGAGTGTTACACGTTGCTTTGTGGTGCGGGTATAGTTTTCAAAGTGCTTTTTATGAATTTTTATAAGCGACCCAGAACCAACTGGTTTCTTTGCGTTGTAAGGACTGCGAAATTTCGGGGAAAGAAATATTGATTGCATTTAATTAGTTTTTAGAAATTATTTTATTCATTTTTTTACTCTCGAAATATTTTTAAAAATGGGTAAGCACCATATTAAGTGTTTGGTATGTGGTGCCAAAAAAAATGACAGTTTATAAGTGAAATTTTTTAAATTACCGGTGAATAGTGCTAAGAGAGCAATATGGTTGGGGAATTTAAATAAAACGGATATACTACTGAAATAAACGTCATTTCCAAATTCTGTTCACTTCCCTAGCTTCTTCTTTTAGTTGTTACTCAATTAAATTGAGTGGGTTAGGGTAATTGAAATATGATACGAAGAGTTTCATACTAAGGACATTAATGTATCGGCAAATACAGCATCAACGCTTCCAACGTTTGAGTGACAACACTCCAAACCTGTCCAAACACCATCGTTGGACGCATGACATTGGAAATTTGTAGTTCGAGTAGCGGCCACACAATGCGTTCTACCATCAAACGTCCAACGTTGGAAAGTGCTCACAGCATCGTTTAGAGCCGGCTTTAGCTGAAAACTAGGATATGTAATTTATTTCCCTCCATAGCCTCTGGGTAAAAACCTCACCCATGGGCATCGTGAACGGACTTTGGCTACGAATTTTCATATGCCCATATAATAATAAACTTAATAGCTAAAGGATTGGAGTTGCAATGCTTGCTCTTTATAGCCTCTACCCCTTCGCCTATATCGTCCGCAGGCCGTATCAGAACATCAAAATTTGCAGCGTGCAGTAAATTATGGCATGAGATAAAAATGCAGCACGCTGCAATCAAAAGTATTTCAATTGGCTGAGGCTGGTAAAATGACAAGCAAAGCAGCGTGCTGCATGTTCATATCATGTCTTAAATTTGCAGTGCGCTGCTTATTTGAGGTTCTGATAGGGCCTCCAGCAAACCCATCGTAGCTACAGACCTGGAAGCAGCCGGTGCCGATCCTACTTTTGCTTGAATGGAGGACATTTCTCGTGTAATAACATAGTGGAGCCAAGTTTTTAAGTTTATTTTTGCAATAAAAAGTTGTAAAATACTGTATTTTATCACTTTTTTCTGCACCTGGATTACCAGTGATTAGTGTTTCAGTGATTGAATTAAAACAATTTCAAAAAATTGAGTGAACCAAAACATATGGTTTAATTGTGAAGGTGACCAATTTTGTTTACATTCGCTGTGATTTTGTCGAGTTATTTTAGGGCAAAAATGTTGAATTTGTGTGGTTATTGAGTTAAAAGTGAATTTAACGTGATTAAAGCTTGTTAAAGAATAATTTTTAAAAATATTAAAGCAGAAAAATGTGTAGGAAAAAGTTCAAAATTTTTGTTATTCATGTTGTGTGGTGGTACTTGCACTTATGTTTTAATAACCATTCCGTAATAATTTTTAACCATTTTAAATTCACTTTTAATTTCATTACAACATCAATCCAACATTTTTTCCCTAAATTAACACGAAAAAACCACCATGAGTGTAAACAAAACTGGTCACCCTATCAATTTCATTCAATTTATTCACTTATCACCGATAATGCACGTGCAGTAAATATTGTTAAAATACAATATTTTGCCACTTTTTAACCGACTTCAAAAAAGAGGAGGTTATCAATTCGAATGTATGTTTTTTTTTTTTTCTATGTATGTTACGCGATTACTCCGCCAATTATGAATCGATTTTGATGATTCTTTTTTTGTTTGGTACGTTATACCTCAGAGGTGGTCCCATATAAATTTTGTAAAAAAATGGCGGTCGGTTCCAAGATGGCGGCCGAATTTTGCAATTTTGTTTCCCGACCCCCTTCATGGATATCAAATGAAAGGGTATGACGAGTAGAATACAATTTTGTAAAAAAACTTAAACTAAAAAGTAAAAAATAAAAAATTTTTTAAAAAAAAAAACCGACTTCAAAACTACATATACCTATGCATGCATATGTACAAACTTAAACTAAAAAGTAAAAAATAATATTTTAATTACCTCAAAGCAAGAGCCTTAAAGGACAGTTAAAAAAATTATTGATATTTATATATGTATGTATCTATTTAATATTTTTAAAAAGTTCATTTTGGAGTCGGTGCCAGCCAAAGGTATGTATTAACGTAAGTTTTCTTTTGCACCCAAGCTTTCAGGGTATGTATAAACGTAATTGTTCTTTGGCTGGCACCGACTCCAAAATGAACTTTTTAAAAATATTAAATAGATACATACATATATAAATATCAATAATTTTTTTAACTGTCCTTTAAGGCTCTTGCTTTGAGGTAATTAAAATATTATTTTGTACTTTTTAGTTTAAGTTTGTACATATGCATGCATAGGTATATGTAGTTTTGAAGTCGGTTTTTTTTTTTTTTTAAATTTTTTTTACAAGTTAAAAACTTGACGAGTCTATGATATTACACTACGAGTTAGAGAAATTGCCTTCCCTCCAGTAAAACCCCTCACCCACAAACAGCACACAATAAACACTACGAAGCTTCCTATGCCCACGAAAAACCAAACTTACGCTGTTGACTCGAACATGAAATTTATTTCCCTCCATAGCCTCAGCATAAAAACCCCCTCACCCATCGACATCGTTAATCGGCATCGGCTGCGAGTTTTCATATGCCCATATGGGGCCCATCCACAGGCCAACTGGTTGCCCAAACTGAGTTGTGTTGGCAGTGAATCGCAGCGTGTATGGGGCAGTTGGCAAACTGATTTGACAGTTGGGGTTGCAGTTGGGATAAATCAAAATCTTTTAATTTTATGGGGGCGGGGCGGACCCAACTCCAAGGTCTCGATTGCAATGGGTAAGTGGCCCTCTGTTTTCCAGACTGAAATACATGCCATTGCGACCTGCGCTAGGCTCAACCTTGAGAAAGGTCTGAAAGGCGCCAACATTAAAATCTTTTCTGACAGCCAAGCTGCCATCAAGGCACTCTCAACGTGGAAGTTTTCTTCCAAAATAGTAGCAGGGTGTTTTGACGTACTCCAGAGCCTGACCAGAAGAAACGAGGTCTCGCTATGCTGGGTCCCCGGACACTGGGGTATCGAGGGAAATGAGGCTGCAGACAGCCTCGCGAGGGAGGGGTCTGAGACGTTGTTCCAGGGCCCAGAACCCTTCTGTGGCATCTCTTGGTCCACCTCCAAGTCCTTGATAGAAGAGTGGATCAAGAAAATAAACCTAGCCTATTGGGAGTCAGTCCCAGGTCTTAGACAGGCTAAAGATCTTATAAGACCCTTTGCCTTAAGGGGCACTATTACTCTAAACAGAGCGGACCTAAGGCTGCTGGTGGGCTATCTCACTGGCCATGTAGGACTGCGGTACCACCTCCACAACCTAGGACTGTCTCAAGAGACAGAGTGCCGACTCTGCTTGGAAGGCGATGAAACTTCCACACATATTCTTTGTGAATGTCCTGCTCTGATCTGGCTTAGAAGAAGAACGTTTATCAGAGAGTTCTTGAGCCCTGCCCAAGTCCGGTCTTCATCAACTAAAGACCTTCTTGCCTTCATTCGGAAGGCCGATAGTCTGTTCCGCTAGTGGGGTACGTACACAATAGGCCTAACTTGGCCGCAGTGTTCACCATATGGGTTGCCCCCTCATTCCTTAATAATAATGGGGGCGGGGCCTAGAGTTTGGGCAACTAGTCGCGCTGTGTATGTTGCAGTTTGGCAAACTACTTGCATTAATTAAGCCTGAATTCGAAAATTATATTTTTTTGCAAGTTTATATTTTCATTGTATTGCATAATTTTTAATTTAAATTATGAAAGTTCACATAATATTAAATTATTTTCATAATTTATATGTTTAGGATTTAATTTATATTTTAAAAACATACAAATATTTATATTAATAATTAAAAAATTTATAATTAACATAAAAAATCATTACTACCCATTTTTTATAATCATAAAACTTAATCGCAGGTTTTCTACAATTTTATTTAACGTTCAAATTGCCTATAAAATACTGAATTGACAGTTGAAGTATCAACTCAGTTGAAGCGTTTGTGGCAAAACACCAACTCTTTCCACAACTCAGTTTGGGCAACCAGTTGGCCTGTGGATGGGCCCCAATAGTAATCACGGTATTCAAAAACAAGGTAATATAAAAGACTGTATACTAGTGCTGATGTCACGTGGGGGTCACTTCCCATATAAAATCGAAGGTGTTGTTGTTGTTTCAGCATTACGGCTGATGTTACCAGGCGCCAATTTTTTACGGTATTCGAAGCTGCCGTCGCTTTTACATGACCTTCGTTTTCTGTATAGCGTGCATAATAATGATAATCCCAGTGCGCATGAAGAATGGAAGTTGAAATGCTTGCCCTCCATTGCCTCCACCCCTTCGCCCATATCCTCAGTTGTGTTGCGTTGCGAATTCGTCAAAATTCACTCTCATAATATTTTTCAAAACGCGCCTAAAGAAGTATAACTTCAAAAAAAAAAAAAAAAAAAAAAATCGGTTAAAACGAAAGGCGTATCCAGTTAAACTAAGCGCTTCAAATTCAATTCCACAATGCATAGAAGAAGATACTATGTCGGGTAATGATAACGCGATATTTCCTAAAATGCATAAATATACACAAACAGATAGTAAGGGAAAATTTACGGAAGTTGACGTAACAAAATTGCGAAAGGAGTGCGACGATTTCAAAAAGGAACTTGAAGAGTTGCGAAAACATAAGGAAAGTGATGCTTCATTTATACAGAAAGCAAAACGCGTTTTACCTGGTGAATTAGCACGCATAATTGAAAACCACGTAAAAAATCTTCAACATACATATGTACACCTAAAGGTTGGAGATATTCGAATATTTAAAAAAAATTTGCTTAGGTGTATATTTTATAGCACCTTCCGCCTACCATTTTTTGGCAAAAAATATGAATCTTCCAAAAGGACTCTATTGAGATTCATTCAAAACTGGCCCTCCGGTCCCGGTATCCACGAAGGCTTGTTCATTTCGTTAAAATTAAAAATTCAAAATTTACCGAAAATGGCAAAAAACTGTATAATTTGCTTAGACGAAATTTCCCTTAAAACCAATTTATATTTTGATAAAAGCAAAGAAGAAATTATTGGTTTAGGAGAATTTAAGAATTTAATTTTAAACCAAAAAATTTCATTAAATTATATGCACACCCTGTAAAAATTGTGTTCATTTCCACTTCGTTCCTCATCATATTGCATCCTTTTCTTACAAATGGCTTTTCTATCGCTATCTATTTCTTACAATTCCGGCAAGGTCGTTTAAATAACGGTACCAAGGTCAAAAATAGATAAGCGAAAACGTCGAGAGTGTCACATCTTATTGTAGTAGATAATCTTTGCTCTCAAGAATGTACAACTCAATAATGATGATACAATGACTTATGCAAAGAGTTTGAACTAGCAATACATACGGTCACAGCTGCATGCACAAGTTTTTCAAATGACAATGTCAGGCTATCAGAGAGAGAATGCAACATTTTTATACGCGCTGGAATACAACCATAAGTCGGAAAATTTTATGAGTTTCTATAGGGATAATGTTGATGTGTTTGTGCATATTTGCTCGTTTGTTTTGATGATTTCAATTTTGACAGCTGATTCAATTATCTTTCCTTTTCTGTTCTGCATACTTTACCGTAAAGACAGAATCTGGCTTTGTCTCGCTGAATTCACGAAGTATGCGTTGAGTTTTGCTCAGCAGTGATGTTCATATATGCACGCACACAATCAACGGTCGGAAATTTTTGTATGAAGATGAAAGGCTTGTTATTACTAGACTTTGTCTACTACCAGATAGAAAAGGCCAGTTGACTAAGCACGGTCAAAGTGAGAAGAAGGTGCAACAAAACTCTTCAACCCAAAAATTGGAGGCAAGCTGCAGAACAGAGAGAAATTTAGATGAAAAAGCTGATGGAGCTCAAGGCTCGAATTTGGCTGTAGATTCATCGAGAAAGATGGTATACGAAATTGAGGAAATGAAGCGGCTGGTGGAACAAAAGACCCAACCGAGTCCAGGGATTGTAAGAAAACAATATTTAAGAAAAATAGTAAGATATACTTTTATTAGCCAAACTGTTAACTTGATTCCTTTATTCAACAGCTGAATGTCTTCTACTGAAATCCAAGTCTACTGTACACTAAACAACAAGTAAACAAGCATTATGAGATATATCATGTTCTAACAACAATCGGCAATCTTTTGTCTGCACTGATTTAATGTAATCGCTTAAGGACGATTATTATCTTAGAAGACACTCAACGAAATCCATTTAATACAATAAAGCAGACTAAATGTAAAAGAAAAAAAGGACATTCTTTTACCAAAAGTAATTCTGGCCATCGACAAAGTTTGGCCAACAAAAGCCTTACAAGCAATAAAATATCAATCAAACGAAAATACTGAAAGTGATGCTCATAATAAATCACATCTAACAACTTCTAATCTGACAATTGTGATGCCCTTTACTATTGTGTCTTCAGTTATCAGCGTAGACTGTCCTCTATCAGAGTCCAATATCATTTCAGTGGCCATTACAATCACTACAAACCACAAGGAATGAGATTGGTACCATGACAAGTTATAAATCGGCTCCAACGACTCATGTTATTATCATCCATTTTGATACAATAATTTTGACATATCTTGGTCTCGTTCTGCAGACATCGAAATTCCGTCTTCAAAATCGCAAACATTATGATACATAAAGCGATACAAAAAATTACATCAGGGATTATGGGAATTCGGCAACTCCCCCATAGACAGGCCCCAACTGAATTGTATCTAGCAAAAGGAAAGCAATGGCAGAACAATGGCAAGAAATATGCCGCCATTAGCCGACCAACACATGCTACGCCAGGATAAGAGTGAAACAGTAGAGAAGCGGTGGAGTGGGGGGTAAGGAGCTAAAGTTTACTTCCTGACAAAGTAAGTACAACGAAACCATTTTTGTATGAATTCGCTTGCACGAAAGGATACCCTAAGTGGGATACGGGAGATTGGGGCGCGTGGGTGGGCTGTTTACTTAACTTAATTTTTTTGGATCAAAATTTACCCCTAATTCAATGAAACTTCTTTGAAGGCGCAAAATACTTTAAAAAAATGAGACGAGAACCCCAGGATGTTTCCCCCAGATGTGAGTCTTCCAGGTTTATCCTGGCTTGGCACCCCTTAAAATCCTTCATGTGACGTTAATCGGGTCTACCCTGGTGTACGGCACTGAAAGTACAAATTTTTTTCTTTCATTTCGTACGTATACACGTATATATGTATGTACAACAATTTTTTTTTGCGAAACTCCTTCCCCAAAGTTTCATTGTTCTTGTCGTGTTTCTTTGGACTTTTATAAAAAGGAATAAAAAAAAACCCCCCCAAAAGCATCCCTTTGTAAAACTTAAATAGAAAAGTTCGGGTCCCCAAGCTTTATGCTATGTGTTTGCAGGAACTCGAGAGCAGTTTTTTTTTTCGTAAACTCAGACTCCCTTTCAACTTCTACACAGCCAGCATCCTTGGGATATTCAGTGGTGAAGCCTTTTTGTAAAGTTTTTCCCTATTTTAATGAATATTCAAAGCAGTTAAAAACTCTTTTATTAGAACTTTCAATCTTTTCTGAATCTTACAAAATAGAGCCAAAGTGCAAGGGGTACTGAATAAAAAGGTTATCACCCGTCGCCGTACTTACAGCCACTTTGCTGCATAAACGTGCACCCATGCTGGAATGCTGGAAAGTATCCTGAACGCGAACGTTGTCCTTATTACATGGTAACAGAAAATAAAAGGACACACTCTTTTTTTTGGTCGACGATACTACGAGCAAGTTTTAGTTTTCTTTGGATCTTGAACATCTTTCGCTTTACTTTTAAACTAGTTTTAAGGTATTTTAATAATTTTTTGAAACACCTTTAAAACTGAAGCGAAAGTTTGCGACTATTTTATTATCGGATTACAAAGACTTTAATAATACAAAGAGAAATTACATTACATTTTTACAAAAGGTAATCGCGGTTTTTATGCGCGTGAAATTTGTACTTGAAAGTGGATTTTCGCGTTAGTCATATTGTAATCGCTTTATTCATAATTCCTGAAAGGTGCTTTACGGGAACGATGCCTCTTCAGAAAACGTCTTTGTGAATCCGCACTTTAATGGGAAGAGAGCTTCTTTTTGGTTTTATTTCAGTCTTATGTTTTTAAGTTTCGCATTTTACTACCATAAATTAGGGAGTCAAGAAATCCAAAAAAAAATTTAGGCTTGAGTTCAGAGGTCTTTAGTGGCTTGCGATTGGTCTTATCATTTTGAAATGTGTAGTACGTCGTTTTTTAAGGAGTGAAGAATCAACCCATACTGCGACCAAGTTAGGCCTATTGTGTACGTACCTCGCTAGTGGGACAGACTGTCAGCCTTCCAGTTGGACGCAAGGAGGTCTTTAATTGACGAAGACCGGACTTGAGCAGGACTCAAACACTCTCTGATAAACGTTCTTCTTCTAAGCCAGATCAGAGCAGGACATTCACTAACGATATGTGTGGAAGTCTCATCGCGTTCCATGCAGAGTCGGAGTTCTGCCTCTTGAGACAGTCCTTGCTTGTTGCAGTGATACCGCAGTCCTACTTGACCAGTCAGATAACCCACCAGCATCCTTAGGTCTGCTCTGTTTAAAGTGATAGTGCCGTTTAAGGTAAAAGGTCTTATAAAATCTAGCCTGTTTATGACCTGGGGCTGACTCCTAATAGCCTAGGTTTAGTCCCTTAATCCACTCCTCTACCAAGGACTTGGAGGTGGACCAAGAGATGCCACAGAAGGGTTCTGAGCCCTGGACCAACATCTCAGACTCCTCCATCTCGAGGATGTCTGCGGCCTCATCCACCTCGATTGTATTATATAACAAGCGATACTTCTTTATACCAATAAGATATAAGTCCTAACATCTTTTATGTCTAACAGAGAAGTGAATCTCACATAAGTATAAATCGGTTTGGTAAGTTTGGTCTATTTGGCCTAATTTTCTCTAAGGCTAAAAACAGAGTATCATACGTTAATCTGTCAATTAATCTCCAAATAACTCTAGCCTCTTTAGCTCTCTTTCTGGCCGTTTCATCAAGATACTTTTTTTCCTGTGTGAGGTATTGGATCCAAAGGTACTGCGCAAATTCATTTGGCATAATGTACTACACCCTATAACTCATATTTGTAGGCCAGACCGCTTGAACAAGCTCAGCAGTCTGCCTAGTGCTCTGTCGCTTAGACTTAGATCTTCGAAACCCTGCTCGTCTTAGGGGACTAGTCCGCCCGGCAATACTTTAGGAAAAGTGCAGGAAAGCCTATCCTGTATGTGCACAGAAGGTTGTTCAAATTTTGAGATTCTAAAGGGCATGCAACTCGTTAGCACCTCCGCTTCCGGAATCTCTTCTATGATGTTGATTATTTATCGAATATCTTCGCCCAAGATCAGCGACCAAATGACCATTCCCTTTCAGCCGCAGCGCCGCGTTTATGGCGGACTTCTCCGACTTCGCTAAAGACGGAACTCTGAGGTACTCTTAGGTCTTCGACAATAAGACAACCTCGTGTCAGACCGTATCCTTTAAATCGTGTAGAATTAGACGTTCAATGTTTTGTTTAAGTTTTATAAGATTTGAAAGCTTTTTTAGTTTTTAATAGTTTTTATTTATTCTCTGAAAGCTTTCTTAAGCTTATAAAGCTTTTGTTTTTTAGAAGTTAGCTTCCTAATAGTTTTCGCTGTCTTCCAGTAATGAAAAGTCTTGTCTTGATTTATAACTTTATAAGTATATTTTTATTTGGATACAGACTTTACACTTTCCATTTAGTTTGCGTAATTTAACATTTACTTTATTTTACACTTATTTATTGGCACGTTGGTTATTTCAATAATTAAGACAAAATTTTAATAACTCGATATATCTTTTTATATTTACATCTCGTTGACAACCGGTTAGATTTTTTATTTGAACGTCAAAAGTTTTTTAATTTATTTTTTTCTTGCTTGGCTTCGGTCGACTGTGTTTTTTGTAACAAGTCTCCTTGACTAAGTACGACCGGAAGTAGTAGGACGACGTCCCTACATACTCCCCTCCCAGCGTAGCGTTACATGAAGTGTACCGAGCGAATTGATGCTGCTTCAACGCCTCGGTCACACTCAAAAGCAGGCTTTAGTCGATCGATAGTTATCGACTTATTTGTGTCATTTATGCTGACGACGAAATGTTTACGTAATCTTTTGATTACTTTGAATGGCCCTTCGTATGGTGTTTCAAAAGGTCGTCGGACGCGATCGGTACGTATGAAAACGTACTCCGCGTTCTCTAAGGCGTTCGGCACGTACACATCATTCTGAATTGACTGTCGGGGCTGTGTCGCCGACAGACCTTTCATGTGTGTGCGAAGACGTGTTAGAAATTCTGAGTGCTCTATCGGGTTCTCATCCGTTGGGATGGAAATTGAATTGGGGAGCTTTAGATTCTGTCCATAGACAAGCTCTGCTGGTGAGCATTATAAATCGGTTTTAATTGCCGAGCGAATACCTAATAAAACAAAGGGCAAATCTTCACTCCAATGAGTAGTGTTGTCCCTTGCCATTAAGGCCGCTTTTAGTTGTCTATGGAAACGCTCTACCATCCCATTTGCTTGCGGATGGTAGGCGGTAGTACGTATTCTATGTGTACCTAGAAGTCTTGTGACTTCATTGAATAATTTTGATTCAAATTGCGACCCTTGATCTGTTGTAATTTCAAGGGGTGCGCCGATTCTAGGGACATACTCGGTGACAAAATGTTTGGCTACCGTAGTAGCAGAGATGTCTCGCATTGGATATGCCTCCGGCCATCTCGTAAATTGGTCTACGATTGTTAGGATATATGAATATCCTCGAGATGGGGGCAATGGTCCAACAATATCCATATGGATATGTTCGAATCTATTATTCGGTAATTTAAAAGTTTCATGTGGAGATTTGATGTGTCTCGAAACTTTAGATTTTTGGCAGCCTATACAGGATCTAGACCAGTTGTTACAGTCTTTGTTGATCGCTGGCCAAAAATATTTCTTAGTGATAGCTTGCCTTGTGGCGCGTATGCCTGGATGCGACAAGCTATGTTCAGCATTGAATGCTAATTTTCTTAATGATGAAGGTATATATGGGCGTAATGTACCCGTGCTAATCTCACACCAAACTTCATGAGTTGTGAAAGGAATTGGTGTGAGTATTAGTTTTACCTTCGAGCTACTACTGGGATGCTCTTGGAGTCGCTGTAACTCTTTGTCACCTTCTTGTGCTTTCGCCAGATGTGGCAAATCGAAGGTGATTGTGTCAACGTTGTCGGCCGCTAATGAGCGAGATAAATAATCTGCGACAACGTTTTGTTTCCCAGAGACATGTCTGATGTCTGTTGTGAACTGGGAAATTAGGCTCAGGTGTCTTGTTTGGCGGGGAGATCTTTCGGTTTTTGTGTGAAGGGCATGTATTAAAGGTTTGTGGTCAGTGTAGACCACGAAATTTCTTCCTTCAACAAAGTACCGAAAATGTTTTATTGCTGCAAAGATTGCGAGTAGTTCGCGATCGAATGCAGAATAATTTCGTTCAGCAGATGATAGCTTCTTAGAAAAGAAAGCTAATGGTTGCCATCTGTGACCGTTAAACTGTTCCAGCACAGCTCCGATAGCAAAGTCGGAAGCATCAGTTGTGACGCTATATTTAGGATCCTCTAGTGGATGTATTAGCATTACTGCTGCAGCCATTGCGGCTTTCACGTCGAGGAATGCTTGTTGGCATTCTGCGGGCCAAGGAAGTTGTTCCTTATTTTTTGTTGTTAATGGACAATTGAGGAGTTCCCTCAAGTGTTCATTAATCGGTACTAGCAGTTGTGCTAGTTTAGGAATAAATCGGTGATGAAAGTTCACCATTCCTATAAATTTTTGTATTTGTTTGACTGTTGTTGGAGTTGTGAGGTCATTAATTGCTTGGACACGTTCGGGTGATGGAAGGATTCCATCCTTGCCGATACTATGTCCCAAAAAGTTGATCTCACTGACCCCAAAAACGCATTTTGATAATTTTATTGTTAAACCAAAATTATCAAGGCGTTTAAACAGTAATTCGAGGTGAGTGAGATGCTCATCCTCGGATTTACTAGCGATAAGTATATCGTCTAGATATACATAAACGAAGTCTAAGTCTCTTGTGAATTCGTTCATAAATCTTTGAAATGACTGGGCTGCATTTCTTAATCCAAATGGCATGCGAGTAAACTCAAACAGACCAAAAGGTGTTATTATGGCAGTCTTATGCACGTCTTCTTGTGCAATGGGGATGTTATGATACGCACGTACCAAATCCACCTTCGAAAAAATCGTGCATCCGTGAAGGTTCACAGAAAAATTGTGAATGTGCGGGATTGGATATCTATCCGGCACTGTGACTGCATTAAGGCGACGGTAGTCGCCGCATGGCCTCCAATCATTTGTATCCCGTTTAGGGACCAGATGAATTGGAGATGCTGCGGGAGACGACGATGGTCGACAAATCCCTAGTTGAACCATATGTTCAAACTCCAATTTCGCCACCTTGAGCTTCTCAGGATGAAGTCTACGAGCGGTAACGAAAGATAATTGCCCATTAGTAACAATGTGGTGTTGCACATTGTGTTTAACCGGTAGGTTAAAATTTGGTGGTTGTGTTAATGAAGCGTATTTCATTAACAATACTTTATATTTGCCAAGATGTTGGCATTCAAAGCTCTCGAGGATATACTCACCAGTTGCACAGACGTCAGTCCGAAGACTGGTCTGTGAGTCAACTAATTCTCGCTTTTTGAAGTCGAGGATGAGTTCGAACTTTGTGAGAAAGTCCGCACCGAGTATAGCTTTGTTGGTGTTGGCTATGATGAAGTTGTGAATGAACCGTCGGCGAAGACCTAGGTTCAGTTCCAGCAACTTCGCGCCAAAAGTTTGGATCGTGGATCCATTTGCGGCCCGCAGAAGCAAATTAGGGCATGTTGTTTGTACCCTAAACGTGTGCTTCGGAACTAATGATATGTCCGCGCCAGAATCGATTAAAAAATCGAGTTGGTTGTGCTGGTCGCGGACAAATAATCTGCACGAGCGTCTCTGCTGAGAGACGCCCGCGGATGTGGCGACCCCTCGCCAATTTAATTTTTTGAATGATGGGCCCTCTTCATCTTTCGGTCCTTCTTGGCTGTAGAGCCAGGACCCTTGAAGGCACACGGCGGGGTGCACCGCTCTGCCCCACTGCCGTAGCGGTAGTGGTAGTAGCAGAGCGTCCCCGGTAGCGCTTGTGCAGATGAAGGTTTCGGTATGGCCCCTTGTTTGGTGGAGTTACTGGTCCCCGCTGATGGCGCCTTTGGTTGACGAACCGGTGATCGGCCCCATTGCCATGGACCAGCAGACCCTCCCGCCGACTCCTGGCCCTGGCCTTGCCCTCTCCCCAACACAAGTGCTCGCAATTGCTGCACCTCGCGTTGGAGAGACTGCACGGCCCGCTCCAGGGACGGCGGGCTTCTCACCTCAGACACCTGAGCGGGGGCTGAACGGGCAGTGATCTCCCACACTGTATCCGCCAGTTTCGACAGCTGCCCTAGGGACTGGTCAGCGGATGCGGCAAGCACCACCTGGATGTCTCTGGGTAACCTTCGCTCCCAAAGACTCCTGATGAGCTCTTCGCCATCCCCGAGACAGTCCCCTGCCAGACTCTGCAATCCCCTCAGGAAATCTGAGGGCTTGCGGTCTCCGGGCTCATGCGCCGCCAACAGCTGCTCGAGGCGGTTCCTGGTCGATAAACCATATCGTTCCAGCAACCGCCTCTTAGCCTCAGTATAGCTGGCAGAGCTGAGGTCCGGAAAGGCATGCAAGAGTATCTTGGCCGCCTCTGTCGGAAGAGCGGACACAATGTGGGACAACTTCGTTTTGTCCGAAGTGATGGCATTTAAGCAGAATTGTGCTTCAGCCTGGTAAAACCAGACTGCCGGGTCGCTCTGATGGAATTTGGGCAGATTGAATCTCGCCGTTGAGGCTATGTCAACTTCTGCCCGAACCCTACGCCGATCCGGCAGCCCCTCCTCCAGGCTGTTCAAGGATTCTTCCATTTCCACAACGAAGGAATTGTCTAAAAAACTTTGCCTTTCCATTTAATCAAACGTCAACGTCGAAACAAGCAAGAAAATAAGGACTGTTTCTGAATCAAATAAACAGTCAATCCACCAACAAGAAATCTTTTTCAAAATTCAAAACAAGAAGAAAAAAAAACTATTAATAATCAAATATTTTCTTTAAAACACGAAAATTGGAAATTAAATATTTAAAATAATTAATCTTTTAAATATATATATATATATATATATATATATATATATATATATATATATATATATATATCTATATCTATAAAAATCTCGTGTCACAGTGTTTGTTACCGTACTCCTCCGAAACGGGTTGACCAATTTGCATGAAATTTTTTGTGTATATTTGGTAGGTCTGAGAATAGGTCGTAGGCTATTTTTTATACCTTTAACCAAAAAAACAGCTGCAAAATCCAAAAAAAATGGTAATTTTAGGAATTTTCACTTCATTTTAGTTTCAATAGCTTCATGGCCTACCTATTGTTTGACAAATGTAAAATTGTCATTAAATTGAATCATTACATTTAATGAAAATTTCAAATTTACGCAGCTGTCAAACAATAGGTAGGCCATGACGCTATTGAAACTAAAATGATCCATGGCGGCCGTCTCAAGAAGGCGGTGTACCACTTTCTTCACAACCACCTCGACATGGGTATCAAATGAAAGGGTATGATAAGTAGAATACAATAAGCAATGTAGTATACAAAATATATCTTTAGATCCATGGCGGCCGTCTCAAGAGGCCGGATTACCACTTTCTTTACAACCACCTCAACATGGGTATCAAATGAAAGGGTATGTTAAGTACAATACAATAAGCAATGTAGTATACAAAATATATCTTTAGATCCATGGCGGCCGTCTCAAGAGGCCGGATTACCATTTTCTTCACAACCCCCTCAACATGGGTTATCAAATTAAAGGGTATGATAAGTAGAATACAATAAGCAATGTAGTAGACTCAATATACCGATTAATGGCGGCCGACGCAAGACCCATGTTCTTTGAGGCATTTCATCTGTGTAAAATACATATCTCGAAAAATATTAAGTCAATGGATGGTTTTTATTATTTACTATTGACTTATGGGTGCAGCGTAGGCGCACCGGGTCCCAGCTAGTATATATATATATATATATATATATATATATATATATATATATATATATATATATATATATATATATAATTTATCTTTTAAATATAAGATAATTAAAAATCTTATCTTAATCTTTTTTCTTCTTTCTTCTTTCTTCTTTCTTCTTTCTTCTCCCCACTAGGGAGTCGGGGTCACCACTTATTGGAGTTCCCTCCAATCCACGTTATTCAACTTCTAGCTGAATGATTCCTTGTTTCGATTTTAACTTTTATTTTTAACACCAACTTTTAACTTTTAACTTTTATTTGGTACTAGCATAAAACCCGCGTGCCTTGCAACGCCTTTAAAAACTGTTTATTATGTGCAATGTTTTCCTTAAAAAAACCAACAAAAAAGTCAGCTGTTATTATCCCTAAAAAGGGTTTATTATAGTGCATTTTTTTAATAAATATGGTAAACAAATTGCTGCGAATATCACCTCTGCTCAACAAATCTGCAAGTTTTGAAGCAGAGATTGGCATGTATATGTCATCAAGAAAAGTGACATTTTAGGGTTAGACGAACGTTCGTTAAGTTTGTTCGCCTATTTACGTGGATGTAAGAAATTATGAAGCAATCACAAATGAATATAAAATAAAGTGAATTTCGAGTCATTCATTTCTACGTGATTATAGGGATGCACTGTCAAAATTTCAGCCCTTCAGCTTCAGAGGTTTGGGTTAACCCCATTTCATCCCCTTTGGGGGTGAATTTCGAGTAATCGCCTCTTAGTGGATGTCCACGTCATTATAGGGATGCACTGTCCAAATTTCAACCCTGTAGCTCCAGTAGTTTGGTAACCCCATTTCACCCCTTTAGGGGATGAATTTCGAAAAATCGCTTCTTACTAAATGTCCACTTCATTATAAATATGCACTGTCAAAATTTCAGCCGTTTAGCTCCAGCGGTTTGGCTTAACCCCATTTAACCCCCTCAGGGGATGAATTTCGAAAAATCGTTTCTTAATGGATGTCCACGTCATTAAGGGGATGCACTGTTCAAAATTTCAGCCCTATAGCTCCAGCGGTTTGGGTAAACCCCATTTCACCCTCTTAGGGGATAAATTTCGAAAAATTGCCTTATAGTGGATGTCCACTCCATTATAGGGATGCACTGTTAAAATTCCAGCCCTATAACTTTAGCGGTTTGGATAAACCCCGTTTCACCCCCTTAGGGGATGCATTTTGAAAAATCGCTTCTTAGTGGATGTTCACGCCATTATAGGGATGCACTGTCAAAATTTCAGCCCTATAGCTCCAGCGGTTTGGGTAAACCCCATTTCACCCCCTTAGGGGATAAATTTCGAAAAATCGCCTTATAGTGTATGTCCACGCCATTATAGGAATGCACTGTTAAAATTTCAGCCCTATAACTTTAGCGGTTTGCATAAACCCCGTTTCACCCCCTTGGGGGATGAATTTTGAAAAATCGCTTCTTAGTGGATGTTCACGCCATTATAGGGATGCACTGTCAAAATTTCAGCCCTATAGCTCCAGCGGTGTGGGTAAACCCCATTTCACTCCCTTAGGGAATGAATGTCGAAAAATCGCTTCTTAGTGGATGTCCACGCCATTATAGGGATGCACTGTCAAAATTTCAGCCCTATAGCTTTAGCGGTTTGTGAAAACCCTTAGGGGATGAATTTTGAAAAATCGCTCTTTAGTGGATGTCCACGTCATTATAGGGATGCACTGTTAAAATTTCAACCCTATAGCTCCAGCGATTTGGATAAACCCCATTTCACCCCCTTAAGGGATGAATTTCGAAAAATCGCTTTATAGTGGATGTCCACGCCATTATAGGGATGCACTGTCCAAATTTCAGCCCTATAGCTTTAGCGGTTTGTAAAAACCCCATTTCACACCCTTAGGGGATGAATTTCGAAAAATCGCTCTTTAGTGGATGTCCACGTCATTATAGGGATCCACTGTTAAAATTTCAACCCTATAGCTCCAGCGGTTTGGATAAACCCCATTTCACCCCCTTAAGGGATGAATTTCGAAAAATCGCTTTATAGTGGATGTCCACGCCATTATAGGGATGCACTGTCAAAATTTCAGCCCTATAGCTTTAGCGGTTTGTAAAAACCCCATTTCACACCCTTAGGGGATGAATTTCGAAAAATCGCTCTTTAGTGGATGTCCACGTCATTATAGGGATCCACTGTTAAAATTTCAACCCTATAGCTCCAGCGGTTTGGATAAACCCCATTTCACCCCCTTAAGGGATGAATTTCGAAAAATCGCTTTATAGTGGATGTCCACGCCATTATAGGGATGCACTGTCAAAATTTCAGCCTTATAGCTTTGGCGGTTTGTAAAAACCCCATTTCACACCCTTAGGGGATGAGTTTCGAAAAATCGCTCTTTAGTGGATGTCCACGTCATTATAGGGATCCACTGTTAAAATTTCAACCCTATCGCTCCAGCGGTTTGGATAAACCCCATTTCACCCCCTTAAGGGATGAATTTCGAAAAATCGCTTTATAGTGGATGTCCACGCCATTATAGGGATGCACTGTCAAAATTTCAGCCCTATAGCTTTAGCGGTTTGTAAAAACCCCATTTCACACCCTTAGGGGATGAATTTCGAAAAATCGCTCTTTAGTGGATGTCCACGTCATTATAGGGATCCACTGTTAAAATTTCAACCCTATAGCTCCAGCGGTTTGGATAAACCCCATTTCACCCCCTTAAGGGATGAATTTCGAAAAATCGCTTTATAGTGGATGTCCACTCCATTATAGGGATGCACTGTCCAAATTTCAGCCCTATAGCTTTAGCGGTTTGTAAAAACCCCATTTCACACCCTTTGGGGATGAATTTCGAAAAATCGCTTTTTAGTGGATGTCCACGTCATTATAGGGATCCACTGTTAAAATTTCAACCCTATAGCTCCAGCGGTTTGGATAAACCCCATTTCACCCCCTTAAGGGATGAATTTCGAAAAATCGCTTTATAGTGGATGTCCACGCCATTATAGGGATGCACTGTCAAAATTTCAGCCCTATAGCTTTAGCGGTTTGTAAAAACCCCATTTCACACCCTTAGGGGATGAATTTCGAAAAATCGCTCTTTAGTGGATGTCCACGTCATTATAGGGATCCACTGTTAAAATTTCAACCCTATAGCTCCAGCGGTTTGGATAAACCCCATTTCACCCCCTTAAGGGATGAATTTCGAAAAATCGCTTTATAGTGGATGTCCACGCCATTATAGGGATGCACTGTCAAAATTTCAGCCCTATAGCTTTAGCGGTTTGTAAAAACCCCATTTCACACCCTTAGGGGATGAATTTCGAAAAATCGCTCTTTAGTGGATGTCCACGTCATTATAGGGATCCACTGTTAAAATTTCAACCCTATAGCTCCAGCGGTTTGGATAAACCCCATTTCACCCCCTTAAGGGATGAATTTCGAAAAATCGCTTTATAGTGGATGTCCACGCCATTATAGGGATGCACTGTCGATTTCAGCCCTATAGCTCCAGCGGTTTGGGTAAACCCCATTTCACCCCCTTAGGGGATGAATTTCGAAAAATTGCTTCTTAGCGGATGTCCACGCCATTATAGGAATTGGTTTGGTTTCGGTTTGGATAAACCCCATTTCACCCCCTTAAGGGATGAATTTCGAAAAATCGCTTTATAGTGGATGTCCACGCCATTATAGGGATGCACTGTCAAAATTTCAGCCCTATAGCTTTAGCGGTTTGTAAAAACCCCATTTCACACCCTTAGGGGATGAATTTCGAAAAATCGCTCTTTAGTGGATGTCCACGTCATTATAGGGATCCACTGTTAAAATTTCAACCCTATAGCTCCAGCGGTTTGGATAAACCCCATTTCACCCCCTTAAGGGATGAATTTCGAAAAATCGCTTTATAGTGGATGTCCACGCCATTATAGGGATGCACTGTCAAAATTTCAGCCCTATAGCTTTAGCGGTTTGTAAAAACCCCATTTCACACCCTTAGGGGATGAATTTCGAAAAATCGCTCTTTAGTGGATGTCCACGTCATTATAGGGATCCACTGTTAAAATTTCAACCCTATAGCTCCAGCGGTTTGGATAAACCCCATTTCACCCCCTTAAGGGATGAATTTCGAAAAATCGCTTTATAGTGGATGTCCACGCCATTATAGGGATGCACTGTCAAAATTTCAGCCCTATAGCTCCAGCGGTTTGGGTAAACCCCATTTCACCCCCTTAGGGGATGAATTTCGAAAAATTGCTTCTTAGCGGATGTCCACGCCATTATAGGGATGCACTGCCAAAATTTCAGCCCTATAGCTCCAACGGTTTGGATAAACCCCATTTCACCCCCTGAGGGGATGAATTTCGAAAAATCGCTTTATAGTGGATGTCCACTCCATTATAGGGATGCACTGTCCAAATTTCAGCCCTATAGCTCCAGCGGTTTGGATAAACCCCATTTCACCCCCTTAGGGGATGAATTTCGAAAAATCGCTTTATAGTGGATGTCCACTCCATTATAGGGATGCACTGTCCAAATTTCAGCCCTATAGCTCCAGCGGTTTGGATAAACCCCATTTCACCCCCTTAGGGGATGAATTTCGAAAAATCGCTTTATAGTGGATGTCCACTCCATTATAGGGATGCACTGTCCAAATTTCAGCCCTATAGCTCCAGCGGTTTGGATAAACCCCATTTCACCCCCTTAGGGGATGAATTTCGAAAAATCGCTTCTTAGTGGATGTCCATGCCATTATAGGGATGCACTGTCAAATTTCAGCCCTTTAGCTCCAGCGGTTTAGGTTGTGCGTTGTCTGTCAGTATACAATAGAAAAAAAAGTAAAGATAAAAAATCCCCTTACAACTTATTGAACCCCATTTCACCCCCTTAAACCCTTTTTTTCTCCATAAAAAGTAGCCTATGTCCGTCTCCAAGGTCTAAACTATGTCTGTAGCAAATTTCATCAAAATCGGTTTAGTGGTTTAGGCGTGAAAGCGTAAAGGCTAGTTCGCACTAGGCTAGTAATTTAGTAGAGTAGCGAGTAATTTAGTGACTAATGCCGGGTTTTCATTAGTAGAATTAGTGGTAGAGTATACTGGGCGAGTACTAACTATCTTGAGAACTCGCTTAATGAAAACGAAAGTGGTAGAGTAGAGTACTTGATTACAGTAGAGTAGTGTGGGATAGCACCGTGGTAAAGTTACTCTACTAGTTCTGTCCCCCACCACTGCTTTCCACTCTACTGTACCGCCACTATGCTAATGAAAACAGTGTTGAGATAGTCAAGCATACAAGAAATTCGTGGCATTTAAGTATTTAGTGTGCTGTTATTAAAGTTTTAGCGGTTAGCAACTAGTCACTATTACCTTCTGCACCATACTATTTTCAATTTAAGTGAAAACGGGTACTGTACCAAAATAAGTAGAGTAGAGTTAGCTCGGTTTAAAAGTACGCCAGTTACTCTACCACTAATTCTACTAATGAAAACCCGGCATAAATGTGTGCGAACCACAAAAAATTAGTCAAGTAGTTTAGTGAATGATTTAGTCGAGTCGATCCATTTTACTATATTTTATCGGGCGAGTAGCGCCTCCCACCACGCGTCCGTGCTCACTTGCTCACCGGCTAAACAAGTCCGAACCTATTGCTTTAGTCGAGTTCATTAGTGGCCGCAAAAATGTCTAGTCACTAAATTACTCGCTACTCTACTAAATTACTAGCCTAGTGCTGCAAAGGGATTTAATAATTTTTTGTGCCCATACACGACATTTCTTCTTTAATGAACTTTACTTGAACAACCTAATTTTTTATAATAAGTAATGGGTATAATACTGGTTTACTTTTGCTTCAAAATATTTCCGTTGTAATTTGTTGCTTACACACTTGACAGAAAAATGTCTACATCTAACTTGTTCCCATATGAATTTTATGTAATTTTTCAGGGGCGCAAACATAATAACGTCACCAAGAGCAGTCGTGAAACTGATTTGTTTAATAAAAAAGCCATGTGGAATTCTCACCTCAAAGGTAGTAAATTTTCGGTGTATACAAACTTTTGACGTTGACTGACTGACGCTAAAATTATAATAGTTTTAAAATCAATTTTTTGCATTTTGTTGTTTGGATATAATTTTTTTATTAAAGTCTAGGTTTTTTTCAATAACCATTTTATAAAATCAACATACAATACCTACTACATGCGAGAAAATACCTTGGCCTTGCAGTTTTGTCTTGCCTTGTCTTGGTCTTGCACATTTAGTAAGAACAAGAACAAGCCTTAGGGGTCCCACCCGAACTGTGATACAGAGAGGACGTGAGACTGCGTACACGATCAGTGCAAGTTTATTACGATTTTCTTTCTTTGGCGAACTTTATAAATTTAATTCTGTGTGCGAATTGCCGATATTTCTTTTTCATTTTTTTTTTCTTCCTATAAAGAAAATTATATACACAAATATAAAAGTGGTGAATAAACAAAGGGTACGGGCCATAGCATGGACCCTCGCCCAACAAACAGTGCAGTGCTCGGAGACACTATGAAAAGGCGAAGAAAAAGCAAAAATTGTCTAATACCCAGAAAGACACTAATAAATAAAAAAACAACGGAAAATACTGACAATGGGAGTTGTGACGACGAAAGCTCCTACGACAGCATGCCTTATGACCAGCAACAGCCAGCATACAGCGGCGCAGGGAATTCCTTTGCTCCACTAATGCCAACAGATGAAGAAGAGCAAGCCCTCGAGAAACTCATCCACTCGGTGAAAGCAAAACGTTTCCCCAAACTGCCAGCGGAAAGCTCTGCAAATGAAGCAGCAACCAGTGCGACGAATCTGGCGACTGACCAGGCAGCAGCAGCAGCAAAAACAACGACACCCCAGATGACAGCAACAAAAAAAGAAAAGGTACCGCCTATCAATATTTTTAAGCAAGGAATTTCAGATACCTTAGCATTAGCTTCTAGAGTGATTGGGAGGGAAGGGTTTTCCGTCAAGAGACAATCTGGCGGGCACCATTCCCTTATGTGTGCTAGAATAGATGACTATAAGAAAATGAAGAGAGTGCTTGAGCGTGCGGAAACGGAATTTTTCTCCTTTACTGCGAAATCGGAGAGAAAAATAACCGTTCTTCTAAAGGGCCTGGATCCTGAAATGGACTCGCAGGAGATACTTACGCTGCTACGCGAAAAAAATATTAAAGACTTAAAATTTTTGGCGGTGAAGCCTTTTGTAACACCGCACTCGCGCACTACAAAAAAGATACTCCCGTACTTCCTCGTCCAGCTTTCCCCGGAGAGTCGACTAGACAATCTTAAATTAATAAGAGATGTAGGTCACCTCGTAGTTCATTGGGAAAAATTAAATAAAAAAGAAGGTATCCTCCAGTGCATGAGGTGCCAAAGGTTCGGGCATGCTGCACCTAACTGTCACATGGCATTTAGGTGTATCAAGTGCGATAAGAACCACAAGCCAGGAGAATGCCCTCTCGGCAAAGACCGCGTAGATGACAAAAACATGCTATACTGCGTACTCTGCCGTTCAAACGGTCACCCTGCTAATTATCGGGGATGTCCAAAATACGCAGAACTGAAGAAGAGAATACAGGCGAGGAAGAGCATGATAGAGAAACAAAAAATGCAGAAAGCTGCTATGTTCAAAAACATTGTGAGGCCAAACTTAACATTTGCTCAAATGGCAATGCACGCAGAAACAACAGCGCAACAAGCCCCGGAAGTAGCTCAAGCCCCTTCCGCCGGCAACGATAAAGTTATGGCGATCCTGCTATCTATACAGGGACAATTAGCCGACATAAGACGGCAAGTGAATGAGCAAGGTGCCAGGTTGGACCTTGTTTACTCCATGCTCTTCCCCGAAAACGGGCCGTAAGCGTGCAATGGCAACTCTGGGACAGAACGCAATTAAGATCGTGGCCATAAACGCCAATTCCATTATTAGAATTGAGAGGAGGGCGAACATACTCTCGTTGCTGCAGCAAGAAGCTCCTGATGTCCTGTTAGTCAGCGAAACTAAGCTGTCTGAGAGACACAGACTGGAGTATAAGAATTATGTAGTTGTCACGCGAGATCGCCCTGGTGCTACTCGGGGTGGCGGAACGGCTATCTTTATTAAAAATGGAATTAAGTTTCGGGTACGGCAAAGCAGGGAGATCGAACAGTTTCGAGTGCTGGAAGCCTGCGTCGTGTATATCCCACTCCAAAGCGGACGTAAGATGTACATAATTGCGGCTTACGCACCCGCAGCTCCACAGGTCGACAGATTTGTCAGCGAGTTGGAACAACTTTTTCAAACACTTGGGCTAAGTTCAGAAGAAAATTATTACTTATTGGCCGGAGATCTAAATGCCAAACATAGAGCTTGGGGAAATCAAATGCCTAACACCAGAGGTAACCACCTGCAAAGATGGTGGGAGTGTAATAGAATCCAGCAGAAAGTCACACTTCTTGCTACGAACATGCCTTCGTATCCTAGGGGTGAATCGTATCTGGACATATGCTTGCTCGACTCACGTCTGGATAGCGGACGAATAAATGACGAAGATGTAAACTGCCTACGGACTGTACCTTATGACAGTGACCACCACGGACTGACCCTCACGGTGCAGATGCCACGTGAGTCTATCGAACTGGAGCAGTATGCTGAAGTACAGCCCTATATTTACCATAAGGCGAACTGGCCGCGATTTTGCAGGGCAATGGCCCGCACTATACATACAGAAGGACTAACACCGCCGACAGACCAAAATTTGACTAGAGACGAAATCGACCATTACTTGAAGGGGATGGATCGAGTCATAGTGCAAACGATGAATCGAGTCATCCCTAAGACAAAAAAACGCGACTGCACGGACTGCTACAGGAATTCTACAATCGACAGATTACAAAGACAAAAAAACCTACTGCTATCGAGACTCAAAACATTACACCGCCAATTCCAAAATCACCGGAATCCAGAAGTCACAACATTGAAGTCGTTGATTCGAAACCTCCAGCAACTAATCAAGGAAAATTACTCTAAGTCTATAAATCTGTACTGGAGCAATAAGATCCGGTCCCTAAAACCCAGTGGTCCGGGCACATTCCCACAGATAAACAAAATCTTCCGAAAAAGGACGCATAACAGACTGGAGAAGCTGAGACTACCGAACAACCAAGACAGTGAAGGACTGTTAAGAAAGGCGGGCTTAGATCCAGATACGCATTACCGAGACGATGACGACTGTTATCATGTGGAAGATGAGCAGGACAGAGTTGATTTGGTGGGAGCCTTCTGGCAAAAGGTCTATACAACGAACTCTCCTGTCCAGCCGAATCGCGACCTGGAAAATCGGGCGCGGCTAAACTACATTGATCTTCAAAGCGAAAACAGAGTTTGGAGATCTGAGAATCGACATTTAGTCGAATTCAGTGAGGATTGCCAGCGGACAACATCCCAGAGGCCTCCGAAACCGCGATTTTTGTGAAGAAGGACAATCTAATGCGAATTTTCCACATGCTAAAAAATAAGAAATCGGCAGGGATCGATGGTATCCCCAATGTGGTTCTAAAACACTTACCTCAGTGTGCAGTCGACATTTACACCACGTTGTTTAATAATGCTTTGAATAATGCCTATTTTCCGGATTACTGGAAAATGGCCGTGATATATCCTATACCCAAGGATAAAAAAGACAGATCAAATCCTGGCAATCTTCGGCCAATAAGCTTGCTACCAAACATCAGCAAAGTGTTCGAAGTGGTAATCAACCGCTCGCTGACAAGCTGGGTTGAGGACAAAAATATTATTCCGGACAATCAGTTTGGATTCCGAGCGGAACATGGCACTATCCATGCTTGCGCAAAACTGGTGTCTGACATACAGTGGAATTTTGCCAAAAGACAGTGTACCGGAGCATGTCTGGTTGACTTTGAGAAGGCCTTCGACTCTATATGGGTTGAGGGACTTCTCCTGAAACTAACAATGAACGGGATGAATGGTCCCCTACTTCGAATTATCTACGACATGATAACGGGGAGGAAGTTTCTTGTTAAAAGTGGGAACTACACCTCAAAAATCTTTGACATTAAAAACGGGCTGCAGCAGGGAGCAGTAAATTCGCCACTCCTTTTCAATATATACACAAGCGATTTAATAGGATCTCTTCAAAGCGCTTTAGCGTTCGCAGACGACCTAGTTATATACCGATCAGGTCCGAAGATTGACGTTATCCAGACGCTTCTACAACGTGATTTCGAGACAATCGAGCGTTATGCTAATGATTGGAAATTGAAAATCAATCATGGAAAGTGCGAAACGATCCTTTTCAGAACTCCACTTAACAAAGCTCCACGCGATGTTAGAAGGAACTGGAAGACGTTCCATGTTCGAAGCCATGCGGGACAGACGCTGGAGAGGAAAACCGAGGTTAGGTACTTGGGGATTTGGCTGGATCAGTACATGTATTACGAGAGTCATATACGTACTGCTATAGTCAAAGCCCAGAAGGCCTTCCATATGACGAAGAAGCTCTTTTACAGCAAGCACCTTAACTCAAGGGTTAAGGTGAATTGCTATAAGAGCTTGGTCAGACCGGTCCTTACTTACGGCTGCCCCGTATGGTGGAATATAGCCCCATCATATATGGAAAAGATGAGGATGTTTGAAAGACAATGCTTGAGAGCATACTTGAGCATGTATCGAACTCCCGAATCGAACTACAAAAAAATTTATGCTAACACAATCCTATACGGAAAAGCAAAAACCATGAGGGTGGACAATTTCATAATCAGATTAATCAGAAATCACGTTGTAAGAGCGACGGAAAGCAACAATCCTCTCATCTTCGGAGCTTACTATCCCAGACCAGACTTTTATGACACGACAAGACGGACAGGACAAATACCGCCCGAAGCATTCTAATGGCTAGATGCGTTAGGGCTGATACAGGATAGGGAGGGAGTTCCTTTAATTTACCACGCGTATCGTCGCGCGCGAGATAAACGTGTGTTGCACGAAAGAGTCGATGGACTTAACGCACAACTCCTGCGATTCAGTACAGGTGTAGGCCCTATAGATAAAGAGGAAGCCTCCAGGGCCAGTAGGAGGTACTGGTGGTTGGAAGAGGCAGGTTAAAGAGCGTGTTTCGGTGCGAATGAGCAAAAAAATAGTTTAAGTAGGATCACGATCCTTATATAGTTTTAAGTTAGCAGTAGGTTAGGGTAGGTAGCTTGTAAGTCTTTTTTACACTAGGTTAAGTTTTATAAAATAGGTTAAGTTAGCTAAGTTTTTTTTTTCTTTATCTTACAATATTTTCTTAGCATGTAGCATATAGTTAAGCATTTATGTATCGTTCGAATCGAATAAAGAGGCCGAAAGGCAATTCCAAATAGTTTAAGTAGATAGAGTCTAACCTAGAGTGCCCGCAGAGGGCCAGTAAGTTTCTTTTTAATGTACATAGGGAAAATAGGTTTAAGCGTAGCCTGTATTACAATATAGTTATAATAAATATGCTTAAAAAAAAAAAAAAAAAAAAAAGAACAAGCCTTAGGTATATTTGCAAGAACAAGAACAAGCCTTAGGTATATTTGCAAGAACAAGAACAAGACTTAGGTATGTTTCAAGAACAAGAACAAGACTTAGCTATGCTTGCAAGAAAAAGAACAAGACAGACTGAACAAGAACAAGACAAGAACAAGACTAGATTAGTCTTGTCTTGTTCTTGCGTTTGCTCATCACTAATCCTCACTTAAATTTTGACCTAAATTGTACTGAAATGGTAAAATTTCCCGATAACCATTTCCATAACATTTTTTACCTATTTATGGTCCCTAATTACTAAAAAAACTAGTTGGGTTGTGGGTTTGACCCTTCGGTCCACACGATCAACTTCGCAGTATGATGAATGTTGCAAATTATGAATGGATATTTTATGGAATGGAATGGATAATAAATTAATAACTACAAATTATAAGAAAAACACACAACAGCTAATATCTTGTAATATTAAATAATAGAATATTAACAAATTGTCTACTTAGGAAAAACTAATAGTTTTATTACTAGTGGGAAATTGGCTAGAACCAGAACTGTTGCCAAAATAATCCTGAGAGTAGTCAGTAGTTAAAATAACGAAAAACTTGGAGGCGAATGAATTCATTTACAAGTTCGAAAAATTTCAGGAATTATTAGCAAAACAATTCAATATAAAGGACTTGTCAGACTTGATCGTAAAGGCCAAATGTTTAGTAAATACTGGAAATTCCGGGATGAACTTCAATTTGCAGGACTTAGGAAACAATTCTTCGTCAAAAAAGTGCTGATCTGACTTTTAAAAAATCGTGAGGGTAACGTAGTTTGGCACAATTTTTAAAGAATGCTCGGATTTTCACAAGTCATATCTTCAGCAGTCATCCAGAAAATGTAACTTCATTTCAACCAGTTTATTAGAAATTAGAAAAACTAATCAGTTTAAAGGGCTTATGTCCGTTAGCCAAAGTTTCTTCATTTAAACAAAAAAATGGCTTGACCAAATGTTATGAATTTTTTACAGAGCCTGTTTTCGTTAATACGCGTCGATCGGTACCTCAACGAAGTCGGTATCATATTTGGTTCAAGTGATATCGTGCACGTAAAAAACTAAAAAACGGCTCGACCAAAATTTATGAAAATCTTTTCAGATCATATTTCCGTTAATATGCGTCGAACGACACGACACCTTAACGAATTCGATATCTTTTTTGGCCCGCGCGATATCGTGCAGGAAAAAATGACCACATACGTACGCACACACACATACTTCTTCTCTCACCTTTTTGTTTAAAATGCTTTTAGGACCTTGAAAAATGAAGATACGAGTACGTTCAAAATTTCGATTTCGATTTTTGGACAGATTACAATAACTTCGTCGGTGCTACTTTCGTTTCCAATCAATGATCCCAAATATTTGAACATGGAAACCTGTTCGATTTGGGTTCCATCCAGCACTATGGTCTTTTCCGCAAAGATTTTTAACCCGTATGACTGGACGATGCGGCGCTATTGTCGGCGAACCTTAAGTCGGTTACGAAGTTGTTGTCAAAGTCTAGAAATTAACAAGTCTTTCATCTTCATATGGTTAATGAGTGAAAGGCGAACAGCTGCATGCACAAGTTTTTCAAATGACGATGTCAGGCTATCAGAGAGAGAATGCAAAATTTTTATACGCGCTGGAATACAACCATAAGTCGGAAAATTTTATGAGTTTATATGGGGATGTATTGGTGCATATTTGCTCTTTTGTTTTGATTTATGAAAGAAAACAGCTGATTGGCTGATTCTACAGAACAGAAGATGGAGCAGAATTAGAAGATGGAGCTAAACATATAGGGCTGCAAATAAATGCAGAGAAGAGCAAGATTCTAATTCAGTCAAGGGTGGAAAGAAGAAGAAGAAGCCACAACACCACCTGGGGGGAATATAACTTCGAACGGGTAAGCCAATTTAACTACCTGGGGTCCACAGTCAGTGAAGATAACGATGAAACGATAGACGTACAAAGAAGAATAAACGCCGCAAACAGAACATACTTCTCACTACTGCCAGTAATGAAATCCAGAGACATCCACAGAAAAACAAAAATAAGAGTCTACAAAACCATCATACGTACAGTAGCTACGTATGGTTGTGAAGCATGGAGTATCTCCCAAAAATCCGCCGACAAGTTGGATATATTTGAGAGGAAGGTTCTCCGAAGGATATACGGCCCAATTAATGAAGACAATGCATGGAGAATACGCTACAATCACGAATTGTACGACTTATACAAAGAATGCAAACTTTCGACCCATGCCAAGCTACTCCGTTTACGTTGGGCCGGCCATGTCCAAAGAATGGATGACTCAAGGATACCAAAAAAATCCCTATATCTACTACCAGATGGCAAAAGACCAGTTGGCAAACCACGGTCAAGATGGGAAGATAATGTTAAGACCGATGCAGCGAAACTGCTCAACACGAGAAACTGGAGGCAAGCTGCGGAGCAGAGAGACGTCTGGAGGAAGAAGCTGAAGGAGGCCAAGGCTCGAATTGGGCCGTAGAGCCATCGAAGAAGAAGAAGAAGGCTGATTCTATTTTCTTTCCTTTTCTGTTCTGTATACTTTATCGTAAAGAGAGAATCTGGCTTTGTCTCGCCGAGTTCGCGAAGTATGCGTTGAGTTTTGCTCAGCAGTGATGTTCACATATGCACGCACACAATCAACGGTCGGAAATTTTTGTATGAAGATGAAAGACTTGTTATTACTAGACTTTGGTTGTTGTCGCCGTATAGAACTCCGAGTCGTCCATCGAATGCTTCACGCATAATCGCGTCGATCACAACGTTGAAGAGAAGTGGCGAAGCGACGTCTCCCTGTCGGACACCCGTTTGAATCGGGAACTCGTCGGATCATTCGCCTTGAATACGAACGCTGCTGGTTGAGTCATTGGACCACGCTTGGTGAAGTTGCGATAAATTACCTGTTCGGAAGGTCCATTTGGCAGGGATTGTAGGCTGCCTTTGCGAGGCCAACCAAATTTCGGTGATGCATTCCAAGGACCAAAACGCAGGGTTATTAGTGATGACATCGGCTCAGAATCGAAATCTGTGAATAGAGAAGCTTCAAGGCCTTAGTGTTCCCATTTAAGTTGACCGAACTGCTAGAAGGCCTTAATATTGATAATCTAATTTCTGCAATTGAACCGTAGATATATAACTAAAACTTTCTTTGACTTAATGATAAAATTGTATTAAAAACAAAACCATTAAAAAAAACAAATTATATTAAAAACAAAACCATTTATTTTCTACACAATTTTTACAAAATGATAAAACTAAAATGTAGAAATTTATTTCGCCCAACTCAAAACCGTCTTAAATGCTTGATAAAACTTAACAACTTCAATATGCTTTGACGCCAGTGTCTTAAATGCTGGTGCTAGTTCAGGAGACGTCTGAAAATTAAATCAAGTCTATAAATCATTTCAGTGCGAAACCAATAAAAAAACTTACATATACAAGGCCCATCAAGTTATCAAATTCAGGACTGATTAAAGCCTCGTAGAGTTTCTTGAAGTCCGGGCTAGTTTCCAACTTCTTCTTCATCAATGCAGTAATTTCCTTTTTGGGAAGAGCAGACAAGAGTTCATCAATCAAGCTCGAAACCGATCTCGGCATTGGGGCAAGTTCTGTGAAATCACAAAATAGATTTAATTTCGAAACTGCGATGTCCTTTCTTATACTTACTAGCATCTTTTGGAATATTTAGACGTCCACCAATTTTGCTTAAAAGTGCAGCTGTGTCTAATCCAGCGTCGTTCAAGTACTGAAGAACATCCTTGAATTCTTTGTTATTGTTGATCTCTTTCAAAATTGGTACGATTTCCTTGCTCTGTACAAAATTTGCAGCTGTACGAAATTGCGAATCGAAAATGAAGTGTTTCCCAGCAATCAGTGTGATTTTGGCCTTTGGCAACAATGCGCGGAAGTCCTTCAAATCCTGCTTTAAGGCATCAGATTCAGAATTGACTTGCACCAAGCACAAGACAATTCCTAATAAAACTGCAATCGCGGTCGTGGACTTCATTATTTCTAATTGCGTATTTCAGGAGCTACTGACTGTCAAAAGAATACCAAACCGCTTTTATATAATCCGCAATCAATAAAAAATCACAACGGATGATGATGTTCAACGATCAAAATTATATTAATGATAAGCAGGTATCCATCAAAGACTTATCGATTATCAGATTTTTACACTTGAACACCTGAAAAATCCACCGAAAAAAGACTACCGCGCTTCTCCTGTGCTTATCACAAAATTAATGTCTAAAAGTCAAGTGCTTGTCAAGTGCTAAGACGCACGAGCTTAAGGTGGTTTTTACGAGCAATTGCAAAGTAATTAATATATTAGATATATCTGTGAAAGTGGGTATTGCGTTATTTAAAACTATCCCCGATTTTTATCAATCTTTTGAAGTTTTTCCATGCCTTAATCGGCTGACTTTATATCACTCCAAAGCATTTCCGAGCAGTCCAGGGTTTTAAGAGTTGAACATAAATTTCTTTTCATATATTTAAATACTCACTGCATCTGGTACTATGAAAATAAATCAGCACCTGTTCAATTAATATACCATGAAGAATTTCTCAGCGTAGACAAAAAGAAATTGTAATCATGATGTTTAAATGAGACAACCTTGATATGCAGTAATAGTCCAGGAGAGCGAAAAAGTATTCAAAAGTTGAAATAAACCTCGCAATTTTTTGACACTATTAAAAATCGTAGGAATTCAATGAATGTGTTTTTGAAAATTCTTCCCGAGAAACAGGTGGAGAAAAGTAATAGGAACAGTTTTTCACGTTTTGAGCGCGACAAGTAATTTTTTGTTGAATTGGTTGTTTGGTTGTTGTTAAATTTACTTTTTTAACAAGAAAAACACCTTACACAATTTAAACTTTGAAACTGTAGATAGTATAATGCCTATCATAGAAGAATTTGTATGCATCATCTACAATTTAAAGAATATATGTAAAGTAAATGATGCAAAAGTAGCAACATTTCTTCGAAATTACAAATTTGATGTAAATGAAGAAACGTTTCAACTACCTCTAAAGAATATTGATGGTTCACAAATGCCACCATCGCTTGCAGAATTGAAACAGCATCTTTTGCGTACAATATACATAACCAAATTGTGGCGCAGCGCGCACCAATCAGATCAATGTTTATGTAAACCAACTGATTATGGATGGGAGGAAAAGGATAACGAATATTTTTTTAAATGGTTTGCTGGTGAGCAACTACCTCCGTCAATAGAAATCATTACTAGTGAACATGATCTTGACAAAGGTATTCTGCATAAGTCGCCACTTAAATCAATGTACATAATAATCATAATAAAATAAAATGTTTTTTTTTGCAGATGAAGATATTGACAGTGAGTTTTCAAGTTTTGGGTCGGAGGATTTATTGTCTGAAAATTCAGATAGTTCTGAGTCTGAATTAACCGGAGAAGAGGCAAATTAATATAACGCAATGTAAATTACATTTAAAAAACAAAACAAAAATTTCTATCTGTGTTAAAAAGATTTCATAATTTCATAATTTCCATAAAAATAATGACTAAAAATATTAGTGCTTTTTAATCCTACAAGTTTACTTTCAATGTAATATTTATTTACATTAATAATAAGGTGAAGATTCACTTTTTAGTAAGAAACAATATGCTATAAATTTAAAAAAAAAATGGTTGATCATTCCTCTAAGTAAAACAGTTTTTTAAAAAATTTTATAAAATTGAGAAAAAACAGGATGAGCTGACCGTTTGTGAGTAGAAACCCCGTCAGCTTAAGCTTTAAAGACCAAGCGCGCCTCGGAAAATGCAAACGGCAATTTGACCTTTCGGCGGCCAGCTGACGGTTAATTCCTTAATGATCAAAGTAACATAATAAAAAAATTTGTAAATGATCAAATGTTTAAAAAAAAAGTTTTTTTACGCGTTTGAGCGATCAGCTGACGACGAAATACCCGCAGTTAGCCCAGCTGACTGTTTTTTCCTAATACTTTTATCGATAATCTTTGACTACAATATAAAATAAATAATATCATATGTTTTTTTTTTTAAATTTTTTTTAACAAGTTTCGCTCCCTTTGCTGTTCCTTCCGTCACCAATTTGGCCAGCTGACCGTCCATTTCATTCTTAAAACATTATTTTTAATCGTTTTACATCAGTACCAAAATTGATCAAATGTTTGACTTTTTTGTTACGTCGGCTCCCGGACTATATAGGAACTATAGGAACTTAGGAACTTGAGGAATTCCATCATTTCAGCAATTTTCTAAATTAAAACAATTTAAACACAAGTACAAGTCGGAACATTACAGACCATATTTTCTATAGCCGCATTTTACAGAAGCACAATCCTTTTCACAGCTGCCACAAATAGTTTCCGGATGATGATCGGGTATTAATTTATCATCTGAGGTTTTCGGCTTAATGATGCCTTCCGCTGTTTCTTTCCAACCCAAGCTAACAAAATGCCCTAAAACAATGCCGTTGTGCTGCCCCTGTTGTTGGAGGTGATTTTTTCAATTTGAAACTTGATTTAAAAGTGGCTGTTTTATATGCACATGTCAAAACGAAAATCATGCACAGTTACCCAGCGGGAAATTAGGTAATGCTTCCGGTAGAAAGGTATAGGGTAAGCCTTCCTTGAAAATAATCTGTAATGCAAAAGTAAGCAGTAGGCAACAAACTTGAGGTCTGCTTCTTAAGGAAGGCAAGGGTAAGCTGAAAGTAAGCAATTCTACAGTACACAGCCAGAAGTGCTTAAGTGCAAAATATGCGTTTCGAGAAAATCGCCCTCAAAGTTTTTTTTAGATATAGAATTGTGCACAAAATCACTTTTGACGGTCCAATAACTCAGCAACCACAGCTCAGTTTAAGATAAGAATTATAGCAATGATTAAGTATAAAATACTGAATACAAAAATGCAAAAAACTCAAAATCGTCAAATTTGCACTTAAGCACTTCTGGCTTTTTACTGTAGAATTTCCCTCTGCCTTACCTTACCAGTAATGTAGAGGTAAGCAAAGCTAGTGCATATTTTTGCCTTACCAGTAATGCAGTGGTAAGATAAAGCTGGCTTATACCTTACCTCCCTAGGACATCAATGAAAAAAAAGAAATGAAGTGGGTTTCCTAAAGTAATGCTTCCACGGATTACCAGGAGTTCTTACAGAACGCAAGTTGAAGCCTTATTTTTCCCGCTGGGTAACTGTACATCCATTCTATATAGTCCATTCAAAACGCGCGTTAGGGTGTTCCAAAATAACACCGTTAAGAAAATCGAATCCTAAACGTTTTTGGGGTCGCTGATCACGAAAATCTAGGTCCCGCGGTCCTAAAACATGGGCGTCACCCCTAAAAATGCAAAAAACACCCTTTTTTAATAATGAAAACTAATGCGATGAAATGCACTTTTTTTAATATTTATTTGCGAAGGTGGTTGATTTGTACTAAATTAAGGCGAACTTTATGATAAGGGGTAGTCCTAAAGGGTTGAAACTACCCCTAAATCGGCTAAAAATAGAAAAAAATGTAAACATTTTTTTTTTCAAGTTTATACTTCAAATTCGATTGTGAGTGTACTGTCAAGCAAAAATAAATTATTTTCAACTGTTGTCGATAAAAAGGGGATACAAAAATGATGAACTCTGTTTTAGTTTTACACTACACTAATTGCTTTATTACATTTGTGTACACTTGTTTTATGGTTCACGTCTCTGCAAGAAGTGAAGTCAACTCAAAAAATTCCTGTTGAACTTGAAAGTTAACTGTGTTATTGTCAACGACGCACCATCCATGTACATCATGCACCTCCTTTACCAGCGCCTTCTTCCGGAATTGTGACGCAACATCTACTATCCACACAATAACTGCAACTCAACCGGGGACCGGATTTAACCTTCTTCGGGACTTACACACAAGACGAGGAGGATTCATCGCTCAAGCCAAGCGTCCAACATTGATATCGCGACATTATTATTATTGTGTAGTCGAAGTATTGTATTAGCTGTGGTAAATTACTATAGAACCGCGAGAATATTTCAATAAATGTACTATATATTTAATCACTCGAGTTCCTTTTATTCATACTCCTCCACCGAGCTGGACGTGCGCCCCCATCGGCCCGTCCCGTTCACATGGCGCAGTCGGTACTCCACGAATAAAACTGCAATCATCATCAGCAAAAATCTGAAGAATCACAGCAGGAATCAGAGAAGGAATTATTATGAATATTAGAACTCAACTAATCCAATAAATTAGCAATTTCAGCACAGTAATAGCAATCGAACCATCAGCAAAATCATCAATCAACAGCTAGAGACATTGCCTCTACCCACAGTGTACCATAGCATAAAAAAAAATCCCATCACGGAACAATACACATCAGCCATTAACCTCGAATCATCAACCTTGTATCCAGCAACAAAGACCAGTACATCAGAGGTCAACCTTTCTTCACATTGTAAGAAAATTGCACAAAGTTAGTGCAGAAACAGAACAATGACACTAATTAGGAAATTATTAGAAAACTGCACGGACGCAGAAACCCTACAACAATTCACCAAGGAGGCGTTACATGATGAAACTAAAAGAAGAGGCTTAGAAATAAATGCTAATAGCATAAAGATCGACATCATTAACTGCTTGATAAACAATAACAAAGCACTACAAAAATTCGAATCCACCTCGGACATAGATACCAAAACAGGCATACAACAGATAATTGTTAACCCGGATCTGACAATTAATATTCCTACGTGCAATGGCGAAGAAAGCTACAGAAACGAAGAATTTCTCAACACAGTAGAGAAAGCGGCCAAAATCAACAACTGGACCGACGAAATCACCTTAATATTCACAACCAACAAATTAACGGGGATTGCACGGAATTGGCACAAATACGAAGGACACAACCATACAAATTGGCGTGACTGGAAAATAGCATTCAAAGCACAATTCATACAGACAATAAGCCTCAGGGATTGGGTTGACAAAGTCACATCACGTAATCAAAGGCCGCACGAATCAATGTTGCAATATATTTGCGCCAAGCTGGAAATCATTCATAGAGCCCCCGAACAAATAACGACCACTGAAGAAGACAAGATAAATTACATAATTGAAGGCGTCAGCAATGACACTCACCGACGAATGCTAAAATTATCAGCAACAAAAACAACAAAGGACTTAATAGATCGTTGCAGAGCATTAGACGAAGACAACAAAAGCAGTAGACCAAAAAACTACATCAACAACATCAAACCCAATCAGAAGGACATTCAAACCAGGACTACAGCAAATCCGCAATTCAAATTCAACTGCCCACGATGCAGAAAAGAAGCACATCCGGTAAGCCAATGTCCGTTACCATGCCCAATATGCAATAAGACGGGACATTCACGAACAAATTGTGACAACAAGCAAATAAACTGCGTAATCAAGACTATATATAGAGAGCGAGGATTGCCAGTAATCAAGTCAAAAATTCAGAACCATAAAGAAGTACTGACACTAATAGACAGCGGGGCAGAACAATCAGTAATTGAAAGAAGACTCATCGAAAGTGAAACAATGAGTAAATATGAAGGTCTATCAATAATCTCGGTAGAGAACACCTGCACACCAGTAGGCCAGATTGATCTAACAATTGAAATCGGAGAATCAAAAACCACGTTCGGGCCAGTAGCAGTGGTAAACAACTCTCCAGTACCACTCATACTAGGAGCAGACTGGCGCAAGAGTGCCAATGTAATAACAACGATATACCCCAATGGTGACCTATGCATAGAGAAACTAACCAACAATAATATGAGAACAAAGATCAACGGTTGTGCAATAAGAGAGGAATTAAAACAAATAAATGAACAATTAACAGAAAAATTTGAACAACTACCATCTGAAATGTCTGAATCACAAAAAGAAAGGCTCAAACAAATAATATTCCAGAATCGCCAAGCATTTTCCACCAACCAGAGCTCATTAGGACATTGCACCATAGGCGAACACTCTATAAACTTGACAGACAACAATCCAGTTAGGAAGCGTCCATACAGATACTCTTTATCAGATCAACAGTTCATAAACGACACAATAAAAGAATGGAGAAAATTAGGAATCTGCACAGAATCTCATTCAGAATATGCAGCCCCAGTGGTAATCGTAAATCAACCACACCATCTCACCACACCAAGAAGACTGACTATAGATTATTCAGCTCTCAACAAGAAACTCATCAAGGATAGTTTTCCACCACCACACATAGATGACATCATCCAAAAAATTGTTAAACCAAACACAAAAATATTTTCAACAATGGACATCACGACAGCATTCATGACAATAAGGATAAAAGCCGACGATCAACATAAAACAGCCTTCATAACCCAGGACAATCTATACGAATTTAAGAGAATGCCGTTCGGACTTTCAAATGCGCCCAAAACTATGGAACGCATCATGAAAACGACATTCCAGGACGCCAAGAATACAGTCACATATATGGATGACATCTGCCAGTCATATGAAGACTTCGATACAGCAATAGACAACTTGGACGATGCTCTCAAGAGACTGACCAGATCGGGAATGAAGATATCACTACCAAAATGCCAACTTATACAAAAAGACATATCGTTTCTAGGCTACATAATTTCACAACAGGGGACAAAACCCGACCCAAATAGAATTAACTCGATAGATAGATACATAGAATTCAAAAACAATAAACAAGCTAAATCATTTTATGCTTTCGCATCCCACTACAGGAAGTACATACTAGACTTCGCCAAATTAGCAGCACCAATCAGACAAGCGTACAATTCTAAACCATTTCAATGGAATGAGGAAGCAAACAAAGCAGTAGAATTGATCAAACAAAAACTAAAATCACCTCCCATTTTAGGTCATTTCACATCCAACTGTCCAACAGAGGTAGAAATCGACGCATGTTTAACAGGTCTGGGTGCAGTGCTAACGCAAAAGCAACAAAACAAAAAAGTAGTGATAGCGTATGCAAGTAAAGCATTATCATCAACTGAGAAGAACCTTCACATAAACGAGATAGAAAGCCTGGCGGTACACTGGGCAATCACAGAGAAATTTCATATTTATCTACAATGGTCTACAAGAATTTAACATCATCACAGACAACTGGACAACAGCCTGCCTATTGCAAAACGGGAAACATAACCGCAAATTTGCACGATGGACTTTAGATCTACAAGCATACAACTACAAAGTGCAACACAAAAAGAGCAAAGATAACATATGCGCAGACTCATTGTCAAGATTACCACCTAACGTGATAGCAACACTAATACTGCGCTCAAACGAGTTATCACGCATAGCGGATGCCCAACGAAGAGACCCGCAGTGCCAACAAATTATACAGACCCTCAATGACAATCAACAAGCGAAACATAGAGAGAAATCCAAAAATTTCTACAAATTAAACAACAACACACTAACGCATGTGGGAAAAGACAATCGTGAACGCATAGTCATACCCAACTCACTCAAGAAGGCAATACTAGAAATCTGCCACGATGACAGTGCACACATGGATTTCGAAAAGACATACTCGAAATTGAACGCAAGATATTACTGGCCAACAGCAAACAAGGACTGCAAAGATTACACTGCAAGCTGCAAAACTTGTTTGCAATACAACCATAGAACAGCTAAAAGACTAGGATTCATTAAACCAAGAGATATACCAAATAGACCTTTCGACACGATTTCAATGGATCACTTCAGCATAACGCTAGACTCCACAAAAAAGAAAAACATAATTTTGATCATAGACCATACAACAAGATACATCATAGCAAAGAGCGTACCAGACGTAAGCTCCAGACATGTCATCGATCTACTAGAGACAAACATCATTTTCGTTTACGGCCCACCCAAATTAATAATAAGCGATAACGCAACAAGCTTTAAATCGGCAATGATGAGAAATTTTCTAGCAAAACACAACATCGAACACATAACATCACCACCATATTTTCCGGAGTCAAATGGATTAGTAGAGCGTGCAGTAAGAACAACCACACAAGCGATAAAGAAACATATACATGATAAAGGATCAAAAAACTGGCCCTCTCTTCTACCAAAAATAGTACAAAACATCAACTCCAGCAGACAAAGTTCGCTACGATATACACCATTCTACCTGCTTCACGGTTTTGAAGCAAGACTACAAGGCGAAAATTTATTAGGAACCATTGACCAGCAAACGACCAGGGACGATCAAATAACCAATTTACAACAAACTCGAGATAGGGCTTCACAACACATAAAAGACAAACTCCACAAACAAAAAACATCAGAAGACGTCCACCGCAGAAAAGTGCACTTGAAAATAGGAGATTTAGTTCTACCTGAAGTAGCCACAAGGAAGAATAAAATGGAACCGTATTATGAGGACAAACCATGGGAAATTTGTGAATTTATCAACAACATAGTAACCATCAGGAGATCAGACGAAGATGACACGGGAATTGAGTACCGTAAGAAAATCCACACATCTCAGATCAAGCCATATCACAAAAGATCCGAAGACAATCCAGATCCCATCATATATCATACAGAAGGCGATTCCAGCTCATCCTGCGAAGACAATTCAGACATACATATCTTGCCAAGAAGACGAAGTCAAGGAACATTCGCTAGAAATCCCACACACAAACTCGAATGATGAAACACCAAACGAAGAGAAAGGCAATTCATCAATTTCGGAAATAGAAGACAACTCGGTAAGACATAACAGACCTACAAGAACAAAAAAAATGCCGCACTGGCTCAAAAACTTTCGTCTATAGATTGTCAGGAGACAATTCTCTGACAGCAGGTGATGTCAACGACGCACCATCCATGTACATCATGCACCTCCTTTACCAGCGCCTTCTTCCGGAATTGTGACGCAACATCTACTATCCACACAATAACTGCAACTCAACCGGGGACCGGATTTAACCTTCTTCGGGACTTACACACGAGACGAGGAGGATTCATCGCTCAAGCCAAGCGTCCAACATTGATATCGCGACATTATTATTATTGTGTAGTCGAAGTATTGTATTAGCTGTGGTAAATTACTATAGAACCGCGAGAATATTTCAATAAATGTACTATATATTTAATCACTCGAGTTCCTTTTATTCATACTCCTCCACCGAGCTGGACGTGCGCCCCCATCGGCCCGTCCCGTTCACAGTTATACAAAGAAATTCAGAAAAGAGAAATCTATACAATAATAAATGTGAGTAATATGAATTCTATTTAATATCAAAGTACATGAGACTAATAAGTTTGTGATAGTTTTATTTGTATGAAGTTAGGATGATACAGGGTGATCCTGAACATTCCGCCCGCCTCGTGTGATAGCACGAACGTATCTTGGTTTGTTGTGAAGGGTTGAATCATCCGCCCGCCATGACTGTCCAGTATACTTGATAGTTAGTCTGTGATTGAACTGATAACGATATAACTGAAAATAAATAAAATATTAAACTGGCGGATTGGTGTGATCAGGATCTGTGTCTATTGGTAGAACACATAACTTTGTGATGGATCTTTTGTAGTACGTATTCATGTGACGAACAGTCACTACGCGAATTTCTCCATCAGCACCAGGATGTACTTCCGTCACTCTACACAAAAACCATTTAGCAGGAGGCACATTCTCGTCCTTAAGGAGTACAAGGTCATTAACCTTGACAGATGTTCGATGCCACTTCCATTTTGTCCTTAATTGTAGGTTGTGTATGTATTCTTGTTTCCATCTTCGCCAAAGCTGTTCCACCATATGCTGCACCATTTCCCATCTAGTTAAGCGATTCATAGGTAACCCATACAAGCATGGAGAGGGCGGAGTGAGCAAACTTTCGCCTACCAGGAAGTGACCTGGAGTCAACGCAGAGAAATCTTGTGGGTCGTCACTTAGCGCACTAAGCGGCCTTGAATTAAGGCAAGCCTCAATTTGATAGAGTAGAGTGGTCATCTCTTCGATTGATAAAGTTTGTATGCCAACTACTCTTCTTAAGTGATGCTTCAGCGATTTAACACCCGCTTCCCAATATCCGCCAAAGTGGGGAGATGCAGGGGGCATGAATTTCCACTCTGTTCCTTCATTGGAGAGAAGATCAGTCATGTTGGATTGATGTAACAATTGTTTGAGGTGGTAGGATAACTCTTTGTCAGCAGCCACGAAGTTTCGTCCATTATCGCTATAAAGCTTGCTGCAGCGGCCACGACGACTCACAAAACGACGAAAAGCAGCTATAAAGGCCTCGGAGGTAAGATCCATAACCAATTCAATGTGAATTGCTCTAGTAGCAAAGCATATGAATAGTGCCACATAACATTTGAGAACCGTTTTGTTTCGACCTTTTACTGGTTTGACAAGAAGAGGTCCTGCATAATCAACACCACTAATCAAAAATGGTTTTGAAGGCCTGACGCGATCAGCAGGAAGATCTCCCATCAACTGGATGTTTGTGGATGCTCTGTAACGACAGCAGATGACGCAGTTTCTTATGATTTGTCGAACTCGGCTTCTTCCATTGATGATCCAGTATTTTGAGCGAATATGTTGAAGTGTCGCTTGCACACCTCCATGTAGTGTTGTACTATGTGAATGTTGGATAATCAAAAGAGCTAGGTGACTAATTTTAGGCAAAATGATGGGATGTTTTTCGTCATATGGAATTAAGGCATTCTTGAGTCTTCCCCCAACACGCATTAAGTGAAGATCGTCTATAAAAGGTTGTAAACTTAGTAGTTTGCTGGACGCCGGTAAGTCCCTTTTATGTTTGAGACATGTATATTCATTGATGAAAGTAGACTGTTGAGCCTGTCGTATCCAGATGTTTAGAGCTGTATCTGTCTCTAAAATCTTTAAACTGCCACAAGTTCGTAATGACGAAGATGTTCGACAATTCTGAATAAATCGAAGCAAATAGGCAGTTATGCGCAGGAGACGCCGTAAACAAGAATATCTATATAGCAGGTCAACTTTAGGTTCTTCTACTATTGCTGTTGCATGACAAGCAGTACGACACTCTTCTGATACTTGTATATTGGACGGGCTAGTTGAACTCTGAGGCCAATGGTTAGAAGTATTTGTAAGCCATGGTGGACCTGACCACCACAAATTGAAGGTCGATAGCTCTGACGCTGGGATGCCCCTTGTGATGCAATCCGCGGGATTATCGCTTGACTGAATGTGATGCCAACTAGCATTTGGAAGTCGTGTTTGAATCATTGCTACTCGGTTTGCCACGAATACCTTCCACTTTGAGGGATGCTCACGGAGCCAGGCCAACACTATCGTGGAGTCAGTCCATAGATGAATAGGTACATTTGTGAGATTCAAAGTTTTATGCACGTAGTCAACCAGCTCAGTCAGTATGACAGCGCCGCACAGTTCTAATCTGGGCAAAGAAACTGTTTTAATGGGACTGACTCTAGTCTTGGCAGAAATGAGAGAAACTTGAACGTTCTCAAGGTCATGGATAATGCGTAGATATACCGCAGCTCCGTAAGCGGAGAGTGAAGCATCGGAGAATCCGTGTATCTCTAATCCTAGAGGATTCTGTTGCAGTCCTACCCATCGATGTATCCGTAATTTGCTTAGCACCTTGAGCTCTTGCTTATAGGATGTCCAATTTTTCTGTGTCTCATCAGGTATACATTCATCCCAATCTAATTTAACTATCCATAGCTTCTGTAATAATAATTTTGCAGTAATGGAAACTGGAGATAGCCAACCGAGCGGGTCATAAATTCTGCTGATGTCTGCGAGTATAGACCGTTTCGTGTCGACACTAGAGTCAGTAAGTTGAATGTTGAACTGAAAGGTGTCAGTAAAAGGACACCAAGTAATCCCTAACGTCTTGATCTCTGCATCACTTACAATCTTGACTGATGATACGTGCTCCCTATCCTGTTCTGGAACATCATTAAGCAAGTCTGTTGAGTTGGATAGCCATTTCCTCAATTTAAATCCACCTCGTAGAAGAAGATCGCTTACTTCGACACGGAGTTGACGAGCTGAATCTTCATCATAGGCTCCAAAGAGTGCATCGTCGACGTAAAAATTATGACGTATTACATTGGCAGCTTCAGGATGACTTGTTTCATAATCGTCAGCCAATTGGCGCAAAGTCTTACATGCCAAATAAGGTGCGGTGGCGGTACCATAAGTGACTGTCAGTAGTCGATAACATTGAATAGGCTGAGATGTGTTGCAACGCCACAAAATTCGTTGTAGGTCCCTATCAGCTGGATTAACTAAGATTTGCCGATACATTTTTTCGATATCAGCTGCAAATACAATAGGATAACGTCGCCATTTCATCAGTACTGACATCACGTCATTCAGGACCTTGGGCCCAATATGGAGCAGATCGTTCAACGAAGAACCTGAAGATGTTTTTTGTGACCCATTGAAGACTACGCGGAGTTTTGTAGTGGTACTACTCAGCTTGACCACAGCATGATGTGGTAGATAGTAAGTCTTTCCATTTGAAATTGCTTCATCACTTACTAACTCCATGTGATTCAATCTTAAATACTCATCCATGAAGAGAGAGTATGAGTTATGAAGTTCCGTATCTTTCTTAAATCTTCGCTCCATGCGTAAAAGTGCATTGAGAGCCGCTTCTCTAGATTCTCCCAACATGCAAACAGCTGTTTTCAATGGTAGACGTACAATGTATCGACCTGTACTATCTCGGCAGTGTGTAGAGCGATAGAAATCTTCGCATTCGGCTTCATCGGTCGTTAATAACGATGTGGCAGGAGGTTCTTCAGTTTCCCAGAACTTTTGTAAAAGTGTATTTAATTCAACTGATGAAGTGTGAAAACTTACTGTAATTGATGATTGAGCTGGCGAACTATCGATTGGTCCAGATAATATCCAACCTAGAGTGGTTGCTTGTGCGAGTGGGGAACCTTCTGGACCATGTTTGATGGGGCCTAGTAGAACTTTATTATAAACTTCGACGCCTAGAATTAAATCAACTTGAGCAGGTTTATCATAATCTGGATCTGCTAGTTGAAGCCCACAGAGATGTGGCCAGTCAGTTCGGTGCACAGGTTGTGACGGCAGCAAGTCTTTCAGATTTGAAAACACCAACGAATGTACAGAGTATGTGATGTTAGAGTTAACTGTTGATGTTATGCTATACTGTACAGATGCCTTAGCAGTGCCTGCCTTAATTTTACCAACAACTTCGACGGATACGTTTGCTTTTGTTTTTGGTAAATGTAGCAATTTAACAAGTGAAGATGATATAAAATTGGACTCAGAACCTTGATCCAGCAGGGCACGAACCTTGACGAGGGTTCCGTCAGGTGACTGTATAAGAATCATAGCAGTAGCTAATAAAACTGCAGGTGAATAATACCTATTGTGTACCATGTGAACACTTGTCTTTATTGGAGCATCATGAACTAAAGTGTTGGAAGCATGAGTAGTTGGAGAGGTGTTACTGACTTGGTGTATGAGCGAGTGATGTTTGTGGTTACACTGCTTGCAACGATACTCTGAAGGACAGCTTTCAACGGTGTGCCCAGACTTCAGACAATTTTCGCATAAATCTTTACGTTGGATAAACTTGATGCGATCATCAATGGATAATGATAGAAAACGTGGACAAGAGTATACCAAATGCTTTCGTTGACAGTATGGACAACCTCTCGAAGAAGATGCAAAATGATTCCGAACTGTAGTTTTGGTGTACCGCTGCGGAGGCGCGATCCTTTTAATAGTGCTTGTTTCATTATTCTTCAAGGTACTGAGTGTATGGAGTCTGCCTTCTAGGAATTGTTGTAGCGAAGAAAATGCAGGAACTTTTGTTGAAGAAGTGAGTGAAGTTTCCCAGTCCTTTCGTGTTGTACGATCTAGTTTAGAAGAAAGAAAATATACCAGCCAATCATCCCAGGTGCTCACTGGACGAGATAAATTCTGCAATGCTCTGACTGACTGATTGAAACTGTCTAAGACTCGACGGAGCTCAAGTGGAGATTCACCTTCCATTCCTTGCAACTTAACGAGAGAATGTAAGTTTGTATTTACTAGAATACGCTCATTATTGTATCGCTCCAACAGACTAGACCATGCAGATTCATAACACTGCGTTACACGATTTTGGTACCCTCTTAACTGCTAGCTGGAATAAATAGGTAATGATTCATAGATTAAATGTTCCAAACATATGTGGTATCCATCACGTCTAGTTTTCGAGGTAGGTGCTCTAGTTACGAAGTACGGATTTTATTAGATTTCTTTTAAATAGTTCATTTGTTAGGGGTTTTGACCTCTAACTAAATGTTAACTCACGAAATTTTTTTTAAAAAAATAGTTTTTAGTGAGTAAAATATGTTAAAAAAAAAGTTTCGTAAAATTGGTTGTGCGCTACCCCTAAAATAACCCCCTAAAAACAGAAAATTCTGTTTTTGGCTAATATCTCCTAAACGGCAGGTCCTACCACAAAATATTATTTACAAAGTTTGTAGATCATGCGATTATCTACAAAAAATGGTATTATGCATTTTCCCGTATGAATGACCATTCATGAGATATCGCCGTTTTAAAGATTTGAGATACTTATGTCCCCCCAATTCGCAACTTGTATAGGTAATCAGATGTTCGCTATATCCTCTTTTGGACCACGTTGCTAATATTTTCAGGGGTGATTCCTGGTTAGTTTTGGAGAAAAAAATTGTTCTAGAGAGGGGGCTATCCCCACTATCCACTAAGATACAGGGTGTTTACGAAAGAAAAAAAATTACTTTTTTAATATTTACTTTAACTTGAATAACTCCTAGACTAAGTATCGTAGAGCAACGTAATTGGGTTCGTCTTTTAGGTAATTGTGCATTCTTTTATATGATATTAAGAACAGAATCTTGAGTGACTCCGTTTACACGATATTTATGTTCAAAATATGACCAAAATGCTAAAATATTGGAATTTTTCTAAAAAAAAAAACGAAAAATATTGCGATTTTGATCACAGTTTTTAATTGCATATCTTTTAAACGGAGTCACTCAAGCTTCTGTTGCTCTACAATACTTAGTCTAGGAGTTATTCAAGTTTAAGTAAATATTAAAAAAATAATTTTTTTTGTTTTATCTTAGTGGATAATGGGGATAGCCCCCTCTCTAGAACAATTTTTTTCTCCAAAACTAACCAGGAATCACCCCTGAAAATATTAGCAACGTGGTCCAAAAGAGGATATAGCGAACATCTGATTACCTATACAAGTTGCGAATTAGGGGGACATAAGTATCTCAAATCTTTAAAACGGCGATATCTCATGAACGGTCATTCATACGGGAAAATGCATAATACCATTTTTTGTAGATAATCGCATGATCTACAAACTTTGTAAATAATATTTTGTGGTAGGACCTGCCGTTTAGGAGATATTAGCCAAAAACAGAATTTTCTGTTTTTAGGGGGTTATTTTAGGGGTAGCGTACAACCAATTTTACGAAACTTTTTTTTAACATATTTTACTCACTAAAAACTATTTTTTTAAAAAAAATTTCGTGAGTTAACATTTAGTTAGAGGTCAAAACCCCTAACAAATGAACTATTTAAAAGAAATCTAATAAAATCCGTACTTCGTAACTAGACCACCTACCTCGAAAACTAGACGTGATGGATACCACATATGTTTGGAACATTTAATCTATGACTCATTACCTATTTATTCCAGCTAGCAGTTAAGAGGGTACTCAATTTTTTTTTTCATTTGTAACGCAGTGTAATTGGTGCTTGTCACAGTCAAGTGCTTCAGAAGTTTTGATGCTTCACCAGTAATTGCAGCCTTAAGGTAATGCATCTTTTGTACATCACTTATGGAGCAATTGTTATGAATGAGTGAAACATATGTATCGTGGAAAGACGGCCATTCAAAGTATGACCCACTAAATGACGGTAAATCGATTTTGGGTAACTTTACTGAGAGATTGTGATGATTTACAGCAGTAGCATTAAGTAAAGAGGTATCATTTGCCGATGCTGACGGACTTAACTGATCTTGAAGCCACGATATAGCTTCCATGTACGAACATTCTGTAAGGGAGTAAATGTCTTGCTGGAATATTTCATCCGTTTCCTTTGTACTTGGTGGAGTTGTCTCATTGTAGTCGTCGTATGCAGTTACAAACTTACTCCAATAATCATCAATCAGCTTTATTCTGGCCTGAAGAAAGGAATCAGTGCGTTTATCCTTTGCTGTTTTTGCCGAATTAATTACAAACTTTGTGATTCTCTCGGATCTAGTGAGAATTTTAGTTTTGACCGTGTCGGTCATTTTGAGAATTTTAACTATGACTTTTGCTTGCAACAACTAAAACAAGTGAATAAAACAAAACGTAGTTCATACGAGCTTGACTGAATGTCCGAAAAGTCATCAAATAGTCCACTATTAAATATTAACCAAGTTAACTAACGATGATTTACAAATACACGCCGAATATATTTATGTTTCAATAAATAATAAAGTCAATCATTAGCAATTCAATTATAAATTATGTTCATAATAAAACCACGAATTAATTTCAAAGTTTATTTTGTTTGTGAAAAAAAAACACTCAATAGAACTTTTATATGGAAATAGTATTCAATCCCGTTCAAAACTATCCACACTTTCAATTGCTTTTGATCAAGTTAAAATTTGTTCCTGAAATTAGGCTAAATGTTTTTACCTGAATCTCATAATTTGCTCGTGAATTAGTGAGCGAAATTAAATGAATGTCTTCTTTCATACAATTTTATAAAAAAAAAAACTGTTATTATTTAATCTTATGATCCAAATTAAATAAAGTTCACTTTCATGATTCCGACACAAATTTATAAGGAACTGTTTCTATGTACTCTAAATGAATTTATTCAATATGAAAATGAATCACTGTACATCTGTACGGTTTTCTTTGTCACTTGCTAGCGGATCTGCGAATTCTGAGTAACTGAGAATAAGATGGTACTTACTGGAGCATTGTTTTAAAAAACGTCTTCACTTATTATCCGTTGTGTTGGACAGAACTCACCAGAATCCATCCGTTATGATGATTGTTGGAGTTGGCGATTTATATGTATTTTACCTTAGCACTTCGAGTTTGGTTACTGTACAACCGCGGGTTGACCACTATGCACTTCCCACAATTATCTTAACTTGTAGTTAAAAGAGGCACGGTTCCCAATTGGATCCGGCTCGAAGGACCAAAAATGTTGTCGATAATGTTGTTCCAAAATAACACCGTTAAGAAATTCGAACCCTAAACGTTTTTGGGGTCACTGATCACGAAAATCGAGGTCCCGCGGTTCTAAAACATGGGCATCACCCTTAAAAATGCGAAAAACACCCCTTTTTAGGGGTTTTTCGCGATTATTTCAATATTATTTGGACCAGCATGGTTTTCTTCCAGCTCGTTCCCGTAGGATGAGTAGTTTTAAGAGGAATCGCAGTTAAAAAATATATTTTTTTATTTAAAAAAGTAAATTTAGCAACAACCTCTAATCAACTCTATCATTTCTCTTCCTCTGCCACGCGTCTTTTCTCCTCTCTTCTTTCTGATAGATTTTAATGTGTTCGTCACAATGGCAGAACATCCTCTCTTCTGCCGGTGCGTCTGGGTGTGCCTCAAGGCTCGATAATGGGTCCTAAAACTTAATCCAATTAAATCCCAAGTATTGCTTATAAGCCATCGTCCTATATCCTCTGAATATACTCCTAAACTATTAGTAGGTGATGTTCCTATTCCTGTCGTTGATTGTGTCAAGAGCCTTGGGATATTTATTAATTGTAAGCTTTCCTGTTGTATATCATGTTTCCTTCATGCTGTCCCCAAGATATATGGTACCTTGCGAAAACTGTGGCTGTTCGCCGATCTGCTTTCACCTTCTATCCGTGCCAAGCTGGTGAAATCACTTATTCTGTCGCATTTTCTCTATGGCGCCCTTGTTTATTTGTCTCTTGATTCGTCCTGTCATCATCGACTCAGGTTCGCATTCAATGATTGTCTGAGATTTTTTTTTCACCTCCGTAGATCTGATAATGTGTCGTACGTGCAAAATTCACTACTGGGAAGTGGGATCTTGCATTGCACTGGCACTAACTCTTCTACATAAAAAGTTTTATTCTAAATGTCCTTGCAACCTCGCTGACTTCCTTATCCCCAGGCAGTCCTTGAGGTCATTCAAGCTGCTTATCCCTTTTCATCGTTCCTTGGTTGGTAGTCGTTCCTTCCCCTCCTCTTTCATGTGATTAGACTTTGGAATAGACTTCCTCTATCCATCCAAAAAATCAGCACAGCCACGATGTTCAAAAAGCAGGCATCTATTTTTTAGCTTCTCTTCCAGCTTCACAGTAGTACCACTACTCTACTGTCCTTACCTATTTCTTTCGTCTCTTCTTTCTTCTCTCTTACTTCTTTCAAATTCTTCGCTCTTCTATCTTAAGCTAGTTGTAAGAATTTAGGATTATTTACCATTTGTTAAATGTACTCTAAAAGATTGTAATCTTGTGTACTCTGCCAAATATGTATATAAATAAATAAATATTTCCTGCTGAAAAAATTACTGCCTTTTTGCAACACTATAAGGTATCTCTTCTCCAAGTTTGAGTTTCATTGAAATTTTTTTGTCAAAGAAAAATATTAAAAACCGCAAAACCGGGTTTCCGCCATTTTTGCGAACATTTTTAGGTTAGGATAAAAATGGTAAATACAAAAGTCCTATTTATACTGGATAATAGGTAAGCAGGTTTTTGCAAAAAAAAAAAAAATAAGGCCATTTTTGACATTTAATTGTAGGTAGTGTAATTATCGTAGAGCCTTGTTTAGGGCTTTAATTGTGGGTTCTGTTGATACCTACCTACAATATAAATATCATGCAAATATCTTAGTAACTTTTCGCGTAAATCGCAAAAATGTAAAAGTATATAGTACAGGATCCGTAGAAGAATGACCCTCACCGATCGAGTAACCGAATGAAATCAATTTTTATGAAAAGAAATATGCTAACAAAAGTAACGGTGATGGGTTTCCTAACGAAATATGTTCAAGGCTATATTTAATTGACAATTCAATAACCATAAATTTAACACTAATTGAAAGTAAGAAACCTATAGATTATGTAAACATAGGGCTGCCTACCTCTTTTCGTTCAAGGCTATAGGGTTGCCAGTTTTAGACAAGTGAATAAAAAGTAGCACCTTCGCTGATCGAGTAACCAAATAAATTATGTATCAAAACTAGCTGGTACCCGGTGCGCCTCGTTGCATCCATAAGCGAATAGTATGGCGTGCGCCAAAACAATTGGGAATCTCAAAATCGATGGGCAGTGAGAGTCTCGAATCTCACAACGAAAGTACCTTCATAAAGAAAAGTGTATCTTCGTTCATTTAAAAACCCAAATCACTTGCTCATTTATATCCACAATTGCAATTAAGTGGCCTCACTGCCACTCTTGTCGTGGTCAGATGCTACGAGGGAATATTTTTGCCCGTAAACGAATTTCGAAGAGGGAATTACAATGCACGTCCGCTTGCATTTTATCCATACACGAAATTTTAATGTGTGTGAAATTGTTCCGCCTGTGCTAATATTTCCAATTCTTTTGGTGCGCTTCCGTTTATTTTGCAGTTGGGTTAGGATACATTAAGGGTATTTTTTTGGTATTTTTGATTCCGAATAATATCGATGATATCGATTGGAATTTGGCCATTTAAAACGTCCATAAGTTGACTTTTTCAATAGTGTCCCATAGATATGATGCTTTCAAGCATGCGTTTAGCTCATTTGCAGGATTTAACCAAAGTATAACAGGCAAAGTTAATCGGAAATCCCCTTTTTCCTCGGAAATCTTCTATTCCAATTTTCTATAGGCCATGGGGCATTCGCCCCAAAATAATAATTTTGCACAGATGTGGCAATCCGGGAGTTTTTACTGATGTTACATATGTAGGTGCTTCTATTTGGTTCAAATTCAATAGGAACTTGGGTCTGAATACATTAAATATCCACCATCAAGTAGCGTTGATGCAATTCCGGATGATGTCACTGCAAGTGTCATTCTGCATTCGAATCGACGCCAAAATTAAATTGATAACGATTGTTTTGCCTGTACCGCCTGGAGCATATATAGAGAAAAATCCCACTTTTCTTTTGGTTATATGTACGTGGCAGAATTTTGGCGTTACATTTTTTTTTACCAACAACTAATTGTGTTGTTTGAGTTTCCACGAAAAGTCTTAACTGAATTATACATACGTTGAATTGCTCACACCAAGTCTCGGTCTTGCACAGCATTATACCTCTTGTCAGTATTAAAGCTTCATCGAAAATTTCGTCAGAGTAATCGCAGTTGCGTCTGCGTATATAGCGGCCTACAGACGACAAACTTGGTTGACAACAAAGTTGGCATCATGAATCATACAGACACTCCAACTTGATTGTCAACATCCGTGCAAACATCAACGAAGTGTAAGGTCCAAATTACTTTTTTCGAAGTTCTCAACACCTACAGACGTAAAGCGGCCTACAGACGACAAACTTGGTTGACAACCAAGTTACCATCATGAAATGTACAGACATTCCAATTCGATTGCCAACATTCGTGCAAACATCATTTCCGTTTAAAATTTCATGCTGTTAACTTGGAAGTTAATTTAGCATTTGAATTCGATATTATTTTTTTAAAAATGAGTGTTGAATTATTTACATATATAATTATTGACGAGTGCTTAGAAGATGAAATAAAAGTAGTTAAAAAGGAGAATATGGTGTAAAGACTGGCATATGAAGAGACTGCATTTTCCCATATAAATCTGATGACTGAACTTTCGATAAGTGCACCAGAAGACTTAAAAAACATTTTGCGTAGGACGATGCGTTTCCCCTCGAAAAAAATTTGATGAAGACATAATCTATCAAACGAAGAACTTGTATTTAACTATAGACTATCTCGTGCACGAAGGATTGTTGAGAATGCTTTGTTTTCGAGTTTTATTAAACAAGCTAAATCTTAGTCCACAGAAGACTACAATAATAACATTAGCTGTTTGTTATCTGCATAACTTTTTTTAATTCTGTCCGAAAGCAGGTGCGAATGTTGTTTATTTTGCGTTTGGTTCGAATTCTTTATATTTTTCAAGAAGTTTTTCCCAAGCCACTTTTTCTAAATATTTGTCTTTAAAAACATTTGATTTTACTTTCCATTGCTCCGGTAATTGTTTAAATATTTGGAAAAACTCTCTCCAAAATTCGTTATTTTCTGTAATTTTCAGTTTACAATTCTCAACGAATCCACGAAGTGCACAGTACAAAAAATTGTTTCAAATAATGTTCGCCTGCTAAGTTCGCAACACTACTACAAACATACAACATGGTTGCCAACTTCTACTGAAAATCAAAATTTTTTGATTTCATTCCAACCGCTTGACCAACTTCAATTTAAAGTTGTCAACCAATCCACACACTTTCAATTCTAACACCAACATCAAATCTTGCCAACCAGGTTGGCAACCATGTTTGTCGTGTGTAGGCCGCTTAACACTTTGTCGCTGACGCTAAAGACATAAAACATGGTTGCCAACTTCTCCTAAAAATCAAAAATTTTTGATTTCATTCCAGCCGTCGACAAACTTCGATTTTAAGTTGTTAACCAGCCTACACACTTTCTGTTGAGCAGAGTTCTGTTGACGAGGAATAATTTAGACGGGTTTAAATGTTTAAATATTTTAATATAATATATAACAAGATGTTATAATCATGAAAACTGAATTACAATTGACAACTAATATTGTTTTTTCTCTAATGCGGGTTTTACCCCGCCTACCTCTGTTTACATTTATATTATTGTATAAATATCGATAGGAAGTATTTGTTCCCAATGCTAAATTCCAACACCTTCCCTGAACGAATATTCCTCCTTCTTAATACCTCTTATGTTTACTCAATCAATCCTTCAGGCCAAATCTAGCTGAAAAGATTTCTTGTTTCGCACTGACAACTCCTTTAGTTAATATATCGGCTAACATCTCGTTTGTTGGTAAATACTTTAATTTGATTTGACCACAATCAACCTTTTCGCGGATAAATTCTGTCTTCACCTCAACGTGCTTCGTACGGGCTGAATATGAATTGTTTGTGGCTATTTGTATTGCGCTTTTGTTGTCACAATGCAGGGTCAAACATTTTGATGCATTTGGTAGCAACTCGGATTCCAGGCGCTTTAACCAAATCGATTCTTGAATTGCAGAGGTCATGGACATGAACTCGGCTTCTGTGAGAGCGCTATTGTTGGCTGACGCTTAGTTGTCCATGAGACTGCTCCGCCTTGCATGATGAAGACGTATCCAGTTGTAGATCTTCGTTGATCTGGATCAGTGGCCCAGTCTGCATCACAATAACCTTCTAGCTCCTGCAGTTCGCTGGCGTAGACTAGCCTTTTGAATTTTGTCCCCTTCAGGTATCGTAGAATCCGTTTAACAGCAGCCCAATGTGCCTTTCCTGGGTTGTTACAATAACGACTATGTAAATTTACAGCGTAGCATATATCTGGGCGGGTGACTTGCGCCAAGAAAAGTAAGCTTCCGATGGCTTGCATGTATGGCATTTTTGACATGCGCTCCTGTTCAGTTGGGTCCGTGGGACACATTTTTTCTGATATCTTTTGGTTACGGTCAATTGGTGTAGATATAGGATTACAATCATCCATTTCAAACCTATTTAGAATTTCATTGATGTATTGAGTTTGGTCCATTTCGATTGTACCTTTGGAGTGGTCATGAGTAACTCGAATCCCTAGAATAGATGAAGCATTCCCCATATCCTTCATTCGAAAATTTTTTGACAGCTCATCTTTCACCTGTTTTTCGAGAGATTCGTCATTACAAAAAATCAATACATCGTCCACATAAATCGCAACGAATAACATTAGTTTACCATCTGTGAGGTAGTAAACGCACTGGTCGACATTACTTCGTTTTAACCCAAAATCAAGTAAAACTTTATTTAGCTTCTCATTCCATACTCGGCTGGATTGCTTTAGACCATAAAGTGATTTTCGCAATTTGCAAACTCTTCCAGATCCGTCATCAAATGCCTCCGGTTGAGACATGTAAATTTCTTCCTTCAGTTCTCCATTTAAAAAAGCGGTAACAGCGTCCTGAGAAATCGTATTGACGTGTATCTTACCACAGGTGCAAAAGTTTCTTGGTAGTCAATACCTTGTACTTGTGTATAGCCTTTAACGACTAAACGAGCTTTATGTCGAAAAACTTTACCGTTTGTATCACGCTTGGTTTTAAATACCCATTTGCATGGGATAGACTTCTTATTTTTGGGTGGTTCAACCAACTCCCATGTTTTATTCTCTATTAATGCGTTGAATTCTTCTTGCATTGCGAAATGCCACAATTTCGCTTCCTTGCTTGAGAGGGCTTCCTTTAAACTTATTGGATCCACCGAAATCATGTTGGCAGTACAAAGGTTGTAATTTGGTTTTGTCTGCTGTGCAGCGATACGACTTGACCGTCGTAGCTCAATTGGAGCTTCAATTACTTCACCTTCATGATATACTTCATTCTCTGAACTTGAGCTTTCACGATTCTGAACATGGCTGGGTTGATAACTGCTTTCAGGATTCTGAACAGAGCCAGGTCTTTCAGGATTCTGAACAGAGCTGGGTCTTTCAGGATTCTGGACACTGATGAGTTGATGACCAATGGTTTCTAACTCTTCTTCAGTAACCTTCCCTGAGTTGGAAATGCTGGCGCCTTCTTTAAATTTGATCGACTCGTGATTGTTGAAGACATCTTCATTGAAAATGACATCTCTCCTTTCAACCACTTTTCTCTCTTCGGAATCGAAAAGACGATAAGCTTTTGCGGTCAAGGAGTAACCTACAAAAATATATTTTTTTCCTCTCGGACGAAATTTACGAGTCTCTGTTTTAATTAAAGCATAAGCTTGACACCCGAAAATGCGGAAATGATGGACTTGTGGTTTTCTGCCACACCATATCTCATAAGGTGTTTTGTTTTCTAAAATTTTTGTGGTTGAGCGATTGCGAATATGGACCGCAGTATTCACCGCTTCAGCCCACAGGGCTTCTTCAGCACCAGCATGTATAATCATGCTCCGCGCCATTTCAATCAGTGTGCGATTGATGCGTTCCGCCACGCCGTTTTGTTGTGGAGTATAAGGTACGGATAATTGTCTCTTAATTCCACTTTCTTCTAAATATTTATTAAAATTATTATTTATATATTCGGTACCATTGTCGCTCCGAATAGCCTTAATTTTCCTTCCTGTCTGACATTCTACAAGATTTTTAAATATGTATAATGAATTTATTAAATACCTCATCTTTAGATTTTATAAAATATACAAAAATTCTTCTAGACTTGTCATCAATAAACGTCACCATGTAGCGTGCACCTCCAATTGTTGGTTTATTCATAGGGCCGCATACGTCTGTATGAATTAAATCCAACAAATTTCTCGCACGATTCTCACTTTTTTTCGGAAAGGGCTTAGCACAGATTTTACTTTTCATGCATGTTGTGCATCTGACATTTTCCGGAATGTTTTTCAAGTCTAATCCATTCACTATATGTTTGCTAGCTAGTTCCTTGAGGGTTTTGAAATTTAAATGGCCATATCTGTTATGCCACTTCATTACATTATCAGTCGATAAGTAACAGCAAGAGTTATTTGGTGCAGTGTAAAAAAATAAATTATTAACTCTTTGCCCAACTAATATTTCCTTGCCAGAGCGACCTTTTATAACGGCAGTGTTCTTTTTAAACTTGACCTCAAATCCGCTTCTAGTGGCCTTGCTCACAGAAATAAAATTTCCAATTATTGAGGGGACATATAGTACATTTTTCAATTTGATAGGGACCTTACCTTGAATTATTACTTCTCCAGTCCCAAAAGCTTCAATGAATTTATCGCTTGCAAGAATGATCTTCTCTTTATGTTCACGGAACGTACTAAACATTTTTCGATCACAACACATGTGAGACGTAGCTCCGCTATCAATACACCAAGTATTTTTGTTTGAATTATAACGGCCAAACGCGGGGTTGATCTCTTGACTGCCAAGTTTTCTTTGACCTGCAGTCTGAAGAGTAATGTCCTCTTTTACCACACTTATAGCACTTGACTTTTGCAAGCACAGATTTTTTGTTCCTATTGTTTGAGTTGGAACTTGCTCCAAATGCATGTTGAGATGTTGTCGCTTCTTCTGCTGACACCGAATGCTGTCTTCGATCTCCTTCTTCAAGCAATTTGATTTTTAAATTATCAAATTTTGGTAATTCATCCCTTGTTTCCATTGCAATTACAAAGTTTTCGAACTCCTTTGGTAGACTTGATAGCATCATTATTGTCAAAAGTTCGTCATTTATTTCTATGTCAACTTCTCCGCAACACTGGTAAAATCTGTGCTGTTGCATAATAGTTGACTCAGACATGCGAAGATTTAATAATTTTTTGTATAGGGCCACCTTTCTAATAGGGCCACTTGGTTGATGTATGGCTTTCAATTTATTCCACGCATCCACATTTTTTAATGTAATTAAGTTGTGAGGACTTTAAACAAAGCATTATGGTTGCTAGCGCTTTCTCATTTTCCACGCCCCATTTTGCTATTTTATCAGCATCGCCGACTGGCATATCCTCGTTTCCATTTGCAATGGACCAAAGCTCGGAGTGTATGAGGACGCATTTCATCTGGACACTCCAGGTATCATAATTACTCTCGCCAAGTTTCTCTATTTGATATAGAGAAGAACTCATTTTTCTTTTTTTTTCTTTTCAATTTATTATCACGGACACACACGTGAATTCTGGGCCCATAACCTGTTGAGCAGAGTTCTGTTGAGCAGAGTCCTTGACGAGGAATAATTTAGACGGGTTTAAATGTTTAAATATTTTAATATAATATATAACTTCTTCTTCTTCTTTAACGGCTCTACAACCGGGATCCGGTCCTGGCCTCGAGCAACTGTTCTCTCCACCGGTCCCGATTCTGAGCCGATGTCATCCAGTTTGGCATCCCTAAACTCAGAGCGTCCTGGTCCACGCCATCCTTCCAGCAAAGGTTGGGCCTCCCTCGCTGTCGCACCCCATAGGTCTTACCGCAGAGAACTTTCCGAGCAGGCTCATCTTCACTCATACGAGCTAGATGCCCTGCCCACCGGAGCCTACCGAGCTTTATTTTCTTCACAACATCTATGTCGCGATAGCGCTCGTAGATCTCGTCATTGTAGAGTCTCCGGAATCGTCCTTCCTCACATACGGGGCCAACAATCCTCCGAAGTATTTTCCTCTCAAACACGCCCAAGAGGTATGCATATGTGAGAACGGGTAAGACCATCGTCTTATATAGTACAAGTTTAGACGTTATGGTTAGATATTTGGATTTGAAGAGCCTTGACAGACTATAGTAGGCTTTGTTGGCTTTTAGCAGTCGTGCGCGTATTTCTAGTTCCATGCTATTGTCGGCTGCTACTATTGACCCAAGGTAGGTAAATGATTTTACCACGTCAAACTCGTGTTCCGCTACCTTGATTGTGGGACCAATGTTAGGTGTTCTTCCAGACGAGGCCACCATGTACTTTGTTTTGCTTTCGTTAATGTGCAGTCCCAGATTTCCTGCCGCTTGCTCAATCTGAGTGAAAGCTTCTTGTACAGCTGTTGTTGTTCTTCCAATGATGTCAATGTCGTCTGCGTAAGCCAGTAATTGGGTGGACTTGTGGAGGATTGTACCCCTTGATGTCACGCCCGAATCTCGGATCACTTTCTCCAACGCCAGGTTGAAAAGGAGGCAGGCCAGACCGTCCCCTTGTCGGAGTCCATTATAGATGTTGATTGGTGTGGACAGTGTTCCGGATACCTTTACTTGGCTTGACACATTGATCATGGTCAGCCTACATAGTCTTGTCAGTTTGTTGGGGATGCCGAATTCTCTCATGGCTTTGTAGAGTTCTACCCTGGCTATGCTATCATAGGCGGCTTTAAAGTCTATGAAGAGGTGTTGAATTGAGTTTTGAAACTCTAGACATTTTTCCATAGCCTGCCTAAAGGTGAAAATCTGATCAGTCGTTGATTTGCCTGGGCTGAAGCCACACTGGTAATGGCCTATGATGTTTCTGGCGTATGGGGCCATCCTGTTTTGTAGGATAGCGGAGAATATCTTATACACGGTACTCAACAACGTTATACCGCGATAATTAGTGCACGCTGTGATATCTCCTTTTCTGAGTACCGGACAGAGGATGCCTTTTCTCCAGTCTTCTGGCATCACTTCCTGCTCCCATACTTGCACAATTAATTCATGAATCGCTTGGTGTAATGTAGGCCCTCCATATTTAACCAGCTCCGCTGCGATGCCGTCTGCACCCGAGGCCTTGGTGTTTTTGAGCCTGCTGATGGCTCTGCTAACTTCTTCTATGCTTGGTGGCGGCAGCATAGCATTGTCATCAGATATTGGTGGAGCCTCCGAATCCTCAGTTAGCTCGCCATTTAGCAATTCATGAAAGTGCTCTTCCCATCGCTCCAAGATGCCTTTAGGATCGGTGATCAGATTACCTTCTTTGTCCTTGCAGTATGTACAACGTGGTGTGAATTGCGTCATACTGTGGACTCTTTGGTAGAACTCCCGCGCCTGGTGCGGCCGTCGTTCTCTGTATTGTTCTAGCTCACAGACGAGATTTTTTTCCCAGGCTTCCTTTTTCCGTTTGTGAATTCTCTTTTCTTCTTTTCTGAGCTCTTTATAATTCTCTTCGCGTGCCCGTGTTCTCTGAGACTGCTGCATGGCTCGGTACGCAGCATTCTTACGTTCAGTTGCCAGCTTGCATTCATTATCGAACCAGTCGTTCCGATCTTTACGACTTCTGCCTAAGATGGAATCAGCAGTACTAATGACAGTATTTTTAAGGCGGGTCCAGTTCTCTTCAACGCCCGGCATCTCATCCCCAGGACTTAGGGCGAGTTCTAATGCATGACCGTAGCTGTTTCTGGCCATTTCATTGCGTAGTGCAGCTGTGTTGATTCGAGCCTGATCAGCGGATACAAAGATTTTCAGCGTTGTAATGCGCTCTCGGAGCACCATACCAACAAGATAGTGATCCGAGTCGAAGTTGGCACCTCGGTACGTTCGTACCGTCATCAGACCCGAAAGGTGGCGGCGGTCTATCAACACATGATCTATTTGGTTGCGAGTGGCTCCATCAGGAGATACCCAGGTGGCTTTATGGATATGTTTAAGCGCAAATCTAGTACTTGCAACGACCAAGTTCTTACTTGCTGCCATCTCTACAACTCGCTGTCCATTGTCATTAGTGTTTTCATGCAAGCTGTGGTTGCCGACATGTTGCCTGTATATGGGCTCCCGGCCTACTTTGGCGTTCAGATCTCCTAGTATGATTTTTACATCATACCTAGGGCAGGCATTAAGTTCCCGTTCAACTAATTCGAAGAATTCTTCTTTATCATCATCCGGGGACTCTTCTGTAGGTGCGTGAACGTTTATGAGGCTGATGTTCTTAAATTTACCTCGCACACGAAGGGAGCATAGCCTTTCGTTTATTGCTTTAAAGCCGATAATGGTAGGCTTCATTCTTTTGCTAACCATAAAACCTACTCCTAGAACATGGTGTTTTGTATGACAGCTGTAATATACGTCATACTCAGGTTTTTGCAAAACACCATTCCCTGTCCATCTCATCTCCTGAATGGCGGTAATGTCAGCTTTATACTTTGACAGGGTATCGGCTAGATGTTTTGAAGCTCGAGTTCTGTACAGAGTTCGAACGTTCCATGAAAAAATTCGTAAATCGTTTTGCCTTTTTCGTTGCCGTGGTCGTCGTCGTTTATTCCAGTATCCGAGGCATGTTGCTCGTTCCGTAATAATTGTTTTTTACGGGTGAGGTTATTAGCCTCACGCCAACCTTACTTCGAAGGGACTAGCCCGATCATATTAGCCTATCCTCTCTCATAGAATAGTTACCAGTGGCCACCGCTAGGAGGTTATGATCGCACTTCCATCAGTCCGAAATAGTTACGGCACGTGCATGTTATGCTACATGTTATTATTATTATTATTATTATTTATTAAAATTCACTAGTACATAAAGATAATTACAATCTTAACACGCTATATCACGTATGTACATCAAAAAAATGGATAAAAGTTTATATAAATCAAAATAAAAAACAAAAATTAAACTAAAAATTGGCTTAATATTAAGATACGTTACATAAGATAAAGAGAGAGAGAGAAAAGAAAAAAAGAAAGGAAGAAATGTTAAAGAGAAAAAACTAAAACTAATTTGATGGAAGATTATTGACTTGTAAGGTAATTAGATACAAGCTTCCTGAACACATTCATAGACCTCGCACTCTGAATGGCGTGTGGCAAATTGTTCCACATGCGAAGACAGTGAACAAAAAAGGACCTTTGCCCAACAAGGTGATGGACTCTGAGCGGGATAAAAAGTATTTTCCTAGTTGTACGACCGCGATGAAGATACTCGAGGAGGTAGGACGGACGTTCAAAGCGCTGAAGTTTATAGATGAATAATACTGCCTTGAGGGAAAGGTATTGGTCGAACGTGCAACCCAGGATAGAAGAGCCGTAAGGGCTTATATGGTCAAATCTGCGGAGGTTATACACAAACCTGGTACAATCATTAAAGGCAACGTTAAGTTTGGCCCGGCATGATGCATCTGGGGACGGAAAGACTGAGCTAGCGTAAGTAAAGTGAGGCAGCACTAAGGATTTGATAAGCTTTGACCGCACACTTGCAGGCAGAATGGACGCGAACAGCCAGAGGCGGCGCAAATTACCGTATATTTTGGATAAAGTATGATCGGTTTGATCACAGCAGGTTAGTTGTGTATTCAGGTAAACACCTAGGTTCTTGACTCGTGGCTGGTAGGGTAAGGTTGTATGCATAAGAGTAATAGGCGGTAAATACGAGGTGTCTAGCTCACTCCTGTACATTGCGATGCATGTAGACTTGGCGGCATTTAGATGTAACTGATTTGTTAATGACCATTGATATACTCGTTCGAGGTCAGCATTGATGTTGTAGACACAGTTTTCCACTAACCCAAGGGGACTATATGAATAAAGCTGAACATCATCCGCATACATGTGGAGTTTGCAATCCTTGACAGAATTACAGATATCATTAATGTAGATGCTGAAAAGTAATGGCCCTAGAATGGAGCCTTGCGGCACCCCACATGTAATTGGTGATGGATCAGAGATAGAATCTTGAAACCATACCATTTGGGAACGATTACTTAAGTAATTCCGAATTAAGGAGATCGCTGAGGGGGAGAAACCCATATAGTTTGATAATTTAGTTTCGAGAAGCTTATGGTTGACACTATCAAATGCCTTGCTGAAGTCGAGAAGCACCAGAAATGCAATTTTATCACCATCAAGAGCCATACGAAGGTCAGTAGTTACCTTTAGCAGCGCAGTTTCACAGCTACTGCTTTTCCGGAAGCCGGACTGTGTACTTGACAGCAAAGACCACATTTCACAGTGGGCTTGGATTTGCCATGACATTAATTTCTCAAGTACTTTGCCTAAGAAACATAGGGTACTGATGGGACGATAATCAGAGGGGTTTTTCGGGGATTTGCATTTGGGTAAGGCAATTACTTTCGCTTTTTTCCATTGACTTGGAAAATATGATTTTGTGAGGCAGTTATTAAAAATGTGTGTAAGATAGGGGAAGATCACAGGAAAAATGCACTTAAGGAAGGTTGGCGGAAGATCATCAAGTCCAACAGAATCCGACTTTATGGAGTAAAAAGCTTTGTGAACTTCAGAGTAATCCACATTGCGAAAACTGAAGTGCCTAAGATTGCCATCAATTATTCTCGAGCAGGAATTGTCACTGGTATTGTTGACAACCGTGGTAAAATAGTTGTTTAGTTCGTTTGCTGTGAGACTACTCTGGGCTGCACAGTCATCACCATGAACCCCAAGTTTCTTTACGTTAGCCCAAAATTTCTTCGAGGGTAGGGATGGACTGAGTTTAGCTGAAAAGAACTTCAGTTTAGCTTTGCGTATAGTCGAAGTGACTACATTCCTGACAGCTGTGTAAGCTCTACGGTTGGCTTCAGTTTTATTTCTCTTATATCTTCTAAACAAGTATTCTCTCTCAGATATAAGACGTTTTATTTGAGGGGAGAGCCAAGGTGAGGTAGAGGGAAGTATGCGTTTAACTTTGATTGGGGCAAACGATTCGAGAAGGTGCTTGCACAGAAGGCTAAAGTGTGCTACTTGGTCGTCAACGTCATGAAACCAGAAAACATTGTCCCAAGAAAGTACGGAGCATTCATGTAACAGATCAGGAGTGTTAATGGCCTTATAATCACGGTAGGAAAGAGTTTTATTCTCACTGCTTTCAATTGCGAAGTTGAGGGAAAGATATAGGATGTCATGATCAAGATAACTTGGGGGGCTGATCTGATTGTGAAATAAGACATTCCCTCTATCCGACACGAAAAATATGTCCAGTAAGGATGGATTAGAGGTGTTACAGTACGTTGGAAGTTGATTGATTGGTTTCAGGTCAAAAGTTTTGAAAAAGGTTAGGAAATTATTGCGCAGAGAGCTGTATGATAAGATATTGACGTTAAAATCTCCTCCAACAATGATGCTATCATAATTGTGAGTTGCTTCGGAGAGCCACATTTCTAGTTCACTGGCTACAGGTAACGAGAATGTGCGAGGAGGACAGTAAACCACGGTCGCAAGGCATTTTCTAACACCACACACAATTTCAAGGCTAAGGAATTCCAGAGCATTGGATATAGATTCTTTTACCTTGAAACAGCGGAGACCTTTTTTAACATAAACAGCGACGCCGCCACCAGGACGATCCTTCCGATCGTTTCTAAATAAACTGTACCCATCGATTGATACAGATATTGAAGGAACATGATCGCGAAGTGAAGCTTCGGACACTAACAAGACATGGATGTTGGACCCAAAAAAAATTTCGCGCAGTTCATCAATTTTATTACGTAGGCTTCTCGCATTGATGTGACAAAAATTTAATCCATGAGCCCTATTTTGAAATATGTTGAGCAAAGTTCTAATTTTGTTCATGTCAAAAAGGTAAGGTTTTACTACCTAGGTCGCCAGTGCGAGGTGGCAGAAAGTGTAAAGGATGCGCGATGTTTGAAAAATGAAATTCTAAGACGAAGCAATAATAATCCATCATTACAAAAAAGAAAACTGAAAAAGTATAAAAAAATGAAAACGAAAAGAAAAGACAAAAGAATGGAAAAAAGAAAAATATAAAAAAAGAAAAAAAACCGTGACTACTAATCATTACAATAATTAAAAATAATTCAAAAGAAATTTTGAAAAATCAAGAGAAATAAAAACAAAAGAGAAAAAAAACAAAAATAAAATAAAAATAAAAGTTTGCCGACGCACGCTAAAGTTCCCGGTGATGAGTTGACTGCTCCAAAATCTTTGATGCTATGTTATTCCCCTATATAATATATAACAAGATGTTATAATCATGAAAACTGAATTACAATTGACAACTAATATTGTTTTTTCTCTAATGCGGGTTTTACCCCGCCTACCTCTGTTTACATTTATATTATTGTATAAATATCGATAGGAAGTATTTGTTCCCAATGCTAAATTCCAACACTTTCAATTCTGACCCCAACACCAAATGTTGTCACCTTTGTTGGCAACCAAGTTTGTCGTGTGTAGGGTGTTTAAACACACTTCACACCATGGTTTCACACTATGAATTAATACGTTCAATTGGCAACGTTTGGGCGAACTTTTAAAATATTTAACGGCATGATAACAAGTAATTTTTCCGTAGCAAATATGAAATAAAAAATATGTCCCATGCAGGGTACCACAGCTCAAAGGTACCACAGCTCAAAGAGAAAAAGCGATGAACATCCGATTATTGAATTTGTCTTTCTGGTTTCGAGACCTTTTATTTAAGCCATACATTGCTAAAATCAGGCACACGCAGCCAAAGCTCCTTCAATCCAAGTTCAGAGAACCGCGTCCTTCGCGAGAAATCTGCTTTTTTCATCAAAATTGTACTGCGACTATCCGTAAATCACCTCTGATCGATCGTAAACTTTGGGAATCATATTTTTTTCGAAAAATGCCAGAACAAAATGGATCTGAGTTCTTTAGCAGCAGTAATTTGAAGAGTACCTCCCATACAAAAGTTTCGGATTTTGCTATATCAGTACACTACAGCTACTCGAAGGATTTGAGATAGAGGTATAAATTATAGCCTGCAGATTTTCATCAACCCCATACGCGCAACAAGTTTTGATCGGCCGCCCAGCTCACAATCGATAGTTTTGGTTGTACATCCGCACTTCGATGAACCCCCAATTTCATCGTGTAAGGAGGCCTTAGCACCACGCATATACAAAAGATCGTCTCAACCACCAGCCGTGATAAGAGATCCATTTTATACAAATTTAAGAACCTATTTCTACCGTTTCTGCCGTTTTTACTGTTTCAATACTGGTTAGGGGAAATTTAAGAGAAATTTCCTACATTTCAGAATGTGGTAAAACTTCTTTCTTTCTATGTAGCTCCGTATTATCGTTACGATATCATGCAGGCTTGATATTAGATTTTCACCTGCTTGTACAATGTTATCTTTGCCGTAGATTTGTTGCTTTTTAGTTTTTTCACTGCGTCCTGTGCATCTTCTGATGTAGGCAGTGTTCTATCTCCCACTATTTCTTTTTCTAGTTTTATGTTTTATGCTATGGTTTGTTCCTCATCGGGGCTAGCAGTTGTCTAAAATGCTCAAACTAGTTAGAACTAGTTATGAAACTAATTAGAACTAGTTTTTTGGTGCTATTTCGGGGTCGCTTTGCGCTGGCCCATATTCCGAGGTGTTGGAGAGAGGCTAGGGTAGTAGGGGGCGCCCCAATAACCCGGTAATCGTGATCGACGCACTTCTTGCCGACCTGAATAGCCGGGGATTTAAAGCACAAGCCTATGCAGATGATATCATCTTAGTGATTAGCGGCGGTCATGATAGCACCGTTTCAGACCTCTTGCGAGCCGCTTTGTCCTATGTGCATAGCTGGTGCCCTAGCAAGAACTTTGGTATTAACCCACAAAAAACTATCATCATACCATTTACTTCCCAGTGGAGAATTTACGAATTAATGAAATCGGAATGCAGTATAACTTTGTAGGTATTGGAAGCAATGTAAATCGATGGCTATTGGAAGGAATGGTATTGCAAAGTGTCATGCATAAGTAACATGCACACTTTTCGCTTTGTTCATTATGGAGGAAAAATGCTGAAGGCGCTCGTAAAATAGCATGATGTAATAATGATCTGCCTTCGGTCGTCCCTCTCCCACCCTTTTCTTTTGAAGCCCAGTTCTTGGATGGCATGGTAAGGTGGCTTTTATGCCTTCATATTGGAAGGTATGGTATTTCAAAAGGTGGCTTCAAATTGGAATGAATTGTATTGCAATAGATAGCCGTTATGCCTTCGACCCTAGGACATCGCAATGTTAAAAGAAGGGATGATTCGATCTAGAAAGTAGACATTATCTATTCGAAGGAAAGTGTGCAGAATCGAATCTGGGAGGCTTCCATTCCCTAATGGGTAATAGGTAATTACATCTCTCCATATTTGTCGCCAATTTGTAGGAAAAAGTTGGGGCCTCAAACCTAGGTCAATGATGGGTCAAGACCAAACAAAAAGGTGCTATGATTAAGCTGGCCAGGGTGCAAAGATTGGCCTGTCTTGGTATCACAGCAAGGATCTGTTCGACTGCCGCTATTGAGGCCCTACTGAACCTCTCTCCGATACACCTAGTAGTAAAAAAGGAGCCTCCGGCGGGGGCGCTGCGTCTAAGGGAGCTATTCTCCTTTAAGCCAGGAGACCTTCTGAATCATATATGGAACCTCAAGGAGCTAAACGTGGAGCCAATGATATCATTGTCCGATACCATTCCCGCTACTCTCGACTTTGACAAACCTATTACAAGGTATTCGCCATCCAGGTGTGTGCTCAGACTTGTATTAATAGACCTCCAAATAGCTCTAACATTGTTATTTTCTCAGAGAGTCGGGCAGCTTGACTTGTTGGCCAATAAATCTCACAGAGTGTCATCAAAGACTGTCCTGGATTGTCTCCTATCTTTGAAATCCCTCAGCAAGAACAACAGTGTTACGCTGATGTGAATTCTGGACCACAAAGGTCACATTGGTAATGAAATTTCCAACAGCCTGGCTAGAGTAGGGGCAAACTCATCATCGTCCGGTCCGGAACCTTTCTGTTGCAAGCTGCCACGTAATAACGGCCTTCAAAAACTGGCTCGACCAGCTTTTTCTTCATAGATGGACAAAGACCTAGGGTGCTCATCAAAATCGATAAAGCTAAAGCGGGAAAACTTCAAAATCTCAAGAGATGGGAGGTAAAAGTAATAGCGGAGCTCCTGACGGGCCACTGTTCGCTTAACTACCATCTAAACAAAATAGGACAGGTAGCCGACTGTAGCTGTCAGTTGTGCGGGGCAGCTCCCGAATCTGCGGAGCACTTGTTGTGCGACGGTGCGGCTACAGCGAGGAAGAGATTGAACTTTCCCATGCGTCTTCCCTACTCAGGGAGATTTGGGGCAGGAACCCTATATCAGTTTTAAGCTATTTTGGAAGCTTTAATTTTGATGTTTTTTAAAGACGGGGATGGCACAATAGACCAAACAAAATAGGTCGTACTTGTACTTGTACTACGTGTACATGTCGTAAATCATTCACGATATTCTCCAAAGTTTCATAACCCATCCACATTTGCCTAATCAGCAAATAATTTTTACTGTTTTAGTAATAATTTTCCCAATTTAGCTTAACCCATTTCGATTATAAATAATTTTCTTAATCTATTTGCAAATAATAATTGATGCAAGATAAGAAATGTTGTCGGGTTTAAGGCGTACTTACGTGGATGTTATCTTCTATTGCCATATGGAATTTGCTAAATATGGCTTAAGATCTCAATGAGGAAACATCAACAAAATTAAAAAAAAACTGAGTATCACAATTTAAATATTTCAGAAGCCCTAATCGTGATAAAAACTGGATTATTTCATATAAAAGCCGTCCCAGTACATCCATCAGGTAGTTTCATTTGAATTTACCTGAAAAGTTATTCTACGCTCTAGAATGAAGACAACGTTTCTTGTTTGTGCAGTCAGTATTTGCATAGTTGGAGTCTACTGTCAATCCGAGGCATTAAAGAACGATCTACAGGAGTTTGTTCCACTTATACCAAAGGAGAAACTTGGTGTTATTGCAGCCATACACTATGTGTTCGATCGGAAATTTAGAAAGGCTATTACGTTTGTCAGAGGAAATGGGTTTTCACCTGTTTGGGATAAAACGATGCGGAATAGAGAATTCCGTGATATTGTTGACTATTTAAATAGTGCTGGTCTTGATACTCCTAATATTCTTGACAATATCGCATCGAAGTTAAATCTGTCGTACTATCCAAGAAAAATTAATGCTGGTAAGTAAAATAGGTGAAAACATTTTGAAAAATGCTATATTTACATATGCAGGACAATGTGGAGCTCCAAGAACATTGATGACTTTCACTGATGAAGCTATTGCTGCTCTTCCACGGGAGCGTTTTTCCAACTTAATTAAAAGTAAACTTCAGACAAGCCGAGACTTTAAGACATTGTATCTTGCTCTTGTTGATAAGGAATTTGATAAACGCTTGAATCGCTTCTATGTAAGTTGATTGATATCATTTGGAAGTGGAAGAACTTTTAAATAAAGCATTTTTTCTCTTTGTAGACCTCAGCTGATATGGCTTCGAGTTTTAAAACATTATCCTCTAATCATATTAACCTGCAGCAATTGATTACTTCTTTAAAAACAGTATTGGAATGGGGAAAGTAGCATTTTTGTTTGATTTTGTTTTGAGAAACATTTTGTAATATACTGGCAGAGCCGTTGATCATTGGCACCGGCAGCAAAAAATTATTTGAAGAAATACAACTTTGTTATAATTGGCTAAATAAACTTAATTGAATCTAGCAGAAATTTCATTAATAAAAACTAAAATTGGGATCGTCAAATCATCATTTAGAATCCAGTAAAAAAAATAAGAACTAGTTGGGATGTGGGTTTTACCCCTTCAGTCCATACGATCAACTGACTGAGCCGCTGATAAACTGGGAAGAGAATGACTTCATTTGGAAATTCCAAAGCTTTCCGGAGATATTAGCAAAACTAATCACGGTAAAGTACTTGACAGACTTGACCAAAAAGATCAAAGATCCGGGATGAACCGAATTTCCTGAAACTGTAGCAAGTGGAAAACCATTTCTCGTCAAAAAAGTGTTGATCTAAGGTTTGTTAAATTCGTGGTGTTTGTAAAGGGTACCACAATTTGATTCTGTCTTTAAGTCCTTTGCGTAGGTTCTCTAGTCTCCACTGAAACCACTTTATTAAAAATCCCTGGATAAAGGGTACTGCCCTACTCAATGGATGAATTCGTTCATAATTCTTATTCACAAAAGCGGTATAGCAAAAACGAAATATCGAATTATAGACCAGTTGCGAAGTTGTGTGTTATACTGAAACTTTTTGAATCAATTATCTATTCTGCAATCGTTCCTATCTGCAGGAGGCTAGTCTCAACGAATCAACATGGTTTTTTTGCAGCTCGTTCCACTGCCACTAACCAAACTTCTTGAGTTCACTTCTCATGCTGTCGAGGGCTTCGTTTCTGGTTGTCAAATTGATTGTGTTTACACTGATTTTTGTAAGGCATTTGCCAAGCTCTCCCACTCCATTATAATTCTCAAATTAAGAATTAGTCCAGTCAAATAAGGCAAAAAAAGGGGTCAACCTCGGAATTTGAGGTAATAAGCTGAAAATTGGCATGAAGCTTTGTTTTGGCATTTTACATGATGTGTCAAAAGTCACATATAATCTCGTGTCCGCGTCTTGAGATATTAGAGGTCAAAGGTCACAAAAATCAGTTTTTCGCAAATATCTCGTAAATTATCGGCTTTACGCAAATTTTGGTTGAGTAAACTTTGTTCATTAGACAAATCTGCATAAAACTGTCTTGTACAGAATTTACGTAGAATCAATAGTTTTCGAGATATGGGGCTGAGAAAACTCGAGCATCGCGCTGCATTCTTTTCCTCACCACCTTGGAAGTAGAACTCAAGCAGCCTTTTTGCATGGTATCCCCAGTAGGCCTAGTCCATAGGTTACAGGTTATGAAATAATTTTATTGATTATCTCTCTAACTCTTCTATTTCCACTTCTTTCTTATTGCCATCTTCATCTGTAATCATCTCAGAAGAGAATAATGAAAGGTGGTCGGCGTTATCATCGTTCCACTCAGGGATAATGGGTGTATCCTCGGACATTGAATTGAGACACGACGGGTCCCGACAAGAGCCATACGCTACGGAACATAAGATATAAATAATTATAATATACCTAAAGTATGTCACTTCGTTACTTTTCAATTACATGAAAAAATAAAGACGCGGACACGAGATTATATGAGACTTTTGACACATCATTTAGAAAGCCAAAACAAAGGTTCATGCCAATTTTCAGCTTATTACCTCTCATTCCGAGGTCAAACTGTAATTTGACAAGTAAATGCAGAAAAGTGAAATTGTTAAGTTAAGCTGTCTCAAGAGGAAGGATTACTGTTTTCTTCACGGAGCAAATTTTGCAATCGATTTTTCAAATACTTCCGGATATTCTATTATGCTGAAAGTTTGCATACAGCTTTAGTACAGATGACAATGCAATATGGTATACTCAATACACCTATATATCCATGGCGGCCGTCTCAGGAGGGCGAATTGAAATATTCTTCACAACCCCTTCGACATGGGTATCAAATGAAAGATGATAATAGTCCAGTCAAATTAGAGGTTTGACTGGAAGATAATTCGGAAGTTGCTGAAAATTTGAACAGCCCTTCAAAACATTATTATACATAAGCTGTATAAATTGGACGACTGCAAATATATGCTAAACCGTACGTCTTATCAGAAAATTGTGTTTACAACGCTTGTAGATTAGGCGATTATCTACAAAAAAATATATTAAACATTTATCGTAGGAATTGCAATTTTTGAGATATTGTCGTTTTAATAAGTTAAAATATTCATATTCTATCATTCCCGACTTGTAAAGGTAATCAGAAGTTTAATAAATCCTTTGTTGGAGTACGCGGCAAATATTTTCAGGGGTGATTCATGGATGTCTTTGGAGAATAAAATTGTTCTACAGAGGGCGGCTATCTCCACTATCGACCAAGATACAGGGTGATTAGAGAAATTTGAATAACTCCTAAAGTAATTATCATAAAGTAGCCTAATTAGGCTCATCTTTTAGGTTTTGTGTATTCTTTTATTTGGTATAAAGCACAGTAACCTGAGTGACTCCGTTCAAAAAATATGTAGGTTCAAACCAATGCTTTGCATCTAGACCTGGCAGATTTCTCCGTTTTTCTCAGAAAATTCGTTACTAACAGTACATTTTTTTTGCTTTTCTGATGCATCACCTACAGTATTTCCGTACACAATAAGTGTTTATTTTGGGTAGTTTTTTAGGTAGTAGTAGTAGTTTTATCGTGAACAATTAAAAAGTCTCGTCTCGTCTCGTCTTTCAACTGCGGCATAGTTCTAATACAGTTGAAAATTGCTGCAGACCATAAAAACAAAGGTCCCAAAAAAATCCGTGTTATGCAAAAAAAAAAAAAAATTATTCAATGTCAATGGTAAAAAAGAGTTTTTTGCAATTACCTCTACTACTAAGAATTACCATTCATGACTTATCGACATTTTAAAAATGTAATAAAAAGTCAAATTTTACACTCTTTTCCACACCATCTACGAGGTAGAGTACTTGGCGCATTTTTTTACGTGGTTTCCCCTGTAGGTATAATCCACGATATTTGGATAGAATAACTTTGATTATAACATTTTCTATTGATGTTTGATAAATTGAGCTATGGTTAAATATATTTAAATTATTTTTCAAAAGCCATATGTTCTTCTTCGGTTTCTTCTTTCTTCCCTTTTACCTTTCTCTCTTGCTGCTTGATTGCTATTGATTACTCCAAGAAAATAGTATATTAGAATGAGACATCACGTCATTCTTCATCATCATCTGAATGTGAGTCCACATTGGAACAAGACTGGCCTTGGCAATTAGTACATACTGGTGAACAAAATAACCGGTCCTTTTTACAGCCACAATTATAATTGCAGCCTTCCTTACAATTACAAAAAATAGTTTTGAGAAGTTTTTCTGGAGCAGGCGGAAGTAAAGTCGGAATTGGCTCCAAGCTGTTATCTTTGAATACCCATCCCCAGTCTTCAGGGCACACTTGCACTTGATAGTAGACACGAAACAAATGTTGATAAGCAGCAGCAGATGTTGGAGGAATAGAGGATAACTGCACACTTTTATTGTTCCGCGTATTTTTCACAAAAGTTAAAATCTATACTTGTCGATAGAATCAATTTTTTTTGGAGCTCCATATATAGCAAGAAGAAAACGAATTCCGTTAGTGATGACGATGTCTGAAGAACAGTCAATCTTCGTGAATACTTCAGCGCAATCAATTAAATCATCACGTTTTTCAAATAATTTAGATACTTTTGCTTTTCCTCTTTTGAAGAATGCTGACGTATTATCACAACCCGTTATTGCATGTAAAAACAAGATATGAGCTTGACATTTCGGATATGAAGTCAAACTTTGTGATGAATACATTTATGTTCCTACTTGACCTTTTCCAGGCTTTAAAAAATATATCATCTTATCAGTAGGGGTTCGTGCAGTCAGTATTATTAACAAGTCCACATCTTCACCTACAACTATAGTTGTATTTAACTGTTCTAAAGCTGTTTCAATTATGAGGATGTCAGCGTCATTGTCAGCTTGTTTCGCACAAATACCAGCAGCTGTTAACTTTCCACACAGCATTGAAATGAAACGCGACTTGTTATATGAGTATTAGCCAGAAATTGTTGTTGGTTTGTTGGAACAGTCATACATTGGTCAAAAAGGACATCAGGAGTTGTCGATGTTTTAGTTCCCCGACGACGTTGCTCAGCGGCTTTGGTACTCTTCCTGTAATCAGTATAACCATCGAATACTACAATAACATTGCGACCGAAATGTCTATGTAGATAATCAACGTATTTCTCCAAAATAACATCGAATGTTTCTTCTCGATCCCACAAAACATAGTGTAAAAAATATCCTCCATCGATGACATACGTATTTGTATTATCAATTTCAACACATTGAAAGAAATCATAAATGGCTGATTTTTGTGTTTTGCGCATTCCAATTGCATCGAAGAGGGATAATGGGTAAGGAGCTAATTCATATTCGAAGAATTTTTCAAGTTCACCTTCTAAGGTTTTTGTAATGCTCATGCGTTGAAATAATAATAGAGGATCTATAGGTACCTTTTCATCATGAAGTGTTATAGCGCTACTGATAGCTAAAAGAGAGAGTACTCTATCAGCACGCTTCAATTTAATATTATTAAAAGTCTGGCCGATCATTCCAGTCATAGAAGCGATTCCTACTTCACGTGAATTATGACAATTTATGCTTTCATCACCGACGACTCCACTTGCAATGGACATTATCTTTTTAACTTCAGGGAAAGGATGATGTAATGAAAACCACTCAAGAAGTTTTTGAATGTGTCCAATATCTCTTTTTACCCGTGCATCACTTGCATCTATGTGCTGATCTGTTGTGTCCCTTTTAACATTAGCAAGATCCTCCAGCCCTTCACACACAGTATTCATTGCATGCATGCCACAAACCCATTTACTCATGACACTGTCTTGCGTACTTCTTCCACGAGCAACACCTCCATCCGTTTTCATTGATTTCATCAGCGATTGCTCAATGATCATATCTGTCCAAGTTCCGCAACTTAATTTAGTAGACCGTTTAACAGTGAAGAATCCTTGTTTAAATCTACTAAAAACTCCAGGTTCAATCAAATTTTCTAAATCCTGCATGTCCTGAAGATATAAATGGGCAGATTTAGCGTAAGGAAAATGTCCTGATGAGTGGAAATAAGGAAGCATTTCTTTAACACAATGCAAATGAGCTTGCCACTCTCCCATACGTTCAGCTCTTATAAACTCCTTTGCAATCGATACCATATGAAAATATTGTGTCCATAGTTTTGCTGTAGGACCTCGTCCTTCAAATTGCTTCAATTTTTGATTGAACTCGTAAAGTAACGCTTCAGCCTTTTCGTTGCAATTTTCAATATCACTATACGAAATAGTGCTATTTATTACTTCATCAATAGTTTTTTGAAGATTTTCATCTACATATCACTATCGATAGAGAGTTCTTTTGATACTATTGTTGCTAACGTGAGATGAAGTAATGTATGAGCTCTGACAGCTCTGGCGTAAGTAAGCATGTCCATTGAGCATTTTATCTAATGAATTAGGTGCAGAAATAGAAGACAGGACCTCTTTGATACCACTCCCTTGCATAATACAACCAATTGCTCCCAAAAACGACATAAGTAAATGAAAACCTCCAAGTCTTATTACAACTTTTGATAAGTCAGATCCTTGAGGTGCTGCAGATACGATTTCACGAGATTTTGCGTACAACGGTTGATCAAAAGTAATAAAGCATGCATCATGGCCATAACTTTTTGCATTTTCCAAAGCACATAGTAAAGTAGTATATATAGTATTGTAGTTACTCGCTGGTTGATGAATAAATGGTAAGAATAAAAATTCGAGATATTGAAAATTCATATCATTACTTGATAAACGTTCAATATAACCGTTCCACCCTGGTAGTGACAAATTTTTCCATTTCCCATACAGCCATACCATATCCGTTTTTCGGAGAAAAGAAACAGTTCTTTCACCATAAGAAAAATTATGTGCAATTATTTTGCTATATCCTACTACACCATTATTTTGATACACTCGTATTGGCACACAAGCTTTTGCCGCGAGATCTTTTGCTGAAACAACTTCTTTTATTCGTGAAATAGGCTCTTCTGCTAAAACTGAACTTTTAGGAGTAACGACTTGAATGATACCCATAATGTGGAGAGTGTTATGACCGTCTACATTTATATCAGCATTATCTGCTACATATTGCAAAAATGTTCCGCTTTCTGGTGGTAAAATATGAGGCTGACCATGGAGAACTGCTGCAGCCTCATACATCATCGTATCATTATATGATGCACACAAACCAAAAGCCGAACAAATCTGTATGAGGCGTTTTGATGCGAATCGACAAAGGAAAAAAATTGAGAGACCCAATTGCAACCTCGAACAAAAAGATCTAGGACTAACAGCAGCCATAATACAGTGGCTGACAGTCGAACATACTAATTTTAAATGTTCCAGTTTGTGTACTTTATTTTTTAAAATTACTTGCTCCAAAAAATAAGTAAGTGACTCTGGAATGTCGCTGTTGATATTGTCAAACATTTGACTAGGAGGCGGGTAATTTGTAGTGTCGCACACTGCAGATTGGATATCTTCTCGAAGGATCGCTGCTGCAGTCTCCAGTATCCTAAATCGTTCTTCTTTTACATTTTGTTTTTTGTTATCGTACGAAGCTTGCTTCAGTACATCGTACTGACTATCGAGAAAACAGAAAATTGTCAAGTCTCCATGCTTCTCAGTAATAAAAATACAATAGGTTATGTCGTTAGGACATGCCATGTAGAATCAAATAAGCTATGTGACGTAATTCAAAATTTAATATGAATACCACCAGTAACATAATGGAAATTAATACGGTAAATTTTTTAAAGTAAAATGAAAGATAAAAGTTTTAGATAATTACGATTGAGATTTAATTTATAAATGTTTTTATATGAAGAAAGCAGTTAAATACAATCAAAAGCCATCTAAACGCTTTTCAGTAAAAGAGTAGTGAGTAGAATACTCACGAGTGGAAATAGTAGAAATGATCAGAAAAGAGAAGCAGCTATTATTGAAATAAAAATCATATAAAATAAATTTAGCTTACTTCTTCATTTTAATTTTCAGGAATTTCAAAATTAAATCGATTGGTACATTATTAATAGATTTAGGTAACAATTTTCTGCATGTATCCGTCATAATATCATCAAGATGTTAAAAATTGATTGCAAAATGTCACATACAAGACTAAAAAGGAGAAAATAATTATTAGATAAAGAAACTTTTTAATATAGCACGTTTTTATAACGAACTAAAAAGTATAAAATAATTGCTCCTAGCCCCATACAGATTTAGAACCTCAAACATATTCCTAACACCGTACAGATAGCCCTGAAAATTTGTGATTGTGAATTTGTAATAGCTATAAAAATATTTGTAAGATTTTAAACTAAAAAACGTGGGGCGCATATATTGATTGATTGATGTGAAAGATTTCTCAACCCAGCTACTCTTCACTCCTTACTATTGTCTATAGCATGAGCAAGAATTCAATCTTAAATCTACCGATAACTGAGTGAATTTCTATGTTGACTTAACTTCACTGGATTGAGTATAAACATCTTTCAAGTTCTACTTCTGCACTTTTTTCTTCTAGTTTAGCTCGTTTGTCCATTCAAGTTAATATAAACCATTTTCGCGAGCTAACAAAGTCAGGTGCAATAATTTGAGCTTCATAAAATCTCTGAAACAATTCCCTTCAAAACTTCTTAACTTCAACCTACCCCCCTCAAGAAATGGAGTGGTCAAGTAGCGAAATAAATAGTAAAACAATATTCAGCTCATAACATTACTTTGTAAGCAACAGCCAAGGTATGTTCAAGTTGACGAAAATTGAGCTCCGTGAAATAAATCAAAAAAGTTACGACTGCTACAGAAGCGCTCACTATTTTAATATAAAAGCAAATAAACCGAAACAGCCAAGACCCAATGGAGACACATCTGTCGAGGAAGCTCTTTACTGGGTGGCGTTCATGCGGAAACACGATTTAAGGATATCGCATCGCATTTATTTCAAGTTTACAATATACTCGAGATGGGGCCAACGAATACCCCACTGAAACGTTCCCTTTATCTGGATCCCGAGTCTCCATTCAGCTTTCCTTATAATTGTGGGATTTGACTGGTAGCTCTGCTCTGCAACTATAGATTTGCCTCCATTTGTACTGATCCCTTTCAGTGATTCCATCGCTTTCGTTTTAAAGAATAGAAAAGTTCAAGACGCCACCACCTTCGCCACCATACACAGTCACATTAAGGGGATGATTCGAAAAAGATGTTGAATTAGATAAATGCCACCCCATCAGATCCACGTATTCTGTTTTCACAATTCTCGCTGAGATTTCCACTGCGCTCGGAATTGTTATCATATCAACTCGGGGGTGTAGTGGAATGAACCTACTCGGTCTTTTATTTGATGACAGTAAAAACACCAGACAACGAACACTTAAGGAACCTTTAACACGTTCATATAAGGACGTGGAGGGCCCAGGATGTGGGTGCGGAAGCCTTCTGCCGATGTCTAAATGCAATTGTTAACGACGGACTCCTCCAGCGCCGTCCCCGAGGTGTGGGTGCGATAAAGCCTCAAGACACACTTCTTAGCACATAATCTTCCTTCATTAGAGCTTATTAAACAAAAGCTGATGTTAACATAAATGAGAGCAAAAGTTTAAGGGAGCTGGCGCACTTGGGGGTGAGTTCAAGTGGAAGCAGTCGGGCGGAATCTGGCATTAAGCTAACTTCACAATAGCTTCGTACTTACTTTAGTAAATTAAAGGACAAGATGAAACAATTACTGATAAAACACCCGCAGTTAGTTCTTCGGTGTTGAGGAGTATTTTATTAAAAAGACTGAGGTGAGAAAAAAACCCAAGTGCTTTTCTTCTTCTTTTTTTTTAACGTACTGCTGGGCTAAGGTTATTCGTTAATGGGAAATAATTGCGATTTTTATCTTTAGACCTCGCAAATGGGATAACAGAGAGGAAATTGGTTTGGGGGTTTCAAAATGAACCAAGGTGAATTTAATCTTTTTAGAGGTTAGTTGTTGAGGCTGCAACCAGTCACAGGCGACAATTTTGAATTAGTTATCTGGAAAACTCTTATTTATACATAAAACTTTAAATTATTAAAATCATAAAGAGCTAAAGGTGGAGTGGGTTTTTTTCGATTGGGTTTAGGAAAGTTCGGCTTTTAAACCATTTTCTGTTAAGTTTTTTATATAACACTAGCAAAAACCCGCGTGCCTTGACACGCCTACTCGAATTTTCACAGATATCTCTTATTTACACTTATTAATTTCCACTTTAATTTAAAAAATCACAGATTGGGAAAAAAAAATAAAATTCAAAATTATCTCAATAAATTCACGCTAAATCACCAAATCAATTAAAACAATTTTTTTTTCTATAACCAAGGTTAAACTGCTTCGTCACAAAATCACTTCGTTACGAAACAAAACTCGATCATTCAAAGCCTTCTTCAAGACTAAAGTGTTGAATGAAATACTCTAGCTTCCTTTAAAGTGTACCGTTACAATAATTGGCAGAACCTTGTTTTAAATATCCTATTCATAGACTTCTTTTTAACCCATCATATAAAACAGGTACTCGTTTTTTTATTGCCATTCCTGGAAGGCCGAATTTTCGACCCAAAACAATACCTGAACATTCACCTGTTTACCTAATTTCTCTTGTAGGATAATATGGCATGCGACTTTTGTATTTACATTGTTTGCGGTTTCCTTTTTTAATATTGTAAATTGTCTACTGAAATTGAGGTTTTGGAAGTTCCCTTTGCTATGCATACTTCTTTATTTCTATAAAATGGAATCCCAATTACGGCTCGCTAGTATATGTATATCAACAAAATAATTTTTTTTTCGAGTGAAAAAGAAGCCAGAATCAGAAAGAATGCGTACCTATTATTACAATCAATAAAAATCCTTCATAGCGAGGAAAGTCAAAAAGTGGAAGTCATTTTTAAAAGAGTCGAAGTTTCAGAAGGAGTAGTATTTTCAAGGCCGATAATAAATATCGATGGCTGCCTTTCGAAAGCTTATTCTACTGTCGGATCAGACTGAAAAACCGAAGGCGATAATCGGGAAAAATATATCCCTGATAGAGTACAAACTTTTTATCATTGCTGTAGACCTGAAAGAGCCTATTTAAATATCGATTGTTCCGTGAATGTTTCCTATAAAACGATCAGGATATTTTTTGGAATATCTAGATATTTAGATACAGGTCTGTCAAGTATACAATTCGAATGATCACTTGCTTTCCTTCTCCTATAGGTTAGACTAAAAAGTAACCCGGTAGTCGGACACGATAGTCGGTACCGATAATCGTATCTGATAGTCGTATTCGCCTAAAATATGGCCGCAAAAGTATTAAATCTTTTTGTGAAATTCCCATTGCAATACATACAGCCAACAATTTTAAAAATGGGTTTTGAAATCACAGACAGACACTCCAATTTTAATTATATAGATAGATAGATAGATAGATAGAAGATCGATAACCATATGAAACAGAACTATATTTTTAAATCACAGACAGACACGCCATTTACATTTATATAGATAGGTAGATTTGAATGACGCCGCTCAGGTAATAGTATTCTACTTGTCATATCCTTTTGTTTGGTACCCATATCGAGTGAGTTGTAAAGAAAAGGTGAGTCCGGCATAATTGGTCGCCATTTTGAATTTATAATGACAAAAAATAGGTAATTGTACTCTAATTATCATCCCCTTTCATTTGATACCCATGTCGGGGATCGGCGAGCCCAATTGCGAAATTCACCCGCCATCTTGGAACCGCCATCTTGATTTTTTTACAAAGTGGTCAGATTACATTGTCACCCGAACTAAATATATGTGCAAAATTTGAAGTTGAACGGTTATATGGAAGTGGGTCAAAATCAAGTTTTAAGTTTTGTCTACATACATACATCCATACATACATACAGATAGAGCTAATATACGGTGTATATAAATAGCCTAAAACATGCTCGCAAAAATACTGAATCTTCCAGTGAAAGTCCCATCCCGATCGGCCCAGCCGTTTCCGAGATTACCGCGGCCAAACAGACAGACATACAGACATACAGACAGACAAAAATTTTAAAAATAGTGGATTTTGTTTTAATTACATGTAAAAAACATAATTATTTTGAAATTACAGACAGACACTCCAATTATATTTATATAGATTTGTATGTTGTAAGTATTGTCATGAGAAGTTCTAGAAGTTTGATAAAGATGGAGCTTGGATATATAGCGGTGGCAGCGCCGATGATAAAAGTGTCCTAAAGTGAAAGTTGTGATAAAATAGTCCATTATAGTGATGTTCTGCGAGTATAGGTGTTTTTATTTGACCCCTATCATTTTTATTATTACCGCAGTTTTATATTAAATTAATTTTTCATTAAAAACACAACTAACTTTTCGTTGCTACCTAAATAATCTTTCACAGTGTATATTGTCCGTGCCTAATAAAAATTAAAAAAAAAAATCATTTCCGATTATCACCCAAAATGTCGAAATCGCATCAATCACGGCCCGCCACCAGGAAATTTGCTGAGAATAACATCTCTAATCCTGCTAAGGTCAATACACCCGAGTCAGTCAACAGGCGCATCGATAGTAGCAGCAGCAAAGCAGCCAGATCAACTTCAATAGCAGCGCCTGATAACAGTCTTGAGCTGTTGGAGAAGCGGCTTATGGTGAGTTTTAATCGCAGAGCAACTTGCAGAGCAATCTGCTATCTTCGAGGATCGGCTTCGACTGCTTGAGACCCGACTGTCATCTCAAATCGAGGAGGTGCGTAGCTCTTTCACTACCGAATTGGGCAAGTTAAAAGACGAGGTTGAAACGTCCAGCATGATCTCGTCGTAGTGTCTAATGAGCTTGAGGATCTACGTCGACAAACTAGATTGATCTAAATCATATTTGATGATCTAAATCATATTTTAAATTCTGTTGCCTCTACCATCGGTCATAACCTTTTGTAAATGTGTTCTGGCCACGATTGCGAAGTCACCTTGAGTCGCCGATGGCAAATGACAGGAAGAGTAGCCCGTTGTTAATTGAAAAACTTCCTTCTGCTAATGAGCAGCTGGAATTTCTGAAGAAAACTCGCCAGCATGGTACTTTAATGCTGAATAAGCTAAACTTGGGCTATTCAACTAATACCCTGGTTTACGTTAATGAAAGCCTAACGTCGAAAAACAGTGATATACTGCGGACGGCGCGGAACCTCCTTAAGAGGAATCTTGTCTCATCTGCTTTTACTCGTCGCACAGTGGGACCAAATCCAAAAAAGCTGGCCAAAAGTCTAAAAAAAGTTTATAGATTGTGTTTTTTTTTGGGGGGATGATTCGAGGACACTTCCAATAGTGAGCAATCAGTCACGGAAGGTTAGATTTTTTTCTACGGACTGAGAAATTATAGTTGCTACTTTACTCTTTTTGCTTATTTTTAAACGTTGATATTGTGAAAAAAAGTTAACGTTTTCAAAACGCTATAAAAAATTAAGTAACCAAGTGGTCGTGTAAAGTGGAATTTTCTTTGGAAGGTATGTAGAGTATAAAAAAATTGCACTATACCCATTAAGCAAGTATATAATACACAGTAAGCATCTATTACACGTGCTTTTAATGAATTAGGATTGTAAGAATGCGATATATATTGGACAAAAAGTAATATTGCTCCACTCTGCTCCCCTGGAAAACTTGCTGGGCGTTGTTGGTAAAGGTGTATTCCTTCACCTCCAAAAAAAATCCGCTGCCCAAAATTGCCCCTCCGTATTTTAAGGGGTCACATACGTCCAGCACTAGCCCATGGAAATGGTACTTCAATATTGCAAAAATGCGGAACAAGGTTTTATTTTTGGGATGTGTAGGGGGGGTCAGTGTGAGCTTAAATCTGAGTTTTCGGGATTCTAACCCACTCCCCCCCCCCATTTGGCCGCCATCTTGGAAAAGGTGCGCAAATGGTTTTTCCATTATATATCTTCGTAACAGTACATCTTACAGAAAATTTGCAAGGGCACTTTTTGTTTATAAATTATCTACAATATATTAGCAAGATATTTTTGGGTAAATTTAATAATTAAGAAGTTAAAAGCCTTAGAACACCAAAATTAGTCACAGTATTTTCTTTTAATGGCTATAACTTTTTTTCCTTGAATTTTAACCAAAAAAAAATAGTAATAAGTTTTTTTAGAGGATTTCGTAAGGAATAATTTTCATTCATACTTTTTTTTAAATTCATTCACTATGAAAGGTTTTACGTGTTACCGCGCCTCGAAGGTATCAAAGTGACAGATTTTCTGAATAATTTTTTTACGATTTTACCTAGTCCTCTCCCTAGAAATTCTCAACAACAGGTAGCAAGTAATAATAATGAATGAAACACTTTACGTTATAACAAATGCCGATCTTGAAAATCGAAATTTCGACACCGGATTCGTCATCAGCGACCCCGAAAACCCCTAAGTGAGATGTTTTGGTATCACTTACTAAAGTTTTTGACTATTTGGAGGGGTTATGTTAACCATATTGAGTCCGCCATTTTGAAAATCGAAATTTCGACACCGGATTCGTCATCAGAGACCCCGAAAACCCCCGAGTGTAAAATTTGAGATCATTTAATGCACTTTTTGACTTTTGGCCAGCTTTTTTGGATTTGGTCCCACTGTGCGTCGTGGCTTAATTAATGTACAAATAGAAAAAAATAAGCGGGCCCAAATATTTACTTCGGCACTCGACCTGAATGAAGCAGCCAACTCTGCGTCAACTCCTGGATCACAGTGAAGAATTTTTGGAGCAGCTCCTCGCCACTGGGTCTCCTCGCCATCATCAACAATCTATGCTTGTAAATGATGATAGCTACATATACTTGCATCAATTAATGCTTTCATGCCGCGATCAACAGTAACAACTCCACTTTCAGTCAAAGGTTGACTACAAATAAAGCAGAATTGCGACAATTTTTTTAAAAAACAGTAAAATGCACAAACTTTGTTACAAAATATAAGCGATAGCCACGAGTTGTCACTACGAAGGAATGCTTACGACTAACAGTATTTTGTTGAGTATGAGACCTTCGAAACGGAGCAGGTATACGAGCATCGCCACGCTGACAATTGAATGGAAGACAGATGTTACTCAAGGCCATGCGACTAAATGAAAATAGGGGAGGAGTTTTTGACGTTCATTTATATTCTAAGAATTTTATAATTTGTATGTATAAGACATAGGGACTCATGTATTTACTCATATAACGGTTCAAAAATGTATATAAAAGTACATTAACGTGCATATTACGAATAAAATATTTTTTTCAATTCTTTCAACCGCTATATCACGGAAATGGCAATACTTATGAAAAAAAGTGTAGATGCATTTTTTGTAGAGAATCGGATGATCTACAATTTTTGTCTGAACTATTTTTGCTGTAAAACTCACCGTTTAGCTGAAAAACGCGAAAAACCTATTTTTGCAAACTTTCACCATCGATAAAATTTTTTGCACAAGGGGGATTGATGGGGACTTTTCACAATTCATTTATAATGGTATTCTGAACATTCATACCAATTTTTAGCTCTATGGGAATTATTGTAACCTTCAAAGTCTTATTTGACTGGACTATTCAGGACTGAATATATGCACTATGAATGCGAGGAGCTTAAAAAACAAAATGGACGAACATAGGTATATGTGCGACCGTACTAAAATACATGTTCTGCTAGTAAGTGAGACTTGGCTTAAACCTGAAATCCCTTCCTCTTTTGTTTCCCTATCTGGCTTTTCGCTGCATCGCAATGATCGTGTTGGTCGTACTGGTGGTGGGGTTGCCATATATGTATCCTCTATGCTTCTATCTAGAGTTTTTGGTAAATCGAGTGGCTCTCAATTTGAGTTCATTGCTGTTGAGATAAAATCTAAATATGATAAATGTGTTGTCGTCAATGTACTCGTATACTGTCCCCCTAATATATTTAATCCCGATGTTGCTGTTGAGTTCCACAACTTTGTTTCACGTTTCTCTGTTCATTATGACAATATAATGGTTGCTGGGGACTTTAATGTTAATTTGATTAGGGACAATTCACGTGCAAACTCGCTTAGACTTTTTCTCGCATCTTTGGACTTACATATTCTTAATCGTCTTCCTACTTTTCTGAATTGCTGTAATCCTTCCCTACTTGATGTTCTATCTACTACCTCTATTGATTCAGTGTTAAAACACAAAAAAATTTCTCCCCTAGCTTCCTCGATCATGATATTCTGTTTCTCTCTATTCGTTTTACCTTTCGCCAGCCTTCCATGCATTCGTCATTTTCTTATCGCGATTATAAGAACATCAATTTTAATTGGCTCTCCGAACTAGCCTCTTCTGTGCCTTGGGGCGATATATATAACACTACCTGTGTTGACACTAAAGTCGATCTCCTGACCTCTTTTATTCGATCTCTCTATGATCGGTGTGTTCCCTTGCTTACTAGAAGATGCAATCTGTCTTCACCTTGTCCTTGGTTTTCGCGTGAAATCCGCGACTTGATAATGCAGCGTGAGTCCATGTACAGATGTTATCGCAGGACTAAGATCCCTGGCTACCTAAGCGAATACAAAAAGCTTCGTAATCTCATCACTAGTAAGGTTATCTCCGCTAAACGCGAGTATTACTCCCGCAAACTTGATCCTGCTTTAAAATCTAAACAACTGTGGCATAATCTTCGTTCTTTGGGTATTCATGCTTCGGGGCCTATCCCCTTTAATACTAATGTAAATCGTCTTAATGCATCTTTCATCCAACGTCCTCCTGATCCTATCTCTTCCACCTCTTCTAATTCTGTCTCTTTTGATTCTCTTAGTTCTGATGGCTTTAGCTTCCGATGTGTGGACTCATCCGATGTTCTTAAAATATTGCTGTCAACAGCGTTGCCTTCAACAGCGTTGGATTTGATGGAATTTCTCCTCGCTTTATCAAGCTTCTCTCCCCCCTAATTGTGGAAACTATAACACACATTTTTAATTACTGCCTTACAATTTCTCAAGTTCCCTTGCTATGGAAAAAAGTCATAGTAATTCCATTACCGAAAAATCCTCTCCCTCTGACATATCCGATTTTCGCCCTATAAGTATTCTACCTTTCCTAGCCAAAGCTTTGGCGAAAGTCTTCTTTATACAAGTTGTTGGTTATCTTGATTCTAATAATTTCCTCTCTAAATTCCAATCTGGTTTCCGTAGACTTCACAACTGTGAGACAGCTGCACTAAAGGTAACTACTGACCTTCGTTCTATGCTTGACCGAGGTGACATTGCGATATTAGTTCTTCTTGATTTTTCTAAGGCGTTTGATTCTGTGGTTCACTCGCTTCTAATTTCCAAGCTTAGCCAGCTCTATAGTTTTTCCTCTTCCGCAACTCGTCTTTTTTCTTCTCTTCTTTCTAATAGACACCAATGTGTGCGGCATAATTCTATTGTATCATCCTTCCTACCTGTACCCTTGGGTGTTCCACAAGGTTCTATCCTTGGCCCTCTTATTTTTTCGTAGTATGTTAATGATCTCCCTGATATTATCCATGCATGCTCCTTTCATTTATATGCTGATGATCTACAGTTATATACTTCATGTCCTCCCAATCGGATTGAATCCGGTATTTCTGATCTCAATAATGTCTTATGCCTGATAAATGAATTGAGGTCTTCCAATTTCCTTAAACTTAATCCTAATAAATCCCAAGTACTCATTCTTAGTCGTCGCTCTCTTTCTCTAGGCAATATTCCAACCATATCACTTAATAATGTTTCTCTTCCCGTTGTTGACTGTGTTAATAATCTTGGTATTGCCATTAATTCTAAACTATCCTGCTGCAACCATATCTCACTCACGCTTTCCAAAATCTATGGCACGTTACGGAGACTTAGGCTTTATGGTAGCCCTTTATCATCGTCTATTCGGCTCAAGCTTGTTAAAGCTCTTACTGTTCCACACTTCCTCTATGGCTCCCGTGTATATATATCCCCTGAGGCATCTTGTCGTCAACGTCTATCAGTCGCATTTAATGATTGTTTAAGGCTCATTTTTCACTTGCGCAGATCAGGGGCCGGTTCACGTAGCTCGAACGACGACAATCGTTCGAAACGAAATTGAATACGAAAAAATTTGTCTCGAAAAAATTGAGCGTTCACGTAGCTCGAAAGAAAATTTAAGGAAACCACATTACTGAAACACGATTTTCTTTACAAAAACCGCTGTAAAATTATACAATTTATTGGCATCAACTTAATTAAATTTTTAAAAATAATTTACATATGTAATAGCTTATAAAAGTCTACTTTTAAATTGGAAAATTAATCTTAATAATACAAGTGTTCGATAACATAAGAGCTTTCGAGTCAACAAACGAAAATTTGCAATTTTTTCGAGCTACGTGAACGCGAAACGAAAAAAAAATTTCGTTGTCGAGTTACGTGAACCGGCCCCAGATCATCTGTCTGGTGTACGAAACTCCCTACTTGGCTGCGATCTCTTCTGTTTTGTTGATGTCGCTGCCTTGGTCCTAGTGCAAAAAGTTCTCCACACGATATGTCCCTCTTACCTCTCAGAATTCCTCCTTCCTCTGCAATCCATGCGTTCGATTGAATTTCGTATTCCTGAACATTATTCCCGAATGGGTAGCCGTTCCTTCTTTGTGCATTCGATTAGACTTTGGAACAACCTTCCTAGCAATATTCAAAGAATAGGCACAGCCAAGACCTTCAGAAAGCAAGCATCTCTCTTTCTATCCCCCCCAACTTCTCTTTAGTACTTTTTGTCTTTTTCTATCTCCTGATCTTTTCCCTTTTTGGTCCGTACTTCTGCTTTTTTCCTTCTTCCTCGTCCCGTCCCTCTCATAGTTTATTAAGATTAGGTTAGTCTATATATTATGTAGTTATATTTTTTTTCTTCTTTATATGTACTGTAAAAGATGAAAATCTTGTGTACTCTCCTGTTAATATATTAAAATAAATAAAAAAAAAATAAAAAAAAAATATAGAATTAAAAGCGATAACTAGAATTTAAAAGTGTGAGATATTAAATTGCTAGTAATAATAGTGTACTTGAAGAATTGTGTTGACATGAATATGTCTTATCCCTGGGGTCTATTTGAAAGAATGTGCGGAGACGAAAATCGTTACCATGAATAATTACTGTTTGGCATACTTTTAGGATAAATTTTAGAAGCAAATTAAATTTATATTTAATTCTGCATACTTTTAGGTGAAAATATTATCGAAAGCTTTCTTAAGGTTAGAAAATTTTCGAGACATTTCTTTTGACATGAATATTTGTCGTTTTGATTAATTATAATTGTTTTTAATTATTAATATGAATATTTATATTTTTCAAAATATAAATTAAATTCTAAAAGTATAAACTATGAAAATAATTTAATATTATGTGAACTTTCATAATTTAAATTAAAAATAATGCAAAATAAACTTGCAAAAAAATATATTCTTCGAATTCAGGCCTAATTCATCCATGTAGTTTGCCAAACTGCAATACACACAGTGCAACTAGTTGCCCAAACTCTAGGCCCCGCCCCCATAAAATTAAAAGATTTTGATTTATCCCAACTGAAACCCCAACTGTCAAATCAGTTTGCCAACTGCGCCACACACGCTGCGATTCAGTGACAACACAAATCAGTTAGGACAACTAGTTGGCCTGTGGATGGGCCCCATTAGAAAAGGTGTGCTTGAGTCGTCCGTCGCGCGATATTTTTGTGTTTTCGAAGCGGGGCGGAATCAGAATCGATATCAGGGAATTTTCTTACTACGCAGTTTGCGGATTGAGTGTGGTGCGGCCGCGGTGCGTTTAGAATTTTTGCAAAAGCACAATTTTTTTATTTTGAACGATTTCGTTTCGTGTGTTTGCATTCTGTTACATTGTGGAAAAGGATAAGGTGGTTGAAGGGTATGTTTTGAAGCGAGCCAGATTATTGTTGTGTGCATTCCTTTCGACCCCAATGTTCTTTCCAATATGAACAAGAAGGTGATTTCCAATAAGAACAAGAAACAAATAGATCCCAGGGATAAGACATATTCATGTCTACTGTGCCATCGAGAAGCCATGGCACTTCCCGTCTTTTTTTAATATTGAATTGTGTTTGGTTTTTAATAAATAAGTTTTAGTGTAAATATTTAAAAATTCAGGTAAATTATACTCGGGCTATTCTTTGCCACTGATTTATAGCATCGTAATATTCCAGGTATACAGAGTGTATTAGTGAAAATGTCGAAACGTCGGGCTGTGGATATGGGTGAAATCGTAACGGTTTAGTCGCTAGGCCGTTTTGAAATTTTTTTTGATGGAGGTTTACATATTACCCTGTTTTTGTAACCCTATTAGATATTTTCATGAATAACGCAGCAATCTACGCAGAATACTCCCACCTATCTAAAACTGTAAATGGCAAAGTTTCAACATACCAAAGTCCATAGTTATGAGTTGCCCAATTTTGTTTTTTCTTCACTAAAACCAATATTTTTTTTAAAAAAATTGGAAAGCTTGGACAATTTCCTATGAAGAATGTTCAACAGCTTTTATGCTAGCCAATGTAACACAAGAGGACATAGTCAGTGGGTTCGCTTCCATGAGCGCCAGAAGGGTCGATCTGCGCGTCTCAATAGCGGATTTAAATCGATGACCAAACTTTACATAGGGCCCATTTTCCATAATTCTTTGGCGGGGACGAACCTTTATGAAGGAAACTGCGCCAGCTAAGCGGTCGAAAAAAAAAATTTAAACTCTCTGGCGCCTCTCGCTGAATTTTTGCACAAGGCCTCCAATTCTCTGGCCCTGGCATTGACAGCAAGCGCCAGTAGAAACATTAAACATTTGACGGGTAAGTGTAAATTCGTCCAAACCCATCAGTTAAGAATATCACTGCTCGAGGTTTTATTTATTTACCCAGATGGTGCCTCTTCCCGTATTGCAAGACTTTTACCTAAAAACTCAAATCCCACATTTCCGATTCTTATTACCATATAAATTCTGATCCGATTGCTGAGAGATTTTCAGGATACATTATGTTCAATTTTTTCCATTTGTAGCTAGAATGGCAAGATTTTCTGATTTTCCAGCTCTTGAACAGCCCTCAGGTATTTTGGCGCCCCGTGCGAGATATTCTTATGCGCCCTTAAGTTTTTAAAATAATTTCTTTTAGGTAGTTTACCTTTGTTATGTACAAATTGTACAATAAAAGTAGGTACGAGTACAGTCGTCCCCGTCCAAATTATGGGCATTTGTTGTATGACGGATATATGATAATGGTAATTTCACGCGGCGTTAAGCGCTAGGGGGTGTAGCTGGGCCACCCTATCCGTTGGGGTATAATTCACGGATCCGGCCCTCCAGGTCGGGGGTTGGGCGAAAGGTTGACAACCTCTCCTCAGAAAACAACTCTTGTTATGGAATCGAGAAATCAGCCTCGGAACAGTCAGGATTTACGGCAAAGACCTCAGCAACGTCCCAGGACTAATGATTTTAGGAAAAACGATATTAAGTTTGCAACATGGAATGTAAGAACATTATATAGACCCGGAGCAATGGCAGAAATGATAGATGAGCTAAGACGATATAGAATTCTCATCACAGGACTACAAGAACTAAGTTGGACTGGTAGAGGAGTCCCAGAACGAAAAGACGCTACGATATTCTACAGTGGTAATAATGACTCCAGAAGAAACTTTGGGGTAGGTTTCTGTGTACTTAAACCTCTAATCAACAACGTAATAGACTTCAACCCGCTTAACGATCGGATCGCAACCTTAAGAAACAAATCCAGATTTCATAATATAACATTCATCACCGTGCACGCGTCTACAGAAGAAAAACCAGAACAAGAAAAAGATGACTTCTATGAAACTCTTAGGGTGACCTATGACCCTTCTTACGACATGAAAATCGTAGGTAAAATAGGTAAGGAACCATATTATTATCCTTACGCTGGTAAGTTCTCGTTGCACTAGGATTCAAACGATAACGGGAACAGAATGGCCGAATTTGCTATCGCAAGAAGTTTGTCAATAGCTAGCACCTGGTTTAACCATAAGAATATATAGACAAAAGGACATGGACATCACCAGATGGCAGGCATCATAACCAAATTGACCATGTTCTAGTTGACACTAGGCATGGAAGCAGCATACTGGATGTAAGAAGTTTCCGAGGAGCGAATGTAGACACCGTTCACTATCTAGTTGTTGGGAAAATGAGGACGAAAAAACTAGCGACAATAAATAGAAGAAACAATGATAGAGAAATAAAGTGGAATATAGAAAAATTAAGAAATGTAGAATCAAAACAACATTATGAAATTATGTTAACAGAAAAGCTTGAGCAAATAACAAGGAGTCTGGAAATGGAAACTGATCTGAACCTGATGTGAAACTCTATAAAAGAAAAAATTATAGAAACAAACAACTGTGTATTAGGCACACAAAACCACGAAAGAAGGAGACATTGGTTTGATAATCAATGCAAGAGCAGCATTGAAATAAAAAACCATGCAAGACAGGTGTACCTAACAAGAATGACTAGAGGAAACCATGAGAAATATGTAGCAGCACGAAGAGACACGAATAAGTTATTAAGGAAGAAAAAACGTGATTACTTCAGAATTAGAATAAGGGCGATCAAGCAAAGCTACAGTAATAAGGACACTAGAAGTTTCTACAAAGAAGTCAACATGATTAAGAAAGGATACAAACCCACCTGCACCATGGTAAGAAGAGAAGATGGTACTATAGCTAGTAGTATCGATGACATACTCGAGGTGTGGGAGAAATACTTTAGAGACTTCTTCAAAGAGAATATAAGCCTAACACAGGGAGCAGCGGAAAACCGTAATACAGATGACCCAGAAAACGATACGCCAGATCCTACAATGGAGGAAGTTGAAAATGCCATAGCGAAACTGAAAAATCACAAAGCTCCAGGTCCAGACGGCATACCCACGGAAATCTTAAAAAATGGTGGAAAGAAGTTATGCCAGGCCTTACATAGTCTAATCATAAAACTATGGAGAAGCAGCAAGATGCCAGAAGAATGGCTTTTAGGCACAATAGTCCCAGTCCATAAAAAAGGTGAATTGATGAGCTGCAAAAACTACAGGCCAAAGTGTTTTCACATATTTTATTTAATAGACTGAAACCACATTAAAGTAGAAGATAAAGTAGGTGATTACCAAGCAGGATTTAGAACGAACAGATCGACAACAGACCAGATTTTCATAATGAGACAAATACTTCATAAAATGCTGGGAAGGAAACATTGATATACATCTTCTTTTTATAGACTAAAGAAATGCTTACGATCTGCTAAATAAAAGAGAGTTGTGGAATAAGATGAGTGAAATGGGTTTCCCCAGAAAATTAATAGATCTCTGCAGGATGATGACCAAAAATTGTGAAAAGCAAGTGAGAATACGAGGTTGTAACTCAACCAATTTTCCTCAAGAATCGGGTCTGCGACAAGGAGATGCAATCTCACCAATACTTTTTAACATTGCTCTCGAAGCAATAATGAGAGAAACACAGCTTAATGGAGCAAATAGCATCTTCACAAGGAACATCCAGATACTAGCCTTCGCAGATGATATAGTCATAATTGGACGCAAAGCACAAGAGGTAAAGGAAACCTTTTTCAAGATTGTAGAAAGCTCAGCAAAGTTCAATCTACGAGTAAATGATACAAAAACAAAATATATGATCGTATCAAAACAAGGTCATCGGCTAGGACGAAGTATCAGCCTTGGCGATCATATTGTGGAAATTGTAGAAAACTTTATCTACTTAGGGACAATGCTTACTGCACAAAACCATATAAAGGACGACATCCATAGACCCATCGTAGCCGCAAATAAAACCTATTTCGCACTAGTCCCGGTCTTTAAAAACAAAGAAATTTCAAGACAATGCAAAATCAGACTATACAAAACGTTAATCCGCCCAGTTCTATGCTATGGGTCTGGGGCTTGGACATTGACCCAACAAACAGAAAACCAGCTTAAAATCTTCGAAAGGAAGATCTTAAGAAGAATATTTGGTGCTGTAAGGGTTAATTAAAACGAATGACGCATTAGGACAAATGAGGAACTTCAACAAATGTATGACGAAATAAACATATCTACATATATAAGATTGAACAGACTGCGATGGCTTGGACACGTTCTACGGGCTCCAGAAGAAAGAATGCTAGCCAGGATTTTTAATGGAAGACCATCTGGAAGAAGAAGAGTAGGATGACTAAGAAATAGGTGGATGGATGACGTGCTAGAAGATATACGAAAACTTCGTATATCAAACTGGAGAGAGCTAGCAAGACGTAGAGAAGACTGGAAGAGGAGACTTCAAGAGGCCCGAGTCCTGCAAGGACTGTAGCGCCATTTAAGAAGAAGAAGTTAAGCGCTAGTTCGTACAAGTAAGTGGAAACAGTACCGTTGTGATGCTACTTTTTCTCACCTATATAATAATTTGTCTATGCCATTATGAACAAATAGTATTTCACATCCCACAGTCACTTTTTAGCTTATTTTTGGGGGAAATGAAAGACTTTTGTTTACAAATAAAAGAAATACATCTGCAAACTGCAATCAATATATTCTCCAGTCCGATCATAATAATTTAAAATTCCGATCAAGTTCCGTTTATTGCAGAGCCAAGTAATAGTTTTTTAGATCACCAGCAAAAGATTTCGCTTTAGTACAGCGGACCCTTCCACGTAGGTCCTATTTTACTTATAAGATTGAGTGAGTGAATGAGTGAGATACTGTTCTCGCTTTTCTTCTTTTAGGGGCTCTATATCTCTCTCATGCGAACGCACAAGCAGCATAGGTGGAGGAGGGCTCTGGAACTTCCTGGGAAAGTCGTATGGCTGCTATTGTCCGGCACTATTTTATCTTGAAACGGGATACAATAGATCTACAGTAAGAAGACAGAAGTGCAGTGCACTTTCCATGTTTTTGAGTTTATTGCATTCTGATATCTTATTCTTAATTATTATTACAACTCTTGTCTTAAACTGAGCTATGCTTGCTGAGTTATCGGAGCGGCGGCCCCATGCTTATGTGCACAATTGCACCATCTAGATCTTCGGCATTTCAAGATTGTAATTTTTTAGCCGATTTCGACAAATGCACACGATTCTAAAACGTCTTTCAGTACGGTTTTAGCGATGGAATACATACCGAAAGAAATGCCGTCGCAAGAATGATCGATGCCGAACCTGTTTTTTGGAACAAAATTTTGCTGGCCGAAAAAGCTCATTTTACAATCTTTGGCGGAATCAATAGTTCTCCGGATTTTGCGCAGCGGACTTTTCTGTGGGGTTATTTTGAAATTAAAGATAATGCCAGTAAGCCGAAGACCATTACCGCACTCATAGCTAAAATTCAAGCCGCTGTCTCCGGTCACCCAGGCAATTCGATTTAAAAAAAATTGTCTGTCGCGCTGTACCGTTTATAATCAAACTGAGTGAAATTTGTCTCTTAGTTCTGTGCCGAAACTGTAACTTTCTGTTTTTTGCTGTGTTAAGTGAAGTTATAATAATTAAACAATTAAATTCCGAATTATCATCAATATTGAATCAATAATTCAAAACGAACCAAGTGAAAAACTCAATAAATTTGTGACTTGTTTTGGCATGTGAGTGAAGGTGTCACCAACTCCCGCACCGACAGTGATCGAACTGATTGACTGCACAAGTAAGTAAGTTCTTTCCTTCTTCCCACATCCCGATCTCGGCACCGCCGGCGTCAGTGCCAGTATCGGTCAGCTGACGGTATTCTCCTTGCGTTAGGAGGCATAACACTCCAGCAAGGAGTATCCCGATGGTCATGACAATGGCAGTGCCGGTTACGACGGAGGTTGACCTTGTGCATATTAAACCTCGATTAAAAAATTTTGTATTGACTCCACTAACATCCGTGGGCTGCAAGCGAATTTCTATTCGGTGATGTGCCATCTCTGTGTTTTTTCTCCCCCCAATCTTCGCACTAAGTGAAACCCAAATATTACCTAACGATGATTTAGACCGTTTCCAGGTTTCTCGGTACACATTAGTGCACAACCTCTCCCCTCATAGGGGAATCGCCATTTATATTAGGAAAGACGTAGCCATCCAGAATGTGTACAATAGTACAACTCCTGATTTCAACCATCTCGGTCTTAAAATTTTACTTCCAGAACACGTCATTTTCTTCTGTTTTCTATACAGGAGTCCTAATATCAGTAATGAAGCTTCCGCTTTAGCATTTGACGCTATCTCTGAACGTATCTCCGGTTTCTTATCCTCCCATCCGGACTGTGTGATCATTGTTGCGGGTGATTTCAACGTTCACAACGTAAATTGGCTGAATTACTCAAATGGCACCAGTGTTTCTGGCAGGGATGCCGAGCTTTTTGCTGAGACAAATAACCAATACCAAATTGTCAACGGTCCTACGCATATTCCTGACACTGCAGGTCAAGGACGCCACCACGCCACCACCCAACAAAATACTCCGTCAAATTGACTCTCCTCTGGGCAACTCAGATCACTGTCTAATCAGCACCCACTTCCCATATCGATCTCCTACCCCAACTACGCCAGCTCCTAGCAAAACCGTTTGGCATAATGGGAAGGCCAGCTGGTGGGGGCTGATTCGTTTTTTTTTTTTCAATCTACTGACTGGGATCTATGTTTCCAGAACCGCGATGTCAACTTTGCCCCTCTGTATTACCAACATTATATTGGCTGGTATGCACCTATTCATTCCTCATTCCTCCAAATCCATAAAGCCTAGGCAGCATGGATGGTTTAATCGGGAACGCATGAATGCAATTAAAACTAAAGAAGCCGCCTACAGAGAGTACAGACATTCTACGAGCGAACTATCTAGACGTGAGTACATCAGGTTGAGAAATTCCTGTAAATCCACCATCAGGAAAGTCAAGGAATTATACGATGACAGGCTGAGAAATAAACTCATTAACCCCACTGCTGGCAGTAAAAATTTTTGGTCCTTGGTAACCTCCATCAGGAAGAATTTTTTTACCTCACACACAACGCCTCCATTCATCTAGTGATAAGGTGATAACAGAAAGCAAACCCAAGGCCGACTTACTTGCATCTCTGTTCGCCGCAAACTCTTCCTTACCCGATGCTGACATGCAACCACCAGCCATCGAGTGTTCCACCCACTCAATGGACGGAGTTTTCTTCAGAACCCGTGAAGTGTATAGGTGTCTCAAAGAGCTTGACTCCAATAAATCCACTGGCCCCGACAATATTCCCCCTATGGTTCTTAAAAAATGTAACTCACCTTTTGCTAAACCTCTGCGCAAACTTTTCGCCCTATCCTACTTCTCCGGAGTCTATCCCGACTCCTGGAAACGGGCCCATGTTCAGCCCATACCAAAAAAAGGTGACGCTAGTGAACCCGCTAACTACCGCCCAATAGCAATTACTTCTATTCTCTCCAAAGTGATGGAAACAATAATAAACAAGAGGCTTTTGAGATATCTTGAACACCACAAAATATTAAATGACAAACAGTACGGCTTTAGACCAAAAAGATCTACTGGCGACCTCCTTGTTTGCCTAACTGAACACCTCAACCAAAGTATACACCGATTTGGTGAATCTGGCCTGGTTGCTCTAGATATCTCCAAGGCTTTTGACAGAGTGTGGAACCCCGCTCTGTTAACTAAATTCCAGGCTATTGGTATTGAGTTCGTTCTAAGGAACTGGATTAAGAGCTTCCTTTCTGGCCGTTAAATCAAGGTAGTATTGGATGGCGTCGAATCCGACCCCCACACCATCTCCGCAGGTGTTCCCCAGGGTTCAATTCTATTACCAACTCTCTTCCTAATTTTTATAAATGACCTGCTCTCAATCCCTTCCAACCCACTCCACTGCTTTGCCGACGACAGTACGATACTGTAGGACAAGCACGCGCCAGACCTTGTCTGCGTTATCGCAATCTCATGTCCATTTCAATCAACAGGGACATCTAACGAATTCTTAAATGGGACCGTGTCGAATTCAATGCATCAAAAAACGAAGTACTGTCGCATCTCCAATGAAACCTGCACCGACCCTCCCTCTATTTCAGTGAACAATAAAAACCTAACGGCAGAACCGTCTTTAAACATCCTAGGCATAACACTATCCGAAGATCTGCGGTGAAATAACCACATATTCCAAATCGCTAAACAAGCATCGCAATGCCTGGGATTCCTTAAAAGATGCAAAATCCGCCTTTAGCCGTCGGTCAGGGCTACAATCTACAAGTCCTACATTCGTCCCCACCTCGAATACAACTCGTATATTTGGGCTGGGGCCCCGAGAACCACCTTAGCCTGGCTGGACAAGGTGCAAAGTCGCACTCTCAAACTTATTGGTGATAGTGCCATTTGATCCTCAATTGGCTCATTAAGTCACCGTAGGAATGTAGCAGCCCTTGCAAAATTTTACCGATTTTACCACAACGATTGCTCTACTGAAGTAAGTAACCTCATGCCTCCACGGCAACTTTTCTCCCGCAACACTAGAATTGCCCGCTCGGCTCACCCTTATAGTCTACAGCCCTTATCTTCGCGCACACTCCGATTTAGAAATTCGTTTATAACAAGAACAACGTGACTGTGGAACAACTTACCTCAGTCAATATTCCCGAACTCATACAACACCCAAGAGTTCAAGCGCAAGGTTCACGACCATCTCCTCCATCACCCACCCAGCTCCCCCTAGTCTATCCTATCTTTCTCTCTATACTTCGAGCTAAGCACCATGATGGGTACGACATGACGGACTAGTAGTACAAAGGATGACACATATAAAAAAAATCTCCTGTGCACATTCGACATTGTTAATTGAATTATGCAGGCGTTAACCATCAATATCTTAATAAATAAGCACGTTACTGTATTTCGGCGGTAGAGGTGGCCCCCTTTGGAAACGGGCAAGTTATGGCGTGACCAGTAGTCTTGAGCCGACCCTGTTGGCACAGGTCCTAAGTCATTACCAATAACAGTTTCTTCAAACGTGTAATAGATGGCGTCCAAAACATCAAAATGATTACAGAGCCACCAACATGTGAAATACACAAAACCACCTACACTGTACACTAAAAATCATGTATTAGAATAAGTAGCCTTTGAATAAGTAAATAATAGAAAACTAATTTTCGTTGTCAGTTCTGTTTAAAATCCTGTATTAACTGAACGTAGTTTGTTGTATACGTAATATTTGTATTAGTTTCGCTGGCATGTCGTAGATAGTAGTGTCCGTAGTCCGTTGTAGTTATTTGTAGTTAGTAATGCTTAGTAGTATTTAATGCAATAATAAAGTTGTGTTCGTTGACTGATATACTGTGTTTCATTGGAGTAATATAGAAGAAGAGTCAAGTAGATGATGACGTGTTCTATTAGGGTGACCAGATTTTGTGTTGCGAAAAAGAGGACCCAAAAGGAATTCAGAAAAAAATGACGAAATATGTACATACAAAAAAATATCATTTTGGATTATTTATCTTAATTCATGTAATACTATAAATCAAATAAAAAAATACAGTTCATTAACAAAATAAAAGTAAAAAAATATAACGAAAAAAATATAAATTATTAATTATAGAATAATTAACGAAACAAAGATATAAAATAAATAAAAAAATTAACAAAAAACAAATTCATAAATTCAAATAATTATCAAAATTACGAGTATTTTTCATTTGAAGAACTATTTCTTAAAATATTTGGTTTTGTTAATAGATAATTATAAAATTGCGAACATGAGTATTCTTTAAAATAAAACTTGCATGAAATAATACTTTTAATAGTGGCTGCGTTCAAGTTACGCAGCTAACTGCTAATGGGGCCCATCCACAGGCCAACTGGTTGCCCAAACTGAGTTGTGCAAAGAGTTGGTGTTTTGCCACAAACGCTTCAACTGAGTTGATACTTCAACTGTCAATTCAGTATTTTATAGGCAATTTGAACGTTAAATAAAATTGTAGAAAACCTGCGATTAAGTTTTATGATTATAAAAAATGGGTAGTAATGATTTTTTATGTTAATTATAAATTTTTTAATTATTAATATAAATATTTGTATGTTTTTAAAATATAAATTAAATCCTAAACATATAAATTATGAAAATAATTTAATATTATGTGAACTTTCATAATTTAAATTAAAAATTATGCAATACAATGAAAATATAAACTTGCAAAAAAATATAATTTTCGAATTCAGGCTTAATTAATGCACGTAGTTTGCCAAACTGCAACATACACAGCGCGACTAGTTGCCCAAACTCTAGGCCCCGCCCCTTTAAAATTAAAAGATTTTGATTTATCCCAACTGCAACCCCAACTGTCAAATCAGTTTGCCAACTGCCCCATACACGCTGCGATTCACTGCCAACACAACTCAGTTTGGGCAACCAGTTGGCCTGTGGATGGGCCCCATAAATATTGCATTTAAGCGTTCAAAATATGAAAACCGCTGCAAAAATATTGCATTGAATTGTTCAAGCTGTCATGAAAAGCATTTAAATGCTGGCAGCGCCGGCATGCGATATAAACTGAATGCAAATGTTTCATTGAAGTTTTTTGGTTTCAATAAACATGGAAGACGATTTGGATCTGGAGTAAGTATTAATAAATATTGTTCTATTGTACATTATACATTTGAAAATATTTTAGAGAATTATTTTCAAGCATCGGCGAAGGGAGTGCAGAATTATATAGCTCACAGCACCTTAGCGGGGAAGGAAAAAAAGAGCCTTGGTCAAGTGAAGAGGTTATGGTTCTTATCAATGTTAGGCTAAGCTTTGAGCAATATTTTAAAAAAGGTGAAAAAAGCCGTAACACTTTGTGGAGTATGGTCCATAGAAAAATTGTGGAAAAGAATGCATTATTTAAACCGACGGTGCAGGACATTAAGCGGAAGTTTAACAATATGTTAATAACATATAGAAGAATAAAAAGTAGAAATAAGAAAAGTGGTAGAAGTCCTGCTTCTTGGAAATATTTCGAAGTATTTGACAAGGTGTACGGAAGTAGGCACGACATTATAGCCCCTGAAAATATTGTTTTTGACTCCCTCCATTCGGAAAGCGATGCCAATCAAGAAGTGAATACAAATATTACTGATAACGAAGGCGAAATTACATCGAACTCATCAAGAGTTGACGGAAATTAATTACAATCCCATTCAAAAAGAAGAAATCCAAGTGAAGCAATGGCAGATTTTTTTAATTATTGGAAAAAAGAGGATGAAAAGGAAAATGAAAGGCATAGTGAGAGACTCCATATAGAACGAGAACGAATTGAAATTGAGAAGGAAAAGAACAAAATTGAAAAAGAAAAAACGGAATGTTTAAAAGAAATTAAGAACATTTTGTTGAAAATGTGTAAATAGAAGTAGTTTTTTTTTCATATACGTTATTTATTTTTTTGAAATTGGCTCAATTAAATGAAATGTTGTGTTTTAGAAGAATGAATTTATTTCGTTTTGTTGTAGAAGAATGAATTTATTTTGTTTTATAGAAATTGTTTTTATTAAACTTTTATTTCGCGTTACAAAATTTGCGTTAAATAATTTCTTTTCGCTCTTCCCTTTGCAGTTTCATCAGTCTCACTTTCGTTGACATCAATGACAAACTCTTCTATAGTTGAAGAATTTTCGTCACCTACATAATCTGTAGAATTTGTATCCATGATTATATTATGTAATACTAAACTCGCAATCACATAATATTTGGCATGATCAATCTTATTGATGTTTAGAAATTTTAGTCTGCGAAACCGTGACATCAAAATCCCAAAACTTTGTGCAATAACTACTCGAGTGGAAGAAAGTTTTTTATTGAAATTTCTTTTTCTTGCACTCATATTTCCATAATCTTTATAAGGTACCATTAGATAATTTTTTAACGCGTAAGCTGAATCACCCAACAAATGATATTGCTCAGGTAATTCACCGTTTTCAAGCCTATTTGCAATAGCGGAGTGATGCCAAACATTAGCGTCATGACTTCTGCCAGGCCATCCAAAAAAAGCACTGGTGAACTTACATTCGCTGTCGCAGGTAGCCTAGCATATAAGAATGAAAAAAACTCAAAGCTTATATTAATTTATGAAGTATTTACCTGCAGAATACATGAATAATACCCCTTTCTATTGAAGTAACTATGAGGTTGGATTTTAGGCTTTGGAATGGATATATGAATTCCACCAATACACGAAACTACATTCGGGAAACTTCCTGTTCCACGTAGTGCATTAAATTTCTTTACTACACGATCAAGTTCGCTTCCTTCGGGCCACTTAATGTATTCTTTAAAAAATGAGGAGAGGATTTTACATACATGTAGCACCATATTATAGGCAGAGCCCTTTGCTACACCAAACCGGTCTCCTATTTGCCGGTAACTATCCGAATTCGCTAATGCCCACAATGTCATCAGGAGCGCTAATTTAGGAGAAAGTTAAATCCGTCTCTTTGTCCAAGCTGGAGCGGTCGCTTTTTTTTGTTCTAGTATCTACAATATAAATATTTAAATGTGGATATATTTACTTTTGTTATAATTCAGATTACCTCGAAACTTGTTCTCGATAACCTAAAATGACTACGAAAAGTATCATTGTCGTAGAGGTCCACTATATCTACATAGTTGGGTATTTTAGTTATACTTCTTTCTATAGATTTTGCAAAACACATAAACAGTATTTTCTTTCCTTGGCGGCGTTTTTTATGACGGATTCTCAAAATATTGCCACGTTGTGAATTATCTTCACTTTTATCAATAATGTTAAATATTAAATCTAAACACTGGAGAAACATTTCTTTATTTGATAGCTGATGACAGAACATACTGCATGTGAATACCGCATACAACTGTTCACAGAGGCAGCTTTCAATGTTCGGCAGTCGAATGCCGATGTCAATCAGCTGCTGCATTCAATTTGCAGTCAGCTGCGTAACTTGAACGCAGCCAGTTTCTACGGACAACCTGTTTCTCTCATCAGTCCATTGGCTTACTATTAAGGAGTTCATCCATTTAAAACACTTAAACTCTTGCAGCGGCTCTAACCAAGTGTTAAGGTATTCAAAACATCTTCTATACGTGTAATAAATTATTTTTTATAGCTTCAACTTCCTGTTGCTTCCCATTTGTTATACATTTTTTAAAAATTTCTTTTACTTTTAATGGAATAAAATTTTCTTTTATTCTTTAATTTAAAACTTCTTTAATTGTATCCATATGTTCTAACATTTCAACCACTGAAATCTTTTCTTTTTCGACAGCTTTTATTTTTTCGTTATAAACATACATATGTACATCAATGAGTGTAAAAACCATAAATACGACTCGTTAATATCGTTTTCAAAAAACATTTTCAATACGACAGGTGGGCTGCCAATAGACATGAAGTAAAGGCTCAAACAGAACCAATTCGTTCCGTCCGTTTTTAAAAGTTGGAAATTTGACATTTCTATAAACTTACCATGAGACGAACGAGGCGGTAGGAAGGTCAAAAATAACAAAGGAAAAACGTGCAGAGCGGACGGAACGGATTGGTTCTGTTTGAGCCTAAAGGCCCAACTATAATGCACGTAAGAAACGCACGTCATCTCGGCGCTCTCATGGAAATTAATGTGTTCGGCCATATTGGACGTACGTCAGTCATATTTTATTTCGTTAAGTTTCGTTAAACGTAAAAATGGGAAAAGAACCGCGCTTTACGTACGTTTTGTGAGATGATTTGTAGTTACATCGATGAAAGCTAATTTTTTGTTGTTGTTTTGTGGTTTTTAAAGAAGAAAGAGTATGGAAAATGTTGTGGTTCAAATACATGATAGCGATTTTGATGAGAAATTTATTATAATTGAAAATAAACACGATTATTAATAATATGCAAATATTAATAGCCCAGTTTTAATAGTCAATGAATAATATTCAAGCATTTTAATAATTTTAAACTTTGAAGTCTCTCCCAATACGCAAACCAATTAGTCGGTTTTGCGTTTGACGAAATTTACGCACGTCGATTGACGTGCGTTTCTTACGTGCATTATAGTTGGGCCTTTAAGATTTCAATCCCTCAAATATTTCCAGTACGCGTTGGATGCATGGGAATAATGAAAGCCATCGAGTTTTTGAATGGCTGAGCAACTGTTTGTAAGTGATGTTCCCAAACTCACAAAATGATCTAAGTTTCCCAGTACGAACAGCATAAATTGAGAAATGATTATAAATTTTTCAAAACAATTATCTAGCTAAACATAAATTTTAAAAAAGAGTTGCACAATGGCCAAAAAGAGGACAAGAAGCACTATTTTGAAAAAAGATACCGGACACATTTTTTTGCTTCAAAAGAGGACATTATGGGTGTTTTCAATGATGCAGAATGCTTTTGCAGACTTGCACGAAAGCAAATGACGTTGACTGACAGCTTAAGCAACATGCAAAAGCAAACAACATGCATCATTGAACATAACTCATTATATGTCAAAATTTTCAGCTGACATACGTGAAATTAGTGCTTCCACTACTTACGTATTGCGAGAAATTGAAAACAAAATGGATAAAAGAAATTTAAAAACATTAATTGGAATTGTTGAGAACAAAATTCTAGTAGAAAGTGCGGATACGAGTAATGTCTCCCATTTCGTGCAGAGAAGAATTAAAAAGAAATCATTATTGGTTAAATTAATAATGAAAAAGTGAGTAAAACAAAAATGTATGGCAGCACTGACGTGTCTTCTTCTTCAAAATTACAACTGCAAGTATTTGAAAAAGCTGGCAAAGTATGCAATCATTTGCTTTCAAGTTTTAATCATTGAACACTGTGCTTTTGCAAGTTGCTTCATTGAACAACATGCAAAAGCAAATATGCCGCAAGTTTAAATCATTGAAAACGCTCGTCCTCTTAAAAGAGGACGTCTGGTCACCCTACACTGAGGAAAAAATATCCTATAACTCATCTTATTAGGTTAACAGGACAAAATCTAGTTTATTTAAAAAGATTCTTATTAAATTATCCCGCTTTTTCTTGTTATTCCAATAAGATCGGTCCTTTTACTTTTTTAAACACGCGCACATGAAATTATCGGGTCGTATCCCTTTGGCTTTATAAGATTCTTGTTAAATAAACCAGACCATCTAGTTACAGGTGTGACTCACTTTAGAAGTTTACATTATTCTTATAGGAATCTTATTAAATTAAAATTAGAGTCTCGTAGGCATCCGTCAAAAATATAAGAATTTCACAATTTTGTTAATTTTTTTTTGGACGCTACTAGAACTAGTCGAGTTGCATCGAAAAATGAAAACAAATAACATAGTTTACTGTGTAGACGACAGCGTTCTTAGTGAATTTGTGTTAAATAGTGAAAGTATAGAAGAACTCGAAATTAATGAAGAAGATGGGGAAATGAAAAAACTAATATGCGACAAATTTGGATTTGATGCAGAGCTGTGCAAGGTGTTAAAGTGTAAGTATTATCCTCTACTTATGTTAAATGCTACTATTTTAATTAGCAATCTATGATTATGATTGCTTCTTACTACTGCCATTGTGGTTACTACATCAGGAATTAGTTATTCATTATCTTATTTTTACAGCGTATAAATTAGACCTCAAAAGTCTGTGATTGCTAAGACAATCGGATTTGAATGACATCTTCCCAAAAACATAAATGGGAATAAAAATTAAATTTAGAGAAAAACTTTCCCAGTGGAAAATAATTACGGTATGTAAAATTATATCAACGGTAAACTTTTAATGACTACATTTTTAGGCCGAGACCTTATCACCTTCATATTGTGAAAGTTGGGTGGAGTCACTGAAGAGTCCAGAATCTGGGCTGTCATCAGAAAGTTGTGGAAGATTTACTGATCAAAACAGAACACCACTGGAAAATATATTAAACAAAACTGCTGATGGGAGAGCCAGAAAAAAGCTATTAGAATTAAAAAAAATTGAGTTAATTTTGTGCTAGCAAATGTCTTTTTTATATTTCTTATGGATTACATTCAAAATAAATTTTTTTTAAAAAACTGAAATTTTTGGTTTGTTTTTTATATTCCATTTCAGAAAAATCCATCGAAACAACAGGATAAAATCCCGTAAAAATAATCCGATAAAATTCTATTTAATTTAAAAGGATGGATATTATAATTTTTAAATGATTGCCGTCTTAATATAACAAGACATTATACTATAAAAATTACCAGGTACGCTAGTTAATTTAACAAGATGTCCCGTTACGGCTTACCAAAAAAATTCACAAGATCAATATTGTTAAAATAGCAGGACAAATCCAATTGACCAAAAAATAAAGGACATCTTATTAATTTAAGAAGACCATTTATATGAACATCTTATTATTCTTGTTGAGGGGCGCTTTAGCGGGCACTGCGACTTATTTTGTTTGGTCTATTGTGCCATCCCCTTCTTTAAAAACCATCAAGGTTAAGCCTTCTTAGGTAGCCTAAAACTGATTCAGGGTTGCTGTCCCAAATCTCCCTGGGAGTAGGGAAATCACGATGGAGAAGGCTCAGTCTTTTCCTCGCTGTAGCCTCACAGTCGCACATCAAGTGCTCCGCGGTTTCGGGAGCTGTCCCGCAGAATCGACAGCCAGAGTCGGCCACCAGTCCTATTTTGTTTAGGTGATAGTTAAGCGAACAGTGGCCCGTCAGGAGCTCTGTTATTATTTTTAGCTCCCACCTCTTGAGATTTAACAGTTTGCCCGCCTTAGCTTTATCAATTTGGATGAATCTTTTAGCTTGACGAGCACCCTGGGTCCTAGACCAGCTTTGAAGAAACATCTGGTCAACCCAATTCTTTAAGGCCATTTTTACGTGGCAGCTTGTTAAGCTACAGAAAGGTTCCGGACCAATAGGTAATGAGTTTGCGCCTGCTCTAGCCAGGCTATCGGCAATCTCATTACCAATGTGACCTTCGTGGCCCGGAATCCACATCAGCGTGACACTATTGTTCCTGCTGAGGAATTTCAGGGATTGAAGACAATCCAGGACAGCCTTTGATGACACTCTGTGCGATTTAATGGCCAGCAGTGCAGCTTGACTGTCCGAGAAAATAACAATGTTAGAGCTATTTGGAGCTCTATTAATACAAGTCTGAGCACACACCTGGATGGCGAGTACCTCAGCCTGAAAAACAGTGGGGGTAGTGCCCAGAGCCATGGATATTTTGCTCCTTGGGCCATAAACACCCAGCCCTACCCCTTTATCGGTTTTGGAACCATGCGTGTACCAAAAGGCCGTGCTTCCTCTAAAGAGAGGCCTGCCATGTTGCCACTCTGACCTACTTCGAATAATCGTCGTAAACGGTTTGTCAAAGTCAAGAGTAGCAGGAATGGTATCGGACAAAGATATCATTGGCTCCAAGTTCAGCTCTTGAGGATCGATAAATGATCCAGCAGGTCTCCTGGCTTAAAGAAGAATAGCTCCCGTAGACGCAGTGCCCCTGCCAGAACCTCTTTTTTCACCACCAGGTGTAGCGGAGGAAGGTTCAGTAGAGCCTCCATAGCCACAGTCGGACAGGTGCTTTTGGCCCCTGTGATACCAAGACAGGCCAGTCTTTGCACCCTGGCCAGCTTAATCATAGCATCCTTTTGTTTGGTCTTAGCCCACCATGCGATGGATGCATATGTGATCATGGGCCTTACGACCGTAGTATATAGCCAAAACATTAACCTAGGTTTAAGACCCCAGGTTTTTCCTACGAATTGGCGACAAACATGGAGAGATGCAGTTGCCTTGGCTGTTACTCTCTCAATTTGAGATTTCCAGGAGAACTTTTGATCCAGGATTATGCCTAGATATTTAGCCTCCTTTGAGAAACCTATTTCTTTGCCGTACACAGAGGGAGCTTTTAAATTTAGCTTCCTTCTATTAGTAAACGGTACGATGACAGTTTTTTGTGGGTTAATACCCAGATTCTTGCTACGGCACCAGCTATGCACATGTGACAAAGCGGCTTGCATGAGGTCTGAAACGGTGCTATCATGACCGCCCCTAACCGTTATGACGATATCGTCAGCATAGGCCTGTGTTTTAAATCCACGGTTATTCAGGTCGGCAAGAAGTTCGTCGATCACGATTGACCATAGGAGGGGTGATAGAACGCCCCCTTGAGGACAGCCTTTAGCAACAATTACCGTAATCGATTCACCATTCATCTCAGCAGCTATCAATCTGCTGCTGAGAAGCGACGTGATCCATCTCGCAGTGGGGCGAAGAATGCCTTTTTTTACTGCTGCTTCATTGATCGCGTCGAAGGTAACGTTGTCAAACGCACCCTCAATGTCTGCAAAGGCGCAGAGAGAGATTTCCTTGGCAATGAGGGACTTCTCAATATCTCTCACTAGCACATGAATGGCAGTCTCTGTAGATCTGCCTGGCCGGTAGGCAAATTGCAGACAGTGAAGTGGGCTCGCTGTAAGACCCTCTCTAATATGACTGTCTAAAACTTTCTCCATTGTTAGGAAGAGAGGCTGATGGGTCGATAGGATTTTGCTTCTCTATTTGATCTTCTCCCCGATTTAGGGATAAAGACTACCCTAGCCTCTCTCCAACACCTCGGAATGTGGGCCAGCGCAAAGCTACCCCGAAAAAGTGGTAGCAGGACCGGTAAGATCTCTTCCAAGCCTCTCTGAAGGAGAGCTGGGAAGATGTGGTCCTTTCCAGCAGCCTTGAAGGGACTGAAGGTGCCAATGGCCCACTCAATCTTACCGGCAGTGAAAATCCTGTTTGCCAGGCCTTTGTTCCTATTATAGGACCGATGGGCAAGTACTACCTCCGATTCAATGTTAGGTTCAAAGGCCAATCCAGGGTTAATTACCTGAGAGCCAGGGAAATGAGTGCTCATTAATAGCTCCATGGTATCCCTGGTGTTCTCCGTAAAGGACCCTTCAGAGGTCTTGAGAGAGACAATGCCATTAGAGTGATCCTTAGACAAAACTTTGTGTAACCTCGTGGAGGCTGGAAGTTTGTCTATTTCTTCGCAGAAGGCCTTCCAAGACCTTCGTTTGGATCTTCTCAAATCTTTGTTATAATTGGTAAGGGCTTTCTTGTATGGGTCCCAGTTGCCCGAAACCTTAGCCCTATTAAATAGTTTTCTAAGTTCTCTCCTTTGCTTGCAGAGATCATTGTTCCACCAAGAAACCTTTCGGTTAGTGCTTCGAGGTTTCGCAGGTCAGCTGCTCTCGAAGGCTGCGATGATCGTTTCCTGCAGATTGGTAGAGACAAGGTCGAGATCGGCCTCAGTAATGAGATTAGTATCCATATGGCTGATTCCTAAACTGAGAGCTGTGCGATAAGCGTCCCAGTCAGTCTGCCGTGGAATCCTAAATGCTTCCGAGGATATTGCAGAAGCTCTCAGGTTAAACCTTATATGTCTATGGTCAGATATTGATGGCTCACTTGAGACGTGCCAGTTTAGTATTCTGGAACTGACAAATGTGCTAGCAAGACTCAGGTCAATTACCTCTTGCCTAATCACATTAGAAAAGGTAGGTTCGTGCCCCTTGTTCATAGCCTGTAAATTGTAGGTAGTAATGAAATCAAGGAGGTAATCGCCCCTAGAATTAGTATTGGTGCTTCCCCACACAAGGAGGTGCGCGTTGGCATCGCAACCAATCACTAACTGAATATTCCTCCTAGTGCAGTCTTCCACAAGTCTCTTGACATGGTGGTGGTGGGGCAGGCTCTTCACCAGGGAAGTAGGCCGAGGCTATAACGAGCCTGGGCATTCCTACGTCTCCAGGTAGCACTACCTCAGCCGCGACCAGATCTCTGGATACGAACTGCGAAAGAGGAAGGCATGTTATTCTCTTCCCCATGAGCAGTGCTGCTCTAGGGCCAGCATTAGTAGCTGAACATCTTATTAATTTTATGGGATCTTTTCTCTCGGCGTATGTTCTATGGAGTACCGGACGGCAAGAGGACACCATAAAAATATATTGAGTATTTCTAAACTGCAGTCCTCGCACAACATCACACGTAATGTCTTAGTATTAAGAATTTTCAACGTATCAGAACTTTGTAAGTCAACAAGCGAAAGACTCAGCTTTAAACAGGCTCGATCATGCTTTCAAAGTAACCACCTTTCACAACCGTTAAAACTATTTACCACTAAAAGTTTACAAAACAAATCAATGCTTAGTTAAAAGTGTTGATGTTAATGACAACAACAATTACAACACTCTAAAACTGACTTCACCCAGTTTAAAACTCCATTTCAGAAAAAAACTTTCCCAACGAATTTACTCGAAAATAGTTTCGCCCTGCCACATGTCTGTAACGCCATTCCCTCCAATTAGGTTCGTTAAATTATCCTGGAAAAAGGATTTTGATACGCCCGAGTGAAAAATGCATCGGTTCCTCGAAAACATTTATGAAATAATTTTAACAGGAAATGAAAATAACTCTGTTCGAAAATATGAAAATCTGATTTCGAATGGTGAATTTTAACGCAAAGGAATTTTTCGCCGCACCAACGACTATTTATCCTAAAATCCATCTTTTGCATAGGGCTTTATAATTTCCTTGCTTTCCTCCTGAGTGAAAACCAATTTCCTTACTTTAGCATCTGTTATCAGAGGTGAAAACTGATCAGAAACTTTACCTTGGGAAGCATTTTTGAGGGCTTTGAGCACCAGGAAATTTGTAGTTCTTTATCGAAAGGATAAATAAAGCGAATCTATTATAAAGTTAAAAGTTAGGTAACAAAAGCTAAGGATTACACTTAGATAGGATTTATATTGAAGGCTTTAAAATTCATAAAAGTTTCGATTTGGAGTAGTAAACGTTGTTTTGTTAAACTTAGTGGTAGTAATTTAAACTTTGAGTATTTACGGTTAGACTTTTAATATTTACAAAAGGCAAAGGCCGTAGATACTTTACAACCAAATCTTTTTTATGTATGAAGTGTGGCTCCGTATACAAACAACAACGAAAACACAATAATATTTTTGAATGCCCTTATTTTGCCACCTTAAGTTTAATTGATACCATCATGCAAACCATATATATTGTTCATTAAACAATAATAATAACAGATATTAGTGTTATCAAAAGTTCGCTAGTTGGTACTAATGGAGTACAGTTGCTCCACGAGTGAGTCACTTCGTCGTGAATATATTAAGCTGAGAAACTCAAACAATGTGCCTCACCTTTGGCCTCATTTGGCAAACGTCTGTAAGTTCTATAGGTGGATTCTTTAGCTTTCATTGACTTGGGATTTTTCGATTTGGTAGAGTGTAGAATGAATAGACGCCCTAGATTTTGGTGACACATAGAGCGGCAGAGCTCGCAAAGAGCGATACATAGGGTGACATTGGCACTATGAAAACACAAATCCCAGTACACATCTTGGAAGATGCATATGGGAAATTAGCGATGACAAGGTAGTGGACTGAGTTACCAAGAAGAGGGTCTACTTTCACGGGGCATCGTGCCCGATAACAAAAATATAACTAGTTTGGAATATAAGTTTGACCCCTTCGGTCCACACGATCAACTTCCCAGTATGAGGAACGTAGACAGAATAAACTGACTTCTTACAAAATTAGCAATACATTGTAACGAACCACGTTCGTTACTAAGAACCGTCTCTTAGAAAAATACTAAAGTAACCCCTTTCAACTCTAGAAGGCATTTCCTAACAAAGCTTTAAGAAAAATAAATATTTACTCAGCAGGCTGGGTGATTCTCCTTTGAAAGCTCACTTCAAAGCGCTAAAGCTTCCTACGCCGACGAGCTTTCCGGCTATAAAATAAACGGCCTCACCAGGCTAAAAGTCAGTCTTTAATCAGGCTCGTTCCGGAGAGGTCACCTTCTCCGGTCCTAGACCGTGTCGTGGTGTACGATCCGGCACGGTCATACTTTGCCCCTCAGGAATGTTGCCGAGGCCTTGTCGTGGTGTACGATCCGACTATGTGCCGAAGTAGCTATTGCTATACCGTGTCGTGGTGTACGATCCGGCACGGTTAGACTACAGACATAACAACTACCGACCGGAGGAATGTTTCCTGGACCAATGTCGTGGTGTATGATCCGGCATTGTTCCCGGCAGCATTGCCTATACCAGTGTCGCGGTATGACCAAATACAAGACCGACCACATACCGACACACACACTCACTCACACACACACGCACATCCTGCTGGACCAGTGACCCCAGCTTACGCACATGTAGAATAGAGTAGTGAGCAGGTAACTGCTTAGTAATAAATAAGTAGGAAACATGTATTCTAGAGGCAAACCGTAGTCAATTACTCAGAGATAGCTATAAGAAACCTGTAAACATGTATCCCGTATTTACCTAGATTTAAGAGACCTAAATTGTTAGTACATAAGGAATATTTTGAATAAATAAAGAAATTTTATTTTGTAATAAGGTGTTTGTTCTCACACGATTTAGCACTAGAGGGAAATTGACTAGTTTCAGAGCTGGTGACAAAGTAACCTTGAAAGAAGCTAGTTAAAATAACTATAATGGTGGTAAATCCACAAGATTTTTCTAGAGAATTTGTTTTTCCTGAACGTTAGCAAACGAACATATCCTTCGTGCTTACATAGTTCGTGACACTAAAGTGGGTGTTCGAATTCATATTGAGCGTGGTGAAGCGCCGTCGATAACCTGGGAAGCAAATGAATTCATTTGGTAATTCAAATCTTGCCGGAGATTTTAGCAAAACTAATCAATGACATGTACTTGTCGGACTTGACCAAAAAGAACAATTTATCGGTAACTACTGGAAAATCCGGGATGAACCGCAATTTCCTGAAACTGTAGGACGTAGAAAACATTACCCGTCAAAAAATTGCTAATCCAAAGTTTGAAAAATTCGTGATGTTTGTAAAGGGTGCTGTAATTTTTGCACGATATTTAAAGAGTGTGGGATTTTGACCTCAACTAAATCGATATCTTTAATGGTTCGCGCTATATTGTGTAGGTACAAATTCACTTATGTCGTTTAAATCAAAAAACGGCTCGACCGAATATTATAAAAATCTCTACTCTTCGAACTACACCTCAAGTAAGTCGATATCTTTTGTGGTTCGCGCGATATCGCGCGGGTGCAAAAATCAGTTATCTCGTTTAAACTCGGTGGAACACAAGTGCCAAAATCGGCCGCCATCTTGGAAACGCCTTCTTGGTTTTTTTTACAAATTTTCAGATTGAATAGAGTACATATACATGATGAGTTGAATTCAGGTTAAACCCGCGTCTAATTACATGTAAAGGGGAGTTGAGATGAGTTAGTTTCAACTACGCTTGACTGAGCTCTGCTACCCGGGTTGAGTTCAAATTATGCAAACAGACGAGAATTCAGTAGTTAAGTACTTTAATTTAGTTGACAGCAGAAACTCTGCGTTTTGTTTATGACTTTATGTAACGTGTAGTGCCTTTTTATTTCTTACTCAACCTCAACTTAACTATTCAACTCTGTGTATACATTCTAATTATCTCAGGAACTATGAATGTCCGCAAAATTTGAAGTTGATCTGTTATATTTTTTACTTTTTAGTCTGTTTACCTTAAGTCTTCCGAAATTTTGTTTTGGCCACCATTTTGAATTTGGAATGACGCAGTACATCTAATTATATTCTATCTGTCATATCCTTTCATTTGATACCCATATCAGGGGGCCGCGGAGCACAATTAAAAAGAAATTTGGCCGCCTTTTTGGAATCGCCATCTGGATTTTTTTTACAAAATAGTCAGATTGCATTGTCATCCAAACTAAACGTGTATGGAAAATTTAACTCAATCGGAAACCGGGAAGCGGGTCAGATTTAACTTCCAAGATTTTATTACTTACAAGTTTTAAGACCACTTATGCCGTATGCACACACACACAGGACACATACTTCCTCTCAATTTTTTGCTTAATGCTCTTGGGACCTTGAAAAATGAAAATACGTTGAAAATTTCGATTTCGATTTTCTGACCGATTACAATAACTTAACCATACTGGTCGCCGAATTTAATAAATCAAGGATATGAGTTCCTTGACCTCGATGCTGTTTCCATGGCAGTTCTAGGTTGAACTGACAGATAAATAGTTTTACTTTGGTTGGCGTGAATAAAAAGTGAGTGCAAGTGTTCACTTAATTTTTTGGAGTGAACACTTATTTTGCCGCTGTTGTTCTATGGATGCCAAGATCTTCACCTACACCGACTTGAAAGCCCAGATCACCTACATATCTTAAGAAAGTTTTAATTTTTTCATGCATTGGTATGGCTCCAACACGAGTTTCTTCATTATTGATTTCCAAAAAAAATTTATTGTTAGTAACCACTCAACATTTTCAAACCCCAATCTAAATAACGACTTCAAGTTATCACCGGTTTCACCAAATCCCCGCTGACCGTTACATTTTCTTTTCAAAAACTTCATTTCCTTTTTTAGTAAAATTGAGCCGAAAAAACCAAATAGTGGAAACGATTGGGTACAAACAGAAACTTATCAGATTTTAATTCGGGACTTGTTCAACGTTCAATGAATCCTTTGTTGGACTAAGATTTTCAGGGGTGATTCCTTGGAGGAAAAAAATTATTCTAGAGAGGGAGACTATCCACACTATCAACTAACATACAGGGTGCTGGGTTTCTTTAAATTTACTTAAACTCCTACACTAGCCGTGTTTTTTTAATGAACTATATACATTGATTATAGAGTAAGTAGATATGGATAGTTACACTGATATGGCGATAGTTACACTGATTTGATTTTTAGGGCTGCGAATTTCTGTTGTAAACCTCTAAAATTAATGGGAATGGGTTTTCAACATTAGTTTAATAATATTATTTCTTATTAGTGCATAAAAATCATGAAATAGACAATTTTTTTGATTTTGTTACTTTTTATTAAAACATAAAAAAGCGGGTTTACGCCTGAATTTAAGAAAGCATTTCAAAGCCCTTCGCATGTTGGAAGAAAAGCTAAAAGTTTCGGATCTAAAAATAGATTCCTGTGCGGGTATTCCTTTTGTTTTGTTTTGGAAGGGGGCAGGGGCGGCGCTTTCATAGGTGCGAATGGTGCACTTGCACCGGGCGCGATTGGTTGGGGGCGTAGTTTCAGACAACAAAAATGGGCTGTAATCGTTCATTCCCTTTTGAAATGCGATGAATAGTCGCATAGGTTTTCACTAGAGCCATCTTAACCTAGCAAAAAGGAGACAAGAAATAACAACCACGCTGTCAAAAAGTTGAATTCAGAGGCCCAAAAAATCAGCTCCGCCCATCGTCCTCTCCAACTCTGCGCAAACGAAGTTTTCAGCAGATTTTTGTTGTTGGATGTTGACCCATATGAAACTCCCTATGTAGTCCTTGTAGAGTCTCTGTGTCTCTTTTCATTGTTCTTCACGAAGCATAGTGCACCGGAAGCAAAAACACCAAGCGCCGCCCCTGGAAGGGGGTAGGTGGGCTAAATTGATGACTTTTTGGTCGGTGAATTTATCAATGAAGAAATTAATGAATGGATGTGAACGTAAACGGTGTTTTTTTTTCATTCTGAGAAAAATGAAATAGGTTTTTTTTTTACAAAAATTCTAGTGTTTACGTATTGATTCGATTATTGCTTATAGAGAAAATTTAAGTCATCAAGTAAAACTCTACTTCATATTTCTAAAAGGAGATAGTCGAATCAATGAAAGAAGAACAGTTCCGATTTGGAAAGATTTTTTTAAATGTTTGAATTAAGGGTAATTGTTTATCAGTCCCCATCGTCCTCCGCTGTGGGAGCAACAACAAAAGGGTAGAGCCCTACTCCAAGAATGTGGTAAAGGTTGGAGTGGGAGAGTATTTGGGGCTTATATTCCCGAGTCAAGGTTGTTGCTGAAATAACTGCCTATTAATCTCCTATATTTAATAAAATTACTTGGAAAAAGTAATTTTTACAAAATATCAACTCTGAATAACTTTTTAAAGGGTGACCAACGGCTAATTCTAAAGGAAACGCGTTCAGGTCAACCTCCCTTATAACACCTACCTCCTGCGGAGGTGGGGTGATTTAGTAAATAACTACCCAAAATTCTAAGAATTTTGGTATATTATGCTCATGTATATATCCCATACCACCACCCCTCCATAAAACCCTCTCGCTTACTTCTGATAACATCAAATTTTAAAATTTAATGAAAATAATGCAATTGGAAGTTAAAACACTTAAAAGCAAACCAATCTGGAATCCGTATTGAACTGGAAGCCTGCCATAAAACCCCATAATTAGTGACCTGGTTGAGGGATTACAAAACTTTACTTGTTTTGTAATGACAAAAATATTGCAAACAAGTTGGAGTTCTTGATGTACAGGTTGCAACAACAGCCATTATTAAAGAAGAAAGTTCTAGCATGAAATAATTAAACACGTGCATTTACCAACGAATTCAAAGGATTTTTTTAAACTTAATAAAGTATTATTAACCGCGAAAAAGTTGGCTGGCGAGTTCGTTGTATAGCATGAATCTTAGCCTTAACCTTCGAAATGTAACAAATTTTATTAGAAACACTACCGACTGAGCCACACTGAATTCGTTCGTAAATGCACGTGTTTAATTATTTCATGCTATTAACGATTCATCTTGACTAATCCATATCACTTTTTTTTGTTATAAGTGTGTTTTAAACTGTCCCAATAAATAATTTCGCGCCCACGAACTTCTAAATCACATTTTAATGTTTTTTTTTGTGGTATTTTATATACTCTGCTTAAAAGAGATATGCCTCTATAGTTTCCACGGTTGAATCTGTCCCCTTTCTTGTGTATTGGGCAGATAATGCTTTGCTCCCATTCTTCAGGCATTTTTTCATTACTCCATATGCAGCATAGTAATTCGTGTATAACTGCTGAGAGCGATTCGCCTCCTTGTTTGATCAACTCGGCTGCGATGTTATCAATTCCTGGAGATTTATTGTTTCTTAATGATCGTATGGCACTTTGTACTTCTTCCAGAGTGGGTACATTTGTTTCTCTCTTCCAGAGTGGGTACATGTGGTACATGTCTGATGCTCTCATTTGCGTTCAGTAGCTCGCCAAATCCTTCCACCTTTTCTTTACCTCTTCGCTGCCTATGACTACAGTTTTATTCTTTATAGGTACCGGTAAATTGACATGGGGTAGATTGGGACTGGTAGAGGACTGTGGAGCGGGACAGCCGTCTAAATACCGATATTTAAAATCGGTTATCCTGCCGGGGTTATAATCCTTTTACACATTGTATTACATTATAAATCTACTACATTTTCTCCCAATATCAAAATAGTCGTAAAAAGTGATGGATTCTCGAAAAAATGTAGCGGTTTTCGTAATTTAAATAATCAGTTGAGGTTATGTAGCAGATAAAAACAATTGCCAAATACCTAATCACAAAACACTACATGTCTCCATGATGTTATGACCATTTTATGACACTTAAGGAAATCTTACAAAAAATTAAGTTTTCATCCAACTTCCAATGTGATTGTCTTAACGATCCGACCAAGTTGAGAGACTTGGTGGAACCCATTATACATTATAACTGATTTTGTAACATTTGAAAGCTGTTCGAAGACTTCACCAATCCCACCCTAATATCTGGAATCATCTTCCCACTGTAGGATGACAGGTCAGATTTTAGTTCTCCCCCTTAATCTACATACAAAACCTGTCGATCCGAATGATTGGACCCACTCACAAAATCATCAAACATAATGTGTGCTATGAGACTCCCACTCATGGGACAGAGACCCTTCTCCCTAACACAGACTACCCTCTTGATTGCAGGGGGTATAACCACAGACGACTTAGACTAAATTGTCATCATTAAGGATTGGTCGTGTCCTTTTTTCTTGCAGAGTAATTGTGGCCCTTTTTAAATAATGAACTCAACTGCACCGCAACAACTTTTGCCAGGGTTTTCTTCTTTTGCACACGATGTAGTTTTTACAACAGTGTCGCGACAATTTGCAACTCTTTTGAAGTCATTAAAAGCAACAAAAACACAAAGCGAGGAGCTCATGCATAAGACGCAAGGATATTTATCTAACTTTTTTTTTCTGTTGGCGTGTTTCTTTGCTGTGCAGTCAAGAGCTCGTGATGACATCGCCATTGTGGAAGGGTAGTCCTTGGTGGAGGCAGCCATCCTTGCGCTCGTACATGATCTCTGCTTTCATCCCTTAATTTCATTTGCTTCCTCGAAAGTTCTGACTAACGTCTGTGCAGAATAACTACCCGCCGTATTTTCAGTTATAATTTGAAGTGGGAAACTGGAAGTGAATTCAGGATTCAACTGGAGAACTACTCGTGCATAAATTTAATATGGTTACAACTGGAAACAATTACGGAGTAGAAAAAGTTCACCTTTTTAATTTTTACAGCGATGAAGGCTCTTTTTAGTGAGTTTCTTCTTGTGTTGAGAGGTAATATAGAATTAAGAGCACATAATTTTCAACGTTTGATTTAGCTTGAGTCCTTGCATAAACAAGTAATGAAGGATCAGGATGACATTCGACTAGAAATAAAACGAGGTCGCAGGGGCTTTCTCTGTTGTTGCCTAAGTTAGGCCATCTTAAGAGATCGCACATTTCGTTTATTGTACATCAAGATTACATAATCTTTTAACGCTGAAAAACGCATGTACATTATAATTACAGCACAATAAATAATAAAAAGCGGAACGAGTGAGTGAACTAATAAAAAGTGAGAAAAGAAACTAAAGCAAACAAAGAGACTCTTGGCAGTATAAATAACCTTCTTCTAGACGTACGTCGAATTCATTTAAGTAAGATGGACGGTCGGAATGTAGAAGATTATAAACTAATGTCACTGACTTGAGGAGTAAGTAATCATAAATTGTGCATCGCAGAAGGGAACAACGATATGGGCTGATGTGATCGCATCGGCGAAGACTAGACAAACCTTACGCAGTCGTTGAAGGCCGCAATAAGCTTACCACGGCATGCAGCATCAAGGACAGCAAAGACCAAACTAGCATAAGTAAAGTATGGTAACACTAGGGATTTAAATATCTTTGAGCGCGAGCCCAAGGGTAGGTTGGAGGCGTATAGCCAGAGACCCCGTAAATTACCATAAATTTTAGATAACGTGTGAGAAATATGATAGCAGCAGGTAAGTTGAGAATTCAGATAAACGCCTAGATTAATGACACGCGTTTGATAAGATAGTCGTGTGTTCATAAGAACGATAGGAGGAAACCGGACGGTATCTAATTTACTCAAATGGTAGCAATGGCCTCAGGGACCTTTGATGGTGCCGGTACATCAAAGAGATAAATCCTGGGTAACGCCACCTGCGATCTAAGGTCTTCACGATCTAAGATTTTCCGATATGCTACCGAATCCTACCTCAACCTCCACGAAGATGTAGATTTTACATCGGGTGTCCCCTGGATGCTCTTGTCTACACAAGAGTAACAGACTGAGGAGGGTGAAAGGCGAGTGCTTCGCGCCTCAAAACGAAGCAAATACCGGACTGGTCCTCCAGGTTGGGGGTTGGGCGGCAGGCTGACAACCTTCCACCGTAAAAACCTACCCGTCACGAATCCTCAAGGCAGGCCTCGGACAGGACGGACTCAACGGCAACGACTCAGGCAACGGAATATGGAATTCGATTTTGGAACATGGAACGTCAGGACGCTCAACAGAACGGGCGCTCTGCGTTCGCTTTTATTACTTCTAAAAAAATATAACATAAAGATCACAGCCCTTCAAGAAACAAAATGGACCCACAGTGGTATAATGGATCTAAAAACCCACACGGTACTCTCCAGCGGATCATCAAATGGAAGAAGAGAGTTCGGAGTAGCATTCATCATAGAGAAGGAAATGAAATCTCTGATTCTGGACTTCAAACCAGTCAGCAATAGAATATGCACACTTCGCATTAAAACAAGGCTACATAACATCAGTCTTATAAACGTCCACGCGCCCACAGAAGAGAAAACGGATGAGGAGAAAGAGGAATTCTACCAAGAGCTAACAAACACCATCAGGTTAATACCGTCAAACGATATTAAAATGGTGCTTGGAGATATGAATGCCAAAGTAGGAAAAGAAGAGGAGTTCCTAGGAGTCATAGGAAAGCATAGCCTACACAACGTTACCAATGACAATGGTAGTCGATTGATCGATTTCGCAAGCTCAAACGCAATGGTAGTAAGTTCAACAGTGTTCCCGCACAAAGATATACATAAGATGACGTGGCATTCACCAGACGGAGTAACTAATAATCAAATTGACCACGTCCTAATTGAAAGAAGAGGGGCCACGAGTATACTGGACGTAAGAACAATGAGAGGAGCGTGCTGTGGCTCGAACCACTATCTCGTCAAAGTGAAATTGAGAACCCGGATAGCAACTAAAACGCATAGAGTGCAAACTCAACCAAAATACGATATAGATAAGCTAAAACGGGAAGAAATAAGAGATGCCTACCAACATGCTGTCGTACAAAACTTGAGAGAGGTAGATGAGCAGCCCAACATCAACGACAAATGGGAACAGATCAAAAGCAGCATAAAGGGGGCAGCGGAAGAGGCACTAGGCTGGGCCCCCAGACAGACTAGAATTGATTGGTTCGACCAAGACTGTAGAACCGCAATTGAAGAAAGAAACCAGAGCCACCGAGAGTACATCGCAAGGCCAACAAGAGCAAGGATGGAAGTCTTCAAGGAAAAAAGGAAAATTGCAGACAAGCTGTGCAGAAAGAAGAAGAGGGAATATCTAAATAGGAAAATCCTACAGATACAGGAAGACTTCAATGAAGGGAGAATTAGACAAGCGTACAAAGGAACTCGCCAGATCACCAATAAGTTCCAGCCAAGAACGGACATCTGCAAGGACGTAGATGGGAACTTGTTGGCAGATCCTGATAGGATAAAGGAAAGGTGGAGAGAGTATTTTCAGAACCTATTGAATCCTATCTCCCTATCAAACGAGAATGCAGAGACAGAGGCATTTGTAATTCCCCAAGATAACATCTCAATAGAACCACCAACACTGGATGAGGTGCGGGAAGCTATAAAAAGGCAGAACAGCAACAAATCGCCTGGCGCCGATGGAATAGCAGCTGAGCTGCTAAAGGAAGGAGGACCCCAACTATTAAGAACATTACACGAACTCATATGCACCATCTGGGAGGAAGAAGTTATACCAGAGGACTGGAAGAAAGCCATTATATGTCCAATATACAAGAAAGGAGATAAACTAAACTGCAAAAACTACAGAGGCATCTCACTCCTCAGCACCAGCTACAAAATCTTCACAATCCTTGTGAAACAAAAACTGGAACCTATAGCGGAAAGCCTTATAGGAGAATATCAAGCTGGTTTTAGGACAAACAGGTCAACATCGGACCAACTGCTGACCTTAAGGCAAATTCTGGAGAAAACCTGGGAAAGGAATGTAGATGTATACCAGATATTTGTCGACTTTCAACAGGCATATGACTCAATAAACAGAGAGAGGCTATACGAGATTTTATCGGAAATAGGAGTCCCCTCAAAGTTGATACAACTAATCAAATGCGCCACAAACAGCTCACTAGCGAAAGTAAGGATCCAAAATGTTGTAACAGAGGAGCTCGAAGTACGTCAAGGGCTTAGACAAGGAGATGGGCTGGCCCCATGCTTTTCAACCTGGCCCTAGAATGGGTGATAAGGAAAACGTCAGTCCAGAGAAGTGCATCAATAGCTACCCAGTCGGTACAATTACTTGGATATGCGGATGACGTAAACATCGTGGGAAGGTCCTTTTTGGCAGCAAAAGAAGTCTATGTTGAATTAAAAGAGGCGGCAAAGGACATAGGCCTGAAGATTAACGAAGAAAAAACGAAGGTGATGCAACAATCCAGAGCAGGACGATTTAGAATGGGAAGAAATATAACCATCGACGAACATAACCTAGAAGTAGTCGATAAAACAGTCTACCTTGGGTCTACTATCACAAAAAGAAACGAAGAAAAAGAAGAAATAACTAGAAGAATACTACTGGCTAATAGAGCCTTTTATGCTCAAAAACAAATCCTGCACTCAAGATTTGTGCACAGGAAAACGAAACTCTCACTCTACAAAACAGTAATACGACCAGTACTGTGTTATGGTAGCGAGACTTGGACTATGACCCAGGACATAGAGGAACGAGTCAACAGGTTCGAGAGGAAAATTCTCAGATGCATAATAGGCCCAATCAGAGAGGATGGAATATGGCGAAGAAGATACAACAACGAGTTGTATGAAATTTTTGACAACCCACAACTCTCAACTTTAATAAAAATCAACAGATTGAGACTAGCCGGCCACGTGATCAGGATGGAGGACAATCGCATCCCAAAACGGCTTATGGCATCAGAAATTTCGGGAAGTAGGCCAGTAGGTAGACCCAGGAGGAGATGGATAGACTCTGTGACGGCTGACGCAGAGTCAATGCTCAACATCCGGAACTGGAGACATGCTGCAAGGGACCGTCAAACTTGGAGAAATGCCCTAGAGGAGGCCAAGGCTCGATTTGGGCTGTAGCGCCATTGGATGGATGGATGGATCTAATTTACTCCTATACAATTTACTCCTATACTCCTATACAGAGGATTTAGAGGTATTAAGTTGTAGACGATTGGACTTACACCATGGATAAATACACTTGAGATCTGCATTTATATTCGCAATACAGTTCACAGCCAGTCCAAGGGGGCTGTTTAAGTAGATCTGAACATCATCTGCATACATGTGGAGTTTACAGCTTGTCACGACACTGCTAAGATCATTTATGTACATAGAGAAGAGTAATGGTATTAGTATGGAGCCCTATGGAACGCCGCAGGTTATCGGTAACGGATCCGAAATCGAGTTATCTAACCATACTATTTTGGAACGATTCTGCAGGTAACTGCGGATTAAAGAGGTAGCAGTGGATGTAAACTTCATGTGGGTTGCCAATTTGGAAAATAGGAGTATGTGATATCCTTACTGAAGTCAAGAGGAACGAGGAAAGCAACATTACCGGAGTCAAGAGTCATTTGGAGGTCAGTAGTACTTTGCGAAAGCCAGACTGTGCCCGACTCAATAGGGACCCCGTCTCACAGTGGCTGTCAATTTGCCATGCCATTATTTTTTTTTAGTAGCTTACCTATAAAACATAAAAATACTTATAGGACGATAGTCTGCAAGACTACTTGGAGATTGACCTGGGCTACAGAGTCATTTTTATGGATTCCAAGTTGCTTTATGTTGGCCCAAAATTTCTTTGCGGGCAAATTAAGACTAAGCTTTGACGAAAAGAATCGTAGTTTTTCCCTACGTATGGCAGAGGTTACTAAGTTGCGAACACGCGTTTGACACGTGTCTCTCCAGACGCGAACGACGACAGTCGACAGTGATAATTCTTTGTCTTTTTTGTGTGTTTTTTTTGTATTAGTGGCGAGCTGTCTGTGATGTGGAAAAAATGTTTTTACGGTTTTTATAAAAATTTAGTCTTCTAAATAATTTTTTATTTTTTCTATTTATTTTTAATTTAGTTTTAAATCATTTTTTCATTTATTCTTCCAAAATTAATTTGCCAGTGTTTCTTTTTGTTTTATTTTTGATCTTTTAACTGTAATTTGATTACGGTTAATGGAATCTAAAGAACACGTTTTTTGTTAGACATGTGCTTAACAGTTTTGTTTTATCCTGTTATTTTTTTTCAAAAGGTTGCAATTTTTGGTGTTTCCATTTAATTTAATTTGTTAATTCAGTGATTTTTTGGTCTTAATTCATTATTTAGGAATGTTTTTGTGTTTAGTTTCTGTTTATTGAATAAACGGAGACTCCGCATTTAACCAAGTCTCACGTGATAATATTAATATAATATTTCTGAGAATTTAAAACTGCAGGATTAATATCATTTTTTTTCTTCTCTTTCCGTCTTTCTTCCCTTCGTTCATTTTTTCAATCTTCATGGCGGATCTTTGCAAGAGGTGTTCTTCGGAAATCGCCCGTGACGGGATTTCCTGTGATGGGGTTTGTGGAGGCGTTTTCCATCCTTCTTGCCTCACTTCGAAGGTCAGCAGCAAATCTTCGGCTCCTAGAGGGCCTACGTGTAGTGAATGCTCTGACATCAAACCCTGTCATGTGCTGAGATTGATGAAAGTCATCTCTGACGCTTTTCTCGCTGATCGCGAAAAAGTCATGGATCGTCTTAACTCCTTCTCAAGTAACATCTGCCATTTTCAAATTTTATCTGATGACGTCCAGTCTATTAATGTCCGGCTTGACACGTTGTCTGACACCCTGAACTCTGCTGTGGCCAATACGGGTTCCTTGATTGAGAAATTTGAAAAAATTTCTTCCCGAATTGCAACAGCATTAGAGTCGTTAGACGACATATACATTCGGCGATACTTAACCCGGTCGCCACTTCTCCCTCCTGCACTTATAGCTCCTTGGCTTCTGTCCATCCTATATTGGACGATATAAAAAGGAATACCAAGCGTGTTAGGGCTGATATTGAATCAAAATCACAACGCCCTGAGCTCCCTGTCCTTAAGTTTGGAGAGCGTCGCTGTTACAAATAAGACCTCCTCAGCGACGGCAGCATCTGATGACGCTCTGCAGGTTGAGGAGCAGCCTCTGCCTTCACCCTGCGCCGCGGCTACTTCCCGTTCGGAGAACGTCCTTTTGCCACAGGAGGCCGTCAACTCGATTGCACCTGTTACTAAGGTGCGTCGCAAAAGTCGCAGGAAAAATCGAAATCGCCAAGCCATCATTGGGGACGGTGTCACTTTGAGTTCCTTGCCCCGTGTTCCGGAGATGGAGTCGACTTCTAGGCCGGTCTCAGTATCAACCTGTTCGCCCTTAATAGTGGCCAACCCCCCGGTCACGGCAGCTACAGTTCCCCTACAACCGTGCACCCCTCTGGTTACGATACCGAGACCTTTAGATATCTTTATATCACGATTCTCTCCTGAAACTATGACGGAGTCTGTCTGTGAATATTTAAGGAAGAAATCTATAGACCCTGGAACTGTCTCCTGCAGAAAAGTCAGCAAGGCTTCCAAGCCTGTTGCTTCTTTTGTTTTGTCTGCACCGCCCGTTATTGCCGAGACTCTTTTAGATCCCGGTTTCTGGCCTGCTGGTGCCCTTACCAAGTTTTTTGTTCCGCGTACCCGTACTCAAGCGCATCGTGCAAACGCTTCTACTCCGAGCACTATACAGATGCCAAAAAACTCAAGACGCTTTCCCTCTACTACCAGAATGTAAGAGGGACTAGGTCAAAAACTAACGAAATCATTCAGGCATCGATGGCTAGCGGGTTCGATGTCATAGCATTTATTGAAACCTGGCTTCATGAAGGTATTCTTAATGCGGAACTCTTTGATTCCTCTTACCAAGTGTTTCGGAGGGATCGTTACACTGACTCGGATGCTCGTGGAGGTGGCGTACTTCTTGCTTGTAGTAGCCATCTGTCTTGAAATCTAATTTCTCTTCCTAGTTTTTCTATCCACCTTGACATTGAGCTTGTCGCTCTTAAAATTACCTTATCAAAAATTAATCTCTTTCTGCTGTGCTACTATATCCCACCAGATATGATAAGCACGCTTGACGATAGAGGTAAAAATCTCTATGATATTCTCATCTCTGGTGTTGATCATATCTCGAGTATGATGGACACTGGCGATGAATTACTTCTCCTTGGAGACTTTAATTTACCCAATATTCAGTGGGTAACGGATGTAGATGACGATAACTACCTTCCTGAAGGCAACCTGAATTCTAAGGAATCCTGTTTTCTTAATTCCTTATTCTCACTTGGCTTGAATCAAATGAGCGGTGTATCTAACGTTTTGGGGAGGCAGTTAGATCTTGTATTCTTTACTGACGCAGTCAATATAACTGTCGAACTCAGTCCAACAGTCATGACGTCTGTTGACAGTTACCATCCTCCGCTTCTGCTTAATTATTGCTTCAATTCAGAGAATAAGCCTTGTCCGGAGGAGGTAACCCATTCCTTTAACTTTAGAAAGGCTAACTTTGGGGAGCTGTCATCTAAGCTTGCCTCGATCGATTTTAACAGTTTGCTTTCCGCAAATGAGTTGGATGACGATGTGGCACTGTTTTATAACGTACTATACGAGGCCCTCGTTTCTTGCGTACCTTATGAGCCCCAAAAACCTTGGTTTAATAATGAACTCAGGCATTTAAAAAATCAGAAGAATAGACTTTGGAAAACCTATTTAAAGAGAAAGGACTCTCCTAGTCGCAATTCATTTATCAATTGCTATAACAGATTTCGTTCACTCTCTTTTACTCTGTATCGTGAACACCTTAGCAGCATGAGTGATAAAGTGTTTACTGATCCTAGAAACTTCTTTAAATTTGTCAACTCTAAGAAAAAAGTTGATAACTACCCTAATACTATGCAGCACACGAACTGGTCTAGTTCTGAGTCACTTGCGATTTGCAACATGTTTGCATCATTCTTTCATCAATCTTTTTTACCTTCTGACTTTCAGCCTAATGACAATAATTTTCGTCACATTACCCCTAACCGAGAGCCTCATTTTTTACCTCTCTCAATTACCCTTGCTGATATCGTGGGTTTAAAAGCAGAAATCACTAAGTCAAAAACCATAGTTTTTAGTAAATCGATATTTAAGATGTTTGTGTCTCTGAAAATTTTGTAATGGCATATAATAGTAATCGGCTCAGTATACATTGTTTTTTAGATTTCATAGTTTAGTTTACAAAAGAATTGAAATAATTATTTAATTCTAATACTCGATTTTTAGATTAAAATAAAAAAACGCAACGACTTAATGAGTTTTGGAGGAAATGATTTTGTAGTTTTGTGTCATTATGGACAAGGTAAATCCGAAACTAACCCCCTAAAAACCTTAACAATATTAGTTTGCGGGCTATAAGGTATTGCCAGTATAAAGTTGGCATTATAAGACTTACTTTAGTATAAAAAACTGAAAACTTGAAAAATTGTACTTAGTGAATTCTGCTTGTAAACCAACGAATCGTGAAACATATTGATGAACTCCCTTTCGACTTCACTTCGGGCCCTGACGGTATTCCACCTGCTGTCCTGAAGTCCTGTGTGGAGGTTCTCCAGTCTCCACTGAAAACCCTGTTTCAGAAATCCCTGGATAAAGGGTGCTTCCCTACGCTTTGGAAGAATTCGTTTATAATTCCTATTCACAAAAGTGGTAGCAAAAACGAAATATCGAATTATAGACCAATTGCGAAGTTGTCTGTTATACCGAAGCTTTTCGAATCAATTATCTATTCTGCGATCGCTCCGATCTGCAAGAGGCTTGTCTCAACGAATCAACATGGTTTTCTTGCAGGTCGTTCCACTACCACCAATCTTCTTGAGTTCACTTCTCATGCTGTCGAAGGCTTCGTTTCTGGTTGTCAAACTGATTGTGTTTACACTGATTTTAGCAAGGCATTTGACAAGCTCTCCCATTCTATTATAATTCTCAAATTAAGAAGGCTTGGCTTTCCGCAAGCACTTCTGGTGTGGTTCCAGTCTTACTTAGCTGATCGGACCTACCAAGTTCTTTTTCGAGGATCCAAATCAGTACCCATTGAAGCATCATCCGGTGTCCCTCAAGGAAGTCATCTGGGCCCTCTTCTCTTCATTTTATCAATTGATGACATTGTTTCCTTGCTAAGACACTGTAGAATATTGATTTACGCTGATGACATCAAGTTATACCGTCACATTAAGAGTATTGAGGATTGCAAACTTTTGCAAGCTGATCTTGACACCTTTTACTCTTGGTGTACTTATAACAACCTGGTTCTTAATATTAGTAAATGTGAAGTCATGACTTTTAGTAGGAGACGTGATCCTATAATTTTTAACTACACCTTTCTTAATGAAGGTGTCCCTCGTGTAAACTTTGTTAAAGATCTCGGGATTAGATTTGATAGTAAGCTGGACTTTTCCACTCACATCAACTATATCTCTTCTAGAGGTAGTTTAGTCCTGGGTTTTATAAAAAGGTGGTCCAAAGAATTTAACAACCCCTTGATTACTAAGCACCTTTATATTTCTCTTGTCAGACCATTACTCGAATATGCGTCCCAGGTTTGGTCTCCTCACTACTCTGTGCATGTTAGAACTATTGAATCGGTCCAACGAAGGTTCGTTCGATTCGCACTGAATCATCTTCCTTGGGAAAACCCATTAGTTCTTCCATCTTATGAATCTCGGCTTAAGTTACTTAACTTAAGCTCTCTTCACAAGCGCCGTGAGGTGGCCGATGTTGTTTTTGTTCATCAGCTCCTTAATGGAAAGGTTGACTCAGGTTTTCTAGATCACCGTGCATCGTTTAGAGTGAGTCGTTACAATCTAAGAGGACCACCTCTCTTACAAATCAACTCTTATAATACGAATTACGGCAGATTCGAACCTGTCAATCGCATGTTCATTAACGTGAACAACAATATTAATGTGTTTAACGTGAGTATTGGTAAAGATGTCCTTAAAAGGAGTCTTTTTAATCTCACGTGATTGATTACATTTTATGTTGTTTGGTGGGTTACATGTTGGATGCCTTTACTTTTTATTTTAATTTATGTTCAATCTCTTTTTAGAGATAGGATTTGTGTTTTTATTTACTAATTTTTATGTTACTAATATTTTATGTTGTTGTTTGTTATTTTGCTGGAAACCTACAAGACTTATTAAACCAGCAAATCGTTTCTGACGACACAAATATTGAAGAATTGTGGAGTACGACGAATGGCGCGATATTGACGGCTGCGGAAATGAGCATCGGTTATGTCCAAAGAAACCAGCAACACTGGATCTCGGACACAACCTGGCAAAAAATAGAACGCAGAAGGGCCCTCAAAAATAACGTAAACTCTACAAACGACCCGGAAAGACGCCACCAATTAGAACGGGAATACTCCCAATTACATCGGGAGGTTAAGAGAAGTGTCCGGCGTGATAAAAGGCAGCAGATAAATGAGCTCGCAGAAAAAGCGGAAAACGCGGCAAACACTGGCAACTGTAAGGTGCTGTACCAAATCACTAAACAGCTCTCGGGAAAGCACTCTACTAAAAAGCATGCCGTTAAGAGTGCGGATGGAAGGCTGCTGTGCAGCGACGAGGAGCAACTCCAAAGATGGAGAGATTACTTCTTCGCCGCCCTGAATGGTACACTTACACAGGAACCTCAGGAAAACAACAACAGTGCACAGCCAATAAGAATCGCCACTCGGGCCCCATCCAAGACGGAAATAGTAACCGCAATTCATGCGATCGCCAATGGTAAAGCAGCAGGAAAAGATGGCATCCCGCCAGAATTGTTGAAAGCCGACTCAAGCCTCATAGCAGATGCGCTTCAGCCAATCCTAGAAATAGCATGGAACACCTGTACCTTTCCGGAGGATTGGACGGAAGGTATCATAGTCAAAATACCAAAAAAGGGGGACCTAACAATATGCGACAACTGGAGAGGTATCTGTTTATTATCTACTGTGGGCAAAATTTTGTCCCATATATTACTATCTAGGATAAGTGAGGCAGTTGATCGAACGCTTGGGAGGCAGCAGGCCGGATTCAGGAAGGGCCGCTCCTGTATTGATCATATTAACACCTTGAGAATAATAGTGGAGCAGTCTACTGAATTCCGATCCCCCCTTTACCTTGCTTTCGTAGACTATGAGAAAGCGTTCGACTCGGTTAATAGGAGCTTCATTTGGAAGGCACTACGGCGACGTGGACTGCCTGATAAAATAATAGAATTGATAAAAGCCCTATATAACAATTCCAAATGCAGAGTTCTCCATAATGGAAAATTATCCGACAGCTTTGAGGTGAGCTCAGGAGTACGACAAGGATGCCTACTTTCGCCTTTACTATTTCTTATAGTAATAAATGACATCCTTGTCGGCGCTCTAGAGATAATAGAAAAAGCGGCATACAATGGGGTTTGGTAGGCCGCCTTAAGGATCTTGACTACGCCGATGATATCTGTTTGCTGGCCCACAGACACCAGGACCTCAAAAACATGTTAAACAATTTGGCAACAGAAAGTAGTCCAGCAGGCTTAAGGCTAAATCCGACTAAAACTAAAGAAATGCGGATAAATGCAAACACCATTGAACGGACAGCGCTGAATAACCGTGACGTGGAACTGGTAAATAAATTCTGCTACCTCGGTAGCATTATTACCGAAAATGGTGGGGCAGAAGAAGACGTCAGTTCCAGAATAAATAAAGCACGAGGCGCATATGCATGCCTGTCCCACATATGGAGATCAACGGGGATTTCCACTAACACCAAATTGCGGCTGTTCAACTCCAACGTTAAGGCAGTTCTTTTGTATGGTTGCGAAACATGGAAAGTCACCCAATTCATAACAGGGCGCCTACAAGTCTTCATCAACAGATGCCTTCGTCGTATCCTAAAAATCCGCTGGCAAGATAGAATTTCAAACGAAGAACTATGGCGCCGTGCCGGCCAAGAAAGGATAGACGACCAAATCAGGCGAAGGAAATGGAATTGGGTTGGCCACACCTTGCGACGCGAAAACGAAAATCTAGCCAAACAGGCCCTTGACTGGAATCCGCAAGGTTCCCGTCGAGTAGGAAGACCTAGAACAACGTGGAGGAGAACCCTACTAGAAGAAGCCGCAACAACTGGGAGATCCTGGTCGGAGCTAAGAGCTGTCGCGCAAAACAGAGTCCGCTGGAGGGCAACTGTTTCCGCCCTATGTCCCATGAGGGATTAAAGGAGTTTAAAGAAGAAGAATATTTTATGTTTGCATGTCTCAGCTGAGCCACGGCAGTGGTAAATATTTCTCAGCCCTGCTGGGAAGTGTGCCTTCTGTGTTAGAAGGGAAACTCTATACCTATATGTATATATATATATATATATATATATATATATATATATATATATATATATATATATATATATATGTGTATGTATGTGTATGTATATATAAATTTTCATGCTTAGCTGAAAAGTGCGCCTTCTGTGCTAGAAGGGTTAACTCTTGAAAAAAAAAAAACATATTTATAACTTTCTAAATTCACAACAGTTTTATTTTTCTTGTATCTTCTGAATAAAAACTCCCTTTCAGAAATCAATCGGTTAATTTGAGAGGGGAGCCAGGGGAAGATAGTTGCCATACGTTTAGTTTTGACCGGAGCAAAAGATTCATGCAGAAAGTTACAGAGTGAATTGAAATATTTTATTTTTTCGTCAATGTCAATGATACTATATGTACCATTCCATGGAAGAGAGACACATCCTTGTAATAGGGCTGGTATATCAATGGATTTGTAATCATGAGATGTGAAAGCTGAGGCCCCAGTGTCCAAAAAAAGGGCAAACGTAACTTAGATTCGACTAATGTTTGCCAAGTGAGGACCAAATGCTCTGTGACTATGGCCAACAAATTTTAGATTTTTACAAATGTCTACATAACATGCCTACTCATACGTTTTTTGTTAATTCGAAACTAATGTCATTTATTAAGAGAGTTTCGCGATTTGTTAAATTTGTTTTTTGGTTTAACATAAATAACACGAATAACGCAAAACACATTTTTCATGAGTTCCCCTTATGTATAAGAATATTTACTGTAGACTCGATACTCTCGAGTCGAGAATATTCTTTTGAAGTCAAGTCAAGACTTTAGTTCACATCAAATTTTGCGTCTTCTGATAACATGTCGGACAATGATATGGCCCTATTGAGAACCCGCGAGCTCACACGTTTAAAAATTCCGAAAATAGGAGACCTAACTTCTGCTAGAAGGATGGGATAGGACGCCCATAGCTTAGGGATCACATCGACTCAGAAGCGAGGTTGAAAGTCGGTTCGGTAATTATCGTGCTACGAAACATCGATCTACCAAGACTTTGCAATGGCACTAGATTCTACTCGGTCAAACTGGATGTACATCTAGATTTTCATCAAACCCATGCGAGCATCAGTACAGAGTTTTGGTTGTACTTTCTCTGTACTGTACTTCCGCTCTTCGATGGACATCCAATATGATTGTGTATCAGGACTTCAATGAACAATGTGATAGAAGCTAATATTATCAAGGGAAGGTATAAAGGCGAAGATTTTTTGATGTTTTGAGAATTATAATGATTCAGAATGAATTGCCTTTTGAATTTAAACGGCTTCAATTTCCGATTTGGCTTGGCTTTGCAATAACAATTAACAAGGTGTGGAATTTATCGAATCAATTTAGAGTATCCGTACTTCTCACACCGTCAACCGTAGATGAGATCCTTCGGGCGGTTTAGCAAACCCCATTGTATGCCACCTGTTCTACTATCTAGAGCGCCGACAAGGAAGTTATTTATTATTATATAAGAAATAGTAAAGGCGAAAGTAGGCATCGTAGCATCGAAAGTAGGTAGCTCAACTGAAAGCTGTCGGATAATTTTCCATTACGGAGAAGTCTGCATTTGAAATTGTTATATAGGGCCTTTAGCAATCCTATTATTTTATCAGGCAGTCCACGTCACCGTAAAGCCTACCATATAAAGCTCCTATTAACCGAGTCAAACGGTTTCTCATAGTCTATGAAAGCATGATGCAGGGGAATCGTAATTTAGTAGACTGCTCCACTATGATTCTCAAGGTGTTAATATGATATATACATGAGTGGCCCTTTCTATATCCAGCCTACTGTCTTCTAAGCGTTCGGTCTACTGCCTCTCTTATCCTTGATAATATAATGTGAGACAATATTTTACCTACACTAGATAATAGACAGATGCCTCTCCTATTGTCGCATATTGTTAGGTCCCCCTTTTTTGGTATTTTGACTATGATACCTTCCGACCAATCCTCCGGAAAGGTACAGATGTTCCATGCTTTTTCCAGGATTGTCTGCTTTGAGGCTTGAGTCGGCTTTCAATCATTTTGGCGGGATAACATCTTTTCCAGCTGCTTTACCATTGGCCATTGCGTTAATTGCGGTTACTATTTCTGTTTTGGATGGTACATGGGTGATGATTCATTATTGCTGCTTTCTTGAGGTTGCTGTGCAAATGAAACTTTCAAAATGGCGAAGAAGTAACATGGCTAAAGAGTAATGAAAAAATTAAATAAAAAATATGTCCTATGCAAAATTATTTTAATGTTGAAAAATCAAGCACCTTGAAATCAGTAAATTTCTAGGCCACAGCTCAAACAAAGAGTAAAAGCGTTGAACATCCGATAATTGAATTTGTTGCCTTCAAGACCTTTTATTTAAGCCATTCTTCAATCCATCTTCAGAGAACCGCGTCCTACGCGAAAAATTCGTAAATCACCTCCGATCGTTCTGAAACTTTGGGAATCTAAAACAAAATGGATCTGAGTTCTTTAGCAGTAATAATTTGAAGAGTACTTTCCATACAAAAGTTTCGGATTTTGCTATCCGAAAGGCTCGAGACAGAGGAAAATAGACCGCGTAGGAGTATTCGCCGTACCCGAAAATCCCTATATACAAAATGTCTTGCGAATCGGATGAGTGGTGTGGTGTAGTGACATCGAACGAAGGTCCGTCCTAAAACGCTCCTCACCAATCTCACCACACCCAGAGGTGAAAATACGTATCCCGAACAAAATAATCAGCAACGATCGTCAGCAAAATCAGTAATATTCCAACTTCGTTGCTGGTCAGTGCGCTAGTTAAGAACACCGTCAATTGTACAAATCTCACAATTTAATTAATAAAATTAATATAGTTATAATCAGTGGATGGGTCTTTATTTGGTGGTGATACGAAGAAAGCACCACAAGTGGCTTCGGAGTCTATCCCAGTAGGAATTCTACGAAGGCCTTGCCGATGGAGCGTACTTACGTAACTGCTCTATGGAAAGTAAAAAAGTAAGTCTTTACCCCCTATGACATCGTTTGTAAAAATAAGGACTTCTATAAGGGGTAGCAACTATTCGCCTTAGAATCGCTGCAATCAGAAACTTTCAACGTGAACCTATAAACCGTAAACGGTTTAACGTTGACCTCTTGCGGGAGAGCGCTAAAAAGCGAGAATTTGCTGGAAACCTGCAGCAAATATTAAACCAGCAAACCGTTTCTGACGACTCAAATATTGAAGACCTGTGGAGTACAACAAAGGGCGCTATATTGACGGCTGCGGAAACGAGCATCGGTTATGTCCAGAGAAACATGCAACATTGGATCTCGGACAGCACCTGGCAAAAAATAGAACGCAGGAGGGCCCTCAAAAATAACATAAACTCTACAAGCGACCCGGATAGACGTCACCAACTTGAACGGGAGTACTCTCAATTACACCGAGAGGTAAAGAGAAGTGTCCGGCGTGATAAAAGGCAGCAGATAAACGAGCTCGCAGAAAAAGCGGAAAACGCGGCAAACACAGGCAACAGTAAAGTGCTGTACCAAATTACTAAACAGCTCTCGGGAAAGCACTCTACTAAAAAGCATGCCGTTAAGAGTGCGGATGGAAGGCTGCTGTGCAGCGACGAGGAGCAACTCCAAAGATGGAGAGATTATTTCTTCGCCGCCCTGAATGGCTCACTCACACAGGAACCTCAGGAAAACAGCAACAATGCACAGCCGATAAGAATCAACACCCGGGCCCCATCCAAGACGGAAATAGTAACCGCAATTCAAGCGATGGCCAATGGTAAAGCAGCTGGAAAAGATGGCATCCCGCCAGAATTGTTGAAAGCCGACTCAAGCCTCATAGCAGATGCGCTTCAGCCAATCCTCGAATTAGCATGGAACACCTGTACCTTTCCGGAGGATTGGACGGAAGGTATCATAGTCAAAATACCCAAAAAGGGGGATCTAACAATATGCGACAACTGGAGAGGCATCTGTCTATTATCTACTGTGGGTAAAATCTTGTCCCACACTATACTATCAAGAATAAGAGAGGCAGTAGATCAAACGCTTAGAAGGCAGCAGGCCGGATTCAGGAAGGGCCGTTCATGTATAGATCACATCAACACCTTAAGAATAATAGTGGAACAGTCTACTGAATTCCGATCCCCCCTTTACCTTGCTTTCGTAGATTATGAGAAAGCGTTCGACTCGGTTAATAGGAGCTTTATATGGCAGGCATTACGGCGACGTGGACTGCCGGATAAGATAATAGAATTGATAAAAGCCCTATACAACAATTCCAAATGCAGAGTTCTCCATAACGGAAAATTATCCGACAGCTTTGAGGTGAGTGCAGGAGTACGACAAGGATGCTTACTATCCCCATTACTATTTCTTATATTAATAAATGACATTCTTGTTGGCGCTCTAAATAGTAGAACAGGCGGCATACAGTGGGGTTTGCTAGATCGCCTTAAGGACCTCGACTACGCAGATGATATCTGTTTGCTGGCCCACAGACATCAGGAGCTAAAAAACATGTTAAACAATTTGGCAACAGAAAGTAGTCTAGCAGGCTTAAGGCTGAATCCGAATAAAACCAAAGAAATGCGGATAAATGCAAACACACTTGAACGAACTGCGCTGAATAACCGTGACGTGGAACTGGTAGATAAATTCTGCTACCTCGGTAGTATTATTACCGAAAATGGTGGTGCAGAAGAAGACGTCAGTTCCAGAATAAATAAAGCACGAAGCGCATATGCATGCTTGTTCCGCATATGGAGATCAACGGAGATCTCAACCAACACCAAATTGCGGCTGTTCAACTCCAACGTTAAGGCAGTTCTTTTATACGGTTGCGAAACATGGAAAGTCACCCAATTCATCACAGGGCGCCTACAAGTCTTCATAAACAGATGCCTACGTCGTATCCTAAAAATCCGCTGGCAAGATAGAATTTCAAATGAAGAGCTATGGCGCCGTGCCGGCCAAGAAAGGGTAGACGACCAAATCAGGCGAAGGAAATGGAATTGGGTTGGCCACACCTTGCGACGCGATAACGAAAATCTAGCCAAACAGGCCCTTGACTGGAACCCGCAAGGATCCCGTCGAGTTGGAAGACCTAGAACAACGTGGAGGAGAACCCTACTAGCAGAGGCCGCAACTACTGGGAGATCCTGGTCAGAGCTAAGAGCTGTCGCGCAAAACAGAGTCCGCTGGAGGGCAACTGTTTCCGCCCTATGTCCCACGAGGGATTAAGGGGCACATAGATAGATAAGGGGTATGGTAAGGCCTACCCCTTACTAGGAAGTGCTTATTTCAGTACTTCTGTAAGCTAACAGGTCCTAATGGGATAAAACATTTACACATAGACACACAGACAAGCTTTCACTTGGATATAAATCTTTAAAAATTATAGACTATACGTTATTCTGATGTATGAGCTATGTTATTGTAAAGTTTCATTAAAATCCATTCAGTAGTTTGTGCGTGAAAGAGTAACAAACATCCATACAAACTTTCGCGTTTATAATATTATAATAAGATAATATCTCAAAAATTTTAAAAAAGGGGCCCCGAAGTGTAAATTGCTTAGGGCCCCGTAAGTTGTTAATCCGGCCCTGTATTCTCTGCATGCGATACAATCACAATATCCAAAACAAACCTGCCTCAACGATTTTGCAAACAAGCCTGTAATTATTCCATCCGCCCTCAAAACCAAATCAAATTACCAGATGAACCCAGAAATGGAAACGATTTCCCTAAGAAATTTCAACCTTACGATACAATCAATAATCTGAGTCAAAGTTAATGATTCAAGGCTCAATTACTCAACATTGATTTATTATAACGACCCTCTTCACAACGCTCAAGGTTATGTAAAATGAGTGAAAATACTCGAAAAAAAGGAAAAATCTCAAGGAAAATTCTTTCATGTTACACGCACGTCTGCACTATTGGCATGATTCCAATCAGCGGGAATGAAAACGTGGCACCGAAGATTCACTGAACGTCAATTAGTCTCCACTTACGTTCCCCTGGCTTCTCGATCCTTGCTGCTCCTGAATATCTTAGCAAAAAGACGGCACGCCTGAAAACTCGGAAGCTGCTGGAGGAAAAATTGGAAGAAATTAAAATTCAATTAGGACTGAGCTCTTCAAAGCCGAAAGAAAATTATCTGCAATTATCAGATTTGGAAGTAATTAACATTTTCCAGTTGGATTGTGAGATTCCTGGTACAAGAGGAACATGCCTCGAGACTTTCGAAAGGGGTTTAGCGCGCAAATTTAAATGTTATGGAGCTTTGGAAAAGCCAACCGTGTTATTATAATTACACTAAAATTCCAGTGTATGTGTGCTGTTTTGATCACGTGTTAATTAGTTAAAGCCGCAGTTGGAATAGCGCTAATTCTGGCACTCAATCATTTTCTCGATGTACGGGATTTAAACGACTTTTGTGGCGACGTGGTCAGGACAATTTTTTTCGATTGCTCAATACCAGAGATTGTTTTTATCAATACCCAATGAGTGGACAATGAAAGACTTCAGATCTGTATTTCTGTAAGCCAGTTTCTTACATTACCAAATACAAAAAATTCGGCATTCCTGCATGCCTTAAACTAGTGGTTTCCACACTTTATGATACTGCGGTCCCCTGTTATAAAAAAAACCTTGCGGCCCCCAACAAAATAATGTAAAGGAGAATGCAAATTTTGGTACCCACCTCCAATAGCTATGTGTAATATGTCGTTGGATAGGAATTTTTGAGCTGAATATAAGTTACTATAACGTCTAGTTCGAAATCTTTGTCCGTTTTGAGTAATATGGTCAGAACTGTACAAAGAAAGAGCTTTATCACCTTGTATTTTTGTAACCCTATAACCTCTTTCTATGAGTAAGACAACAATGAACCTCCACCTATCTATGATGGTAAAATTGATGGTTCTGTCTTCCCAACTTTAGGAATTATGAGTCGTCAAAGTCCAAATCTCTCTTTGTACAGTTCTGGCCGTATTACGCAAAACGGACAAAGATTTCGAACTAGGAGCCACTTTTATTCAGCTCAAAAATACCTATCCAACGACATTATTACACATAAGTAGATATTGGAAGTGGTACCAAAGTCCATACATTTTTTGGCATCCTCCTTTGCATACTAGATGGGGTGCGCCATCTAGATCTTCGGCATTTCAACATTATATTCCTTACCATTTGATATGATTGATATTCCTCACCATTTATTCGAGTTAAGTTTTTGAATACAATGTCGATTAAATGACTACTTTCATGCGATACGCAAAAAGCAGCTCTTTTTCGGACATCCTGCATAACATTGACCAGCATTTCGGGCTTTATTTGTAGCAGTTACTACGGCTTGTATGTTAGCTTTGAGCTCGTCAATGGTCTTCGGCTTACTAGCATCAACTTTACTTTTGCAAGAACTTCATCATAGTGGTGCTCCTCTTGTTGAAAATAGTTTCGTCAGACCTTTTACCCGCGTTTTCGGGCACACGAATTACACCAACTACAGCGGCCATAATCGAGGGTTTCCGCAACTGTGAAGAAAATGGACCGATGATGGTTTTTGAGGACATTCCGCCCCAAACAGTGACTCCATATTGCAAGCGAAGCAGCTTGTCCGCTGGCAACAAACTTTGAGTAAGTTCCACAATCCTCCTTAAAATCAATTCATTCACGCTTAATGCTGTAAACTAAACATGCTAAGGGCGACCGACGAATCGTTTTCCACAGCGACTGTCAAAAACGAATAGAACACCCCGATTTTGAATGAAGCTGCACAATCTGCAGACCACTATAATAACTACGCCACTGAGCTCGGCGACCGAATCAATCCAATTTCTATTTCGTAGCCGTCGCCTGTCAAAGTTGCTTGTGCACTGTGACATGAGTTTCTCAAGTTGTTCTCGTGTGCTTCAGTGTGCGTGTGCAGCATACTCGGCTGTACAAGATGGTTATTCCGGTGTGTGATTTTTAATTTGTGTCGCCGTCGCTCTTAATGTGTGCTCACAACAAATTTCGTCGGGCCATTCGCCGTTGCCGAGCAAAATAGTTTCGCCGTCGCCCTTAGCATGCATCACAACTCTAGAAATCGGCGGCGATATGAATCATTTGGATTCCAACACTTTTTCTTACCGCTTCAACAACTTCATTGGAGGATCGCGGACACATCCGAATGAGACGCTGGCGAGTGGCTTCAGACCCATACCCAAAGAAAAGTAATCCTCCACCAAACCAGAATTCAAGATTGAAAAAAATTGGAATCTTTCAGAAGAGAAATATTTTTTTATCACTCACGAGTTTTATTTTTTGACTCATGAGATTTAATAATTCTTCTCAGAGAAGAAAACAAAAGTTGAAGATTCAAACATATTTTTCTTCTCGCGAAAAGAGCCGAAAAGAACATTTCTGATCTGAGCTCACAGAAGCAAGGATTTGTCTCTTAGTTGGTCAAATCGTATACAAAATTGCATTGTCTGCAAAACTTGGCAATTGGAGGAAGATTTAATTTTTTGTAGGCGCGTTTTGATAAACTGATTATAGTCCAGTGCAACTAGTAAATGAAATTGCATTTCATGATGTACGATTTTTTTTTTTTTTTGTTTGAATTTGTTCGGGTACATCTGACAATGCGTTTATAATAAATAACTAGTTTCCATGCAATGATAGCTGAAAATGATCACTGGCAAGGTTTTGGAGAATAAAAGTATCTACAAAATGAGCCCTCAACGAGGTCTGTAAGTTGATTTGGCTCAAAGTTATGGCCGGTCAAAGTTCAACCTTGATCATGTGGTTGGGGTTGAATGCAGTTTTTTGCGATTAACTCGTAAGATATTAATTTGTGTGGGTTAATGCCGATTACCAAACTTAAAGTGCTAGTAACTACCTTTAGAATGAGCCCTTGGTCGTCCTTCTCGCTGGTATAGTTTGCGAGTAATTTAACGCCAAAGTTCGTACTGCACGTGCCTGAAATAACTAATAACATCATTTTTTTTTAATATCTCGTTAACGGTTGCTCATTTGATAATGTAGTAAACAGCAGAAATACTGGCATTAAAATATCTTTCAAATGGGCTATTGACCGAAACTCTATGTCGTTTCATGTCCGCGACATAGCGGGTGAAAGTCAACCGCGAAGATTGCGACACTTCTCGACGAATATCTCGCTTCCAGCCAGTTTCGTGTGTCGGATGAATTAGAATTTTATGTAAAAGCTTGGAGTGTTTCCTATGAATAATGTCCAGAGAATTTTTATGCTACGGCCTTTACTTTCAAAGTTATAAGCAATTTAAATGCTAAAACTGGCAAGCAATTTTGACTTTAAAACTGTCACTTGTTTTTTTTTCGACATAAGCTTAGAAAAGAGTACTAAAAAAGTACGAAACTAGCGCCAATTTTAGTATTAAAATTGCTTATAACTTCGAAAGTAAAGGCGGTAGCATAAAAATTCTCTGGACATTATTCATAGGAAACACTTCAAGCTTTCTTATTCTGGAAAAAAAAAACATTAGTTGACTATGAATATTTTGGAGAAAAAGGTGGTTGAAGGTGACATTTTTGTTTAAAAAAACAAAATTTTGACGACTCATAACTCTGGAAGTTGGTACTGTGGTACCGTCGCTTTTACAATTTTAGATAAGTGGGAGTATTCTGCGTACACTGACACCTTATTCATGAAAATAAGTGGTGGCGTTACAAAAATACAGGGTTAATTAGTCATTTTTCCCGAATAAAAAGAAATAGCATTATTAACACCTTAGCCACAGTTACGGGATATAACAAGTATACAGAAATTCAATACTCATTATAGCCGATAATCTGAGATGCTTTTCTTAGTCTTGTTCGAAAATTTAAGTTGAAGGGTTGTCGTAAATAACATTTCAAGTGTAATACATTTAGTTTCTTTTATTTTTCATCAACTAATTGGAAATTTGTTTTTGTAAATTAAAACTCGCGCATGCCATTGGCGGAAAACATCAACCATCTAGTAATCAAAGTGATAAAAATACAAATTTCGTATTTTTTAGTAGAAATTGCAACAAATTATTTCTGTAACAAATGGGTCAAATACAAAAACCCTAAAACAAAAATATCTATAAGGGCGTTTTTCATTCATAATTTGTAATGTTTTTAAATAATCATTGAAGTCCAAGGAAAATACACCTCCCTCTAGCAATATGCAGTCGCGACTGATTAAATGGCAGCAAGTGATTTGATAGGAGGAGTTAGGCCGCGTTCCCATGGGCTGCATGCCGCACGGCAAAAGCTTGAACTCGGCTTACCTTCGGGTAGTATTCGGAAATTTTCGTGAGAGGCTGCAAAAAGCTTGCCGCATAGACGCATCTCCTCGTTCATATGGATGCATCTGATGGTTGTCGAAAATCAGCTGTTTTATGATTTTGAAAAAGTGAAATGGATTACTTTAATAATAAAAAAAATATGTTCAAGATTAATGTTGATGTCAAAATGTGAAATGTTGTAGTTAAATCACTTTAAACATCGGTAGAATCGAAACATCACTAGTTCTGTGACTTTGCAGCACGTTCACTTGGCTGCATGCCGCACGGAAAAAGCTCGAGCTTGACAGTTCCATGATTTTGCCGCGTGAACAAGGGATTTCCCCTTGTTTGATTTTTGCAGCAATGCTGTGCGAGAGAGAAAACATGTGTGCAGAGAGAGATATTTTCCTGGCCAATCAAAGAACATTAAAAGCTTTTGTCGTGCGGCATGCAGCCCATGGGAACGCGGCCTTAAATAAAGCTTTGTCCGAGCTTTTAAACATTTTCAAGAACTTTGCAGGGGTAATGTCACGACGTTTGAAAAAATCTATACCAGAATGTTTGGTCGAAAAAGCACCCCTTCAACTTAGCTCTATGGTCATATGTACCGCGCAAAAGTATCGAATATCGATCTGCATACAATTTATGCTGTTTCACATGACCCCCCAAAAATTTCCGTCTATTATGAATATTTTTTGTTTACATCAACAAAATGTCTATTGGCAACTTTTGACAACTTGTAAGAAATCACAGGACCGAAAACAACTGGTTAATTTCTGCAGGAGGGGATGTGAAAATTTCTATGCTTTTTCTTGCATGAGAAAGTAAAGATACACAAATTGGGTAATTTGGGCAACTCTTGCTCCCACATTCGAGTTCTGGAACAGAACTAATTTTAAGAATCCATACCTACCCCTTCGGGCATCAGAAACCATGTTCTTCCAGAACACGATTTATCGGTGGGCCAGTGGCAAAGAGCAACGGAGAGCAAGGGGAACTTATTTAAATAGTCGAACACCGTCAGAATGTACTTGTTCCCAGGGGTGACTATTTAAAAAAAATAAAATTTTCAAGTATTTTCACGGGTGCAAGAAATTACAAAAATTTACCCAATTTCGGTCCCTGTACTTCCTCATACAAGAAAAAACGACGAAATTTTACTTCTCCGCGTGCAGGAAGTTTCCAGAGATAGAGATTTTAGCTTCGACATTCGAGAAATTCGGGAAAAATTTCCCAAGTGAGTGAAAAATCTCTCATTTATTTGGAGCACTTTTTGAAAATTCTGTAAAAAGCCGGCTCACATAAAGGAAAAACTGTTTCGATGGCTGTATGTTTTGTATTGTTGTTTACCTTGATTGATCATTAATATAAACTGGAGCACGCTGTTGCTGCACTTTTAAATTCTGATTAAAGAATAGTTAAAAGGGGTAAATGAACGAAATGAGGAGAACAAAATACCTTGTGGCGAGAACTCCTCTTTAATTGCTTTTTTTTGTTCCTTTATACTCCGCCTTCACCGGACTCAGTTCAATGCAGTTAAATTCAATCCGTTCAATCACGGGTTGGCATGCTCAATTCTCACGGCTCTCATGATTGAAATTGTTGTTGCTTTTTCGCCAAAAACTCACTGGAATGATATTCCAGTTGATTACTTTCTTTTGAGCGAGCTTTTAAGTTCAATCTCAATTTCATGTTCTGTTGGGCAAACTCAGGCATTATTTTCCCTGAGTTCAATATGTGAATATGTATGGGAACTCAGGCAAAAACCGAAGTTCAGTTCACCAATTTACTTGAACTTGCGCAGTTCGGCCGGTGAAGCGGTGGTATTACAATTCCCTTTCGAAATTCGTTGAAGAATCGCATGGGTTTTCACAAGAGGCAACTTTTCCAACAAACTATACGTTAGAATTCTTTAGCTTGTGGTTGTTGCTTTTAATATTAATTCTCCCTTTCGCCAATCCAGACTCTCACAAAATCGGCCCGCCCCATCGTTCTCGCCTTCTCTCTTCTCCGCAACGGACGTTTTCAGCAGATTTTTGTTGGTTGTATGTTGGTCCATGTCAAACTTCATACCTATGTAATCTAGAGGCTTAGAGAAAGCCCTTTGGTACACAATCTATTTTTTTCGTATAGAATGTCGAACAGCACTCTAGCCGGAAGATAGAGAGTAGAAAGAGAGAAAGAGAAGTAGCAAGGATTTGCACAACCTAGCTACGATATTTTTATTCCACATGCATATTTCCAACCATTTCGCGACTCTGGCATCGGGGCATTTTGAGAAACAACTTGGTTCAGGAGGCATAACACTCCAGCGAGTTGTTTCTCAGCCAACCGATGACATGCGCTTGGTGCAGCGGGGAAGGACTACCGAAGGCTATGACAGAAGGAATCAGGAATGTAAAGAGGGGAGAAAAAGGAAGGAAAGTTATGTGGGTGGGAAAGTAGAAAAGGCGAAAGAATGTGGGGCTGGCCGGGATTCGAACCCGGGGCCTCTGGGATAGCAGTCAGGCGCCTTAACCCTAGACTACCGAGGCCCCCACATGTTATACGCATTATTATGATGCAATCTTAAATTTTGCGCAAACTTTAAAAAAAAAATGAAAAAATGATTTCTCCCATTCAGTGAGTGTTTGTATCGTTTGTATTATCATTCACTGCGTTCAAAAATAAACAGTTTTGGGTGCAATATGGCATAGTGCACCCGGCGCAAAAAACTCAAGCGCCGGCCCTGCTTGTTTCCACGGCCGTTTAATGATCCAATTAGATCCATTAGATCAATCCAGTTGATGTGAGGGGTTATAAATATTATTTTCAGCCAAAGGATCAAAGTTATATTCGATACTATCTTCCTGATATTACTTAGCTGCATAGCTAAAAAAAATATTGAATATGGTCAAATTTTAAGTACGAATAATCGAAATGGGTTGAAGAAATGACTTGAAATACTTTTTCAAATCTAATGGTCTAAGTTCATCTGAAAGAAGGTTGAACTTACCACCTAAAATTTCCGTTCCTTTTCTACATCTTAACACACACTGTATTCACTGTTGCTAACTCCTAAAATATTCCAATTGATAAACTCTTTTAGGAAATATTTTCCAAAAAAAAAAGTTCACAAACTCCATTATTCAGTCTCATGAATATGAATTCAGGAACTTGGATTTGAATTATTGATTTGGAAGTGTTAATCGAACAAATAAAAACACATTACCAATTGCGTTAAAAATATCAACTTTGCCAGACCAATTTTTTTAGCCACAAACTTTCCTTCAGCAAGGCAGCATCTTCGTTTTCGATTACACATACACATTACAAGATATTCAAGAGCTTATCTCCTTCTGTTAACATTTATCTTTCGATATCTACAGATATATGGGATGAAGTTCGCCGTCGTTTATTGTTCTTTCGGATCCCATTCCAATTCGTGCACGGCCCCCAATGCTCCACTGCGAGAACTCCAGCCAACTAACATCATTTATTTTCACTTCCACAATTTCTTAGCAAATAAGAACAATATTCGGCGGGAGTTTTTTTTCTTGTACTTTGCACTTTGATGAGTTGCTAAAGTTTTTTTTTTCTTTCTGTATTTTTTTTCACGAAGCTCTTCTGCTCTGATCCCTAAGCGAGTTTTTTCCTAAACGGGAGAGAGAATTCTTACAGGAAAATCCAAATAAATCACTGTCACCAGCTGCTTTAATTAATTTAGGCTTTGCGCCATTTTTCCATTTCCTTATGGGTAACAGGAGTAAAAATGTAAATTACTAAAAGTGAAAATAAAGGTAGATAAGAGAGACTAGATAGTAAAGTAAGGATGAGCCAATACCTGGCTGAAGGGCGCATTAAATGAAACGCAGGTCCCAGAGACCGGCGGAACTCCTTTTGCCGCATCCTAAATATTCTAAAAACGTAGATCACACGAACGGAATTCCGGAAAGGTGAGAATGAATTTTACAGGGCGAAAATATTTTCACTTTCGACCTCAACCGATGGGACGTGCCACTCTTCATTTCGCTAAAATAAATTAACCTCCCTGTATCCTGCAAGGATACACACATTTACACATCTGCTTAGCATCGCCTCACTCACAGATCCTGAATAGGCATTTGCTGAATGTAAATAAAAATTGTAACAAGTAAACTCAGGGAAAAAGAATCCTTGAATCCACGGGGTGAAATGTGAGCTGGGTGGGAGGCGGATGCTGCTCTGTGTGTGGCGGGGGGGGATCTGCTTATTTAAAGATAAAGTATTTGGGAAGGTACGCGTCGATGGGCTCATAGAGGGTTTGTGGCAATCCGCTTCTAAACAGAGAGGGCCAGGACCAAATTGGTAGGACCGGCGAGCTGTATTCAGTCTGAAATTAATTTCTTTTAGTACTGTACGAAATACACAATTATTTACTTTTCAAGTTTTTTTTTTTTTGTGTGAAAAGGACCTCGACTGGACCAAGCCAACAAAGGGGGTGGTATATTACACCCGCCTTTCTCGCCCTCACTCCCGGATTTTTTAATTAGTAATTTTTGGCCAAGGATGTTATGACTAGAGCAATCTTTTGGGAGAAAGTCAAATGCCCTTCTGTTAAATTTTGCATAAGAAGAGAGGGTCAAAATTTATGACTCGCTGATTTGCGTACCTAGGTGGGTGGTATCAAGAAAAAAAAATAAACGAACACAAGATGAAGAAAGAAAAAGGGGGCGAAAACTCTGGTATTCATTTCTTGTGGGACTAATTAAAACTTTGAATTTATGACTCCTTTGGGGTTTGAAATTTTCCTATTCATGATGGTGCAGCATAAGGCTGTATGATTCTATTTAGGATTTCAGGTTGTATGAAGAAGATGAATTCTTTAAGGAACTTTCGTTTTGTTAGAAATCCTACAAAAAAATTCCTTTTCAGAAATTAGATCTGCATTAGGAATTCTTCTTGTTAACTTGTTAATGAAGGTGCAGCCTCAAATAATATTATTACAGGAAAATATGAGTTGTAAAAATACATATATGAGAATGAGGAGTATTTATGTTTGTGCGGCACTAATTGCACGGTATATTACGAATACCGTCTCGTCGGGAAACACAGGGTATGGAATAATATATTGATGACAGCTTATAAATGACACAGTCCCAAAAATTTCCAAGAGAATCCAATTAAGACTTGTTCAAACCAAAAAATGTCTAGCCACAACAAACAGTTAATACATTAATCAAAAACACTAGCTACTGACAACTTTAATGAAAGGTTTATTTTTTTTATTTATAATTTAAGGGAAACACAAGGTACATATACGTACGTACAAAATCACTCAATAAGTTCATAGGATGACCAATAAGAAAACTTAATCCATAATATAGTTAAGAGTTACATTCATTCAAACGCTTCTCTAGCATTTCTATGCCTTTCTTATAGAAATATTTCCCCAACCCCTCAATTTCTGCGATCACGTCCTCATTGGAGCCATATTTCTTTCCGGGGTCCATTTTTTTTAATTTTCGGATTATGTACTAGCCGCCCGAGGCTAATTCTAGTTAAGTCGGTGGATGTGGAAGCACTTCGAAGTATAACTCGGTCGTTTTTACCATTGCTTCGATCGATGGTGTATTGCCTTTTTTTATGTGAAAGACTAGAGTCTCAGGAAAGGCCCTTTGTACTGTCTTGGTGAAAGCGCACTTTTCTCTTCTTCATTTGGGCTGTTACCTTCAAGTCCTCGTCTTATGTAATATTCACAATGGATCCCGTTTCCTTTTCAAAATAGTCGAAGCACTTCCCAAAATACGGACGCTTTATTTAGCCCTCACAGCCGAATTTTGCGTTTTTTGTCGCTTTGGAGGGCTTTCCTGGTAGCTGTCCACTCAGCTGACTGCCAACTTAACTGTAAAGTGTAGTGATGGATCCACATTTCATCCATTCTCACATCGCATGAAAAAATCCAAAACAGCCTAAATGGCTTCAAACTGCGCTCTGAATCATCAATTTATTGTTTTAAGTCAACAATGAACAAACGCGGTACTCACAGAGCATTTTGTATGGACAGGTGCTCATGCAAATTAGTAAATTCATTCTGATATATTCTAGGTGTCAACTATATCACGCAACTTGACTTTCCGCTCTTCCAAAACGATTTTTGCACATTCTTTTTTTTTTAATGCAGGATTTGGCGGTCCAGACCATTCATTATCCTCGCTGATTCTGCGACGGCGTTTAAAATCTACTACTCCACCTTTTGTTTGGATAGAGCAGAGCAGGACTAACACATTTCAACCCACTGATTCGCTTGAAAGGAGCTCTTTCCACTAAAATGAAAAGGTGTGTCAATACACCAATCTAAGATTTTTCCAAGGCTTTGAAAATTACAAAAGTAGCGTCACTAAAGCGACTGTGACTTGTAAAGAAATGGTCGGAGTGACATGACATATATCGCTTGAAGGTTGTATTATCTAAAAGTCATATGGATTTGCCAGGCCCCATATATATGGCATCCGAAGATGTGCTGTCATAGGTTTTGATGCGAGATCAACGATAGCCTGAACGGAGGATGGAAGTATTCCATCCTTTGTGATGCACCAAAAACGCATTTCTCTAGCTTAATAGTTAAACCGAAGCTATCGAGGCGTTTAATGCTGTAAACATACTAAGGGCGAAAATAGTTTCCACAGCGACTGGAAAAAACGAATAGAACACACAGCTTTTCTATGAGTATGAAGGGTGCAGCACAATATGCAGACCACTCGACGACGAGGTCGCCGAGAGTGGCGACTCAATCAATCCAAGTTCTATTTCGTAGCCGTCGCCCCTCAAAGTTGCCTGGGCGGTGTGACATGGGATTGTGTTGCTATTCTCGTATGTTCCTGTGCGCGTGTGTAGCATTCGGATGTCGAAGATGATTATTCTTGTGTGTGCTTTTTAATTTGTGTGCACCGTCGCCGTCGCCCTTAGTATGTTTACAGCATAAAGAGCTCTTCGAGGAGAACGATATGTTCATCCTCGGTTTTACTTGCGATAAGTATATCGTCCAAGGACTATACATAAACGAAGTCGAGATCTCTCGTAACTTCATTTATGAACAATTGAAAGGTTTGTGCTGCATTTCGTAAGCCGAACGGCATACGTGTAAACTCATATAGGCCGAATGGCGTAACGAGTGCAGTCTTATGCCCGTCTTCTGGGGCAATTGGTATGTGATGGTATGCACGTACCAAATCAACCTTTGAAAAAATTGTGCAACCGTGAAGATTCACGGAGAAGTTCTGTATGTGCGGGATTGGATATCTATCCGGCACAGTGACAACATTAATCATGAGAGTCCCGTTTAGGGACCAGATGAAGCGGAGATGCTGCGGGGGACGACGAAGGTCGACAAATCCCCAATTGGACCATATGGTCGAACTCTAACTTTGCCATCTTCAGTTTCTCCGGATGGAGTCGCCGAGCGGTGACAAAATTTAATTGCCCTATAGTCACAATGTGGTGTTGCACATTGTGTTTAACTGGAAAGTTATAGACCGGAAATTTGGCATGGAAATGTCTCGGGGTTGTAGTCGACTGTGGCGCACACGTTGATTCGGAAAATGGTGCGTTTGTCAACTAAATGCCGATATTCGAAATCGACGGACAATTTGAACTTCGTTAAGAAGTCCGCCCCGATAATGACTTTAGTGGTGTCGGCTATAATAAAGTTGTAAACATATCGTCGGCGTAAGCCGAGCTCAAGTTCAAGCAACTTTGTGCCGAAAGTTCGGATCAGTGATGCGTTGGCCGCATACAGAAGGACGTTCGGGCTTCCGTTATGGGCCGGGAACGCCTTGGCGGGAACAATTGAGACGTCCGAGCCCGAATCAATCAGAAAATCCATCCGATTGTTGTTGTCTCGAACGAATAGGCGATATGAGCGGCCTTTTTCTTCGCCGGTTTGGCTTGGCCACCACCGAAACTGCAGGAGGCCTTGCAGGTGCGTGCCTCACTACCATAACGGTAGTAGTCCAGGAGAGATAGAGAAAAAGTATTTAAAAGTTGAAATAAATATAACCTGCGATTTCTTGACGCTGTAATTAAGAGAAAAATCCTAGGAATTCAATGAATGTGTTTTGGATAAAATTGGTCCAGGGTACCTAACAGGTGGTAAAAAGCTAATAATAGTAGCGAAAACACGTTTTTTCACGTTTTGGGTACGAAAAAAATGTTGTTTTGGAAAACAAAAAATACTACATAATAGTGCTTAAAAAAACGAAAATTATGAGTTTTGAACCATTGATATCGGTCAACAGGTTTTTGCAGAAAAATTCAAAAACCATTAAAAATGGCCGTTTTTTGACATTTAATTATAGGGAGTGTAATTATCGTAGAACCTTGTGTCAGGGCTTAAATTGTGGCCACTGATGGTGCCTACCTACAGTAAAAATTTCATAAAAAAATAATGGTAACTTTTCGAGTAAATCTCAAAAATGTAAAAACACATGTTTCACGAGAAAAGGTTGAACAAGGCCAACAGTGGTCCTAGAAATTATTTGATTGGCATTTTGGCTCGCAAAGGTTTGCTTTACAACCCCATTTTCATGAAATGTATGTAAGGTTTGATTTAACACCTTAAAACCCCGTTTGAAAACCACCCTTTTTCCAGTTTTTTGAATTAAAAACTTTACTTTTGAGCTTTTTCTTGAAAATCGTAGATCTAGGCTTTGTTCCAAACAATAAATTAAATTTCAACTTTCACTACGATAATATTGCTTCCAGAGCCAAAAGTTTCTTGGTGTTATAGAGAAGAGTCCAAGAATTCGATAACGTTCGGGCCCCAAAAACTCTTTTCTTTTCGCTCGTCTATCCTGGAAGTGTTCGAGCTTGTTTCTTTTGAGCGTCGATCACAGGCATGCAAAAAACGGGTCATTTTTTTTCTTTTCAGTCCAATAGTCATATCCCAAGTATTTTTTCGCGCTGAGTCCGAATCCGTTGGCCAAATTGCCCTATCCGAAGTTTTTCTTTTCAGTATTACAAAAAAAGTTTTTTCAAATTTCACGCTTTCGATATGGTTTTCTGTAGATTTTGGCATGCTGAAAACGATCCCGTTGTCCCATTTGCCCTATCATTCCATAGTTTTGAGATATTTAACTCGCAAAAGTGCAAAAAACACGCTTTTTGGAACTTTTAGGTTAGGATTGCTCAAAATCCTGACGTGATAGGGCAATTTGGCCAACGGATTCGGATTCAGCGCGAAAAAATACTTGGGATATGACTATTGGACTGAAAAGAAAAAACCTTGCAGGCCTGTGAGTCTTTAAGTATAACAATCCAAAGGACGACTGTACATAACGAAAATGATCATGTTCACATAAAGCACATTAAGAAATACATTTGGTGCAGATTCTTTTGTTTTGGTTGAATATTGCTGTCGTATAGCGGTGTGAACAGCTTAGTTCTCGGCTATTTAGATCTTCTGGTCCAGTTTGGCTGTCGCGTCCCGTATGTGCTCATAAGCGTCCAGTGTTTGCCCGTTGTAAGGCCATCTTTTATTTTTACTCGGGTAATTATGTGTGCACTGAATACCGCAAGGTCATACAGATCTAAGTCGGGTTACATTGGAAGCACTCGGGTTACGTTGGAAGAACAATATTGTAAAAAATTATTGGTCAGCTGCAGCAGCTGGGATACAACCGGCACCGCAGTGACATAATTACATTCTGATAAAAGAATTGAGAATGAAATAGGGAATATAAGTAAAAGGGCATTGAACCTAAAATATTTGAATGATTTACTAATGATTATATTTTCAGATAGAGAGAAGCAGGAGTAATAGAATTACTCCCTAGCAAATTTGAAATTTTAATCACTTTTGAATCAATTTTGAATATAAAAGTAAAGTAGAGGAATTTAGAAATTAATTAGACGTGTGAATTATAGGACATAATGTAATTATTTTAAACCACTTTTGTCTTTAATTCTGAAACCTTTGAATATTACAGAAAGCTAAGGTAAAAAAAAGGGAAATATTGTGGATTCTTCATTTTGGAAGAATTTAAAAATTTTATTATTACGACCGTGCGCCGTAACACAAACCGACGAGTTTTTGGAGAAAAACTTAGACCTTATTCAAAGTACTTAAAAATACCTTTAAAATGAGCTTTGGTAAAATTTATTAGCATCATACAACGGAGTTATGATGAAAATAATATGGTTGTCTCCATTTTGCGGCAACAATGAAACGAATGGCTTAACGTCAAGAATTGAAAGTAAATGAAACCCATGTGCAATCAACTTTGTTTAGGCATTAGAATCTGTGTAGAATGTCCATATCTGAAAAAAGTTAGATTTACGTTAGTAATATTTTTGAAAAATATTCCTTTTTTCAGCAATAACTAATAAACTGCTTGAAATATGAAGGGTTTTTCTTGAAAAAATAGCTTAATAATAAATTATAGATAATTTAATTCTAAACAGACGGTAAAGTCTCCTTGAAAGTTTTCTGTAAGATATATTGTGGCCAAATGGGGGGGGGTTACAATCCCGAAAACTCAAATTTAAGCTTACACTGATCCCTCCCTCCCCCTACACATCCTAAAAATAAAATTTTGTCCTGCATTTTTGCAATGTTAAAGTACCATTTCCATGGACTATTAAGATATGGCTAAATCCTACACAAAAACATTTATCATGGTTATGCGAATGCCATACGTTTTGCCCAATTTGGTGCATTAACGCCCGTAATTGCGTGTTTTTAGTGTTTTAAAATTTAAAAAATCTCACGTGAGATTATTGGGGGAGGAAGGACGGGGTGGGTCAAAATCTCACGATATCTTACCAAGGGAAGGAGGGGGTCGAAAAATCACCAAAATTACCTCACGTAATTAATGGACAACCCTTAACCCGAAAATAATAATTAGTGTTCTTTATAATGTGATTTGAATTATAGTATTTGTCATAATTTTGCTAAAATTTAAATCGATATCACCACAGAGTTTTTCAAACCTTATGTTAACCTTTATCTAAAAGAAAAACTAAAATTTAAACTTTCCTTATAAATAAATGAACTTTCCATTTTAAGTTTCCTTTCATTCCACATTTTTATACGAAAACATTGTCTTCTGGCATTTCCATTGAGATTAAATAAAAGTTAAATATAAAATTTTTTTAGTCTTAAAATTAATTCTGAAACAAGAACCGACAATAAACAAAATTCCCATTAAAACTTATGAAATGAAGCGAAGCTTATATGTCTAGAGATTACATTTCAAATATCAAGGAATGAGACGATCCCCCATACATGCATACGTATAGTGTACAGTGTTTTGCGATGAAAAAAATTCCAATAAAATTCGAGAATCAAATTTCGGTAAAAACATCTTCTCCCAAAAGCACTTTGAAGTTTATGTCCTGGTCGGGATGTACGATTTTTAGGAGATAATCTCCCTATTTCCTCTGAAGGTTGGAGGGATGCCTTTCATGATATAATCTGGTATTCTATTGTCATTCGATATTTGAAGACGATATGAACCGCCTTTGGTGTTCACAATTCGATAAAGGTTTTTCTTTTCTATTTTTAAATTAATTTATTGGTAGAATTTCACAGGATATGAGCTTTTTATTCCTTTGGGTTTCGAAATGCTTGAAGAATGAATCTTTTAACGTGTATGGCTTTTTCTATGATGTCTACTACGTGTACATATATGTATGTTGGGGAAGCAATCCTTTAAATGTCATCGCCCTCAAAAGGATCGGGCGGAAAATTAATTCCCCTAGCGAGAGACGCCCTTTGGCATGGCTGGATGAGTTTTCACATTGTCATAATATCCATTAAATAACAAAGTTATTCCCATCCATTCTCCCGGACATAATCAGAAGGTAGTTATTACAAGTTAGCACCCCTCTTAGCATCCCCATTGGGGACTTAACTGTTCTATGATCATATTACTTAAACACCAGCCTCTATAGATAAAACAGTCTACGCATTTCACGGGCTTTCTTGTATAGGTGTATTATTCGTTGATTGTTTTCTGGGAATGGGAATATAAAGCCCGTTTTAGGCGAATGTCCTAAGGACACTGGTGAGGTACACTCTTAATTATAAGAATTCAATTCTGGCTCCTTATCAACCCTCACCTTAATGAAATCGCATTCTTCCATCTTGAAGCTCAAATCAATTAACATCCCTTCTTCCATTCATGCGATTTCCTTTCGCAGTCCGACATCGGGGTTGATTTGTTAGGGTTAGGATAAAAGGGATATTCCGGCCAGACTGTGTAAGGTGCACATTATTTTGTGCTTAATGACTAGAATTTATGTCGTTTATCGGGATTGGCGCAAAAACAGGGAAGGTACGTTAAGTCGGCTGGTGAACAGTAGCCAGGAGCATAAGGATTGAGGTAACCAATGATTTTACGGATAGAGATAAACTTCTTATGTTTACTTGTATAGCTGTGAATTTAGCTATTTTTATCAGACTACCTATATTCTTTATGTTTTTACAGTCTGGAACAAAAGTGATGATTGTAATTGAAAACTGAGGCTGGAACGAAGATAACGAGCTTAATATGTAATGGCTCTGATTGTAGTTTATGCGTTTGAATAGTCACCTTCAACAAAAAAAAAATTTTGTTGTCTGTAAAGAGGGTTTACGGACGATAGTTTAACGTGACAACGTCATGAGAAAACATTGATGAAATGGTTGCATACTTTTATGAATAAAATTGAATCATTTATATTAAATAACACAGGCCTGCAAGGTTTTTTCTTTTCAATTTAATAGTCATATCCCAAGTATTTTTTCGCGCTGAATCCGAATCCGTTGGCCAAATTACCCTATCACGTCAGGATTTTGAGCAATCCTAACCTAAAAGTGCCAAAAAGCGTGTTTTTGGCACTTTTGCGCGTTAAATATCTCAAAACTATGGAATGATAGGGCAAATCTGACAACGGGATCGTTTTCAGCATGCCAAAATCTACAGAAAACCATGTCGAAAGCGTGAAATTTGAAAAAACTTTATTTGTAATACTGAAAAGAAAAACTTCGGTGCAACGATGATATCATGTGTTAATAAAAATCGTCGATTTCGCGCCAAGAAGTTTTTCTTTTCAGTATTACAAAAAAAGTTTTTTCAAATTTCACGCTTTCGACATGGTTTTCTGTAGATTTTGGCATGCTGAAAACGATCCCGTTGTCAGATTTGCCCTATCATTCCATAGTTTTGAGATATTTAACGCGCAAAAGTGCCAAAAACACGCTTTTTGGCACTTTTAGGTTAGGATTGCTCAAAATCCTGACGTGATAGGGTAATTTGGCCAACGGATTCGGATTCAGCGCGAAAAAATACTTGGGATATGACTATTAAATTGAAAAGAAAAAAAATGACCCGTTTTTTGCAGGCCTGTGTAATCATTATTTTGTATGGATACAAAAAGGAGTGAAATGAAATATTCATTTTGATTGATAAATTAGCTTTTATTTGCACTAATGAATTCAAATATGTTTATTACTTTAATGAACAGATTATTTACAAGTAACAATGTATAGTAACAAATTCATTTACAGCTTTTATACATGTCTGACATTTAACTTCTTGCAATCTGTGTTATTCAGTTAAGGATAGGTCGATGATAGGAAAAGTATAAAATGAATGAGAGTGTTTCAAGTATAATGTGCCTTGGAAAAATCAAATCGAGGGTTGTTCCTCTCAGCGTTGTTGACTTAGTAACATCTGATGTGAATTCGAGATGTACATATCCTTCATGAATTTGAGGAATGTATCATCATTTTTCACGTTTGTGTTGAAGTCGCCACAAAGAAGAATTGGTACATTGGTATCAACTTGCATGATCGGATGCACATACTGCCTGTTATGCACATACGGAAAGAGTGCTTGGTGCAGCAATACACTAATGTTTGAGACACTTGCTCCAGGATGAATATACACTGCGCCAAGTACAATTTTAAACGTTGTATCAGCAGTGAAGCATGTAATTTCAGCCAAGCAGAGCTCGCCTGTGTTTCTGATGAGACGAGTTGAGTCCGACAATCCAACGTGGAGAGCTCTGGCCGTGGATGTTGATGTTAATTTTCGATAGATTGCCACCAGCTGCGTTTGTATCAGAATCCGATCGATTATTCTGCCTGGTTATATATTCATAATTATTGATTGGAACTGGATCAAAATTGTCAAGCATCCACGTTTCAGTCAATACCAAATAATCCGATCTTGGTATCACGGGATCCGTTTCAATATCGGCGAAGTGCGCAGACAAACTCTGAACATTAAGGTTTGTCACTACAGTTTGCCCAGCGTTGTTACCGTCATCACAAAATTTCACTCCTTTCGAAGTGATTGTTTGAAGGGCGTGTCCACGGAGTCGAATGTATTCGTTACGGACATCTCGCGTAGTCTGTGAGTCGTCCCCATCCCGTCCGTGTTTGAAGATAAAAGGCGCATCTTTTTCCGTGATGATGTGCAAGCCGTCTATATTCGTTACCCGACTCAGCGCCACGTACACCAACTGTTGTGGTTGCTCCGAGGAGTATTTATAAACAATAACAGTAAACGTCCCACCTTGCGACTTCTGAATGGTAATAGCACAAGCAGGAACGCAAGGAAACTGTTTGCGTTTGCATTTCACAGTTTTCGTCAGTGTAATGTTCACTATTTTCTTATACACCGGCACCCAGTTAGGAGACAGAGTGTTTGGCTTGCTTTGCTTATTGTTGACAATTTGACAAATTTAATCTAATTAAATATTGACAATTTTAATCAAAATTTTAAGATTACTACGATAAAATTTTTAAAATTACTTCGGGAGATAACGGGACATAACGGGACAATGAGTCATCACTTTTCGTGCATGCAGCCGGCGTTCATCGTTTTAATAGACGTTGTCACGTCAAAATGATATTTACTAACAGAAATATTCATGAGGCTCCGATTCATTGACGTAGATAGGGGGGATCAAGGGGATCAATCCTAAGAAAATTATAAGCACCAGCACCTCTTTTAGCATTAGGTATGTGCAATTATATAAAATTCATCTACATCTGTTTTTGTGACAGCTGTGCATTTGAGTACTGTATAATTTCAACGCTTTGAGAAGGCCGAGCAATGAGGAGCCACGAAGAGGACATAATTGTGGACACATCGAGCACATGCAAATTAAATACAATGAGCCAATAATGGCCACTCGGTTCCTTAATACTCAAAATTTTAACATTATAATAAACTAGTTGGAGGCCGGCACGCCTCGTTGCACTCATAAGTCAATAGTATGGCGTACGCCAAATCAATTGGGAATCTTAAAATTGAGACCTCTTGCCACTCTTGTCGTGTTCAGATGCTATGAGGGAGTGTTACCCGTAAACGAATTTCGAAGAGAAAATTAAAATGCCTGTCCGCTTGCATTTCATCCATTTTAATGTGTGTGAAATTGTCACTTTCCGCCTGTGTTTATATTTCCAATTCTTTTAGTGCGCATCATAGCTTCCGTTTATTTTGCAGTTGATGTGATAAGAATTTTTTTCGTATTTTTAATTCCGAATAATATCGATGCTATCGGTTGGAGTTTCGCCATTTGAAACGCCCAAAATTTGGTTTTTTCAAAACTGTTCCATAGATATGATGCTTTCAAGCATGCATCCTTTCAGCTCATTTGCAGGCTTTGATTGAAGTATAACCGACAAAGTTGATCAAAAATCCCCTGCAAGAAGTGTCAGAGCCCCTACCATAGAAGGAGTTTCCTCGGAAATCTCGTAAAGCTCTATCATGCGCTTCGACCGATTTTTATAGGCCATGGTGCATTTGCCCCAAAATAATAATTCTGCCCAGATGTGGCAATACGGGAGTTTTTACTGATGTTACATGCAGGTGATTCTATCTGGATCAAATTCAATAGGAATTTAGGTGCTAAATACACTAAACATCCATCATCAAGTAGCGTTAATGCAATTCCCGATGATGTCACTGCAAGTGTAATCTCATTCCAATCGACGCCAAATTTAAATTGATAAGAATTGTTTTGCCTAAACCGCCTGGAGCATATAGAAAAAATCCCGCTATTTCCTTTAGCTGTACGTGGCAGGATTTTACGATAATTTTTTTTATCAACAACTAATTGTGTTGTTTGAGTTTTCACGAAAAGTTTAAACTGAATTACGTTGAATTGAATTTCGTTTTTCGTTCAGGCAATGAACGGTTTAAACTTTAAAGTATTCAAAGTAGTTTATATTCCTTCTTCTGTGCTCTTCGAGTGCCTTCGAGTGACAACAAAATCCATTTGGAACTCGAAAATTGTCTAAAAATTTTTAGAAACTTCTAAGGAGGTGAGCATATTTTGACATTTTTACAGCATAACCTCAGCGTAAGTACTCCGACGAAAATGAAACGCACCTAATATCTCTTAAATCTGTTCATAACATTATCACCGGGTCCTAAAGTGCTGAGGTTACTAAAGATGTGAATTCCCGAATTCCGATGGACCCGTCAAAACTGGAGACCAGACTTGAGTGTACCTACGAATATGAGATTCAGGAAATGATCTAAAACGAGACGAATACGATTCCTCTCATGCTAGTGTAGGGCTGCCATCCGTCCGGGTTTCCTCGGATTTGTCCTAGTAAGGGAGGGGTCCGGGGGCCGGGCACTATTTGTGTCAGAGGTGACCCGATCAATTGAATGATCTCAATAAATTAAAACAAATCTTAGTTAAAAATTGACCTGTCATCCGCATCCAAGCGGCGAAAATGCTCTCACTTTATTTCAAAGTTGCAGTGACAATTCAATTATCAAACGTACACCGATCCGAAACGAAAGGGGAACTTAAACCAGTCGTTCAAGGAAACCAAGATTTTAGTTATCAAACGTTCGTCCAACCGATTTGTTTTCAGATCAAAATGACCAAGCAAGGGTATAGGAATCACTAAGGTTTAAGTAGTAATTAAATACTAAGGTAAAACGTGATATTTTTTTTTGTGTGGCAGTACTAAATTCAGAAGTCACTCTTTGTACCACCAGTCCGCCATGTCGTTTGCCACGTCATGGTGCAATGTCGACACTGATAAAAAAATCTTAGCTTAAGAGACTTTTTCTTGAACCAAGAAAATAATGTTTTGGATATAACGAAAACAAAATTGTCTACGTCAAAATTGTCTTGGATGAAGACAAAAATTGACAAGAAGTATGAAAAAAAAAATATCTTGGTTTCAGATACTCATTTTTTTAATTTAAGCAACTGAACTTCTTAGTCAAAAAATATAAAATTCTTGAAGCAAGCAAATCAATTTTCTTGACGGCTGTTTTGAATAAGGACTCATATTTTTTCTAATGATCATATGCCAGTGTCAAATTAACTACAATATTTCCACGTAATAAAATAGTGAATTTCCAAAATAAATATTCTCGAATTAAAACTTCATCGTGCCTTGATTTAATACGAATTTTGTTTTGAATAAAAAATATTTAGTCTCATGAGTAAAAAATTAAAAAATCTTATTTCGAAAAAGACATATCTTGGTCGAAAAATATACAATTGAGCGAAGAAATACAATTGCTTGGCTCAAGCATTTCTAGTGTCTAAAGCCCCCCATACACGGTCCAATCGGCTGCACATCCATGCTGTACAACCAAAGCCTTCTACATTCCCACTGGGGTACGGAAGCCTACTTTAAGACATGACGAAGCCTTCTTTTGAAGCTTAGGAGCGCTTCCTGTCCGTATCTCCCGTCATATCTTTTTTATAATTGTATGTCATTGGGAGGAAGCGTTGCTTTTTCTTCCCGACGGAAGCGCAATGGAATCTCTTTTGTAGGGGCTTTTTTGAAAGCTTTCATTGAACGTTCAAACTGTTAAAGAAGTTTCCTGCTTAAGGCTCAAACAGCTCGTTTTTTATTTACTTGAAGAACAAGTTGTCTGTTGAGGAGAAAACTAAAATCTTCCTAAGACCTTCCAAAGGATACGATGTGGAAGCAATTCTTTACTGCTTATCGAGAATGGCTACAATATTTTCCCGCTGGGTTTACAAGCCATGCTGTAGGTGTGTGCCCCAACTTCCAACTGTAGGTGTGGTCCCAACTTAAATTCGTGAAATGTCAAAATTCCATTAAAATCAAAGGGAAAGAAGTTTTTGTGTCGCGAAAAGTGCTGTTACGAGTGTGATTTTATTAAAAATAAAACTTATTTCCTCAAAATAAAAAACGTGTTACAGTGCAAAATGTGCCCAAAATAAGTAACATAAGTTTGCAATTTAAATACATATGTTACTACTAAAATTTACGGGTTTTATGTTGGTAAAGGAAGAACAAAATGTCAAAATCCCTTTAATAACGAGGAAATCAAGTGTTTCGTGCCACGAAAAGGCTTTTATTAATGAAAGTGCCGTGATTTTTTGTTAAAAATAACAGTTTTTTAAAAAGTTAAAAGCAAAATTTTCGTTTGGGCTTTGATTCTTACTTAAATACCCGAAATTGTTCTCTGGGGGCATGTTGTCACCTGAAGGACCATCCAGTTTTTGTTGCAGCCAGTTTCAGTTTTAAAGCAAAATGAGAAAATGAAGATAAGTTGAAACGAATAGTATGCTAAAAATTCCTAAATATTTATATAAATTTATTTTTAGCGGTAGTCTCCTACCTCCATGTACAATATTTGCTTGGTAAGATAAACATGGAAGGAAATTTGAAATAATATTCATTAAGGAAGAAAGGGCTGCAATTACATTTATTATTTACATTATTAACACAACTTTGTAAATAAATAAATAAATGTTACAATTAATGTCCATAAATTTTGTTTTAATTTGGTTAAAAAAAATTAATTGATTCCCAATAAACGCACATAGCCGCACTCCACACAGTTTGACAGCTAAATTGAAGTCCTATTGTGCTTTCATTGTGAGTGTGAGATTTCATCGTGCATGGCTTGTAAATTTTTTTTTTTTTTAAGCATATTTATTTATTCATTATAATAAGACTTATAGGCTATGCTTAAACCTACTTTCTCTATCTAACTTAACTAACTTACTGGTCCTCCACGGACACTCTAAGGTAAACCCTATTTAACTTAATAAATTAATTAATTTTGCCTTTCGGCCTCTTTATTTATTTAATTACTACAAAGCTTAACTCTAAAATTAACGCTAAGAAAATTGTAAGAAAAGAAAAACTTAGCTAATTTAACCTATTTTATAAAACTTAACTTAAATAATAAGACTTACAACTACCTAATCTAATCTACACATTTAAATCCTACTAACTAGTCTAGTCGGGCGACAGCCATCAGACTCTCAGGCGACAGAACTGATACCTCTCGCCCGACAGCGCACACTACCCCTATTCGACTAAACCTAACCTTAAAACTACCTATCTATCTTAAAACTAAACTTATTACAATGGTAATTCTATATCTATCCCTATTTCCCCTACTGGGATCCTAATCCTACTTAGGCTAACGCCTGCATTCACACCATGCATACACTCATTCGCACATTAACATGCTTTATTTATTTTATTCCTCCAGCCACCAGTACTTCGTACTGGCCCTGGAGGCCTCCTCCCTATCTGAAGGGCCGACTCGCGTGCTGAATCGCAGGAGCTCTGCATTCAGTCCATCGGCTCGTTCGTGTAACACACGTTTATCCCGCGCCCGACGATAAACGTGGTATATGAAAGGCACTCCCTCTCTGTCTTGTATCAGTCCTAATGAGTCTAGCCATGGGAATGCTTCGGGTGGTACATATCCTGTCCGTCTTGTCGTGTCATAGTAGCTTGGTTTGGGGTAGTAAGCCCCAAAAATGAGAGGATTGGCGCTCTCTGCCGCTCTCACAACATAATTTCGGATCAATCTGATAATGAAATTGTCTATCCTCATGGTTGCTGCTTTTCCGTACAGGATGTCATTGGCATGGAATTTTTTGAAGTTTGACTGAGGCGTTCTATACATGCTTAAGCATGCCCTTAGGCATTGTCTTTCGAACACCCTCAACTTCTCCATATATGATGGGGATATGTTCCACCATACGGGGCAGCCGTAGGTGAGTACCGGTCTGACTAAGGTCTTATAGCAATTCACCTTTACCCGTGAGTTAAGGTGTTTACTAAAAAAGAGCCTCTTCGTCATTTGGAAAGCCTTACGGGTTTTGGCTATAGCAGCACGTATATGACTCTCGTAATACATGTACTGATCCAGCCAAATCCCTAGGTACTTAACCTCGGTTTTCTTCTCTAGCGTTTGTCCCGCATGGCTCCGAATATGAAACGATCGCCAGTTCCTCCTAACATCGCGTGGAGCTTTATTAAGAGGGGTCCTAAAGAGAATCGTTTCGCATTTTCCATGATTGATTTTCAATTTCCAATCATCAGCATATTGCTCTATTTTATCGAAATCATGTTGCAGTCGCGTCTGGATTACGTCAATCTTCGGTCCTGTCCTGTATATAATAAGGTCGTCCGCGAAAGCCAGGGCATTCGGAAGAAATCCAACTATATCACTTATGTAGATATTAAAGAGTAGCGGCGAATTTACTGCTCCTTGTTGCAACCCGTTTTTAATTTCTAAGACCTGTGAGGTAAGGTTCCCACTTTTAACGAGAAACTTTTTCCCCGTTATCATGTCGTAAATTATGCGAAGCAGAGAATCGTTCATCCCATACCTGGTTAGCTTTAGAAGTAGTCCTTCAACCCATACAGAGTCAAAGGCCTTCTCCAAGTCAACCAGGCATGCTCCCGTACACTGTCTCTTGGCAAAGTTCCAGTGTATGTCGGACACCAATTTTGCGCAAGCATGGATAGTGCCATGTTCCGCTCGAAATCCGAACTGGTTGTCCGGAATTATTTTATTTTCCTCAACCCAACTTGTCAGCGAACGATTAATTACAACTTCAAATACTTTGCTGATGTTTGGACGTAAGCTTATTGACCGGAGATTAGCTGGGTTTGTTCTATCTTTGTTTCCTTTAGGTATAGGATATACCACAGCCGTTTTCCAGTTTTCTGGAAAATAGGCATTGTTCAAGCAATTGTTGAACAGCGTGGTGTATATGTCGATCGCACACGGAGGTAGGTGCTTCAGAACCACATTCGGGATGCCATCGATCCCTGACGATTTCTTATTGTTCAGCATTTGAAAGATTTGCAGAAGTTCATCCTTCTTCACGAATATTGAGTATCCGGTCACCCTTGGGATGTTGTCCGCTGGGCAATCTTCATTGAATTCAACTAAATGTCGATTCTCAGATCTCCATACTCTTATTTCGTTCTGAAGGTCCGGATCTTATTGCTCCAATACAGATTTATGGCTTTGGAGTAATTCTCCTTAATTAATTGTTGGAGGTTTCGGATCATCGACTTTACTGTTGCGATCTCTGGATTCCGTCGGTCCTGGAATTGGCGGTGTAGTGACTTGAGCCTCGAAAGCAGAATACTTTTATGTCTTTGTAGATTGTCAATCGTTGAGTTTCTGTAACAGTCAGTGCAGTTGCGTCCTTTTACTTTAGGTATGGTCCGGTCCATTGTTTGCAAAATAATTCGGTCCATATTTTTCAGTATACCGTCGATTTCGTCTTTAGTCAGGGTTCTGTCTGTCGGCGGTGCTAGCCCTTCCGTCTGTATGGTGCGGGAAATCGTTCTGGAGAAACGTGGCCAGTGTGCCCTATGGTAAGCATAGGGGTGCACTGTAGCATATTGTTCCAGCTCGATCGACTCGCGTGGCACTTTCACCGTGATTGAGAGTCCGTAGTGGTCGCTGTCGTAAGGAACCGTTTGTAGGCAATTCATATTCTCGTCATTTGTTCGGCCGTTGTCTAGACGTGAGTCAAGCAAGCATAGATCCAGATATGAACCACCTCTGGGATACGATGGCATATCTGTAGCAAGTAGTGAAACCTTCTGCAGGATTCTGTTGTCCTCCAGCCATCTTTGTAGCTGGTTACCTCTTGTATTGGCTGTTTGATTTCCCCATGCTCCGTGTTTGGCATTTAAGTCGCCGGCCAATAAGTAATAATTTTCTTCCGCTCCCAGGTCTAGTATGTGAAAGAGTTGTTCCAACTCGTTGACGAAACGTTCTGCTTGAGGGGCTGCGGGTGCGTAGGCCGCGATCACATACATCCTTCGTCCACTTTGGAGAGGGATATATACGATACAGGCTTCCAGCACTCGAAAACGTTCAATGTCTCTGTTTTGTTTGACCCGAAACTTTATTCCTTTCCTGATAAGGATAGCCGTTCCGCCGCCCTGGACGGCCCCAGGACGATCCCGTCTGACTACCTCGTAGTCCTTGTACTCCAGTTTGTGTTTCCCTGATAATTTAGTTTCGCTGACAAGGAGCACATCGGGAGCTTCGTGTTGCAACAACGAGAGGAGGTTCGCCCTTCTCTCGATCCTAATGATTGAATTGGCATTTATTGCCACGATTTTGATGGAGTTCTCTTGAGGTACTGGCATTATGCGCTTACGGGTCTGCGTGGAAAAGCACGGAATAAACCAGGTCCAGTCTGGCACTGTGCTCATTTACCTGCCTTTGAATGTTGGCCAACTGTCCCTGGATAGACAGCAGATTGCCTTTAACTCACTATCCACCGAGGGTGTGGCCTGTGCTACTTTAGGAGCTTGTTGTGGTACTGCCTGTGCTCCCATTGCCGCTTGGGCAAAGGATACATTTGGCCGTACTATGTTTTGGAACATGGCCATTTTCTGCCTTTTCTGTTCCTCAATTAAATTTTTTCTCGCTTGTATACGTTTTTTTAGCTCTGCGTATTTGGGGCATCCCCGATAATTAGCGGGGTGTCCTTTTGAGCGGCAGAGCACGCAGTATAGCTTAGTCATGTCGTCCACCCGCTCTTTGCCCAGCGGGCATTCCCCTGGCTTGTGGTCTCTATCGCACTTTATGCACCTAAATGCCATTCGGCAGTTAGGCGCTGCGTGCCCGAACCTTTGGCATCTCATGCACTGAAGGACGCCATCTTTTTTGGTTATTTTTTCCCAACTCACTATGAGATGACCAACATCCCTTATTGATTTAAGGGCGTCTAGTCGGCTCTCTGGGGATAGCTGAACTAAAAAGAAAGGGAGTGTCTTTTTAGCTGCGCGTGATCGCGGTGTTGTAAATGGCTTCACCGTTAAAAAATTTAAATTGTCAATTTTCTTCTCTTTCAGCAGAGTAAGAATTTCTTCCGGGTCCATACCGGGATCCAGGCCCTTCAGGAGGACGTTTATTTTTTATCTGCTTTTGCTGTATAGGAGAAATATTCTGTCTCCGTTCGCTCAAGCACACTTTTCATTTTTTTAAAATAGTCCATTTTCGCACACATAAGGGAATGGTGTCCGTTAGACTGTCTCTTAACCGAATACCCTTCCCTCCCAATCACTCTTAAAGCTAAAGCTAATGTGTCTGAGACACTTTGATTAAATATATTGATTGGGGGTACCTTTTCTTTTCTTATCTTCCCTAAACTGGTTTTCGTTATTCTTGGTGTTGTTGACGTTGTTGTTGTTTCTGCTGCTGCTTTTTTTGAAGCTTCTTCGGATGAAATTTTTGCGGCCACTTTTTGTGGAGGAGGCTGTTTGCTGCAGTTTTTTGTCTTCACTGTGTTGATGAGTTCTGCGAGCGCTTTCTCATCTTCCTCATTTGTCATCAGTGGAGCGAAGGAGTTTCCTACTCCAGTATATGACGGATGTTGCTGTATGTCTGTAGGTGGCACACTCTCGCAAGAGCTCTCGTCGCCACCGCTACAGTTATCCCCCGTTGTTGCAGTCAGCTCATCAGCTGGCGATATTTTTGTTTTCCTAGGATTTAGGAGTTTTTTTGTTTTTTTTCTTTTTTTAATTGTCAATGCAATCACTGCACTATTTGAGGGACGGGGGTCCATGTTATGGCCCGCTCCCCAGCGTTCGTTTCGCTTTTTGTTATTTGTAATATGGGCACTGCACTTTAAAATATCAAATTATTTCAAACGTATAGCGTATGGCACTATTTTATAGGCGCGGTACCGCGGTAATTTTTATTTAAATACTTGCTCTCAAAAAAAATAGTTTTTACTTATAGAATTTTCGTCCTCGCTGTGTCAAAAAGCAAATGTGTAAATTAGCTCCTTTCTATTGATGGAGTCGTATAACTCATGGCTTGTAAATATAGAAGGCTTTATGTACAACCAAAAATGTGTGGGATATCACTGTGCTATTTGGTTGTACAACTTCATTTTATGTGCGGTCGCGAAATGGTTAACATGGGTAATAACCAGCAGCTAAAATTATTGTTATCAACGATGGTGATAGACATTTTCTCCGAAGAAAAAAGCAAGAAAAAGAAGAAGTCTATGGACCAAAGAATGGCTCTTGAAACAGCAAAAATAATCTCGCGTTAACTTATTAAAAGAGTTACAAGAGACATCCATGGAGGATTTAAAAATTTTCCTCAGAATGGATGAAAAAAAAAATACTATAAATTATTGGAATTAGTGACAACTCTCATCAAAAAAGAAAATAATATGATGAGGGATAAAATTTCACCCAAAAAAGGCTCTCCGCCACTTTGCGATTCTTATCCGCGGTCCATGTTTTGAAGATCTTAAATATTTAACCGCAGTATCTCCTCAGAGTTTAGGAGTGATTATAATGCAAACGTGTGAAGCAACACAACAGAGTCATAAAATTTGCAATAAGATTCAAGAATGATTTTTGTTGTATCTTTAGCTCAGAGCTGGACAACATCGAACAACAACCTTTTTCCTACACGCTCTTGCGGCAGTGAGTTGCGTTCGTCCTATTCGCTTTTTCGGCTTCCAAGTGCCAGGCTATGCTTTACTTGTTCTTTACCTAAAAATAATATTTTCCCTACCTAAAGGGTTATGTAAGTTTTTTTTACGTAAAAACCTGCAATGGAATAAATTAAATGATGCATTTTTTGAGTGTAAATTGAGCTATTTTCCTAGAAAAGGAAATATTAGTCCTCCCTGCAAATTTCCGTAAATTTAACAACAGCCCAACAGAAAACGAAATAAAAAATTTCCGATTTGCCTAGTTTGGGGATGTTTATGTTATCAGAGATTTTAGAATTGTATTCACAAGAATAATTTGCCATTCACAAGAAGAATTTACTCTTTTCCCCTCACGAATAATCCAAATGCATCAAAATTTATTTAAATAATAGCTTTGTTCGAAATTAAATAAAACGAGAGAATTTCATTAAAAGTAAACTTCTGAAGGACGTGTTTCGATGTTCTTCAACTAAAGAAGGATGAATTACAACCAGGGATCGTAACTCTTACAATAGAAAAAATCAGAAATTAATACTTATTTTGAAATATATGATTTAAGAGAAGAGTAACAGTTAAATTTTAGCAAAAATAATAAAAGTTATTTTTAACTTACAACAAAAGAAATATTATTTGAAAACATTTCTTTAGAATGAAGTCATATACAGTGAACTTCCCTAACTCGAATCTCAAGGTACTACAAAAAAAATCGAGTTACGGAGATTTCGACTTACAGAAATACACAAAAAATACACAAAAAAGTAATTTTTTATTTCAAAGAATTCGCTAATTTTTCGGTAATAGCGGAAGAAAGTCTCCTACATCCCAATATTCAATTTTTTTGTTCTTTAACATTCACATCCCATGTTTTACTGAAGAGAACTTTCGTGACAATCCGTTTTCTATAATGTTGTTTTATATTTTTAATAACGCCTTGGTCCATTAGCTGTAATAATGGGGTCATGTTAGGTGGAAAGTATGCAAGTTTGATATTTTTTAGCTTTTCTTGTACATTAGTTGGGTGTGCAGGACAGATATCAACAAAGTGCCTGTTTAGACGGTTCTCTTCCAGGAGCGTTCCTCATGAATTTTGTCGATGAAGAGGGAAGTGGGGTTGAAGAGAGGTACCACCCCACTTCTCCCTTCATCGGCAAACTTCGTGGGGAACGTTCCTGGGACCGAACCGCCTAAACAGGTGCAAAGAGTAAAATGTTCCTTTTCTGACATAAAGCTCACTTGTCATCCAAGCCTTCTTGCTACTTTCATAATCCATACAAGTGATTTGATATCTTTCAAACAACGTGGATTTTTTTATAATAATAGAGTTTCCCTTCTTATGCAGAAGGCGCACTTCTCAGCTGGGCTGAGACACATTTACCACGACCACTCTTTGGACCACCTTTTTATAAATCCCAGGACTGAACTGCCCTTGGAGGAGATATAATTGATGTGGGTGGAGAAATCCAACTTACTTTCTAACCTAACCCCAAGATCGATTATAGATTCAGTACGGGAGACCTTGTTGTCAAGGAAAGTATAGTCATAAGTTATAACACCACGTTTCCTACAAAAAGTCATGATCTCGCATTTACTAATATTAAGCACAAGGTTGTTGTTGGAACTCCGAGAATAGAAGGTGTTTAGATCTACTTGCAGAAGTTTGCAATCCTCTATACTCCTTATGTGGCGATACAGTTTGATGTCATCAACGTAAATGAGGATTTTACAGTGCCTTAACTGGGTAACAATATCGTCAATTGGTAAAATAAAAAGGAGAGGGCCAAGATGACTACCTTGCGGGACTCCAGAGGACGCTTCGATGTTCTTAGATTTGACTCCGCGGAATAGAACCTGGTAGGATCTATCGGCTAAGTACGACTGGAACCATACCACAAGGGCATGCGGAAAGCCTAATTTCTTTAGTTTAAGAACTATAATAGAGTGGGAGAGCTTGTCGAAAGCCTTACTAAAGTCTGTGTAGACACAGTCAGTTTTGCAACCAGTGACAAAGCCTCTAATTGTGTGTGAAGGGAACTCCAGTAAATTAGTGGTAGTGGAACGGGCTGCAAGAAAACCATGTTTGTTTGTTGAGATAAGGCTCTTGCAGATAGGGGCGATAGCAGAATAAATAATAGATTCGAAGAGTTTTGGTATAGACGATAATTTCGCAATTGGCCTATAATTAGATATTTCGTTTTTACAGCCTTTTTTATGGACAGGTATTATAAAAGAGTTCTTCCATAAGGTTGGGAAGCGCCCTTTATTTAGGGATTTTTGAAATAAACGTAGAAGAGGAGACGGTAGGGCCCCTGCACAGGATTTTAGAACAGCAGGAGGAACTCCATCAGGGCCGGACAAGAAATCCTGTGGAATTTCATTTGTATGTTTCGATATATCTTCCCTGGTTATAGACAGGGATAAGCTTTGAGCCGTTTGAATTGCATTGATATGTCGAAAATTGTCTTCATCTGGTTGGAAGACGGTCATAGCAATTGAGAAATGCATGGAAAATCACAGTGTCTTTCCTTTTTAGGTAGGTTTTCCAGAGTTTATTCTTCAAGTTTTTGGTACGTCTCAACTCATTGTTGTACCACGGGGGGGTTGATCTGGACGACTTTAACCGCTCAATAGGTACACAGGATGCGAAGGTTTCATACAGGACGGAGTAAAATCTGGCTACATCGACATCCAACTCATTAGGTAAGAGCAACCAATTGAAATCGACCGAAGTGAGCTTGGATGACAATTCCTCAAGGTTGGCTTTTTTAAAGTTAAAGGTAAAAGTTGACTCCTCTGGGATTGGCTTATTGTTAAAAACAGAGCAATAGCTCAGTAGGAGAGGAGGGTGATAATTATCGACAGGTGACAAGACAATTGCGCTAGGCTCAACATTCATGTTGTCTGAGTCGGAAAAGAATACAAGATCTAACCGCCTTCCTAAAATATTATTCACACCGCTCATTTGGCACAAACCGCAAGAAAATAAGGAATCCAGAAAGCTGGATTCCCTAGAATTAAGGTTGTTTTCAGGAAGGTAGTTATCGTCATTATCGCAAGTTACCCATTTCACATTGGGTAAGTTAAAATCGCCTACGAGTAGGAGTCCGTCTTTGGGATGCATCATATCTAAGATATGTTTTGTGCAAGAGATTAGAATATCGTAGAGGTTTTGACCTTTATCGTCAAGAGTGCTGAACATATCTGGTGGGATGTAAAAGCAAATTAAAAATAGGTTGTTCTGGACAATGGAGACTTGAAGAGCGAGGATCTCAATGTCCAGAGAGTTTAAAAAATTAGGAAGCGTTATTAAGCAACAGTTGAGAAGGTTACTACAGGCAAGTAATACACCACCTCCACGAGCCTCCGAGTCAATATAGGTATCTATCCCTCCGAAAAACTTGGAAGGAGGTATCGAAAAGTTCGGCATTCAGAACGACGCTTTCTAATTTTAAGGATAGGGAACTCAGGGCATTGTGATTTTGTAATAACGAGTAATTTTAGCAGTTATTATCTCTTTCTTCTAACATTTTTCATTTTTAAACGCAAGGGTTTTAATTGGTAAACATTTAAAAAAGAATCCAGTCTCATCGGCATTAAGTATGTCTTGTTTATCGTAATGTACAATTAAACTGGGTAAAACTCAAACTGGGTTGGTAGCCAATGATCACGAGTTTCCAAATCCGCTGTAGCACTTCCGCCACATATGTATCGCTTTTTGGACAATATTATGCCTTTTTTAAATTTATCCAACCATCCTACACCTCTTTTCCACCTCGACAATTAAATGTGACTTCTCTTCAAGTGATAGGACACTTTAAATTTCGCTTTGCCATTTTGGAGGTAATTTTAGCACTATATAAAAAATTCACCACACTTAGTTACTAACTCAGATATCTGTGTTGCTGTTGAATTTATTTTGTCGTTGTTCACTCGTTATGTGCAGAAAAGGGGACTTCCCCGAAAAATATGACTTACGATTGAAATATCCGTTCGATTTATAGAAATATTCGAGTTAAAGAAATTCGACTTAAAGAGATCAAAACACATTAAAAATTGAACGAAACATAAATATTCGTCATAAAAATTCGATTTAGTGAATAATTCGAGTTATAGAAGTTCGAGTTAGAGAACTTCCACTGTATTTAATTTAAGAGATTTCATATTTTACAAAGACTTTGTTCCTTCTTTTTTGAAATCCAAAAATTCATTAATAATTTATAAAATTACTTAAATCCTGTTAATGAATTATTTTAATGTAATGTTTTTCAATGTTCGGTTGGAGCACTACGCCACTACTTTCATGCATGTTGGAGCACCGGTGACCACGCCTCCAAAAAATCAAACCCAGTTTGATTTTCATCAAACCGATGCGCGCACCGATTTTTGGTCGGCCGACCCAAAGTCTAGTAATAACAAGTCTTTCATCTTCATACAAAATTTTTCCCCCGTTAGTGTGTACGTGCATATATGAACATCACTGCTGAGCAAAACTCAACGCATACTTCGTGAATTCAGCGAGACAAAGCCAGATTCTCTCTTTACGATAAAGTATGCAGAACAGAAAAGGAAAGAAAATGGAATCAGCTGTTTTCTATCATAAATCAAAACAAACGAGCACCAATACATTAAGTTTATTCCCATATAAACTCATAAAAGTTTAGCTGTTTAGTTGTATGCAAACGCGTATAAAAATGTTTCATTCTCTTTCTGATAGCCAGACATCGTCATTTGAAGAACTTTTGCATATATGTAGCTGTTCGCCTTCCACTCATTAACTATATGAAGATGAAAGAATTGTTAATTTCTAGACTTTGGGCCGACCGGCCCACTATCGATAGTTTTGGTTGTACATCCGCCCTTCGATGTACATCCAATTTGACCCTGTATGGGGGGGGGGGGCTTTACTCTGAGACAGCATTCTCATGTTAAGACTGAAAATTTTTTCTACTCAAGACAACGAGACGAAGACTATGGAATTGCTGGAATCAAGACAATTTTTCTATCAGTGTAGCAGTAAGCTTAGTACCGGGTGGGGGTGGTGGAACAGGTTAAGGATTATGATGTTACGGGAGGCATAGAAGAAGGTGGTAATGAACCCCGCGCTTGGATTCTTGGATGTTGAAGGAACTCGGAAATACTGACTGCGAGAGATTCTTCCGCAGTCGAGTTGTTCTATTGATAAGCGAACAGCTATCTTGTGTTGTGGGTATAAGATTGCCATGGAGGCAGGAGAGCGTTTATTTCGCAGCCAGACACTAGGCCCCGGCACAAACCCGACAGACCTTTGTTTTCTAGTAAAAAAATATTCAAGCTTTGATTTGTTTATAGTTTGAAACTTTTACTCGATGGTCAGTTGCGGTTCCAAAACAACAACAAAAAAGTGGTCTGCAGTGTGGTGGACATTAGCGCCAGATTTGACCTTTAAGGGTAATTCCAAGCTCTTACTCGATAGGCCACGTCGGGGTCCCAAAAATTTTCCGGGAAACGGACATATACATGTCCATGTTACATGGGTGTCCGGGGAAAAAACTCAATTTCACCCAAATGTCCCGGGTTTTTGTAGTTTATGTCCGGCCTCGGTAATTTAGGCGATGCCAGCCCTATGCTAGTGTCATACTTGTATTGCACTCAATGGGGCTTGAAACGAAGGAGCATAACTGTGCAGTTGGCATAAACTTAAGCACTTCGGCCATATCTTTTTGAGACCGAGAGGTTTACGCCAACTCTATCTCAGAATTATTACAAGCTGCTTGCAATGACGTGGAAATAGGAAAGAGTTAGCATAGTAAGGGTATCAGTGTACAAGAACTAAGGGATCTTAAGATTGGGTTTGTCAAATTCCTGCCAGTAACTGCAGCCAAATGATGTAATTTGTATATGTAATAAAATTGATTTTTTTATATCAAGCCACACTTTTACTTATGGCATCAAGTGAGATAAGATTTTTCAATTCTTTGAACAGTCATATTTACATTACTTTGCCAGAACACCTACCGAAAATATTTAGTATTTATTAGTACTCTTTAAACAAACATGGTTTTGAGGTTGTCTTCGCTGTGGTTTCAAAAAGTCGCGCAAAGTATTCAAAAAATAACTTTTCCTAAGATTGATTTATCTCCAATGAGATTAATCTGCGGTTGCTTTGTAATATTCAACATAATCCTCAATACTTCTGTTAATACTCGCCAGATTCCATTAGCAAAAACATAATTAAGAAATTTCTATTGTAAATAAATATGAAAGACAAGAAGCAGACCTGTGAAATCAACCCTCAACAGCCTAGAACTCAAAATAGAAACCTTTATCCATTCTCTACACCTGCATTAAAATTGAAAATAATCATTGCAAAAACCAGTCAAGCTTATCCCCATGGCAGTCTTTTACAGGGCAAAAATATATCTAAAATCACATGCTGGGAAGAAAATTACTCAGAAACGTTTCCCCTCAAATTGGTCCCCAGAATCAAAAATCCCTCAAACAGTTTACAGGAAAAAAAAAACAAGAATTTTTTTTTGTTAGAATCTTGTACAGAATTTTCTTTTGATCAAAGAGACTTCAAATCCACAGCAATTTGCTGTAAAGACTCAGAGGGACACGAAAAAAGTTCAAATGTTTACCTTTGAAATAAGAAAATCTTCAGAATGTTATAAAATAATTTAAAGTAAACACATAAACAGCATCCGCATGATTCGTGATTCGTGAAATATCTTTAAATGGAATAGTTTCACGCTGAGAAAGGAAGCAAGTTGCAGATCCAGGTGGTGATAATAGACCTGAATACAAAAATGGGAAGGTAAATCAGGCAGAGACCGAAACATTCGTTCAGTCATCAATCAATCATACAACAGAAAATATCGTCTTTGCCACTAGCAAAAATATGAACGTAAGTTCAACATATGTATGTAAATTTCCCAAGAATGGACATTCGACAAACATGGCAATATCTAAGCGATATGTACATATACCGTAACCAAATGTGTAGTCACATACAGCAAAGCAGCTTGCAATATGTTGCAACTATGTAAGATCCGTCAAAAGTGCGAGTTGTGAATTCCTAGTAAAATCGCATGGCGGTACAAGTTGGACTGGATTGCCAGTGCTACCTGGCAACTTCCTTGAGGATAATCTGAGAAAGGAGCAGTCCTAGGGTTCTTCGGTAGCCTAGGGAATAAGGCGACTTGCTACCATCCCAGAGATCCCGGGTTCGAATCCCAGCCAGCTTCACGGTCCCTCACCTTTCCCACTTTCTCACCTACATAACTTGCCGTTTTCATTCTTCCCTCTTTACTTGTGCATATAGTTGTTCGCCTTTCACTTATTAACCATATGAAGATGAAAGACTTGTTAATTTCTAGACTTTGGTTGAGTCTCGATGCCGCGATGTCAAAGTTTCAATAGTAATGGTTGGTAGTAGGTGGACCAAAAATACCGCGGCTAGGTTATGGCTTCTTCTTCTTCTTCTTTTTTCCCCCGACGGATACGCTGCTGTCGGTGTCGCTGGGTGTCGAACTCTATTCACGATTCGTTTCCATTCTTGCCGGTTTTTGGCAGTTCCTTCCTTCTCGACTAGAGCTGCTGTTCGACATTGCACTCTATCCGAAGAAAATAGAATGTAACAGACTCTGAAACTCTAGTCTTTCACATAAAAAGAAGCAAAGAGGTGTCAAGGGACACCCGGATGGAACGAAGTTCCTTTCGATTAATTAGTGAAGGAATTGTAATAAAAATTTTGTTTTTAAGTTGTAATACTATTTTTTTTATTATTAATAAATATAATGTAATATAAACTTAATCAGTAAGCTCAATTTTAGTAATAATTGGCTTATGGTAACTGAAGTAGGAAACATATGTTTGGGATTCTATTTTATTTAAATGTCTTGAAATAACTGCATCAATGATAGTATTATATTTTGTTGTTGATTCTGCTGGATTATTGTTTATTCTTAAATCAAATTCTTCCTCTAGAAACTGTAGTAATGGTTTTGATTTTTCATTACTGAAGTTGATGTTAAAATCACCGGCCAAAATGAGTGGAACTTTATCTAAATTTTTGTTGTATCTGCTAAGCGTTCGAGATACATCTTTAGAATACTCTAGCAGTGCTCGATGAATGAACTCCTGAATATCTATTAATTTGTTATTTGGTGAGACATATATGACTGCCATGATTAAGGTAACGCCGTTTTCCATTACACACTCTGCTGCACATAAATCTGCAACACTTGTACGTCTTACGTGCAAGTTCTGAATATTGTTCATAATGACCGACATATTTGGTGTTACAAGATTGGTCGTATCATTTGTGTTGTGATATATCGCAACTCCACCTGAACGAACAAAATCACGTTTAAAGTGGGTTATACAATTAAAATTCGGTATATCACATTCTTCTTGATTGTCCAACCATGTCTCTGATAATAACAAAATGTTCGTTTTTTCTGTAACAGAGTCGATTAAATCAACTGAATGTTTACGAAGGCTTTGGACGTTGAACGTACACAATGAAATGCCTTTATCTCTAGTAATGAAATCAATGACAGATTTTGCCTTCGTTTCAAGCTTATTTAATGACTATCTCTGATACTCTTGTACTAGAGATATCGTTGATGAAGCTTGTACTCGATTATGATGAAATCGAAATTTAGTTTCATCATCATCAAATGTAACGATAAATAAACCTTCGATGCATGTTACACGAGAGAGAGCAACATAAACAAGTTGTTGTGGATGTATTTTGTCATACTCGTAAACAATTTGATCAAATGTTCCACCTTGTGACTTATGAATAGTCATAGCACAAGCAGAAATTATGGGGAAGTGTTTACGTTTAACAGTAACTGCTTTATTCCTTGTCATGGTAATGTTGGATGTTCGCCATTCAATAGGTACAGCAGCATTATCAACTTTGCTTTGAACAGTTAGTAAAGCAGCTTTTCTTCTTGCTTTTTGCCCAACCTTTGGTGATCCACAGAATTCGAGCCAAACTGTGCAAACTACGTTGTCCTCATTGAAGTCTAGGTGAATTAATTTACCAACGGCACCATTAACTAATCCATCACTTACATCGATGTTTGTTGTAATAAGGTAATACTTTCCTTTTACAAAAGTTATTTGGTAAGGTAATCCCCCAGTATCGATGACAGATTTTTTGTGTTGTTGTAATCTAAAAGAAGCTTCTTGCTCTTGATTTTTAGATCCAGTTATTATATCCTTTGCTAGTGAGATGACTTTATCTGGAGCTTCTTGCAAAATTGAATTGTTGTAACTGTCTACAGCGACATTAGTATAAAATAAACGAACACCATGAGGACTTAATTGTTGAGTTTCTTCTTTTTTGAAAAATCTTGATTCGATAATTTCTAATTGAAACTGTTCCAAAACTTCACCATTGCCAATCTTTGTAAGTATCAATGAAAATGCAGCATTAGCCTGTCTCATGACTTGCGTTAGTTCAAAAAATTTAAGAGTTCGCCATAAATGTGGACCAACCATTGTCGTTTTAATAGGTTTATATATCAATGTTGCCCTTACTGTGGCGCCTGGCGTAAATCACCAATTAAAATGACGTCGATGCCGCCAAAATCAACATTATGATTTGCAGTAATTTGTTTTAAGCGCAAATCAATTTTGGCTAACAGTTCTGCACTGATCATGCTGATTTCATCAATAATCAATACTTTGACGTATCTAAAAAGAGATCTGTACAAATGTAACATTTCAGATGATAATGGCAATAGTTTAGAAATCGTTATTTTAAGAGCAGTATGAACCGTAGTACCATCAATTGCCACAGCAGCTTTACCAGTAGATGCGCAAGCTATATACGAATTACAGTAACCATCATTGTCAGTATATCTATTGTAGATTTCCATTATAAGTTTTATAACAAAAGTCTTGCCACTCCCTGCTGGACCAGTGAAAAAAACTTGAAATGGTTGCTGATTTTGAGTTTGAAGATGAGATATAATATGCATTAAAAGTTCTTTTCGCTCACTGTTAGCCGACCTCATTAAGCCGTAGAATTGTGGAGTATCCATTATATTTTCTCTTTTTTTTGCAATAGCACCAAGTTTGCTGAGTGTGGCATTTCGTATATCAGCATTAACGACAGAATCAACATCCTGTAGTAATTTTGCATATGGTCCTTCTTCAAATATGACAGTAGTTTCGTTTCGCAACTGTTCGTCTTCATTGTCATCATCTCTACTTAACTGTCTACAAATTTCAAGTGTTTTTTCTAGGTCTAAATTACATTCAAACTCTTTTCTGCGTTCTAAAATCAAGTTTTTATTATCTTCATAAATTTGAATGAATTTATTTTCAGCAAGAGCTTCATTATCTTCACTTCTAAAAGGAATGTGTAGTAACACCATTTCTCGTCTATAATCGTTGAAATTGTTAGCCATATCATAGTTACGGTATCTGATAACTCTAGACATTTTTCTTTTGTAGTACTCTCCGTGTTTTCTCATACTATAATTAGCAACAAATTGAGCTAATGTTACATTTTCAAGAATTTCAGGCCTTTTTTCGTACTTATCGAACCAATTTTCCTTCCATATATTTGTACAGTCATCATCTAAATCACTTAGCTCTTTTAAAGATTTTCTTACTCTCTGACGTTCTGTTGGGTATATCGTTGGTATGTAAACTGTTGCTACAGATGATTTAGCCATTGGTTCGCGTAATAAATACCAAGCTGCTTCTTGTGCAGGCATTTCCACAGCATGAAGTACATCAATACTTAATTTCTTTGTAATATCCACGATATCAAATTCTGTATTCTCGTCTATTGTTTGAATAATCATCCGTTGTAAATTACTTATGCCTCTATTATATTTATTAAAATACTCAACTACATAAGCAGCACAGGCATATTCGTCTTGAATTATTTGAAAATCCATGTTAGATTGTAAGCAATGAAATACAAATGGGTTGAAAGTATTATGCCATTTTTCAGATGGCGTCCTCCGGTAAAGCAACTTTGGTCGAACTAAACCAGCACGGATAATGTTATAATAATGTTCATCAGAAACAATATTATTATGAGTATAGTAATGTTCAAAATTGTCGTAATCAAAATTTTCTAAATTAGTTTTAAGTAACTGGTAATGTCTTTTATACTCTTTAAACTGATCTGCAGAATAATCAGAATCTGTGTCTTTCATTGGCATTAATGTTATTGTGTTTAGTGACGGTAAAAAAGGCGCTCCAAATCTGCAGTTATCTTTTTTATTAGGATCCATTTTTTTATAGCATGTGAATGTGTGCTTATGTGTTTGCAGTTTAATATTTCCAGGTGCATCTGATTCGGTTACTGAAACTAATTTCTCAACCATTTCATTAAAATCTTTGGAGTTATTTAATAAATTTTCTGGAGCATTATCCAACCATAGAAGTACATGAGCATGAGGACTTCCACGGTGCTGAAATTCAATTCTTTTAAAGTAAAATTTCACTCTATATCTACCAAATGGATTTCCTTTTTTTGACTCCAATATTCTCAATAAACAATTTACTAACTTATTAAAGTATATTGCACATGTAACTGCATCTTCGTTTACTAATTGAGCTTTGTGTACATATAACAGGTCTTTGAAGGATTCATCATTAATTTCTACTCCATTATTTTTTAGTTTGTACAATAATTTAAGCAAATCTGTCCATCCTGTTTCATTAGCACTAAGTGTCATAAAAGCAGTTGGAGCTCCAAATTGTCTCATCGTTGCGAAAAGATCTTTTTTTCTATCTGCCCAATACCACGCAGAATTTGGTATACAACGAAGAAAAGCAAGATTACTTTCGATACAACTGTTAATGTAATCTTCAGACTGTATATTCTCTTTAGTAATTTTAGTATCATGTCCAACATGTTTAAATGCAACACTAACAGAATTGCTGACTCTCTGTCTCATGATTTTTGCAGCTACATACAGAAGATGTTGTGGGTCAGTAGCACGGCGATCTGTACGCCTAAGTTCACTGGTAGCTTGCATAAATGAAGTAATATTACATCCATCTTTATACGTTCGAAATTGTCCACCGTAAACAGTTGGAAATGAAAGTTCTTCGGCATATTTATCAAACAAAATACTACGTGGAACGCTTTTTTCGCCTGGTGCCATGTGCAACATTTTATTCTCGTCCCACATAAGAGTTTGTTGTTGAGCTGTGACATTATCTTCCATTTGAACATGTTCACTAATATTATCCATTTCTATTTCTGCATCAATTTGATAAGAATTTAGAACTGCTTCGTTTATTGTTATATTTTCATGAATATAAAGTGGAGTTGTCACTAGATAATTTAACCATTGTTTAATGTGTCCTTTATTAATAAGTCCATGAACATAACTAGTTTTGTGTATTAATTTCTTCTTAATGTGGACGTAAAAACAGTGATCATCTTCAATATGTCTTGGCAATGGTTCACCATTGTATTAACTTCTACAGGAACATTAATAATTTGTCCGTAAATGCCATATTGACCGTTAACATGTCTAAGCCTCCTTATTTGCATGAAGGGAATTCTCGGTGATACAAGTCGCTGCTCAATGAGATTCAATTTTGGTAAATATGGTGGAATTATCGGAAATGAAAAACCATTGTACGTTGATAGTAGTGGAATTTTTCCTTTATCTATAGCCTTCTTATGCCTCCTCTACACATCGGAAGATGCCTCAGCCCTGGATACATCCGCCGATGTGTAGAGGGGGTTTTTGCTCGTCTCCGGACAATATTTATCATCCGGAGATACGTCTGTCCTGAATCCATTCTTGACGGATTTTGAGCCAGACGTCAGAGCGAACGCAAGGCTTGTGTCCACACATCTGCCGACGCATCAGTGTTGTGCGCATTTTGAATGCAGGTGGACGCGTCGGTGTATTGTTTTGAAGTGTTTTTTTCCATTTTCTTTTAATCACTCTATTACGATTCACACTTAAGTAATAGCGATAAGTGCTAAATAAATAAATAGCAGCGGCCGCTACTGTCTCAACATCCATTTTTTGATGTCTTGCGTCTTCCGATGATCAACACAGACTGATTGATACGCGGACGTGTGGACGGTTCACGGATTTATTCCCGGATGCATCTGTGGATCATCTCCCGGATGTATCTTTCGATGTGTAGTGCAGGCATTACACGTAGAGCATACTTGAACAGTAGTACCGCGGACGTAATTCTGGAAAATAGAATAATTTTAATAAATAATAAAAATAAAAACAATAGTGAATTAAGCAATGTTGCACATTGCTAAAATATATTAAATCTTGTATAAAATAATTATATTACCAGCAATATCAATTGTAGAATATCATCATGTACGCCAGTAGTACTTTTCAAGTCATTTTTCCACCAAAGTCTATCGCAAACAGCACAAGAATGACCAAAAGAATTTTTTTTGAATATATTATAAAATTGCAGATGACCATGGATTTCTTTATAATATTTTGTATATTTTGGAGCTGTATCATTAATGTCGTTCATTCCTGCGTTGAAAGTAGCAATATCAGCATCATGTTAATCGTTACCATCTCCACTAAGTTCATCATCGGAGGATATTTGGGAAGATATTTTTTCTGCACATTGATTTTCTGCTATATTATTGATATTCATTTCTTCAACTTGAATTAATGGTGTAAAATGTACGTCTCGAAGATGTAAATGTATGAAATTTTGCAAGTCATTGACTCTGAAATGAAGGAATTGTCTTTCTTCTATGTTAGTTCTAGTGTTAACATAGTAATTATGTACACAAACATTCTGATTATACACTTTAGCAAATATTTCTATACAATCCATTTCTGCATACTCTGTTTCACTGGTGAGAATTGACCTTGCACCATTTGGATTGATGCATGAGTTGACGAAGCGCGAAGCAAGTAGCTGTTGCCTTATTTGTGAAGGCGACATTGAGAGATTCATAATTTTTATTATAGAAAAAAAGAAACAATTTCCATCTGAAGGAATGTGGACATCTTGGTAATAAATTCCTTGTGGCTGTGCACAGTTTCTAAACTGTTGATATGGAACTTGAAATGAATTATTTTGCTGCGTTTCTTCTGCATTATTACGTATTTCCTCTTGATGTTTACATATTTTTGCACTGTAATTATCACGTGATCTAAAATTAACCAATCAAAAAATATTGATTAAAAAGACATCATATTTTACACCAAAAAATATACCTTATAAAGATAAAAAACCTTAGAAAGATAAAAAAGCAAAGAGGTGTCAAGGGACACCCGGATGGAACGAAGTTCCTTTCGATTAATTAGTGAAGGAATTGTAATAAAAATTTTGTTTTTAAGTTTTAATGTTAACCTTTTGAAAGCCAATAATCGCTCGACTGCACTTAAGCAATTCCTTGTATCACTGGATTTACATATCTTGAATGAACTGCCTACGTTTTTGAACTGCCAGAATCCCTCCCTACTCGATATTCTAGCTACCACTGCCACGGATGCTGTATTAAAACACAGTCAAATCTCCCCGCCTAGTTTTCTTGATCATGACCTACTATTCCTCTCAACTACCCGGCTAGAATTTAGCTGAGGAAAACCAGAACATATACCAGGTCCTGATCAGGCAATGGTAAGGCATGCCACACCAAGTTTTCCTAGTCGGGACCTAGTCGGGTCCTGATCAGGAAATCCTTATCTTATTATAATGAGGTTTTCCTAGTCGGGACCTGGTTGGGTCCTGATCAGGAAAACCTTATCTTATGATAACGAGGTTTTCCTAGTCGGGACCTGGTCGGGTTCTGATCAGGCAATCCTCATCTTATGATAATGAGGTTTTCCTAGTCGGGACCTGGTCGGGTCCTGATCAGGCAATCCTCATCTTATGATAATGAGGTTTTCCTAGTCGGGACCTGGTCGGGTCCTGATCAGGCAATCCTCATCTTATGATAATGAGGTTTTTCTAGTCGGGACCTGGTCGGGTCCTGATCAGGAAAACCTTATCTTATGATAATGAGGTTTTCCTAGTCGGGACCTGGTCGGGTTCTGATCAGGCAATCCTCATCTTATGATAATGAGGTTTTCCTAGTCGGGACCTGGTCGGGTCCTGATCAGGCAATCCTCATCTTATGATAATGAGGTTTTCCTAGTCGGGACCTGGTCGGGTCCCCTGATCAGGCAATCCTCATCTTATGATAATGAGGTTTTTCTAGTCGGGACCTGGTCGGGTCCTGATCAGGAAAACCTTATCTTATGATAACGAGGTTTTCCTAGTCGGGACCTGGTCGGGTTCTGATCAGGCAATCCTCATCTTATGATAATGAGGTTTTCCTAGTCGGGACCTGGTCGGGTCCTAATCAGGCAATCCTCATCTTATGATAATGAGGTTTTTCTAGTCGGGACCTGGTCGGGTCCTGATCAGGAAAACCTTATCTTATGATAACGAGGTTTTCCTAGTCGGGACCTGGTCGGGTTCTGATCAGGCAATCTTCATCTTATGATAATGAGGTTTTCCTAGTCGGGACCTGGTCGGGTCCTGATCAGGCAATCCTCATCTTATGATAATGAGGTTTTCCTAGTCGGGACCTGGTCGGGTCCTGATCAGGCAATCCTCATCTTATGATAATGAGGTTTTCCTAGTCGGGACCTGGTCGGGTCCTGATCAGGCAATCCTCATCTTATGATAATGAGGTTTTTCTAGTCGGGACCTGGTCGGGTCCTGATCAGGAAAACCTTATCTTATGATAATGAGGTTTTCCTAGTCGGGACCTGGTCGGGTTCTGATCAGGCAATCCTCATCTTATGATAATGAGGTTTTCCTAGTCGGGACCTGGTCGGGTCCTGATCAGGCAATCCTCATCTTATGATAATGAGGTTTTCCTAGTCGGGACCTGGTCGGGTCCCCTGATCAGGCAATCCTCATCTTATGATAATGAGGTTTTTCTAGTCGGGACCTGGTCGGGTCCTGATCAGGAAAACCTTATCTTATGATAACGAGGTTTTCCTAGTCGGGACCTGGTCGGGTTCTGATCAGGCAATCCTCATCTTATGATAATGAGGTTTTCCTAGTCGGGACCTGGTCGGGTCCTGATCAGGCAATCCTCATCTTATGATAATGAGGTTTTCCTAGTCGGGACCTGGTCGGGTCCTGATCAGGCAATCCTCATCTTATGATAATGAGGTTTTTCTAGTCGGGACCTGGTCGGGTCCTGATCAGGAAAACCTTATCTTATGATAATGAGGTTTTCCTAGTCGGGACCTGGTCGGGTTCTGATCAGGCAATCCTCATCTTATGATAATGAGGTTTTCCTAGTCGGGACCTGGTCGGGTCCTGATCAGGCAATCCTCATCTTATGATAATGAGGTTTTCCTAGTCGGGACCTGGTCGGGTCCCCTGATCAGGCAATCCTCATCTTATGATAATGAGGTTTTTCTAGTCGGGACCTGGTCGGGTCCTGATCAGGAAAACCTTATCTTATGATAACGAGGTTTTCCTAGTCGGGACCTGGTCGGGTTCTGATCAGGCAATCCTCATCTTATGATAATGAGGTTTTCCTAGTCGGGACCTGGTCGGGTCCTGATCAGGCAATCTTCATTTTATGATAATGAGGTTTTCCTAGTCGGGACCTGGTCGGGTCCCCTGATCAGGCAATCCTCATCTTATGATAATGAGGTTTTTCTAGTCGGGACCTGGTCGGGTCCTGATCAGGAAAACCTTATCTTATGATAATGAGGTTTTCCTAGTCGGGACCTGGTCGGGTTCTGATCAGGCAATCCTAATCTTATGATAATGAGGTTTTCCTAGTCGGGACCTGGTCGGGTCCTGATCAGGCAATCCTCATCTTATGATAATGAGGTTTTCCTAGTCGGGACCTGGTCGGGACCTGATCAGGCAATCCTCATCTTATGATAATGAGGTTTTTCTAGTCGGGACCTGGTCGGGTCCTGATCAGGAAAACCTTATCTTATGATAACGAGGTTTTCCTAGTCGGGACCTGGTCGGGTTCTGATCAGGCAATCCTCATCTTATGATAATGAGGTTTTCCTAGTCGGGACCTGGTCGGGTCCTGATCAGGCAATCCTCATCTTATGATAATGAGGTTTTTCTAGTCGGGACCTGGTCGGGTCCTGATCAGGAAAACCTTATCTTATGATAACGAGGTTTTCCTAGTCGGGACCTGGTCGGGTTCTGATCAGGCAATCCTCATCTTATGATAATGAGGTTTTCCTAGTCGGGACCTGGTCGGGTCCTGATCAGGCAATCCTCATCTTATGACAACCAGGTCCCGATCAGGCAATCCTCATCTTATGATAATGAGGTTTTCCTAGTCGGGACCTGGTCGGGTTCTGATCAGGCAATCCTCATCTTATGATAATGAGGTTTTCCTAGTCGGGACCTGGTCGGGTCCTGATCAGGCAATCCTCATCTTATGATAATGAGGTTTTCCTAGTCGGGACCTGGTCGGGTCCTGATCAGGCAATCCTCATCTTATGATAATGAGGTTTTCCTAGTCGGGACCTGGTCGGGTCCTGATCAGGCAATCCTCATCTTATGATAATGAGGTTTTCCTAGTCGGGACCTGGTCGGGTTCTGATAAGGCAATCCTCATCTTATGATAATGAGGTTTTCCTAGTCGGGACCTGGTCGGGTCCTGATCAGGCAATCCTCATCTTATGATAATGAGGTTTTCCTAGTCGGGACCTGGTCGGGTCCTGATCAGGCAATCCTCATCTTATGATAATGAGGTTTTTCTAGTCGGGACCTGGTCGGGTCCTGATCAGGCAATCCTCATCTTATGATAATGAGGTTTTCCTAGTCGGGACCTGGTCGGGTCCTGATCAGGCAATCCTCATCTTATGATAATGAGGTTTTCCTAGTCGGGACCTGGTCGGGACCTGATCAGGCAATCCTCATCTTATGATAATGAGGTTTTTCTAGTCGGGACCTGGTCGGGTCCTGATCAGGAAAACCTTATCTTATGATAATGAGGTTTTCCTAGTCGGGACCTGGTCGGGTCCTGATCAGGCAATCCTCATCATTACCATTACCTTTTTTATAAGGTCGAAAATCGAAAAGTACTCAAAGTTTTCGGAGAAGGAGCTTTTGTAAACCAAGAAAGAAGAAGGCGTAAATTCCATTTGTTTGTTTTAAAAATGACAAGTGACAGTTGCGAGTTTACCTTTGCTGTGAACAGAAGTGTGTTTGTGAAAACAATTGGATTTAGTGTTTTTTCGTAAGTTTTGTGAAACAATTATGTGAAATATTTGGTTCTCAGTTTTTTAATACAGCTTGGTGAAAATATTGGATTTTGCGTTGTTGAAACAATTTTGTTTTGAAGTTTTTAATACGGTTTGTGGAAAGAATTGGATTTTGTGTTTTTAATAAGTGCAAAGTGCCGAAAATGTCAAGAAATCATCGAGCGTGTACAATCCGTGAACTTAATCGGCAAAGAGTACGCCAACATCGTACAGCTTTAAATACAAGAATCAGGTTCTGATAAGGCATTCCTGATCAGGTCCAGGTCAGGCATTCCTGATCAGGTCCTGATCGGGCATTCCTGATCAGGTCCTGATCAGGCATTCCTGATCAGGTCCAGGTCAGGCATTCCTGACCAGGTCCTGATCAGGCATTCCTGATCAGGTCCTGATACGTTATCTGCATTACATGCCTTGCACTTTCCTGATCAGGCATGCCTGATCGGGTCCTGACCATGTTCAGCAAAAAATTTCTAGTCGGGTAAGTTTGCATTTTCTCCTCCCTCTTCATCTTCTTCCATTTCGTATCGTGACTATAGCAATATTAATTTAGATCAGCTTTCTGAAGTCGCTGCGGCAATGCGGTGGGATGATATCTATTACACCACTTGTATCGACACTAAAGTTGATCTATTAACTGCTTTTATTCATCACCTTTTCGATCAGTGTGTCCCTATAGTAACGAGAAGGCGCCAGGTATCTCGCCATTGTCCATGGTATTCCCGTGAAATCCGCGATCTGATAAATCAGCGTGAGTTTATGTATAGGCGCTATCGCAAGACCAGAATTCCTAGGTATCGCAATGCTTACAAACAATTACGCAACCTAATCACTTGTAAAGTCAAATCTGCTAAACGGGAATTTTACTCCCGCAAGCTTGATCCCGCTCTAAATTCCAAACAACTTTGGTCCAATATTCGTTCTTTAGGAATTAATACTTCTGTACCCTCACCTTCTGATGTAGATGTAAATCTTCTCAATGCTTCCTTTATTCAATTTCCTCCCGATAACACACTCTCCTCTCCCACGTACTCCCCTTCATCTAGCTCACTCAGTACTGATGGTTTCAACTTTCGTTGTGTAGACTCCTGTGAAGTTCTTGAAACATTGCTGTCCATCTCATCTAACAGTATCGGTTGTGATGAAGTTTCTCCGCGATTTCTTAAGTTACTCTCTCCACTAATTCTGGAAACCATCACTCATATCTTTAATTACTGCGTGACAACTTCACAAGTGCCCCTGATTTGGAAAAAGTCTGTTGTGATTCCATTACCAAAGAAATCCTGTCCAGTCGACTTAACAGATTATCGTCCTATTAGTATTCTTCCCTTTCTCGCCAAAGTCTTTGAGAAAATTCTCTTCGGTCAGATCACGCGCTATATTGAATCCAACAATTTCCTTTCTAAACTACAATCTGGCTTCCGTAAAAACCATAGCTGCGAAACTGCTGTATTGAAGGTAACTTCAGATCTTCGTTCAGTCCTCGATCAGGGTGATGTAGGTTTACTTGTTCTTCTTGATTTCTCCAAAGCGTTTGACTCTGTAGTTCACTCGCGTTTGCTTTCCAAACTTAGGACATTCTATAATTTTTCTTCTTCTGCCATCAGACTTTTCTCCTCCCTTCTGTCTAATAGGTCACAGTGTGTTCGTCATAACGGGGTTGCGTCTTCATTCCTACCAGTACTTCGATCGAAGAAGAAATGCAAAAACGTCGACTACGGTGGTTTGGACATGTTTGCCGAATGGATGATAACCGCTTGCCACGTAAACTTCTCTGGCGAGACCGTCCTGCAGACTGGAGAATACAGCGATCGGCGCCGAAGAAAACCTGGTTGAAGAATATCGAGGGTGACTTAAAGAATCAACGATTATCAGTTACCGAGGCTCGAGACACCGCCAAAAACCGAGAAGAATGGAAGCGAATCGTGAATAGAGTTCGGGACCCAGCGGCACCGACAGCAGCGTATCCGTTGCGGGGACGTCCCGCTCGGACCGCCAGCTAACGGATCAAAGAAGAAGAAAGAAGAAGAACCAGTACTTGTAGGGGTTCCACAAGGCTCAATTCTCGGTCCTCTCCTTTTCTCCCTGTATGTCAACGATGTTACCTCCGTTATTCAACGCTGCTCATTTCATCTATATGCTGATGATCTTCAGTTGTACACCTCGTGTCCTCCTAGTAAAATTAGATCTTGCATCTCAAATCTTAATGATATTCTGTCCCAAATAAATGAGTGGAGTTCTTCCAATTTTCTCAAATTAAATCCTAATAAGTCCAAAGCACATCCTTAAACGTCCCAATAGATCCCTGGACAATATTCCAAATATCGTCCTTGATAATATTCCTCTTCCCTTTGTTGAATGTGTCAATAATCTCGGTATTATTATTAATGACAGACTATCCTGCTGCGATCATGTCTCACTTATACTCTCCAAGATCTATGGCACATTGCGTAAACTTTGGCTCTATGGTAATCTCTTACCACAATATATTCGTGCCAAGCTAGTTAAAACTCTCGTGGTGCCACATTTTCTTTATGGTGCCCTTGTTTACATTTCTTTTGACTCATCTTGTCGTCAACGTCTTAAGGTAGCATTTAATGATTGTCTACGGTATATTTTCCACTTGAGACGCTCGGATCATGTGTCAGGCATACATTCTTTATTAGGTCACGACATTTTTCGTCTTCTTGACATCATGGCACTGGTCCTCCTACATAAAGCATTTTATGCTAAAAGTCCTGTATACCTCTCCGACTTCCTAACTCCTTTACAGTCGTTGAGATCAATAAAATTCCTTATACCTGCTCATTTGTCCCTAATTGGTAGTCGCTCCTTCTTTGTGTATACAATTAGACTTTGGAATTGCCTTCCTAACACAATGAAAAGGATAGGCACAACAGCAGCTTTCAGAAAGCAAGCATCTAGTTTTCTCTCTTCCTCATCTTTTCTTTAGTTCTTTTTATTTCCTTTCTATTTTTTCCCCTATCTAACCCTGTTATCTATCCCCTATATTTTTCTTTTCACTTCTACATTATTTATTTAAGGCTAGTTTAAGTCAGTTTTTTAAGATTTAAATATTTTTTCTTGCCGTTTGTTCTGTACTTTAAAAGATGTAGTTCTTGTGTACTGCCCCAATAAATGTATAATAAATAAAAAAAAAAATAAAATAAAAAAAGTTATAATACTATTTTTTGTATTATTAACACAGACACACACACACACACACACACACACACACACACACACGCGCGCACATATATATATATATAGGTATATAGGTATATATATATACTCTCTCGACTTCGTAAACACATCAGCCTATAGGTTAAAACACGCACGGTTTGCAAAATATATACGCATTGATATTGTAATATTAAAATATAATTTGCTTTTAAATTTGTTAAAGTTATGACGCGTACACTTGCTAAACACACAATAATGGAGAGATTATAACGCGTATGATATATAGATAGTACAATGCGTACTTGCTAAAAATACATAAGCATTTATTATTGTCTGTATAAAATCTCTACTTACCTAACTCCATCAGCAATATTCGGAACTTGTGCAGAAACACTGTCAGGATTCATTATTGTTATGGCACTTTTCGAAAATGTCAAAAATTTGCAATCACATCAAAAATTTACAAGTCCTGCGACGATCAAAAGATTGCCACGGCTGCTTTGTTGCACAGACTATAATCAAATTGTTGACTTATCAAAGGGTTTCGGAACACTTTACGCAACCGTCAAAATTTTCTTAGAACACTTGATTCAAATCAAAAACCAGTCATTGACACTTTCGGTACTACTATACCAAAAAGTGTCGTTACAACTTTTGGTCTTAATTTTTTCCGTCTAGCGCCCTTGCGCAACGCGCGATAAGGAAGTTCGTTCCAAAAATTAATGGTCTTGGATGTGAAGTATCACGTCCGTATTTTAACGTGACAACGTCTATTAATTTGAACGTGACAACGTCTGTTATTACGTTTTGTATTATTTTCTCAATTAATAAATTATATGTATATTTCGAAGCAAATTTTTTTTTGTGTGCGGGACATTTTCACACGCGCGTCCTATCTTAAACCGATTTAATAGACGTTGTCACGTCAATCATTTTTTTCCCGTGTAGAGGATAAATTAACGAAAATTTTGAGCCATTAACCACCCCCTAACATGTATGGGGGCGGAGATATGATTTTTTTTTGTGTGCGGGACATTGTCCGGGACATTTTCACACGCGCGTCCTATCTTAAACCGATTTAACGCCCGTCGCACATGCCCACACTCGCATTGGTCGACACGAGCCGCGTGCGAGTGGCAGTATTTGAAACCTATGGCCCAGTACCGAACTCCGCATTTGCTCTCACGTGTCGATTTCGGCGCGGACATGAGCGTGTAGCGCGTGTCGGCTAGGTGATCGAGACACTAATTTCGAGTGGCAGTGGCGCGAGTGTTTGCAATGATGAAGGAATTAAATGGAACTGTTATTTCAAGAATGCTAAATTAAAGGATTCTATTTTGAAATTCATTCCTAGACAATCTAAAATAGTTTTTGAATTTTGCGTCTGAAAACTCGGAAGTTAATTTAAATTTTCCATGGGTTTCCTTCTGAACATGTAAGAGCCCTTCCAATTTTTTTCAGATGCTTTCTTTATTAACAAAAATCAAAATAAAAACTCGTTATCATTGTCAGATATTGAACTTAAGTCTATCGCGCTCATCTTGAATGCCACTGACTGATGTACGACTCGTGTTAGCAAATGCGGACAAACACGTGTACACCAATGTCAGTGCCACATTACCGCAGTGTCGTGAACGAGTGCGAGTGTGGGCATGTGCGGCGGGCGTAATAGACGTTGTCACGTCAAAAAAACAGTTGTATAAAGCAAAATAATAAATTATTTCCAATGTGTGACACATAAAATTTCTTGGTATTTAACGTATTTTTAAAATTTATCATTACATTTACAAAAACTAATCCCGTTAAAACGGTGGGTGTGCGTACTTATGTACGCGCATTAGAAGTTATACTTCTTTGGCGCGATTTTAAGACTAATTTTTAATTTGCATACAAATATTTTATTGGATTCTTTCTATTTTCCTGCCTTGGAAGGTGCAAGCATCATGATGCCGACACGCTCAAGGCTGTCGGTTATACCGTATTCTAATCCTAACTAAAATCACCTGCTAGTGGGCTCATTAGGCCTAATTACAATTATCTTAAAACGGGCTTTAGATACCTCATGAAATTCTCTTAAGACTGGCTAATTTTCTACCAAAACGTAATGAATGTTAAGCTTTATATGCGTCGCAAACTGGATCAGTATATATTTACCTGATAATATGTTGGTACTTGTAAGCCTAACTCACTTCTTTTTTGTTTCTTTTCCCCTTACCTTCTGATTGAGGAATTTAGCTTCTCCTCCACTTTAGTCAATAGATCAAACGATCGTACCATTATTGTCTAAGACCTTCGTCCTTCTTAGCCGTACCTTTAGCTATCGGTTACAGTGCAGCACTTTGCTCGGCTAATCTCCGGCATTCTAAAAAGATATGGTCTGTGTCCTCTGTCACATTGAGGAATTCCAAGCATTGCGTAGACTCATCTTGACGGTATGCTCTCGTAACTCACCTCTCCATGCTCTTTCGTGACTCATCCCTCCACGTTTGTTATGAGCCTGTGGGTTCATCGACCTTGGGTAGATTCATTCTATTTCCTTTGCCACTACTGAAACAAACGTCACTTCTAAATTCTGTTCACTTCCCTAGCTTCTTCTTCTAGTTGTTACTCAATTAAATTCAGCGGGTTAGGGTGATTGATATATGATACGAAGAGTTTTATACAAAGGACATTAATGTATCGGGCAAATACAGCATCAACGCTTCAGACGTTTGACCGACAACACTCCGAATCTGTCCAAATACCATCGTTGGACGCTTGACATTGGACATTCGTAGTTCGAGTAGAGGTCATACGATGCGTTCTACTATCAAAAGTTTAACGTTGAAAGGTGCTCACAGCATCGTTTAGAGCCGGTTTTAGCTGAAAACTAGGATATGTAATTTATTTCCCTCCATAGCCTCAGGGTAAAAACCCCTCACCCATCGACATCGTGAATGGACTTTGGGTACGAATTTTCATATTCCCATATAATAATAAACTTAATAGCTAAAGGATTGGGGTTGCAATGCTTGCCCTCCATAGCCTCTACCCCTTCGCCTATATCGTCCGCAGGCCGTATCAGAACATGAAAATTGGCAGCGTGCAAATTAGGGCATGAGTATTTTTATTGGCTGAGGCTGGTAATGTGAGAAGCAAAGCAACGTGCTGCATGTTCATATCATGTCTTAAATTTGCAGTAAGCTGCATATTTGATGTTCCGATACAGCCTTTTCACCTCTCAATTTGCAGCACGCTGCTTATTTTAGGTTCTGATAGAGACTCCAGCAAACCGACCGTAGCTACAGGCCTGGAAGCATCCGGTGCCGGTGCTACATTTGCTGAGGCTATGGAGGGAAATACAATAAATTTCATGTTTGAGTCAACAGCTAAGCGTAAGTTTGGTTTTTCGTGGGCATAGGAAGATTCGTAGTGTTTATTGTGTGCTGTTTGTGGCAAAGTCTAGTAATAGTAAAAATATTGCATTCCTTCTCTGATAGCCAGACATAGTCATTTGAAGAACTTTTGCATATAGCTGTTCGCCTTCCACTCATTAACTATATGAAGATGAAAGACTTGTTAATTTCTAGACTTTGGTCCCGTTAAGCCGGGATTTTGCACATGTGTGTGCTTCAGTATCTTTTACCGTACATATATGTACATATGTAGGTACTAAGGCGACGTAGCGTGGTGTAAATAAAAACTGAGTGTACACTTAAAGTGAACACTCCTGAGTGAAGTGACTCGTTAAAAGGGAACACTCGATTTAGTGTGAATAAAAATTTCCTCATTCAATTGCAATTCAATTATGCGAAACTTTGAGATTCAAGTGTTGAAGTGTCAATGTTCTACGTCAAGTAAGAGTCAAAGTAGGCAAAATTTTTATATTTATCGAAAAGCAAAGTAGTACAGATAAAATACAAAAAATAGCGGAAATGATTGGGTACAGGCTGAAACATAGCAGAGAGCTAACTTTTAGGGTTGTTAATAAGAAGTTATAAAGTCTAGCGATTTTCTACCCCAAGAAGCTCACTTTTTAGAGAGTTTTAGGATCAAAATATCAGTTTTTTGCAGGTACATCTTGAATGGTAAGTTTATCGCAAAATAATGTTTACCAAGTTTCTAGATGCGATTATCTCCAAAAAATGTAACTCTTACGAATTGCCATTCGGGAAATATCAATATTAAAGATTTAAAATAATCATATGCACTCATTCGAAACTAGTATAGGTCATCAGACGTTCAATGAATCCTTTGTTTTTGCACATGCGCTCAACCTAAATGGAGTCACTCAAGTTTTTGCTCTTGATACTAAATAAAGACTACACATATACCTAAAAGATGAGCCTAAGTATATTGCTTTAAGATAATTAGTAGCCGTGTTTTTTTAATGAACTATAGTTCTCCCCATACAAATCTCAAGACCCAGGTTTTATCGGGGTCTCTATCGAAGTTTTGGGAAATTTCTCAATTTCCCTTTCTTTCCGCAATATTGCATACTTAGAGACGTAATTAAGAAATAAAAACAACCGGAAAGTGATGAGAGCAAATTTATAACAAATAATTGATTTTTTAGAAGCATATTTATTTTCTAGAGGGGATTTTGTGTTACAGTGTAAAAAATAACACTTAACTTCCGTTTAATTTTAAAATTTTTAACCATCGAAATAGGCGCTTCATGAAATTTCCTTGTCCTTATTTTAATGAACTCGATAAAAGAACTATGTATATAGCATTGATTATACATTATACTAAGTAGATATGGACAAACGCGAGTCAAATTAACTTCAGGCTACGGCACCACGAGCTGGGGGCGCTAGTATCGCAGGATTTTATGCTTCGCTATATATGGTTAGTTTCCGAAATAAACTTTTTCTCGTTTATGTGAAAGCCCTTTGCGCATTTGAAAACAAAATCAGAAGCTGCGGCTTTGATTTTAGTCGCTGCGGATCTAAAAATAGATTCCTATGCGTCTTTTCCTAGTGGAAACTCAATCAACTCAGCAATTTTCAAAGTAACAAATTTTAATAAAATGATAGGCATTTAAATTTTTTTTTTACCTATAACCCAAAGAAAATACTAAAAATAGATATTGTAGATTTGGTGTTAAATGGCGGGTCTACACAAAAGAGGCTTTTGTCCGTTTTACTTTGATGTTTGAATGAAACAGCCAACGGAATGGACAATGTCGACGGAATGTTTATGCGTACATTTCCAGCGGCGGTGATATTGAATACCATGAAAGTCTTTCAATGTTCTACTAATTTATACAAACTAGAGTTTTCTATTCTAGATTTTTCCTCGTCTGTGCTTTCTAGTACTAACACTCTCTCTTTAAAGCTGGTCGTTCCAAGCATGCTTATAGCTACACAATATGTCTACATCTAACGATTCATCTTGACTAATCCATATCACTTTTTTTTGTTATAAGTGTGTTTTAAACTGTCCCAATAAATAATTTCGCGCCCACGAAATTCTAAACCACATGTTTTTTTGGTGGGATATCACTCTTGTTTGTTTTAATACATTCTAAAATAAAAAATAAATAATCTTTTGTATAAATATTATGTATTTAATTGTTCATTATATTTTTTTACTTACTAACTTCCCAGTTTAGGAAGTTATTGTAATCGGTCCGAAAATCGAAAACGAAAATTTCGACGTATTTACATCTTTCAAGGTCCCAGGAGCATTTTAAGCAAAAACTTGGGAGGAAGTATGTGTGTGTGTGTGTGTGCGTACGTATGTGGTCATTTTTTCCTGCACGATACCGCGCGAACCAAAAAAGTTATCGACTTCGTTGAGGTGTCGTTCGAAGCGTATTAACCGAAATATGATCTGAAAATATTTTCATAAAATTCGGGCGAACTGTTTTTTTTTTTTTTGTTTAAACGACATTTATGATTTTTGTACCTGCACGATACCGCGCGAACTAAACACTATATCGACTTCTTTGAGGTGCCGAAAAAAGAATATTAACGAAGAAATGCTCTGAAAAAAATTTCGGTCGGCTTTTTTGTTTAAACAGAAAAACTTCGGCTAATTGTCAGAAAGACCTTAAATTGACAATTTTTTCTAATATCTAATAAACTCGATGGAATGAGACCCGTTCTAAACGAAGTGATCTTTTTTGGGTTCTGTACAGCGATAGCCTTCGAACAAAACATCACTTGTCAAAATCCGACAACCTTTCAATATCGAGCAAAAATTTCGTTACCCTTTACAAACAGCGCGAATTTTTCAAACCTTGGATTAGCACTTTATGGCGGGGAATTGTTTTCTACGCGTGATGCAGTTTCCGGAATTTGTGGTTTATCCCGGGATTTCCAGTTGTTACCGCAAAATTGGTTCTTTTTGGTCAAGTCTGACAAGTACTTAACAGTTACAGTATTGCTAATATCTCCGGAAAGCTCTGGTATTTCAAAATGAAGTCATTCGCTTCTCAGTTTGTCAACGGCGCTTCAGCACGCTCAATACGAATTTGAACACCCGCTTTAGTGCAGCGAACGAAATATGGAGGAAATGTTTGTTTGCTAAAGTTCAGGAAAAACAAATTCTGTTGTGGATTTACTACTATTATAGTTATTTGAGCTACCAGTTCTGATACTAGCCAATTTTCCACTAGCGCTAAACGAATAACTATTTTGTAAGAAGTCAGTTTATTCCATCTTCGTTCATCATACTGGGAAGTTAATCGTGTGGACCGAAGGGGTCAAACCCACATCCCAACTAGTTTTATAAGTAGGTACGTAATAACAAAATGCAGGAATTCAAATTAATATTATTGCCTTTATAAAAAATAAACATAAGATCCTTTCGTGTTTCTCGGCCAAGATTTTTCCTGCACTATGGATTCATTGATCCATAACCAGCCCGATTTTTGTTTCAACATGCTGATGTAATGACTTTGTTTCTGTATGGAATATAACACTCATGACTTCATAATTTGAACCTCCTATATGCAATTTTGCAGAAGTGACAGCTTTGCTATCGCCTTGCTCAATTTTAATAAACTTTTTATTATTCAGTTTGAATAATTTTAGTTGTATGATGAGAATAGGTGCTACCAAAATTATTTCCGATTTACGAATCTTTTGAGTGTACCACTAACCATTTTTATATGAACACTTTTTGCTAATCATCGAATGCCATCTGGCATCAACAGTGCGAGTAAAAATATATTGAGGATATACTATATTGTTTGTTGTCTTTTACTTATGATACCCTTTCAATTGATACCCATGTTGAGGGGGTGGTGAAGAAAACGGTAATGCGCCCCCTTTTGAGATGGCCGCGGTGGATCTAACTATTTATTGACTATACTATATTGCTTATTGTATTCTACTTATCATTCCATTTCATTTGATACCCAGTCGAGGGGGTTGTGAAGAAAATGGTAATCCGTCCTCTTTAGATGACCGTCCGGGATCCTAACCATATATTGATTATACTACATCGCTTATGGTATTCTACTTATAATACCCTTTCAATTGATACCCATGTCGATAGAGTGGTGAAGAAATGGTAATCCGCCCTCTTGAGACTCTTACCAGTTTAATATGAACGCTTTTTGTTAATCATCGAAATGATAGGAAATGCTATCTGACATCAACAGTGCGGGATTCGACTAACTTATAACGAATATGTCACATTTTTTTAAATTCTTTTATTTAACTTGCATGGTATGTGACCAAATCTTGGAAGTTAAATTTGACCCACTTCCCGGTTTCGGATAGAGCTGAAATTTTGCATACACGTTTAGTTTGGATGACAATGCAATCTGGCCATTTTGTAAAAATATCAAGATGGCGGTTCCAAAATGGCGGCTGATTTTTGAAATTGTGCTCCGCGGCCCTCTGTCATGGGTATCAAATGAAAGGATATGACAGGTAGAACACAATTAGCTATGTGGCGTCATTCCAAATTCAAAATGGCGGCCAACACTAAATTGCGGAAAGCTTATAATAGACTAAAAAGTAGAAAATATAGCCGATCAACTTCCAATTTTGCACACACTCGTAGTTCGGGTGATAATTAATGTGTATAAATGATGCGATGAATAGCTGAGTTAAGGGTGAATTGAAAATAAAGAAGCAATACACGTTACAAAAAATCACAAACAAACACAGAGATGCTGCTGTCAACTAAATTCAACTACTCAAATACTGAACTCATGTCCGTATGCATAATTTCAACTCAACCTCAGCAGAGCTGAGTCGAGCTCAGTCAACCTTAACCCAAATCGACTCCCGTTTACATGTAGTTAGACTTGGGTTCAACTTGAGTTCAACTCATCATGTATAAGTACTAAATGCAATCTGACCTTTTTGTAAAAAAATCAAGAAGACGGTTCCGAGATGGCGGCCGTTTTTGCAATTATGTTCCACCGAGCCCACGACATGGGTATCAAATGAATACAGTAAACTGTGTGACGTAATTTTAAATCTAATAGAATTGCCATCATAAAATGGCGGAATACATATAATAAACTAAAAAGTAGAAAATAAAATAAATGGTTAAAATTTTTTTTTTAAAAAAATTCTTTTAATTAACTAAAAAATGTACTGAAAAGTAAAAAATAAAAAACATTTAAAAGAAAGCGTGAAATTTCAATTTTAATGAAAAAGTTAATTAAAAGAATGGCGCATTTTTCATCAAAAAAATTTTGTTTGAATTTTCTTCAAAGTGAATTGAGCAAAACAACAAGTTTAAATTAATTTTTTTATTACGCCGTATAAGTTAATACATAAAATCTTAAATATATTGAAAAATAAAACTAAATTAAAAAAGATGATTTTATAAAAAAAATGTGAATTTGAAATTAACAAAGCAAAAAATTGAGGGTTATTGTAAATCTCACGCGATTTACAGTTATATTTTCAATTTTTGATGAAAAAGCGCCATTCTTTTAATTAACTTTTTATTAAAATTGAAATTTCACGCTTTCTTTTAAATATTTTTTATTTTTTACTTTTCAGTACATTTTTTAGTTAATTAAAAGAATTTAAAAAAAAAAAAAATTTTTAACCATTTATTTTTTAGAAATAAATTACAATTACGAATTATGCAAAAGTAGTAATCGGTATTTCAAAATTTAACTGTACATCTGTACTATGAACTACATATGTTTTTTATAGTACCTAACGCAATCTGACACTCAAAAACTCATGGAATAATAAATTATTTATATTGTGGTTGTCGGTTACAAATGAAAAATTGCTTATATTGCTGATAAATCGCATAATTTTATAAAAAAAAACACCTTGTTTTACATGTTTAGGCGTAAATAAGGCTTTAGCTGTTTGCCCTTACGAACTCGGCAAACTACCGCTTGCCTTGATAATGACCAATATAATTAAGGCCAGACTGGAACCTTACGCAGAAGCAATAAGTGAATACCAAGCTGGATTCAGAAGAAAATGCTGGGAATACAATTTCGACGTGTATCAACTTTTCATCGACTTTAAGCAAGCATACGACAGCATCGACAGGGAGCAAATGTATGCAACAATGCTGGACATCCCATCAGAGACATCCACAAAAAAACTAAAATAAGAATCTACAAAACCATCATACGTACAGTAGCTACGTATGGATGTGAAGCACGGAGTATCTCCCAGAAATACGCAGACAAGTTTGATATATTTGAGAGGAAGGTTCTCCGAAGGATATACGGCCCAATCAATGAGGACAATGCACGGAGAATACGCTACAATCACGAATTGTACGACTTATACAAAGAATGTAAACTTTCGACCCATGCCAAGTGTAGCGGTTGCTACTTGTTATTAATTTACGTTCGTTGCTACTTGTTATTAGTTTATGTTCGTTACTGTAGCAAGTTTATTCAACATTCAGTTCAGTTCCTGTACTAGTAATTTTTGAGTACAGTGTTTTTAATATGTCAAAAATTATATTTTCACTACTACTTAGAAATACACTTTAAGAATACTGAATCAGATATCATATACGTAGACACTGAACACACAAACGATTTTCAAAAAACATAGACACACAAAAAGTTGTCATGAAAAATAAAATTTGAAAATGTATGAGTATTAGTTAGAAGTTAAAAGATTATACATATCCGGATTTTAAACCGTTAAAATAATTAACGTATTTATTAAAACGAATTTAAATATAATGTAATAAAAATATAAATCAAAATTTACAAAGACATTTTAATATAAAATTTATTAAAATAAAATGGCGTGACGTGGTGTATAAATAAAATAAAATCTAAAAATCTCAAGACCCCCACATCATTTCTGGTGACCCCGACTAAGAAGAATTGCAGCCTTTCAATGAACTATAATTTGTAATTTGAAGAAAGAAGAAACAAGAAAGAAAATTTTAAAAATTATAGAAGAAAATTTAGAAGAAAGAAGTTAATACAAGAAAAATTAAGAAATCTATTCAAGAAAGAAAATTTAAAAAATTTAAAAAAGGAAAGTCAATTTTAATTCAATTAAATATTTTTCTTTTAATTTTATAACCACGGTTAAGGTGGGAAGATAATGTTAAGGCCGATGCAGCAAAACTGCTCAACACAAGAAACTGGAGTCAAGCTGCGGAGCAGAGAGACGTCTGGAGGAAGAAGCTGATGGAGGCCAAGGCTCGAATTGTTCTGTAGAGCCATCTAAGAAGAAGAAAGAATAACACAGTTAGTTGTTAGCTGACTCAAACAGACCTAGTTCTATCCATAATTTAATAAATTTGGTTGTGATGGTTTTGTGAGTTTATGGAAAGCTATTGGAAATGTGAAAACAAAATAAAAAGCATTTGACGAAATCACAGCATCTCGGATGGTGTTATCCAAATGAACATCATATTCTAGCAGTCCCAAAAGTTGGTAGGCCCCTCTTTACAGATGTGCCACACAATTCACCATTAACAGTTAATAGATGTTGGAATGATGTTGGGTCACGAACGTTGACTAATAACAAATGCAAATAGAAACACTCGCCTTTGCTTGGATGGACTGTGTAACCCCTTCCTGCGCTGGGTTGACAATTGAGTTGGAGTACATACTTTTAAATGCCAATAGGCCCAATGACGGAAGAAAAACCTAGATGCGTCACATGCAACTCGTGAAGTTTCCCAACTTTCAACTTTTCATGCGTTTGACATTCGATGACAATCAACTCTTGCACAGAAGAATTCAAGCATACCCTACAGTTTTAATTACTTAAGCACTTGTATAAACATTCTATTTTTCAAAAAACACTCGATAAATTAAGAAGTTTTAGACTGACATGATAAAAGCCGCATTCATTGGGGCGGTCACACACTCGTTATACGATTGTTATGAAAGCAATGCACGAAAGCGACGCATGAAACGCGTTCTATGGGCTGGCATCTTTAATGCGACCTAATACTTGCATGGAAAATACATGTCTTCTTCTTTACGCTCCTTTAATCCCTCATGGGACATAGGGCGGAAACAGTTGCCCTCCAGCGGACTCTGGTTTGCGTGACAACTCTCAGCTCCGACCAGGTTCTCCCAGTTGTTGCGGCTTCAGCTAGTAGGGTTCTCCTCCACGTTGTTCTAGATCTTCCTCTCAAGGGCTTGTTTGGCTAGATTTTCGTTTTCGCGTCGCAAGGGTTGCTAGCCCAATTCCATTTCCTTCGCCTGATTTGGTCGTCTATCCTTTCTTGGCCGGCACGGCGCCATAGTTCTTCGTTTGAAATTCTATCTGATCTAAATACATGTGGGTAGCCTGACACTCTTTTTCGTTGTTTTCGTCGTTGAAATTTCTTTGACGAATGATCCCAATTACAATATCTTGGCATTTCGGAATATGTTTAGCAGCGTTCGGGCAAAGTCATCAGCGTGGTCAATATTGTAGATGGTGGTCGATCAGCTCGTTCAACCTGGATCCTCTTCTTCTTAGGGAAGAGTTGCAAGTCGCGGTGATGTGACGGCAATCGATGAGTTAAATAATGAGGATTGCACGTGACGGTGAAGAACTAATCGAACATACGACATGGCATCTTGAGAGTATTCATGACTATGTCGCGGACTTTCGACGTACGTTGCTGCCAGAATTGTCATTCGGATGACAATACGACGTAAGCAAGCTGTCACTGATCTTTAAGCCGATGTAGAACGATATGAGGTAATACCAAATTTTCACTAACCACGACCACATCATCAATCTGTGTCAGTCTGACGTTAGTCCCGACGGTGTGTTTGCCGGTAGTGTCTGTTTTTGTTTTTGCAATATTTGTGTTTTTTCGCTGTGTTTTATAATTTTTTTAACTTTATAGTGATCATTAGACAACATTTTTGGTATTTTTAATTTTTGGTTGATGATTTTTTTTTAACTGGGGTTTTTGTTCCTGCTGTGCTAGTGATTTTTATTTGTTTTTGTTGTTGTTTTTTCCTGTCAATCTTGACAGCAGTTTTGTGGTTAGTAGCTTCTTTCCGCAATTTTTTTTTTCCCCGCTCTTGCCCATATATAAGAAAAAATAGGAAAATAATTAAAATAATAATTAATAATTTAATTTCATTATTTTCCTGTGAAAAAGTTGGTGCATAACCTTTTACTCTATTTACTTTGGTGATAACATTCACCTAAGGTTATGCAACGTTTTTTTAAACCCGTGGATTGCTTCTCAAACTGAAAAATTTTTATTATCAGATTTAGCAATTTCTATTATCTGCAGTTTATTTTCGCTTTCTCGTCCTGGAAATTATTTTTGACCACCTTACTTTTTCCAATGGCGGGTCCCCAGTTTTGTAAGCTGTGTTCTTTGGAAATCGTCCAAGACGGAATTTCCTGTGATGGTGTATGTGGTGGCGTTTTCCACCTTACCTGCCTCAACGTTCGAGTTAGTGGCAAAGCTTCGGCTCCTAGAGGGTCAACTTGCACTGAATGCTCCGACATTCAACCCTGCCACGTCCTGAGACTTATGAAAGAGATCTCTGATGTCTTCCTTGATAGTCATGAGAAAGTCATGGGACGTCTAAATTCTTTCTCTGGAAATATCCCACATTTTCAGATGTTAACCGATGATGTCCAGTCGATCAACGTCCGGCTCGATACATTGACCGCCACCCTTGCTTCTGTTGCGACCAACTCGGGTACCCTTATAAATAAATTCCAAGAATTTTCGTCCCGGGTTGCAACGGTCTTTGACTCGATCGACGACATACATTCGGCGATCCTCAATCCTGTCGCTACTTCCTCCTGCACTGTTAACTCCTTAGCTCCTCTTTTTCCGATATTAGATGACATTAAAAGGAGTACGAAACGTGTTCGGGCGGATATGGAACCGCTGTCTATAGCAGTGTTACAAAATCACAATGTCCTGAGTTCCCTATCCGTAAAATTAGAAAGCGTCAGCGATAGAATAAACTCCCCCTCAACGTTGACAGTATCTGCTGGCGCCCTGCAGGTAGGGGAGCAGCTTCTCCCTGCACCCTGCTCCACGGCTGTTCCTCCAACGGAGGATGACGCAGCTACTTTAAACCTCACAGCCTTAAACGACCCGACCAAAATACTTGAGCAAGCCCCTTCGGTGGAGGCTGCATCCAGTCTGGCTCCTAACAACCCGAAAACCCGTAGAAAGCATTCTTTCAATTTATCAACACAAAGAAAAAAGTTGATAATTACCCTTACACCATGCAATACGAGAACTCCCTTAGTTCTAATCCAGCCGAAATTTGTGAAAATTTTGCATCGTTCTTCCTCAAATCTTTCTCGTCCTCTGTTTTCCAACCAGATGAAGACAATTTTCGACATATCAATGCAATCCAAACGGCTCAAAACTTTTCCCTGTCTATAACCAGGGATGATATCTCGAAACATATAAATGAACTTCCACAAGATTTTTCGTTCGGCCCTGATGGAGTCCCTCCAGCTGTTCTAAAATCCTGTGCAGGGGCCCTACTGTCTCCTCTTCTATGTTTATTTCAAAAATCCCTAAATAAAGGGCGCTTCCCAACCTTATGGAAGAACTCTTTTATAATACCTGTCCATAAGAAAGGCTGTAAAAACGAAATATCTAATTATAGGCCAATTGCAAAGTTATCGTCTATACCAAAACTCTTCGAATCTATTATTTATTCTGCTATCGCCCCTATCTGCAAGAGGCTTATTTCAACAAACCAACATGGTTTTCTTGCAGCCCGTTCCACTACTACTAATTTACTGGAGTTCTCTTCACACACAATTAGAGGCTTTGTCACTGGCTGCCAAACTGACTGTGTCTATACAGATTTTAGTAAGGCTTTCGACAAGCTCTCCCACTCTATTATAGCTCTTAAACTAAAGAAAGTAGGATTTCCTCATGCCCTTGTGGGTTGGTTCCAGTCGTACTTAGCCGATAGAACCTACCAGGTTCTATTCCGCGGAGTCAAATCGAAGAACATCAAAGCGTCCTCTGGAGTCCCACAAGGCAGTCATCTTGGCCCTCTTCTTTTTATTTTATCAATTGACGATATTGTTACCCTGCTAAGGCACTGTAAAATCCTTATTTACGCTGATGACATCAAACTGTATCGCCACATAAGGAGTATAGAGGATTGCAAACTTCTGCAATCAGATCTAAACACCTTCTATTCTTGGTGTTCCAACAACAACCTTGTGCTTAATATTACTAAATGCGAGATCATGACTTTTTGTAGGAAACGTGGTGTTATAACTTTTGACTATACTCTCCTTGACAACAAGGTCTTCCGTACTGAATCTGTAATCGATCTTGGGGTTAGGTTAGAAAGTAAGTTGGATTTCTCCACCCACATCAATTATATCTCCTCCAAGGGCAATTCAGTCCTGGGATTTATAAAAAGATGGTCCAAAGAGTTCAACAACCCCCTCGTCACTAAACACCTGTACGTATCTTTGGTTAGGCCTTTGCTTGACTACGCTTCCCAGGTTTGGTCTCCTTACTATTCCTCCCATGTTAGTAGAATCGAATCGGTTCAAAGGAAGTTCGTCCGGTTTGCACTCAGCCACCTCCCGTGGGATGACCCACTCGCTCTTCCGCCTTATGAGAACAGACTTAAATTGCTCAACTTAAGCTCCCTCCATAAGCGCCGTGAGGTCGCTGACGTTATATTCGTTCATCGACTGATGAATGACAAAGTGGACTCTGGTTTCTTAAGAAACCGCGCGTCATTTAGAGTGAATAACTACAACCTGAGAGGTGAACCTCTTTTGCACATTAACTCCTCTAACACCAATTATGGCATGTTCGAACCCGTTAATCGCATGCTTATAAATACTAACAACAATAGGAGTGTGTTTAGCTTGCTAACCAGTGAAGTTGTCCTTAAAAGGACCCTTCTCAATGTGGCGTGACTCTCTGCGTGCCTTACTCCCTTTTCAGTTTTGCACGCTTCTCTGTTTAATGTTTTTGATCTTTTATGTTTTAATATTTTATGTTTGCATGTCTCAGCTGAGCCACGGCAGTGGTAAATATTTCTCAGCTCTGCTGGGAAGTGTGCCTTCTGTCTTAGAAGGGAAACTCTATATATGTATATATATACATATATATATATATGTATGTATGTGTATGTATATATAGATTTTCATGCTTTGCTGTAAAGTGCGCCTTCTGTGCTAGAAGGGTTAACTCTTGAGAATTGTTGGCGCATTGAAACATCTTGCGTTTTACCCTGCAAGGGTATTATCCGCTCTGATTACAATTTTGTGATTATCAGATGGCATTAAAATTTTGATTGTATTGATGAAAAAAAGTTTGCAGTTACTCCTGTATTCTGTAAAGGTTAATGGTAATAATTGTACATTGCAACAGATGATTGTGTTGCAATTTCTTCTTGCGCATTTGAAATTGGTTAAAACATACACGAACTTGAACGACCAATGCAATGACATAAAAAGAGCTCCTTTCTTCTTCTTCTTCTATCCGCAACGGATACGCTGCTGTCGGTGTCACAGGGTCTCGAACTCTATTCACGATTTGTTTTCATTCTTGCCGGTTTTTGGGGACATCTCGACCATCGGTAACTGATAATCATTGATTCTTTAGGTTACCCTCGATATTCTTTAGCCAGGTTTTCTTCGCTGCTGATGGCTGGATTCTTCAGTCTGCGGGACGGTCTCGCCAGAGAAGTTTACGGGGCAAGTGGTTATCATCCATTCAGCAAACATGTCCAAACTACCTTAGTCGATGTTTTTGCATTTCTTCTTCGATCAGTATCTGCTGATCGCATCTTTGTCTAACTGTCTCGTTTCGAAGGTGATCGCGGAGTGACACCGAGGATCTGCCTCAAGAATCGAATTTGGAAAACCTCGTATCGAAATCCGAGTCGTCCATCGAATGCTTCACATATAGTCGCGTCGATCACAAAGTTGAAGAGAAGTGGCGAGGTGACGTTACCCTGTCGGACACTCGTTTGAATCGGGAACTCCTCGGATAAGTCACTTTGAATACGAACGTTGCTGGTTGAGCCATCGTACGATGTTCAGAGAAGTTGGATAGTTTCCAATGGCAAGTGTTCGGTTTCCAAAGCTCTCCACAAGCTGTTTCAATCCATGCAATCGAAAGCGGGTTTGAAATCGATGAAAACGACGACAGTTTGTTTGCCGCAACGAATTCCTTCTTCCATTAGCTGACGGAATACGAGTATTTGATCAATATATACTCGATGTGGTCTAAATCCCGCTTGTTCTTTCCGGCTCGTTTGCTCTCGATGTTTCTTTAGCCCTGATTGTATGATTTTCGTAAATACTTTGCCGACGACCGAAAGAACGCTAATACCGCGATAATTTTTGCATTCCCGACTGTCATCTTTCTTCAAAATTTCTTTTTTCCACGCCGACGGGACACTATCCGAATGCCATATACATACTATGTATTCAGTGGCGGTTCGTAAGGTTGAGGATAAGGGAAGTAATGCGCAAGGCGAACGATAAAAGTAAAAGTATCGAAGGCTTTACCTAAAAAAATAAAAAATAACTTATAGTGTAATTAGGTAAACAAAACATAAGGAATTCTTCCCAGTCTCAAATTTTTTTTATAGAACATGCTAGTTACGTCGAACGGTATACGAAACGGCCATTTTCTACCTCTAGCAACGCCGCTACGCAAGTTATCGGTCATTTTGTGAAAATTTTACCATTTTGGTCGTTCTTTCTAACTAAAGATGCGTATATACCTCGGTATGTCTAGAGGTACGAAAGAAGCGAAAAAAATAAAGGCAGTTCGTCATAATATTGGCTATCAGCGGTTCTTTCTTATTTTTAAATTTAGGTTCTTTTGTGCATTTTTATGAACAAGAAAAATTTTTAAGCTTTTAAGTGAAAAAAAAAGGAATCACAAATCGTGAATTTTTTCATTTTTTCGTAAATTTTTTTGAAATAGTTTCGCTGCTAAAGGACGTTTTGCGCCTTATTTCAGATTCTGTTGATATAACGCGTCAAAAAAAAAAAAAAAAACGTTGAAAAACTGCAACTACATCTTTAATCTCGTTTAATTTTTCATATAAATGCATAATTTTGCTCAAAATCTAAAAAACATACTAATAATAAAACCCTGAATACCTCTCATACACCCCCTACACCACCACCGACCGACATTACATTCTCCTGGCAAAAAAAACACTTCAGGCAAGCCGTACTCGAAAATACAATTCATACAATATTCTCTAAAGGAATCATCTTTAAAGAGAATCTTAACAAATATAATGGAAGCTACAAAGTTATCAGCTTATATTCATTATATACTGCCTACCACCCCACAAAAGATAAAGAGAAACTTCACCTATCTTCGATCTCTTTTTTCTTGACTATACAAACGAAAATTCATATTTTAAGAAGAGTCAAAAAAAAAAATTTCGAAGCAAAATTTTAAGAGCAAATTTAATATTGCTCAAAGCCAGAACAGATTACCAGAAAAAGAAACCAAGAAAACAAAGAGTACATGGTGGATACAGAAAATTGCTCTCTCTTCGACTTCTCGTATCCCACTGTTCGGCTCCGAAGAAGCTGCGTTAAGTTCACATTCTGATGTCACTGTATCAACGTAAACCTTTGCGCGAGTGTGAGTTCAATTTAATTTAATGTGTTGGAGTTTTCACGTTGATTTTCCGTGGTAAAGAAGCTGACGATATTACAGCTTCCCCATGTTGTGTAAGGTCTCGGCCACTATTGTATTTGCCACTTGAGAGGCACTTTTGTATTTGCCACTCTGTGACTCAGCGCTCATATCGTGGCTAAGGCTTTACTCTTTGTGTACAGTAGGATGATAAATTTCAATTGTACATTTTATATAAAAAACTCTGTACATTGCATCTTTAGTGTTTCCAGAGGAGGAAATATATTAAGATTTTTCTTCTAATAATCTTAATATATTTAAATTAATTTTTATTGAGTTGCTTATTTGGTCAAGGGAAGCAGTGCTTCCTTTGCTTCAAAAGAGGAACCGCCACTGATGTATTATAAGAACACGAAGTCGTTCTGATAAGACATCACCACCGGTTTCAATAATCTCGGCGGTCACTTGGTCTATTTCCGATGCTTTTCCATAGTATTGGATTGCTCAAAGTCGACGCTTCCGCTGATCGACGAGGTCCAGACATCTGTCCGAGATGCATGGCAAGCGAATTTGTTGAATAATGCCATTTGAAACTTTTTTCTTTGCTCTTTGTAATCGCATCTGTAATTTTGCTCGAACAAGATAATGGTCCAGTCGGCAATGGGGCCTACGCATTGCAAGTATGCCTTTGAGCGTCGATCGGAATCTTGCGTTGATCAAAACGTAGTCTAACATCGGCGAGTCTTTACTGGATGGATTTCGCCTGGTGAGTTGGGGTTTGAGTGGATGGCGAAAAATGCTGTTGCCATCGATCAAGTTGTTTGACGCTGCGAATGAAAGCAGGCGTAAGCCGTTGTCGTAAATTACTCTGTGTTCGAATTTTCCCGTCGTTCCTTCCCATCCGGTTCGATCTGCTCCTGAATATGCATTGAAGTCTCCCGCGACTATTATTAATTCGGTTCAAAGTATCATATCCAGTGTATATTGGAGCTGGTCGTAATATTCGTCCTTGTTCGCGTCCGTGCTGGTCCCAGTTGCCGCATCAACAAATATGATATGGATCTTGATCGTTCCTCCGATGGTTTTTACCGCCAAAAGCTCGGATATCGGTTGGAATAAGAATATAGGTAAAGAGTGCCCACGCTTTTTTACATTTAAGTTATAATAATAATTTTTACCAGTAACTTCATTAATTTCATTCTTAACTTGATTTCGAAAAGCAAGTTGCTCCCATGCACTGGCTGGAGCAATATAATTTACATTCAAAATTTTTTTTCATTTTTTAGTACATTTTAATTAAAAGTTTTTTAGTTTTTTAAACTATATATTTTTTTATGGCTAACTTCGAACTCCTTTATAAGAATTAAAAAAAAATTAAAATAAAATAATAAAAAATTAAAAACGTTATTGCGTTACAAATTTATGCGTGAACAGGACCAAAAAAGAAATACGCACACGTCGAATTGATAACCACCTACCAACAATTAACAATTTTCTTGAAGTCGATTAAAAAGAATTCTAAATGTAGAAAAGCAAACCCTCCTGTAGTGTTTCAAGAGAATCTGCTAACATGAATTTTTTTATTTTATTTTTTATTATTTTCTCGTATGGTTTTAAGATACCTGCAACTGGTTTTCCCACCATTGGTTCCACAACCGGCAGATCCCATTAAGGAAACTTAATCAGAAAAAAAAAAATCTTTATTCCCTTGTAAAAGATTTTCACATAATTTTTACTCCCAGATATCCTTTAAAACCAACGTCGAAACGAGAAACCATTACCCATGGCATTGGCTGTAAATACTTTGTTGCATTTCATAAATTTCTGTGGGACGTTTTCTTTTCAGGAACCCAAACATCCTTTGAAGTTTTGATGCCAGTTAGGATATTATTAAAACTTTAATATCCTTGCTATTTGCTTTACCGAAGAGGCAAAACGAAATTATTTTAATGACTCTCTCTCGCTTGCTCGAGTTTATTTTGTTATTACCTTTCGGCACTGTTAACATAAAAGGACATTTCCCGAGTCCTTTCCACAGTTTTAACATTCATTTTTGCATGCAATTTTTAAGGTTGTTTTCTTTGGTAAAATTTGACAGAAAAGCGACTACACAGAGAGAGAGAGAGAGAGGGAGAGAGAGAGAGTAGTCACAGACCAATTCGACGTTGAATAAAATTAAATATTATTTAAAATGTAAGGGTTTATTTATTTTTTATGTTTAAAGTTTTATTTTAGAATTAAAGAATAAAGTTGATTTTCTTACAATTTTGGCTCCTTTGTCTACCTTTATAATTCTAGACGGTTGAATTCAATTTGTAATTCTGGTAAATATAAGCAAAAAATATTGCGTAGATATGATTTTATGATCTCAGTCACCACAACAAGTGAACCTGGAGGTAGACTCTAATAAAATTATCATAAAATTAGCCAAATTACAATTGAAAAAGTCTTCTGGCGACCTCCACGAGTGGATTTCCTTCTGGGAGTAATTAAATCAGCAGTCCATGACAATGGGTATTTTCATAAACGCAGAACTGCCGCAGTACTGCAGAATTCAGCTACAGACTACCAATTGCTGAATTTTGCAGTACTGCGGCAGTTCTGCGTTTATGAAAATACCCAATCCGTCAATTACTTGCATTCAGCATTGGTCGGAAAAGCTGATGAAACAATGGGAGGATTAACTCCATCTGAATGGTGCTCTGAGAGCGGTATTGTCTTACTGGAGTAAGAATTCGGCCATCACAAAATTATGCACCAACTGATGTCTTTGCAGAAGCAACATTAAGAAACGATGTTGGAGGACTACGTAAATTATATGTATAATTTGGCAACGTCTATTACTCTTTCTCTAATCACACTTAGAGTGTATTGTACTTATTCTCTATCGGCTCTACAACCGGGATCCGGTCCTGGCCTCTCGCAACTGTTCTCTCCACCGATTCTGAGCCGATGTCATCCAGTTTGGCATCCCTAAGCTCTGAGTGTCCTGGTCTACGCCATACTTCCAGCGAAGATTGGGTCTCCCCCGCTGTCGTACCCCATAGGTCTTACCGCAGAGAACTTTCCGAGCAGGCTCATCTTCATTCATACGTGCGAATTGCCCTGCCCACCGGAGCCTACCGAGCTTTATTTTCTTCAGAACATCGCGATAGTGTTATGGTTAGATACTTGGATTTAAAGAGCCTTGACAGACTATAGTAGGCTTTGTCGGCTTTTAGCAGTCGTGCGCGTATTCCTGGTACTACTATTATCGGTTGCTACTATTAACCCAAGGTAGGTAAATGATTTTACCACGTCAAACTCGTGTTCCGCTACCTTGATTGTGGGACCAATGTTAGGTGTTCTTCCAGACGGGGCCACCATGTACTTTGTTTTGCTTTGGTTAATGTGCAGTCCCAGATTTCCTGCCGCTTGCTCAATCTGAGTGAAAGCTTCTTGTACAGCTGTTGTTGTTCTTCCAATGATGTCAATGTCGTCTGCGTAAGCCAGTAATTGGGTGGACTTGTGGAGGATTGTACCCCTTGATGTCACGCCCGAATCTCGGATCACTTTCTCCAACGCCAGGTTGAAAAGGAAGCAGGCCAGACCGTCCCCTTGTCGGAGTCCATTGTAGATGTAGATTGGTCTGGGCAGGGCTCTGGATATCTTTACTTGGCTTATCACATGGGTCACGGTCAACCTACATAGTCTTGTCAGTTTGTTGGGGATGCCGACTTCTTTCATGGCTTTGTAGAGTTCTACCCTGGCTATGCTATCATAGCCGGCTTTAAAGTCTATTAAGAGGGGTTGAATTGAAATTCTAGACATTTTTCCTTATCCTGCCTCAAGGTGAAAATCTGATTAGTCGTTGATTTGCCTGGGCTGAAGCCACGCTGGTATTGGCCTATGATGTTTCTGGCGTATGGGGCCATCCTGTTTTGTAGGATAGCGGAGAATATCTTATACACGGTACTCAACAACGTTATACCGCGATAACTAGTGGACGCTGCGATATCCCCTATTTTATGTACCGGGCAGAGGATGCCTTTTCTCGTCTTCTGCCATCACATACTTGCACAATTAATTCATGAATCGCTTGGTGTAATGTAGGGCCTCCATATTTAAGCAGCTCCGCTGGGATGCCGTCTGCACCCGAGGCCTTGTTGTTTTTGAACCGGTTGATGGCTCTGCTAACTTCTTCTATGCCTGGCGGCGGCAGCATAGCATTATCATCAGATATTGGTGGAGCTTACGAATCCTCAGTTAGCTCGCTATTTAGCAATTCATGAAAGTGCTCTTCCCATCGCTTCAAGATGCCTTTAGGATCGGTGATCAGATTCCCTTCTTTGGTATTGCAGTATGTGCAACGTAGTGTGAATTGCGTCATACTGCGGACTCTTCGGTAGAACTCCCGCGACTGGTGCGTCTGTCGCTCTCTGTATTGTTCTAGTTCACAGACGACATTTTTTCCCAGGCTTCCTTTTGTTTGTCTGCGAAAAGAATTCTCTTTTCTTCTTTTTTTAGCCCTTTATAGTTTCTTCGCCTGCCCGTATTTTCTGAGACTGCTGCATTGCTCGATACGCAGAATTCTTACGTTCAGTTGCCAGCTTGCATTCATTATCGAACCAGTTGTTCCGATCTCGACGACTTCTGCCTAAGATGGAATCAGCAATACTAATGACAGCATTTTTAAGGCGGGTCCAGTTCTCGTCGATGCTCGGCATCTCATCCCCAGGACTTCGGGCGAGTTCTAATGCATGACCGTAGCCATTTCTGGCCATTTCATTGCATAGCAGCAGCTGTGTTGATTCGAGCCTGATCAGCAGATACAAAGCTTTTCAGCGTTGTAATGCGCTCTCGGAGCAACATACCAACAAAATATTGATCCCAGTCGACGTTGGCACCTCGGTACGTTCGTACCGTCATCAGACCCAAAAGGTGGCGGCGGTCTATCAACACATGGTCTATTTAGTTGCGATTGGCTCCATCAGGAGACACCCAGGTGGCTTTATGGATATCCTAACGCACAAATCTAGTACTTGCAACGACTAAGTTTTTACTTGCTGCTATCTCTACAACTCGCTGTCCATTGTCATTAGTGTCTTGTACACAGTATTTTATTATGTTAAAATCTCTTTAGGTAAGGTCGATTTCTTCAGGACTGACAAAGAAAATTCTCGCGATATGAATTATTCTACTGAGCAGGAATTACAATGAAGCTCTCAGTCTTTAAGGGCGTTAATCAAGCAAAGCGCTTGTTGAAATTTCTAAAACGGGAGGTAGAATCCTAGAGAAAGCTTCTTCTTCTTATTTGATCCGTTAGCTGGGGCGGATACGCTACTTTCGGTGCCGCTCTATTAACAGATGCGAATAATTCAGTAGAATTTGACGACCTTGCCTGACTGACTATTTTACTAGAATGTTCTTAAAAAGTGGCGTATTCGAACAAACCAAAATTGTAACACAATTGCATAAAACACAATTTACAACACAATATTCATTGCGTTGTGTTTTTTTTTAGTTGTATGATTGTATGATACAAAATAATATTGCTAAATTTTAATAATTTCTACAAAAGCCAACAAAAATACAAAATTGAAAGATAACCCATTACCTGATAAGAGAACAGACACAAGAGCTTTGTTTTGTTAATATTCCATTGCTTTAAATTCAAGCAAAATAACGACACAATAAAGGATTAATCCTAGAGCACATTTATTAAGAATGACCTTTCATGGTAACCCCTAACTGAAAAGGGGACCCTAATCCAAAAATATGAAACATAATTTCCTAGATGTATTTTTAACCCCCCGCAAGGGCTGCACTTAAAGGGAATTAATAACCTTCCCAAAAAAAAAAATGTCAATCAAATGTCCCTTAAAAGAGTTCCAGTCGGCATTTATTTGATTAACCAAATCCTGTGCCTATTAAGAGCAGCAATACGGTCCATTACGTTTACCCGCCCAGACAGGACTACGGAGATGCTCAATCCTAATATCCTAATGCAAACGGCTTTAATAATTAATAGGTTGAAATGTTGGCTTTTAAAATCAAATCTTCTGTCTCCCGTCCAATTAGGGCGACGAGTCTCTTGACGTTTCCCAGAGCCTCTTGACTACCATCATGTGTAAGCACTTCTGCCATCATAGTGACTATGACATTGGATACGGGAGAACAGTGAGGGTAGCCAACCTATCCAGTTACTACCGTTATTAAACTTCATCAAATATTAACAGCTCAATTGTGTAATCATAGGGATTCTCATCCCGAAGATGGAGGGTAATCAGCAAATATGGCCCCTGGATCGATAGTAATGAAAACCAACTTTCACTGATGCCACTTTTCCAAGCTGTTGTATTGTACGAAGTTTCACCTTGCCACCGACACCAGGACACTTAAGTTGCTTCTCTAAACATCCTGCTGAGAATAATGCTGTGAAAGAGGCGGTTCGTATGTGACATCCTGGATTATACCTCCTTTGGGGATTAGCGGTGTACCAAACAGAATATGTCCATTTAGAAGGTACATGTTACGGGATTCATAGCTTAGAGCCTGTTCTTCTTCAAATTGATATTTATGCCATCTACCGCCCCGAGAAGGTACATATGCAGATAGAGCAAAGGTGACTGCTCGTGAAAGCTTAACTTGCCACGGCATCCACTTAGGCATGGATCCTTAACAGGATCTCCCCAAGGGCGATGGGCTAGAAAAATCTACGAACTTTAGTTCTCGGGAATGTGCAATAACTTTCAAATAACACGGAGTAGCAATCTTCAGTCCCCAGTGTGTACGGGAAATGTTTACGGTTAAAAGTCCCAGCCGAAATTTCCTGGGCCTTCCATAGAAACTACTGAAAATTTTATTAAGCAAGACACGAAGGTGGGAATTGGCAAATGAGGTTTCCTTGCTGCGTTAAAATAATTAGCCACATAAAAATGTGTATTGGGGCTTTTATGGGTTTCGAATTTTATTAATTAATTTAAAAAATAATAAATATACCAATTTCAGGATGTTCTTGTTATGCTTATGAAGATACACTAGGACACATTTTACACTAAAAAGGACTTAGATTGCCGTCATCATTTGTCGGAAAAATATTCTGATTGGATTAATGTTGTTAAGAATTACAAACAATTATTTCATCCTTTTTTGTGCATTTTGTGCGGCTTTTTTCTGAAGTCGGTTTTTAAATTTTTTTTTATTTCGTACTTTTTAGTCCATTCATTTTTTTCGGGGGCAATATAAAAAAAATAGTAAGGTAGGCCTACACGGCACAAATAAATCGTTGCGTGTGAACTCAACTGTTCGGCTTGCACAATCTAAAAGGTTTGTATTGTACCAAATATGTCTCGGTGATGTTCGAGCACTTGCTCCCCCGACCTTATCACAATCAATGTAACGTAATATAACGCGTAGATAAGTATAAATATAATGCGTAATAATTTTCACTCGTCATTTGCACTCAGTTTATTTACACAATTCGACTTGCGCCAGACAATTTAAAAAACTAAATCGATGCGTATGAACCTACCTTTACGATAAGTATGACACGCTGCCGTAGTATCGATTACCGACGATGAAGCGTACGTATTTCAAGCCTAATTCTTCTTTTAAAATCTATTTTGGGATGTATAACACGCCGCCGCGCCATCGAAAAAAATCTAAGCGGTAGCTAAATAGTTTTTGCAGTAATGTATTTGCATATTTTCCGACGAATTTAAAAAAACTTATTTAATATGAAACAAAATTCTCCGGGGGAAATTAAAAGAAATATTTATTGTGAAGTCGATAGCTTACTGTACTATACTCGTCATACACTTTCATTTGATACCCATAACAAGGACGTTGTAAAGAAAAAGTAACCCGCCATTTTGTGTTGGCCGCCATTTTGGGTTTTGAATGACGCCACATAGCGAAGTGTTTTCTACTTGTCACACCCTTCCATTTGATATCCATTTCGGAGGTCGGGGAGCCCAATTTTTTTTTTTTTTTTTTTTATGTGACAGACTAGAGGCTTAGGGAAAGTCCCTTTGTACTGTCGACAATCTATTTTTTCGTATAGAGTGAATGTCGAACAGCAGCTCTAGCCGGAAGATAGAGAGAAGAGAAGGAAGTAACTGTCACAACCTAGCCGCGATATATTTTATTCCACCTACTCACAACCATTTCGCGACTCTGACATCGTGGCGTCGAGAACAACTCGCTGGAGTGTTATGCCTCCTGAAACGAGTTGAATCTCATCAACCAACCGATGGCATGCGCTTGGTGGAGCGGGGAAGGACTAGGGAAGGCTATGTCAGGGGAATCAGGAATGTAAAGAGGGAAGAAGAAAGAAGGAAAGTTAGGTGGGAAAGGCGAAGGACCGTGGCGCCGCCGGGATTCGAACCCGGGACCTCTGGGGATAGCAGTCAGGCGCCTTACCTCTAGACTACCGAGGCCCCAAAATTCGCAAAATTCGACTGCCATCTTGGAACCGCCATCTTGATTTGTTTACAAAATGATCAGATTGTATTGTCATGCAAACTATACGTATGTGTAAAATTTGCAGTTGATCGGTTATATGGAAGTGGGTCAAAATCAAGTTCAACGTTTGTTTACAGTACACACACATACAAATCAAGGAAATATAAGCTTAATTGCCATTGAAAGCGGGGAAATCAAATGTAAACAATAAAATTCTTTGATTCTTCACCCACGTCATGGTATATTTCTTTATTCAATATAAACAATAGTTTTTGAGCTGCAAATCAAAACTACATATATGCCATAATTTCGTTCTCATCGGCTTTTGTTCTGGAAGCAAATTTACAGACGTATTCACGTCGAAAACTTGTTTAATATGGAACAAAATTCCCCGAAGGAAATTAAAAAATGATTATTTTGTCGAAATATAGAGAAAAAAAGCACCGCGAGCCCAAGGATCGAACTCGCACCCCACAGATCCCACAGACAAGAATACTTCTCTCTAGCCCTTTGCGCTATGTCAAATACTATCGTCCGCTGACCAATATGTTAATAAATCATTTCAGAAAGAAGAAAAAAGAGAAAAAGAAAACAACCGGCGCCGCGACCAGGGATCGAACCTGCAAACGCCACACTACGCTGAATCGAGGATCCGACGCTCTACCCACTCCCCCATCGGCCTGCTCCCAGATCTAGAACAAGAAAGTAATTTGTTCGGTTCCTATGAAATGTTTAGGTTGAACCAATTTTAACAGTTTTTTATGCCTAACTTCGAACTCCGTTATCAGAATTTAGAACAAATTTAACGGGACCACCGTGGGAAGCTCCCCCTTCAAATGAACAAAAAAAAATTATTGTGTTACAAAGTTATGCATGAACAGAACCACAAAATACCTACACGTCGAATTGAGTAACCTCCTCTTTTTTTGAAATCGGTTAAAAATGGCGGCCAACACAAAATTGCGGAAAGCTTATAATAGTCTAAAAAGTAAAAAAATATAATCGATTAACTTCCAATTTTGCACACATTCTTAGTTCGCGTGATAATTAATATGTACGAGTATGCATGATGAATAGTTGAGTTAAGGGTGAATTGAAAATAAAGAAGCAGTACACGTTACAAAAAATCACAAACAAAACTCAGAGATACTGCTGTTAACTAAATTCAACTACTCAACTTCTGAACTCACGACCGTATGCATAATTTCAACTCAACCCAGGTAGAAGAGCTGAATCGAGTTCAGTCGATCCTAACTCAACTCGACTCTCGTTTACATGTAGGGTTCAACCTGAGTTCGACTCACTATGTATAAGTACTAAATGCAATCTGACCTTTTTATAAAAAAAAAATCAAGAAGACAGTTCCAAGATGGCGGCCGTTTTTGCAATTGTGTTCCACCGAATCCACGACATTGATACCTATGAAGGAGTACGGCAGGTAGAATACAGTATGCTGTGTGACGATATTTTAAATCTAATAGAACCGCCATCATATCCCTTTCAGACCATGTGTGAACAATTGAGGACATAAAGTAAATTTTTAAAATAAAAATACCAAATTATTTTTTTATACTTGAAAACGGTTGCCTTCGCCTATTCATATAATTAATTAACGGAACCGGTTATAAAATGCCATCTTTTGGCGGCTTTTAGCGTTAATGTGACAAGTTTTAACAAGAACTCGAAAAAGATTTCAAGTAGGCAGGTAAGCTGTTTATTTTATTCTAAATCATATGTATTATCGAATGATACATATTTAAATAAATACTTATCAATGAATCATGTTACTTATATTCTATGAAAACTATTGATTTTATTTTTTTTTATTTTTTTATATCGTAAAGCTTGATTATTTGTTTTGTCCTCATATGTGGACAAGCGGTTTCAATTGAATTTTTTACGTAACAATAAAAAACAGTTGGGGTCTATCGAAAATGAACTATTTTGGCTGTATTCACACAACTTAACACTATACATATTTAAAATAATTAACTTTTACACAAACATTATTTACCCATTTCAGAAACAAAAATACACTTTTGAACAAAAATGTTTGCGCCAGGTGTTTTGGAAGCTCTGTTCGATGGGAACTTATCGGATTTAGAATTATCCTCAGATGATGAAGACGGTAATGATGATAAGCCTACTATAGTAGAATCGAGTCCTGTTAGATTAGGTGCCGATATAGTGAACCAAAATCAAAGAGAATTATATCCACCTAATTCCGACGAAGAAGAAGAAGTACCATCAAATGAGATTATAGAAGGGGTTACACCAAAGTCAGGAATAAGGTGGAGACATAGACAGTTAGGAGAAAATACAATACCAACTGACTGGCTTCCACAGATAGCTATCGATCCCATTGTGCAAGCTCCGATCGACTACTATTTTAAATATATTCCACAAGAGTTATTTTGTGTGATGGCTGAAATGACCAACTTGTACGCCGTGCAGTCAGGACGACTAAGGTTTAGACCAACAAGATCAGAAGAGTTAGAAGTTTTATTTGGTTTACATATGGCCACTGGAATTTTCAATTACCCTCGTTTGAGAATGTACTGGGAAACTAACGTCAGCATCGGCCTATTCACGGAAAATATGCCAAGGGACAGGTTTTTTGAACTACGAAGTAATTTACATCTCGTCTATAATACAAAAATGGCCAATGATGACAATGATGCATTTAATAAGGTGCGGCTAATATATGATGCAATCAGACACCGGTGCTTGGATCTACCACTGGAAAGAGAACTGTGTGTTGATGAGCAAATAACTCCTTTCACAGGAAAGCATGTTGCCAAGCAATTTGTAAAAGGCAAACCTTGTCCCTGGGGCATTAAATTATTCTTTTTGTGTGGGAAACATGGCCAGGCCTTTGATTTGATTATTTACCAAAGTTCGTCACCAGAACTAGATAAAAGTATTACAAAAAAAGTAGGATATGGTGCATCTGTCGATTTACATCTTGCAACACGAATCGGAGATAGCAAAGGTCATGAGTTATATTATGACAACTACTTCTCATCCTATCACTTACTACAGATTTTAAAACAAAAAGGGGTAATGGCTGCATGTACCGCACGTGTCAATAGATTCGCTAAACCCTCATTTCTAAGTGAGAAAGAATTCAATAAGAAGCCGAGGGGTTTCGCTCAAGAAGTTAGTAGCGTTGACGGCGATGTCACTTTAGTCAAATGGTTAGATAATACAATTGCACATCTGGCATCTAATTTCATTGGGATAGGACAAAAGGGCGCTGTGAAGAGGTGGTGTAAAAAGAAGAAGAGATTTATTGAAGTTGAAAGGCCGGAAATAGTAAAGAAGTATAATCACGCAATGGGAGGAGTTGACTTGCTTGATCAACTAATGAGCTACTACAGAACTTTTATAAAATCAAAGAAGTGGCCTCTTCGTATGATATTTTACGCATCAGATTTGGCGGTAGTACTAGCCTTCCGAGAGTATCAAATAGACAATGATTTGTTTGTAGTACCAAAAAAACAACAACTTAGTTTGCTTCAATTTCGCCGACGACTAGCTGACGGTTTGGTTTTACGAAACAAAATTTCAACAGCTAAAAGAGGTCGCCCAAGCGGCAACAGTACCATTCTAAAAATCATTCCAAGGAGACCAGGAGAAGTTCGTCCAGAAGCTGAAATAGCTTGCGATGATGTTGGGCATTTTCATGCTCATGATAGCGGAGCTGGAACACGCTGTAAATTGCCGGGCTGCAAAGGCAAATCCAGAATTAGATGTATTAAGTGTAAGGTCCACTTATGTCTTACAAAAGACAAGAACTGCTTCCTAGCTTTCCATAATTGAAGGATTATTTTTTATAATTTTATTTTACTTACTGAAGAATAGTTGCCTCTCTTTTTAAAAGAAAACCCCCTGTCACGGCGCTTATAAAATTATATATGACATGGTAAAAAACATTTTTGCAATGATAGAATCAGAATCAGTTGTTTTCTTTTTGAACAAGGTGTTCTGAAATGCCAGTGATTGATCTTGATGCATTGATGCTGCGCATTCAAAATTCAGTCTGACAAATTTATTAACAAAAATTGTCAGCCAGACAAGTTTTAATAGGCAAAAGAATTCTTCAACTTTATTTAAAACAAAAATTAAGGAAGTGTTATGAAATGCATTTTTATAAAAAAAAAATTTATAAGAAGCTAAGTCAGAAGCTAATTAACAAAAATTGTCAGACAGACAATTTTTTCAAAAATGGTTCATTATTTACTACAAATTGTATAAATTTCAAACAGGTGTTCTGGAAAATAAAATTATTGTTTTTTAACAAAATTCAAAAATTCATAAAAAATAGCAATTAACAAATTTTTACTAGTCTGGCGGACGTTGGGGTACCTTTTTTGTCATGGGAGCTTACACTAAATGACGCATTTTTCATCAAAAAATTGAAAATATAACTGTAAATCGGGCGAGAAATATAAAAATAACCTAAATTTTTTGCTTTATTAATTTTATTATTTTCATATTAAGAAATTTACATTTTTTTATAAAATCATCATTTTTAATTTTTTTTTATTTTTCAAAATATTTAAGATTTAATGTATTAATTTATAAGGCGCAATAAAAAAATTAATTTAAACTTGTTGTTTTGATCAATTCACTTTGAAAAAAATTCTAACAAAATTTTTTGATGACAAATGCTCCATTCTTTTATTTATGTAACTTTTTCATTAAAATTGAAATTTCACGCTTTCTTTTACATATTTTTTATTTTTTACTTTTCAGTACATTTTTTAAGTTAAACAAAAGAATTTTTTAAAACTATTTATTTTATTTTTAATTATTTTTCACTCAAATTTCACCTTCAACCTCATTTTGTTGATATTTCGATTTTCGATATTTGTTTTTTTACAAAATTAGAAAGCTTGGACAATTTCTTATGAATAATGTCTGGACAACTTAAATGCTACGGCCTTTAGTTTTGAAGCTATAAACAATTTTAATGTTAAAAATTGCCTTATTAGGTACTTTTAGGCATAACCTCAGGAGGAAAAGTACTGAAAAAGTACGAAATAGAGCCAATTTTAGCATTTGATATGGTTAGGTGTATAAATAATGTCTTAAAGAGTTCGTCGTCAATAAATTCACTGGCCCAGACAATATTCCCTCTATGGTACTCAAGAAATGTACCACACCTCTGGCTAAACTTTTGCGCAAACTTTTCACCCTGTCATGCTTCTCCGGAGCTTATCCCAACTCTTGGAAACTAGATCGTGTTCAGCACGTTGCCAAAAAATGTGAAGCTAGCGGCCCTTTAAACTACCGCCCAATAGCAATCATTATCATGGAGACAATAACTAATTGAAGACTGATGAAATATCTAGAATTTAGCCAAATTTTACACCAAAGGCAGTATGGCTTTAGACCGAAAAGATCTACTGGCTACCTTCTTGTGTGTCTCACTGAGGATCTCAACCAAAATATCCATCGCTTCAATGAATCTGGGGCCAGTTCACGCAATTCGACGTTGACTAAAAACGACACGAAGTTCGTTCGAAAACCTTACTATGGTTAACCGTGGAAGTTTTCGAACATCAAAAAGTTAAGGCCGCCATACACGGTCAAATTGGATGTACATCTAGAATTTCATCAAAACCATAAGCGCAATGAGTTTTGATCGGCCGACCGGCCCACAATCGATAGTTTTGGTTGTACATGAGCCCTTCGATGTACATCCAATTTGACCGTGTATGGGCCTTTATGCTAGTGGTTATATTGTAATTAACCACGGGGTTTTTGAACAACAAAAGTTTATCACAGTACTATGGTTAGGTTTAAGAACGCGTTTCGTGTCGTTTTCAGTCGACGTCGAATTGCGTGAACTGGCCCCTGGTCTGGTTGCTCCCGATATTTCCAAGACTTTCGACAGAGTATGGCATCCCTCCGTGTTCTCAAAGGTCCAAGCTATTGGTATAGACTCAGTTCTAGGAAGTGGATTGAAAGCTTTCTTTCTGGCAGTTCAAACAAGGTAGTATTGGATGGTGTCGAATCCAACCCCCATTTCATCTCGGCCATCGTCCCCAAAGGGTCGATTTTCTTACCTGCCCTCTTTCTCATATTCATTAATGATCTGCTCTCAATCCCCTCCAACCCATTTCACAGTTTCACCCATAACTTCGATAAGATAAGACAAGCGTGCCATGTGCAATTCTATTAACCCTAGATAGCTAACCTTCTGGCGTACACCATTTAAGCTAACCATCCGTCGAAACGACGTGTATTTCAAAAAGTATTTTTTTATATAAAATATAAACTGCACGCACCTGGTACCTTACATTACTGGTTATTAAAAGGTTTTTCAATAAAGATGGGTATTTTTAGTTGTACTTACTTTATTTAATTATTCAAAAATTACAGTAACATTTTTAAGACCTCTAAAAAACAAACAATTTTTTTTTCATACACTTAAAGAACAAAATTCGACGACGAACGACGGACGACGACGGACAAAGCTTAAGTATCTCAAAAACTATAACACTTACTTGCTCAATGTGTTTGACACTGCAGCGACCTCAACGACGACTGAGTTGGCTAGCTGAGCTGAAACAATTAAATCCACCGTTTAAAAGACAACGATTTTACTTAGCGATGCCCGTCGATTCGACGGAGGTTAGCTATCTAGGGTTAACGAGGACATTGAGTTCATTCTTGCTTGGGGCCTCAAAAATCGAGACGAATCCAACTTTAACGCATTCAAAACAAAGTAGTGTCTTATCGCTACAAAAATCTGCGCCGTCCGTCCCTCTATCTCAGCAGGCAAAAAGAATGTAATGGCTGACCCATCACTTAACATCCTAGTCGTAGCCTTATCTTCTGATCTGCGATGAAATAATCACATATTCCACATCGCCAAACAAGCTTATGCCTGAGATTCCTCAAAAGATGCAAGTTCCTCCTTCAGCCAACTGCCTTGGCTCCAATCTACAAGTCCTACATTGGCCCCGACCCGCCTTGAATACAACTGGTATATCTGGGTGGGCGAACCAAAAGCCACCTTGGCGTGGCTGGACAAGGTGCAAAACCGCGCCATAAAATTCATTGGCAATAGCACCCCTTACTCTTCCGTTGACCCATAAGCCTCCGTAGGAATATAGCAGCCCTCAGCAAATTTTACGGATATTACCATAGCGACCAATTTAGCAACGGAGACCTTACTGTGGTCGACCTAGAGTTGAAACAGAAGAAAATCAGGATGGTCCTTTCTATCTAGCCCATAATGATGAGGGCCCTTTACCTCCTATGGCCTTTCAAGACCTGGTAAGATTCACCCATCCTACCACGGTTCTGGTTATGGGGGGAGATGCAAATGCGCACCATACACAATGGGGCAGCACGGACACCAATGATAGAGGGGAAGTTATTTTTAACTACCTACTGAACACCAACCTTGCTATTTGTAACAAAGGTAATGACCCCACCTTTATTACCAAGAACAGAGAGGAAGTTCTGGGCAACACCCTTGTCTCGGACTGCCACTCCGACCGAATAGTGGTCTGGAAGGATTTGAAGGTACACTCCTTTTCAGATCAGAGATTTATAGAGTTCCAACTGCAGGACTCGAGCCCAGCCACCCCTTCCAAAATAAAAAACCTCCAAAGGACAAATTGGGGCTACTATATTAGGCTTATCGCAAAAAACCTTGCCCCCAAGCCTCCCTTTATTCCCAAACACCGGGAACAACTCGACAGCATTGTGGACATTTTCACGAAACAATGCACTTACGCCATTAATAAAGCTTGTCCGAACAGGCCACATAAAGAGGCTTCCAAACCCCCATGGTGGTCTCGCGAACTTGACACACTCCGAAAAGAGTGCAGAAAGGAATTTAATTCAGCGAGACGCAGCAATAGCGAAACCGCCTGGGGCTGCTATAAGTCAAAGCTGAATAGATACAAAACGACAATAAGGAAGGCCAAACGTACCTCCTGAGCTACCTTTTGCAGTAATATAGAGTCCACATCGGAGACCTCAAGGCTGCGTAAAATATTAACTAAAGCGCCAACAATGCTTAGTTATTTACGCAAGGAAGACGGCTATAGGACCGACTCAACCAGGGAATCCCTGAAACTACTTATGGACACCCACTTCCCGAGTAGTACTACAGTTGATACAACTATCACGATCAACTCTTCAGCCTCACAACAGCTGATCAGATCTATCATAAGTAGAGCAAAAATAAAATGGGCTGTAAACACCTTCCAGCCCTATAAATCACCAGGCCCTGACAGCATAGTGCCGGCACAACTGCAGCACACTCTAAGTTATATTATGCCCTGGTTGCAAACCATGTTTACCGGGTGGCTCCAAAATAATTGCATTCCCTCTAGTTGGAAAGAGGTTAAAGTAGTTTTTATACCTAAGGCAGGAAAAGCCTCCCACGTAACACCCAAAGACTTCAGGCCAATCAGCCTATCATCCTTTCTATTAAAGACTATGGAGAGGCTAATCGAAATATATCTAAGGCAGACCATATTGACCTCGGAACTCTCTGGCGCACAACACGCCTATACAAAGGGCAAATCTACTGATACTGCTCTTCACTCACTGGTCTCAACCATTGAAAAATCTCTCGAGGTTAAGGAATATACATTAGTAGCATTTCTTGACATTGAAGGAGCAGTTAACAATGTTTTGCCGGATGCCATTACCCTGGCCTTGACAAAACATGGGATCGAGACATCGTTGGTGTCTCTTATCCACCAAATGCTTACTGGCAGGATGGTGAGCTCGATCTTGGGCGATAGCTCGGTCCGAAAAGCCGTAAATAGAGGCACTACGCAAGGAGGAGTACTCTCCCCGCTGCTATGGGTCGTAACTATGAACCAGCTGTTGCGACGCATGCAGGCAGAGGGACATGACGTCCTGGCGTACGCAGATGATGTTGTTATCATCAAAAAAGGAAAATTTCCTCAAGTCCTCTGTGATCTCATGGAGGCAGCGCTACAAACCCTCTCAAGCTGGACTGCTACCCGCGGACTCAGCGTTAACCCAGTAAAAACGGAGCTGGTCCTCTTCACAAGGAGGTATAAGACCTCTCCGTTAACACCCCCCCGGCTTAACAATGTTAGGCTCAAAATTAACAACAGTGCCAAATATCTGGGAGTAATCCTGAACAAGAAACTCCTCTGGCATGAAAACACAGAAGAGCGCATTAAGAAAGCAAACATCGCGCTTTTCGCCTGCAAAAATACCATTGGTAAGAAATGGGGCTTCTCCCCTTACATTGTGCGATGGATCTACACAGCGATCGTCCGCCCAATTCTCCTTTACGGGGTTTTAGTGTGGTGGCCAACTCTGAGTAAATCCACCGTGTTAAACAAATTACAGAGAGTACAAAGATGTGCGGTGTTATGCATAACAGGTGCACTTCGCTCCACTCCTACAGAGGCCTTAAATGTTATGTTATACCTCCCTCCTTTAAATCTCGTGGCAAGGGAAAGCGCAACCATGGCAGCCCTTAGAATAAAAGATTCCGGTTTCTGGACTGGAATCAGGGCAGGGCACACGAAGATACTGAACTCAGTTACTATCCCCACAAAAACCGACTTCTGCATTCCCGAAATTACCTTCACGAGGAACTACGGAGTCCACATCTCTTCACGTCGTGAATGGATAAATAGACCACATAGGTTTCAGGATGCCATAAACGTTTTTACTAGCTCTAAGCTCGAGGGTCGAGTGGGAGGAGGAGTATTTTCCCCAGAACTTGGGATTGAAATCTCCTTCCGACTTCCCGATCACTGCAGTGTATATCAAGCGGAGATTCTAGCCATACAAGAAGCTGTTCTGCAAATTAACCAGCAAGGCGATGGGAACCGGACTGTCTACATCTTCTCAGATAGTCAGGCAGCTCTGAAAGCCCTGCGCTCCTGCACAAACAGCTCTAGAACTACCTCTGAATGTCGCAGATCTCTTAACGAGATGGCTCAGCAGTTCAGGACCCTCCTCGTTTGGGTGCCCGGTCACCGAAATATAGAGGGAAATTGTAAAGCTGACGAACTGGCTAGGAGAGGCACGACCGCTCCTTTCCTTCCAGAAAAGGAAAGAGTTGGTATGCCTTGGGCCTCCTTTAAACTCCGATGCAAGCAACACACAATCACACAAGCGAAAAAGCATTGGAATGCACTTTGGCCAAATTAACCTGGCCCTCCTTTGATCTCAGGCGAACCACCTTATTACTAAGCCTTGGGAGACAAGAACTCTCAGTTATAGTGGGAGTCTTAACCGGACACTGTCTGATAGGGACGCATGCGACCCGTTTAGGTCTTGAGACCCACGATTTCTGCAGAAGCTGTAAGAACCTTGACGAGGCGGAAAGTGTACTACACCTCCTCTGTCACTGCCCGGCCCTAAGCAGGATAAGGCTAACCACATTTGGTGAACCCTTTCTAAGCAACCTTGCGGAAATCTCGAAGTTTGGGATCCTGCAACTTAGAAGATTCATTACTTCCTCGAGATGGTTTAACGAAGAAACGACATTTTAACATCAAGTTTAAAGTGGGATCAATATGGCATCACAATGGGCCTATCCTTCTGGCCTAAGTGTGTGGGCTTGAACCAAAAGCTCAGCCATATCTAACCTAACCTACCATAGCGACTGTTCTACTGAAATTAGAAACCGCTTTTTCCCGCAACACAGGACAAGCCAACTCGGCTCAGCCCAAAACGCTACAGCGCTCCTCTTTGCGCACATTACGGTTTAGTAGTTCGTTTATAAATAGAACAACGCGATTGTCGAACTGTCTTCCGCAGTCGGTGTTTCCGAGCTAATATAACATCTCAGAGTTCAAAAGCAAGGTTCAATGACATCTACTCACGCATCCTCCAGACCCCTAACCTACCAGTATCTTTGCTCCTCTATCCTTCAAATCAAGCTTACTACTAGACACTGACCATCACTTGAATGACCATGACAGACTAGTAGTACAAAGGGTGATTCCTAAACTTGACGTTATCACATAAAAAATATATATATAAACGCTCTCATAATGTATTGGCACAAAAAGTCATCAGAAAATTAACGAAGCATCTTCTGCAAGGAGTGCTAATAGCGTGCATTTTAAGCTGTCGTGTCTTTTCAAGAGCGGATCATTGTGAACTTTTTAAACACAATATACGAAAGCACTTAGCCATTTTAAAGGCTTTAGATTACATATTTAAGGTTTGGCAGCGCAATATTGTATAAAGCGCCCATTTAGAAGGTGGGCACCTCCCACTATTTACATCACCTCGAATCAGAATCATGTTTCAAAGTAGAGGGATGGCGGGATTTGCATTTACTTCATAATTGACTCCAACATCCTCGTTGCATATTCATGCAAGACCATGCAAATCTTCGCTGTGAGCCAGACGACCGAATATGCCAATGTGGCCTCAGGGACCAGAAGAGGTCGAAGGGTCGAATCTGGAATCTAGTCGTCGATTCTACTCAATATAAAGTTTTTCGTGGCAGCTCTACTCGAGCATCCTTGCATGTTTACAAGTTCCGTCAATTGGAAATCAAGTGTAACCAAGCAATCACACCAATCAATGGCACAATTAAAAATTGCTAGCGCATCCCTGAACTTTTTCTAGAAAACCACTTCACAGCCGACTTAAAGCTAACACCTCCGATTGCGACGGATGCTGTGTAAACCTTTTTGTGGATTCTGTTGAATAAGTAATTTCTGCCTCAAGGGACCCGAATGCAAAAAGCGTAAACTTGCTTAATCCTCTTACCCTAAACATGGTGGAGCCACGATATCTACGCTCCCGTTCAGTTGAGTGTAATTCTAGTCTTAAAATCTATTAAAGGTATCCCGAGGGTATACAACAGCTTACAGGTCTTCTACAAATACATTCACCCCCGGGCTTGTTAAATATTTAAAACTAAAGTAAAATGATGGTGACGGTCCTTCAAAATAAATCACCTTTCGGCCATAAGAGGATTGTCTTAAAAATCTCCCTCCCCCTGCGTCTGCAGGTAAAGAGCTGGAATTTGCATCCTTCGGTGATATTTTATACCAATGTCAATTTTTTTTTGTAGACGATGACAAGAGGATGTGCAATAAGGGTAGACAGTTTCCTTTTTATAAAATTTCTGCAAATTACCCCCTTACGCCAGAAAGGAGCTCGAATTTCTTTAAGCTGCACTTCATCTTTCTAAGCTGATAACAGCTTTTCGGATCTTGTAGTGTAGCCTTTGATGGTGCATTGGGCATAGCCATCATCCAATAGTACAGTCGTAGACGTTAACTTTCCTTCCCTATTATTTGTTGTTGGTGCTGGGGAGAGAGAAAGCGGAACTTTCTCTATTGAATACTAATAAAAAAGTTGTTACGAACAGGAACAGGGATGATCCCTTTCGGCTTTATCTACGGGCTGAAACTGAGTAGAATGAAAGTTCAAAAAGTCATGACTTGAATTAAACAAAAATTCACCTGTCTACCCATTGTAGTGGGGGGCATCTCCTTTATATACATAGCTGCCTGGGTCCGAATACACCCTAAATCTTGCATCAGAGAAATTTCGCTCCAGGATACTCGAACCGAACGGGGTTGCGGTTGTTTCTTGGGGGTTTTTTTCCTGTTTTACGTTGATGAACGATAAAAGTTATCCTCGCCTCTGGAGATTTCACCTCATCAGCTTCAGTTTTAAAGAAACTTTGTTGCTACCAGTACATGCTTGTTGAGTATATTATAAACTGGTTGTAGTGTTAACAGGCCTAGAAATTATTTCAGTGAAAACTTGTAGAGTTAACAAGGCATTTTCATGAAGCTTTTTTGGGATTGTGAATTTCGTTTTAGGCAAATTTTGAATAAGTTTCACCTTTGAAATTAATTCTTATTTTAAATCTGACTATTCTCTATCACTTACTTATTTAATAACCACCCTGGAGAAAATTTATACAACTTAAAACTTTTACCTTTTTACCTGGGTAGAAATGAAGATTATTCAAATCAGTTACTGTTTGATCGAAATTATAAAATACAGAAAATTTTTAAAAGAACATCAAAATTAACTCTTTTTTCTTTCAAGATACCAATCGCCGATTTTTGCATGAGATACCGATGTCAAACATTGAGTGTGATAAGTGTGATGGATAAAATGCAAAAGTCCAAGAGCCCGGGAACGCCGAGCTACAATTGTAGTATGAAGGCTGAAAATTGTCTGCATGAGTTAATTATGGTTAGAGCGGTTAGCTCCTATGAACCTCGAGTCACGGTGGCTTTGATAGGTAACTGGTAGAAAATGTATATAAAATTTGTGCCCAAATACATCAATGGTGACTTTGTGATATTTGTGTTAATTTCTAAAAGTCATTTACAGAAGTAACCGTGCGCTAAGAACCGCACAAGAGTAAACAGAATTTTGAAAAAAGTTACATCCACTTCACTTCTGCGTTATTTTTTATTTGTAGGCCTATTGCTTCTGCGTCAGCTGTCACAAAGTCTATCCATCTCCTCCTGGATCTGCCTACTGATCTAATTCGCAAAATTTCTGTTACCAGAAAGTGTATTGGGATGCGATTGACCTCCATCCAAAATTCGTGACCAGCTAGTCTTAGTCTGTTAATTAATATTCACTTTATACACAGTTCACTTTATACACAGCATATTATTTTATTTACAAGAAGGGCATTATAACAGAAAGCAAGTTTTCTTGGCCCTCGCGGCCTCAATCGAATCTTTCTCTGGACCATTCCAAACTTAATAGGAAGAATCAACTTTTACTCAAAATCTGAAGATAATCTTATCTGAAATTATCTGGGTATGAAGTAAAAATTATAGTAAACAATTGACTCTCTAAGAATAAAATAACTCACAAAAATAGTGTGCGTAGAACTACACTTTAGTATTGTTAACTTTTATGGCTAGTCTATATTTCCAAATCAATCATAATACAGGAGGATAAGGATCAATATATTTTATTTATGAATATTCTGTTAAAGTTTATTAAATTGTTACTTATATGCACTAACTCAAAAATGAGTTGCAATGTTTTTGAAATTAGGACCTATTTGTCCTAAACTTATCACACAAATGTTTCGCACTGGATGCCTGGGATAATGCAGTTTTTAGTAAAAACTACATTATCCCCGTCATCCATCGTCCGACCTTCGTTTAAAGCGCATTGTTGGCGCTTGTAAATCAGTTTTATTAAAACACTTCCTTCTGAGGACATGTAATAGTCCATTCAAAACGCGCGTTATGGTGTTCCAAAATAACACCGTTAAGAAAATCGAACCCTAAACGTTTTTTGGGTCGCTGATCACCAAAATCGAGGTCCCGCGGTCCTAAAACATGGGCGTCACCCCTAAAAATGTAAAAAACAAATTTTAGGGGGTTTTCGCGATTATTTCAATAATAATGAAAACGAATGCGATGAAATGCACTTTTTTTAATATTTATTTGCGAAGGTGGTTGATTTGTACTAAATTAAGGCGAACTTTATGATAAGGGGTAGTCCTAAAAGGTTGAAACTACCCCTATATCGGGCAAAAATGGCAAAAAGTGTAAACAATTTTTTTTGCTTTTCGTTTGAAATTTGGTTCAAAAGGTATTATCAGCAAAAAAAATAATTTTTTCAACCCTTAAGGGGTAAAACTACCCCTACATTAAGCATATTAGCGACAATATAATTTGAAAAGATGTTTATAATATTCGGTCGAGCGGTTTTTTGGTTTAAATGACATAAGTGATTTTTGTACCTGCACGATATCGCGTGAACTATAAAAGATATCGACGTGCCGTTCGAAGAGTATTAACCAAAATATGATCTGAAAAATTTTTCATAAAATTCGGTCGAACCGTTTTTTTGTTTAAATGACGTTTATGATTTTTGTACCTGCACGATACCACGCAAACTAAAAACTATATCGACTTCGCCGAAAAAAGAATATTAACGAAGAAATGCTCTGAAAAAAATTTCAGAATATTCGGTCGGGCCTTTTTTGTTTAAATAGAAAAACTTCGGCTAATTGTCAGAAAGACCTTAAATTGACAAGTTTTGCTAATATCTCATAAACTCGATGGAAGGAGACCCGTTCTAAACGAGGTGATCTTTTTTGGGTTCTGCACAGCGATCGCCTTTCAACGAAACATCAGTTGTAAAAATCCGACAACCTTTCAAAATCGTGCTAAAATTTCGTTACCCTTTACAAACAGCGCGAATTTTTCAAACCTTGGATTAGCACTTTTTGACGGGGAATTGTTTTCTACGCGTGATACAGTTTCAGAAAATTGCGGTTCATCACGGAATTTCCAGTACCTAGTTACCGCAAAATTGGTTCTTTTTGGTCAAGTCTAACAAGTACTTAACAGTTACAGTTTTGATAATATCTCCGGAAAGCTTTATAATTTCCAAATGAAGTCATTTGCTTCTCAGTTTGTCAATGCGTTGGCTCACTATAACAAAGTTCTATGTTACAATTTTTGTACTTATTGAGTTAATAATTCTACAAGGTTCTACGTGTGATAATCTATCTTTTTTCAAAAACTACTACTATATGGCAGCACTTCATGGCAGCAGATATTCAATTTTACATAGTTCTATGTTGTTTTTCGTTGCAAAAAGAAAGTACGAAGTTCTATGTTAAACATAGAACCATGGAATTGTATTTTTATTTATTGTTAGAATAACAAGATTCTATGTTAAACATGGGACTTTGCTTATACAGAAAAACATCGACTTGTTTTAGCCAAAATTCTATGTAAGTGGGCAGTGTTACACTTTGCGTTGCGGGAACTTGACTGACTTAGACAATTTGTGTTTTTAAAAAGTGTTTTTTGAAAAATGGATGAACAACATGAAATTATAGATTATTCGAGTGATGACTCAGTGGTAGATAAAGATTTCATGCCTCCAGCTCCTCGTTGCCATATATCCTCAAGTTTCAAAAACTCTGACCAAGTTGGAAGATGAGTTCAGTTAAATTTCATATCAAAATTTCAAGTTAAAAAGATGCTTGAATTTATAATTTTCGTGAACTAAACTATTTCTTTTATTTTGAGGTCCGGATATAATCAAGGCAGTGTCTATTCGCACGACACCCGTTTACCCGTGTACCCGTGTCGGGTACCCGTGCACCCGTGTCGGGTTTTTACCCGTGTGTACACTCGAGGGGTTCGGTTTTACCCGTGTGACCGTGTACCCGTGTAAGGGTGGTTTACCCGTGTACCCGTGTAAGGGTGGTTTACCCGTGTACCCGTGTAAGGGTGGTTGGGTTTTACCCGTGTGCCCGTGTAAGGGTGGTTTACCCGTGTAAGTTCGTGTACCCGTGCAAGATCGTTTACCCGTGTGCCCGTCCGAGTTAGTTGATCCGTGTGCCCGTGTAGATTCATTCGCTCGTGTCAGCTAATTTATCCGTGTGCCCGTGCTCGAACAGTTTCACTTGCCCGTGTGCCCGTCTAACTAAATTCATCCGTGGGTTCGTATGCCCGTGCAAGTTTGTCTACCCATGTGCTGTTCAAGTTAATTCATCCGTGTGCCTGTGAAGATTCATTCGCCCGTGTGCCCGTGCCAGATAATTCGCCCGTTTGTCCGTGTCAGTTAGTTCGCCCGTGTGCTCGTGTAGGTTATGATAACCGTGTGCCCGTGCAATTTTAATAGCCTGGTGCAAATTGATTTGCTTATGGTTTATTTTCATTGTTTAAAATTTTTTAAATTAAATATAACATTTTTTAAAAATTTAAAATTAAAATTATTTTTCAGTTTTAAATCGGAATGCCCTTACACGGGTACACGGGTAAACCACCCTTACACGGGTACACGGGTAAACCACCCTTACACGGGTACACGGGTAAGCCACTCTTGTGTACACACGGGTAAAAACTCGACACGGGTACCCGACACGGGTACACGGGTAAACGGGTGTCGTGCGAATAGACACTGCCTATAATCAATCGGATTCAGAAACTTTACCCGAAACCACAAATTTTGGGACAGCACCAAAACTGTTGAAAAGGCCTGTACTATGCAAGACCAAAATAGATAATATACGGTCTATGTATCGATGGATGCCTACAATTGACAAAGAGTTCTATGATGCAATATTTAAAAATTAAATGTTAACCTTTTTTTAAATTTCCTGAACTTTTAAGTTTACTTTTATGATAATAAAGATATTTCATGTATAATGTTTTTTAATACTACTGAATCATGACAGATCCATTATAATAATAAATTAATAAAAATAATACTTCGACATAAACTATTTTATTTTTATTTATATCTTCTCCTTCTTCTTTGATCCGTTGGCGGTCCGAGCGGGACGTCCCCGCAACGGATACGGTGCTGTTGGTTATTTATATATAGAGGAACAAAGTCCTAAGTCCTGGTTTTAAATAAATAAATAAGAATTTTGTAATCACAAAGTTCTATGTAAATTTTATTTTGATAATATTTTGGAATTTAAAAAGTGAATAGCCAATTTTTTGTATCTAGTAAGCATTATAGCTCTATATTAGCATATTATAATGTTTCATTAGCGTTAGGGCAACTATATATACATTTTACGAAAGTCAAAATTTTCAAAGGCTGATTGCTGAGCTTCATTAAAATTAACATAGAACCTTGTAATAGTGAGCTAGATTCATTCTTCTTTCTTCTTTCCTCTTTGCATTCCTGATTCCTTCTGTCATAGCCTTCCGTAGCCCTTCCCCGCTCCCCCAGAAGCGCATGTCATCGGTTGGTTGAAGAGATTCAACTCGTTTCAGGAGGCATAACACTCCAGCGAGTTGTTTCTCAAATGCCCCGATGCCAGAGTCGCGAATTGGTTGGAAGTAGGTGGAATAAAAATATATCGCGGCTAGGTTGTGGCAGCTCCTTCGTACTTCTCTCTCTACTTCTCATCTTCCGGCTAGAGCTGCTGTTCGACATTCTATAGGAAAAAAATAGATTGTCGAACAGTACAAATGGGGCTTTCCCTAAGTCTCTAGTCTATCACATAAAAAAAAATGGCGCTTCAGCCCAATTTAAACACCCGCTTTAGTGCTGCGAACTGAATACGGAGGAAATGTTTGTTTGCTAACGTTCAGGAAAAACAAAGTCTCTAGAAAAATCTTGTTGATTTACCACTATTATAGTTATTTCAACTAGCTTCTCTCAGGATTGCTTTGTCATCAGTTCTGATACTAGCCAATTTTCCACTAGTGCTAAACGTATAACTATTTTGTTTGAAGTCAGATTATTCCATCTTCGTTCATCATACGGGGAAGTTAATCGTGTGGACCGAAGGGGTCAAACCCACATCCCAACTAGTTTCTATTTTTAGCCGATTTAGGGGTAGTTTCAACCCTTTAGGACTAACCCTTATCATAAAGTTCGCCCTAATTTAGTACAAATCAACCACCTTCTTTGATTACGTTAACATTAAACAGAAGACTTCAGGCTACCCAACAACAATGACGAATGGTAGAGCCCACACCTCGTGCCCCCAAATAATTTGTAGCATGTTTGCTGATAGGTTTGCTGAAATTTATAGCCCCTTGTCCAGCGCAGCACACGATGTAACTGACTCGCACACTCACACTTCCCTTATAAATGGTATATCCCTTTCTGTTGATGAGATCATGGCGGGTCTGAACGATCTTGATATCAAAAAATTTAATGGTCCCGACAATCTCCCTCCTATTTTCCTGCAGCGCTGCTCGCAACATATCGCGTTTCCTCTTTATCTCATATTCAACAAATCTTTATCGTTAGGAAAGTTTCCCAAGCTGTGGAAGAAATCCTACCTAACGCCAATCTATAAATCCGGTGACAAGCACTCGGTAGACAACTATAGGGGCATTGCCATTTTATCATCAATTCCTAAGCTTTTTGAAAAACTTGTTCATGACAGGATTGCTCCTCTTATCGATCCATACCTAAACGAACAACAACATGGGTTTCGGAAAGGACGTTCAACAACTTCTAACCTTATGGTCCTTATTTCCGAATTGCTATGTGGTATGGAGAGCGGCCATCAATTGGATGCTGTGTACACTGATGTCAGCAAGGCCTTCGATCGAGTGGACCACGCCATCCTAATCGCAAAACTATTAAAGTTTGGTATATCAGGTTCTGCTCTGGAATGGTTAAAATCATATCTGAACGGAAGAACACAAGTTATCAGATTCCAAGGACTTCTATCTAATGAGATTGAAGTAACCTCTGGCGTTCCTCAGGGCAGTCATCTCGGTCCCCTACTCTTCAATATTTTCATCTCCGATCTTTCCGATAAATTGGCAAATATTCCACATCTCTTTTACGCGGATGATCTCAAAATTTATAGTGTCATTGAGACCCAAACTGATGCTTCCTTCTTGCAGACAAAGCTCAATGGCCTACACGACTGGTGCACCATGAACAAACTGCAACTTAACACCAGCAAATGTCATGCAATTACCTTCTCCCGCTTAAAAAACACACAGAACCATAACTATTATCTCAATGGCATAATGTTGAATCAGGTTGAACATATCGTAGATCTAGGCGTCGTTCTAGACAAAAAACTCAATTTCAACCTGCACTACGATAATATAACTGCCAGAGCCAACAAACTTCTTGGTTTCATTAATAGGAGAGCCAAAGAATTTGGTAATGTATGGGTCACAAAAACACTCTTCTGTTCTTTAGTCCGCCCTATCCTGGAATATGCGTGTCCTATCTGGGATCATATATTCCAAGTGAGCAGTAGGAGGATTGAATCCATTCAAAACAGATTTCTTCTTTTTGCCCTGAGACATCTACACAACCCCCATGACTACCAAACCCTGCCGCACTACTTGGACAGGCTCAAAGTGCTTGATCTCATGCCGTTGTCTAGCAGGAGGAAACTGCTCATATCTTGCGTTGCCTTTGACGTCCTAAGTGGAAAGCTTAAAGTGCAGTTTCTGTCGGACAGAATCAAATTCAATGATGTAGTTCGACACACACGACACACTAAACTACTTAGGGAATATCCACACCGCACCGATTACGCAAGGAACTAGCCCGTCAACAGATGCTGTATGGTTTTTAATAGCCATAGCTCCTCTTTCTCCCCTTCCCTCAACAAGGCATCCTATAAAAATATACTCAAATCCCTACTAACATAACCCCTTTGACAATAGTAGGTTTTTAGTAGCTATCAGTAGTTATAGCAATATTATATTATATTTAAAAGATTGTACACTATGTTTTTTAATCTAAGTATATGTATACCTAGTTTTAAGTGTGCCTTGTTTGGCGAATTAATAAATAAATAAATAAATAAATAAATATATATTTAAAAAAGTGCATTTCATCGCATTCGTTTTCATTATTATTGAAATAATCGCGAAAACCCCCTAAAAGGGGTGTTTTTTGCATTTTTAGGGGTGACGCCCATGTTTTAGGACCTTTAGGGTTCGATTTTCTTAACGGTTTTATTTTGGAACACCCCCCCCCCCTGCGTTTTGAATGGACTATAATGTCAAAATAACATGAATCTTTTTACCCAGGGGAAGTGCTAATCGCTTTAAAAAGGCGCTTTTAAAGACCTCGGAGCGATCCTATCGGGATACTACCCCAGATATGTCAGATGCCCAGTTGAATAGAGGAAACGCCGAAACGAATTCCATGTTGCCGAAAGCGATTAATCGAAGCAAAATATTTAAATATTGCCGCCATTTAGCAGGCTAGAGCATGGTAACTTTTGGTCGAGCTCCAGCAACAGACATCAGCGGTGGTATGCGAGAGTATGAAATGAATACTGTGAGTGGCGTCTGCATAGCGAGAACATGAAATGAATGCTGAGAGCAGCTTCTGCATTGCAACATTGAAACACAATTTCTCCCACCAAGCACGGGCTATTTTGCTTCGAACCCTACAGAATTACACGCTGCTGTCTGTAGGTGGAGTTAAACCAAAAGTGTCAATGCTCTAGCCAGCTACGGAAAAAAGAAACTTGCTTAACTCGATTTAAAAAATATGTAGCTTCTAAGAAAGAGAAAACTTCCCATAAATATTCGTTTTTTAGGGTTTTGCGGTTTAGAATGTGTTTTTGAAGTGTAGGCACAAGTGTCCAGGAAAATGTGCAACAAAAGAGCTCGTGACGCAAATTCTTTGTTTTACCCCTGGCGAAAAAGTGCCAATCGTACCTAAAGAAGTTAACACTTCAAAAACACATTCTAAACCGCAAAACGCTAAAAAACCAATATTTATTGGAAGTTTTCTCTTTCTTAGAAGCTACATATTTTTTAAATCGAGCAAGTTTCGTTTTTCCGTAAATGCCCTGTATCATAGTGGATAGTGGAGATAGTCCCCCTCTCTGAAACAATTTTTTTCCAATATATCCAGAAATCACCCCTGAATATATAAGCCACTTAGTCCTTCTTGTCATAGGCCACATAGTCGTTCATGTCATGGGGCATTGTCTAATAGCAAGCCTGGCTTGAAGATTTAAAAAGGATATAATAGGTTAGGGTAGCCTGGAGAAGGCAGTAAGCCTAGCGGTTGAACTTTTGGATGTTGTATGAATTTATTTTTTTAACAGCCAGCTGAGCCACAACCGACTGGAGTGATATACCCAGGCCCGCAACACAGGGGAAACCGAAAATTGAGTAAAACTCAAAGAGTGAAAACCCAACCCAAAACCCGGCGTACTAATTATCTAGGGGCCCCATAACTAGCTTGAAATCTAAACACAAAACCACCATATATGTAGTATCCCTGCGCTCTAATTTTCAAGAAAAAGTAATCTAAAACCTGAAACACAAGCACGCTAAAATATATGTTATGTTTGTGTATAGGTATAGATTCTTTTACTTATCGCATTTAAAAACTATTTTACAAACATTATCTTAGATACTTTTTTATCATTTTTTAGTTTTGTTCACCTTTTGCAATTGCCTTTTCGCTCTTCTACACGCGAGTGTCGACAGCAGTTTTACCGAACGGTCCCCCAACTAAGTATCAGCCACGTCCAATATGCTGCTTGTCCACCGCATCGAACAAGAACCGGTCTACGTTTGTCCGTTTTCTTCACCCCATGCAATTCCTTAAAGCTCCCATCGGAGATTTTATTAATGTTTTTTTCCCGCTGGGATAGCTTCTGAATTGATTCTGCCAAAAGAAAGATGAGCGCTGAGCCCAGAACTAAGCACAAAAGGCTGTCTACATAAGACCTGTTCCATTCAAGGCTACGCTAAGTAGCTTTAGGTTCATTCCCAAATAAAGAACCGATCGTTCAGTGTCTATATTCAATGTCCTGAATGAACTTATTCTTGCCACAAAGGAGGTGAGTCAAAATTGCCCCAGGCCCGGCGCAAAAAAAAAATATCTCAGATTATCGGCTGTAATGAGTATTGAATTTCGGTATAGTTGTTATATCCCGTAACTGTGGCTAAGGTGTTCGTGTTAATAATGTTATTTCTTTTTATTCGTCCGAAAAACCTAATATAACCTTGTATTTTTGTAACGCCATAACATATTTTCATGGTGTTAGTGTACGCAGAATACTCCCACCTATCTAAAATTGTAAAAGCGGCGGTACCACCGTACGAACTTCCAGAGTTATGAGTCGTCAAAGTCAAAATTTTGTTTTTTTTAACAAAAATATCACCTTCAACCACCTTTTTCTCCAAAATATGCATAGTCAACTAATGTTTTTTTTCCAGAATAAGAAAGCTTAGAGTGTTTCCTATGAATAATGACAATTTTTATGCTACGGCCTTTACTTTCGAAGTTATAAGAAACTTTAATACTAAAATTGGGTCTATTTCGTACTTTTTTAGTACTCTCTTTCCCAAGCTTATGTCGAAAAAAACCAAGTGCCAATTTTCAAAGTCAAAATTGCTTGCAATTTCTCCAAATAAGGCCAATTTTAGCACCAAACATATATAAGCCCCAAGACATGCCAGGTGGTGAGGTGGGCCCGGTTATGCCTTCTGAAACAAGTAATCCCTCTAACCAGCCAACAAAGGCTGCGACGCAGGCAGTATCAAACTAGCAGGTGAAGAAGGTGACGACCAGACCTAAGCGGAGCTTTGCCACCCTCTCATTAACCGGTTAAGTTAGCGAGATACCTTATAAGGGCTACCCCTGAGGACATGAGTATTTCAAAACGGCGATATCTCGTGAATGGCAATTCATACGGGAATAATCGGGAATAACCTACAAAATTTGTAAAAGCTATCAGAGTTTGATATAATGTACATATTTGCAAACTGATTTTTTGACCTTTTAAATACAATTTTTTCTCCCACCTATCTTTGGAGAAATTCCACATTTAATTTATGCAGATCGTATAGGTGGGGGAGGAACCGTTTGGCCGCTAGCGAGTTTCGAAATTTTTTTGGTAAAGGTTTACATATTATCCTGTATTTTTGTAGTAACCCTATTAGGTATTTTCATGAATAAGGCAGCAAGCTATGCATAACTCCCTATCTATCTAAAAGTGTAAAAGTCAAGGTTTCAACCCCCCAACGTCCAAAGTAATGAGCGGTCAATGCCAGAATTTTTTTTTTTTTTTCACTAAAATTTCAATTTCAACCATCTTTTTCTCCAAAAAACAGGTCATTAATCAATATTTTTTGTTCACAAAATTGGAAAGCTTGGACAATTTCCTGTGAATAATGCAACTATTATACTACGTTCTTTACTTTTGAAGTTATAAGTTCTATATCTAAGAAGGCTGCCAAAGTATATTGTTTGTAATATAGGGTCTTATCAATAGTTCCCACCACCTCGTGCAGAGCTGTTTCGGGGAATTTGCACTAAACTAGGCATGTTTAGCTGTTACGGTAAAATCACATCTGCCGATGGGCCTATGTGGGAGTCTATGAATCTTTTTAGTGTCTTAAGCCCGAAGGAGTTACGGTCATGCTATTCGGCCTATAGTCCTCTGCGGGCTCGTGGCTTCTACTCCGTATCTTTTGGATGAAAACCCCCACACGTATCCAACTCATGGGGACGCAGCTGAACACCACGCAGTTCGTAAACGTGACCACCAGCCATGGCGCTATGAACTAACTCAGATAGTTTCTTTTTTTTTGAGTAAATCTGGGTTGACCGCATGGTACAAATGCGATCGGGTAGATGGCGCTCAAGAAAAATAGAAAAAAGGGAATTGCAAAGGAAATATTTGACGCAGAAGAAAAAAAGCGAAACATGCACTTCCATGTAACCGATCTACCCCACATTTTACCCATATGTATAGTTCGCGTGACAATGTAATGTGACAGTTTTGTAAAAAAAAATCCAAATGGCGGCTCCAAGATGGCGGCCCAATTTCGCAATTGTGTTTCCCGATCTCCGCCGCGGGTATCAAATGAAAGGGTATGATAAATAGAATATCATTAGCTGTGTGGCGTCCTTCCAAATTGAAAATGGCGGCCAACACAGAATGGTGAATAACCCTTTTCTTTAGAAGCCACTCGGAATGGGTATCAAACCAAATGGTATGACAAGTACAATTATATTAGCTGTGTGTCGTTATTCCTATTTCAAAATGGTGGTGAACACAAAATGGCTGCCAACACAAAACCGTACCTTACTTTACCTTTTTCTTTACAAAGCGCTCGGTATGGGTATCAAATGAAAGGGTGTGACAAGTAGAATACTGTTATCTGGGTCGCTTCATTCCAAATTCAAAGTAGCGGCCAATATAAAATGGCGGAACGAAAAGTTCCAGTGTTAATAAAATAGGACAGGTAAAGTGTAAGTATGTATTAGAATTTTGTATGGGCACCAAATTGTGCACGGTGGGTGCAAAATTTGTAAAATTGAATACTTTTTGCAACTTTTTTGAGAAAAACTGTTAATATTATGTATATCAAAACTAGTTGGGATGTGGGTTTGATCCCTTCGGTCCACACGATTAACTTCCCAGTATGATGACCGAAGATGGAATAAACTGACTTCTTACAAAATAGTTATACGTTTAGCACTAGTGGAAAATTGGCTAGTATCAGAACTGATGACAAAGCAATCCCGAGAGAAGCTAGTTCAAATAACTATAATAGTAGTAAATCCACAAGCTTTTTCTAGAGAATTTGTTTTTCCTGAACGTTAGCAAACAAACATTTCCTCCGTATTTCGTTCGCTGCACTAAAGCGGGTGTTCAAATTCGTATTGAGCGTGCTGAAGCGCCGTTGACGAGCTGAGAAGCGAATGACTTCATTTGGAAGTTCCAAAGCTTTCCGGAGATATTAGCAAAACTGTAACTGTTAAGTACTTGTCAGACTTGACCAAAAGAACAAATTTTACGGTAACTACTGGAAATCCCGGGATGAACCGTAATTTCCTGAAACTGTATCACGCGTAGAAAACAATTCCCCGTCAAAAAGTGCTAATCCAAGGTTTGAAAATTCGCGCTGTTTGTAAAGGGTAACGAAATTTTTGCACGATTTTGAAAGGTTGTCGGATTTTGACAAGTGATGTTTTGTTCGAAAGCTATCTCTGTGCAGAACCCAAAAAAGATCACTTCGTTTAGAACGGGTCTCATTCCATCGAGTTTATTAGATATGTATTAGCAAAACTTGTCTTTCTGACAATTAGCCGAAGTTTTTATATTTAAACAAAAAAGGCCCAACCGAATATTATGAAATTTTTTTCAGAGCATTTCTTCGTTAATATTATTTTTCGGCACCTCAATGAAGTCGATATAGTTTTTAGTTCGTGCGGTATCGTGCAGGTACAAAAATCATAAACGTCGTTTAACCAAAAACAAAAACGGTTCGACCGAATTTTATGAAAATCTTTTCAAATCATATTTTGGTTAATACTCTTCGAACGGCACGTCAACTAAGTCGATATCTTTTATAGTTCGCGCACTATCGTGCAGGTACATAAATCACTTATATCATTTAAACCAAAAAAACCCTCTACCAAATATTATAAAAATCTTTTCAGATTATATTGTCGCTAATACGCTTCGAACGGCACCTCAAGTAAGTCAATATCTCTCGTGGTTCGGGCGATATCGTGCAGGTACAAAAATCACTTACGCCGCTTAAACAAAAAAACGGCTCGACCGAATGTTATGAAAATCTTTTCAGATCATATTTCGGTTAATACGCTTCGAACGACACCTCAACGAAGTCTATATCTTTTTTGGTTCGCGCGGTATCGTGCAGGAAAAAATGACCACATCCGTACGCACATACACACACACACACATACTTCCTCCCAATTTTTTGCTTAAAATGCTCCTGGGACCTTGAAACATGAAAATACGTTGAAATTTTCGATTTCGATTTTCGGACCGATTACAATAACTTCCTACACTGGGAAGTTAATAAGATTACCATTACTGCCATCTATTGTGAATTATAATATTATGTCATGAATGTATAAAAGCTATACGCAATAAATTTTCTCATTCACTTGTGTGCCACCGAACACGTCGTATCATTTTGCAGGTTATGGGCCCAGAATTTTTTAAATCTAGCAGGCTTTAAAAAAAAAAGAAAAGAAAATTATAAATAAAAATAAGTGAAAATTTTTATTGACGGGCTAATTAAGTAAACGAAATTAAATTAAAATAAAAGTTTGCAGGAATGACGAATTATTTAGTAAATGTTCCCAAACTAAGAGGCCGGAAAACTACAATGGATGGATTTTCGCCGCGGAGAATTTTCTTACCCTGGAGGATATGGTGCACTGCATCAAGCCAGTAACTGGGAGAGAGATAGAAGCCGCATATGACGCGAGAACCAAAGCAAAATTAATAATGACTATAGACAGTGCGTTATAAGTACATATTAAGGAGACCACGTTGGAGCTATGGAACAAGCTAAAGGCATTATTTGATGACTCAGGATATACAAGAAGAATATCTCTTTTACGTAATTTGATCTCAATACGCCTGGAAAATTGTGTTTCTATGCAGTCTTACGTAACGTAAATAGTCGAAACGGGACAAAAGTTAAGTGGCACAGGATTCAAAATTAGTGACGAGTGGATCGGTTGCTTACTATTAGCAGGATTAACAGAAAAATTCATGCCGATGATCATGGCGATTGAGCATTCAGGCATTAAGATCACGACAGACGCCATTAGAAAAAAATTAATGGATATAGAAACGGAAGTGAGCAAAAAAATCAATCAGATGAAGTTAGCAGTGCATTCGCTAGTAGCATACAGAAATGGCAACATAAGAAAAATAATGAATTAATAAATAGAAAGCAAACGCAGCCACATGTTAACGTTGGTATCAAAAGTAATGTCAAGTTCTATCGGTGTTAACAAATCGGGCATTACAAGAATCAATGCACAAATAATGATAATACCAATCAACGTAAACATAGTAATGCATTCAGTGCGGTGTTTTTAAGTTGCAAATTTAATAAATATGACTGGTACATAGATTCTGGCGCGACCATACACCTAACTGCCAATGAACAGTGAATTGAGAATGCTACATATCACAAAATGAAATATATATGTGTTGCTAATAGTGAAAGGTTGCAAGTACTATGTTCCGGAGATGTGACCATTGTAACTAAAACTGATCAATGTGAATTTGAAATTCCAGTCAAGGATGTATCATGTGCTCCAGGATTGACTACAAACCTTTTGTCAGTGAGCAAGTTAATAAAATCCGGTAATAAAGTTCAGTTTACAGAAAATGGCTGCGAAGTATATAACAGAAACAATGAACAAGTAGCCACAGCTGTGTTAAACAATGGAGTGTACAAGTTGACAGTACCTGACAATGAAGGTACTAATTTGGCTGTATCAGGAAATACTTGGCATCGTCGGTTAGGTCATCTCAATAGTAAATACCTAAATAAAATGACAAGTGCTGTTGAAGGAATGAACCTCGAAGAAAAGGTTAATCTAGACAAGACATCATGTACAGTTTTCTGTGAAGGTAAGCAGTGTCGTTTGCCATTCTCAAATGATGGCTCAAGAAGCATCGAATTACTTCATTTAGTTCACACTGATATTTGTGGACCTATGGAGCATGAATCATTAGCAGGTTCTAGGTATTTTATATTATTCATGGAGGACTGCAGTCGAATGACGTTTGTTTATTTCATCAAAAATAAAAGTGAAGCACTCAAATGTTTTACAGAATTTAAAGCGAAAGTTGAGAAACAAACTAATATGAAAATAAAAATACTGAGAAGCGATAATGGGTGTGAATATTGTAATAAAGAATTTGACTCATATCTCAAGAATGAAGGTATCATTCACCAAAGAAGTAACCCACATACTCCTGAACAAAATGGCTTATCAGAGCATAATAATCGTACGATAGTAGAGAAAGCCAGATGCTTGTTATTTGATGCGAATATGGGTAAAGAATTCTGGGCAGAGGCCACCAATACTGCCGTTTATTTACAAAATCGTACTGTTCTTCCTGCTCTTAATGAAAAGACTCCTTATGAAGTCTGGACTGGATGCAAACCTGATGTAAGTCACTTACGTATTTTCGGTAGCGAAATCATGGTTCATGTGGCTAAAGAGAACGGCAAAAATGGGACAGAAAGTCTGAGAAGCACATACTAGTGTGTTATCCAGAGGACGTCAAAGGTTACCGAATTTACAATCCTAGAACGAAACGTGTGACAACTAGCAGAGATGTCATCATCATGGAAGACGAGAAGAACCTTGAGATCAGTATACCAATAACAGAAAGGGGCCAAAACTCGTCTTCAGTAGGGGACACAATTATTAGAGATGAAAATTTAAATTCAAATGAAATAATGACTGATGAGGATACACTAATCGAAACATCATATAGCTCAGATAGTACTTATATTCCTAGTGAATATGAAGATGCTAATGGCTCTCCTGAGGTACATTTGAGACCCAGCAGAATTAGAAGAAGACCAGAAAGATATGGGATATCATATATGTGTTTTCCTGAGGAAGTATTTGAGGATGCTTGTGGACTAAGTCTAAAAGAAGCACTACAAGGAGCAGAAAAGGAACAGTGGTTACAGGCAGTAAAAGAAGAATTCCAGTGTTTTGAGGAAAATAATGCATGGGAGTTAGCGGATATGCCAAAGAATGGTGAAACTGTAGTGAAGTGTAAGTGGGTACTGCGTAAAAAGATGAACAGCGATGAAAGCGTTCGTTACCGTGCTCGTTTAGTGGCCAAAGGATATATGCAGAAGCAAAATGTGGACTATTCAGAGATTTTCTCGCCTGTAGTAAGGCATTCAACTTTGAGATTACTGTTTGCATTATCTGTTAAACTGGTATTAGACGTTACACATCTCGATGTCACTACAACATTCTCGAATGGGGACCTTGAAGAAACAATTTACATGCAAATACCAGAAGATTTGCCAAGCTTTCAAAACAACCAAAATAATAAAGTACTTAAATTGAATAAAGCAATTTATGATCTAAAGCAATCTTCAAGGGCCTGGTACAAGAAAGTTGATGAATGTCTTATTGACTATGGTTATAAACGCTCCAAACGAGAACCATGCTTGTATACTAAAATTTATAATGGTAAGAAAATTATAATAACTTTATACGTTGATGATTTTTTTGTGTTTACAAATGATAATATTGAATGTAATAATTTGAAAAAGGTATTAGCTTTAAAATTCAAATTAAAAGATTTAGGACAAGTTAAAAATTGTTTAGGAATGACTGTTAATATTGATAAAATTAATGGTACAGTTACATTAAGCCAAGAGAATTATGTTAATCAGTTGTTAAATAGATTTAACATGGCAGATTGTAAAGTAACTGATACACCTTTGGAGTCTAAGCTGAACATTAACTTAGCATATAAAAATAGTAACAGGCAGATACCTTATCAACAACTCATTGGTGGGCTCATGTATTTGGCAGTTTTAACAAGACCGGACATAGCATATTCAGTAAGTTTCCTAAGTCAATTTAATAATTGCTATAATCAGGAAACTTGGGCATATGCTAAAGGAATTTTGAAATATCTTAAGAAAACTAAGTATTTTGAATTAAAATATTCTATGTAGATGTGGTAATTCTAAATTAGAAGGATTTGTTGATGCAGATTGGGGGAATAATGTCATAGACAGAAGGTCTTACACAGGTTTATGTTTTACATTAGCTGGTAGCCTTGTTTCATGGGAGGCAAAAAAAACAAAAAACAATTGCCCTCTCCAGCACAGAAGCAGAATACATGAGTATAGCTGATGCCTGTAAAGAACCTATTTATTTGCATAATTTATCAAAAGAAATAATTAATGAGACATACACCATTACTTTATTTAATGATAACCAAGGTGCACGCTGTGTTCAAATAATAGTTTTAATAAAAGAACCAAGCACATTGATATTCGTTACCACTTTTGCAGAGAATGTATTGCTGATAATAAAATTGAACTGAAATATTTGGAAACAGCTAACATGCCAGCAGACCTGTTTACAAAAGGCTTAGGAAGTAGTAAGCAGTATTACTTTATGCAGTTGTTAGGAATACAGGATGTAAAAGTTATGTAATATTTTGTTTTGTTTAGTTAAGATGAGTTAATTGCTGTGTGTATCTACATTATTTTGATAAGTAGGGGTGTTAATATTATATCAAAATAAGATTACCATTACTGCCATCTATTGTGAATTATAATATTATTTCATGAATGTATAAAAGCTATACGCAATAAATTTTCTCATTCACTTGTGTGCCACCGAACACGTCGTCTCATTTTACAAAAACAATTTGGAGGTGTGTTCTGCACAGGTCGTCAAATCCATAGCAAAAACTATGCTTACGATTTTGAATATTTTTGGTTAGTTGTCTGTTGCGCACGTAGTGCACAACTTTTCACCATCGAACCTCAAAAAGTACTCGAAATTTTTTTAAGTACCCAAAATTAATTTTTGCAGATTTGTTCATTTTTCATTATACCTTTTTCCTACCGCGGACTGGGCACACATAATCTTTTAATAAAACTTATGCAGACTTGAAAATAGCTTCAATAATTTTATAAAGTAGAGAGCAATTTCGGAGTTTTCTGTGGCAATATAATATTGTAGATCGCAATGGATTTTGTAATTGCTTCAATAGTACTACATAAGATATAAAGAACCCGAAAAAGGTTGCAAAAACTTGAAGCCATCATATCGCAGCCCTTACGGCAACTCATAAAATAAAGTTCCAGGTAAAGTTAACATCCAGCGAATGTCCTTTACAACATTGTAGTTGTTAGCTTTAAAACCAACCTCGATTTGGCTGGTACACATGGAGTAAGGTAATTTTATCACCACCATTAGCACTTAAGGCGAATTTACAAATGTGTACCTGACATTAGCTCCTGGAAAAATTAATCAAGAAAGATTTTTATGCCATAAAATCTATCACGTGATAAACCAAAACTTGAACATTAGTAAGGCTGGGAATACATGATGGCGTCTTTGTGCTGATTGTGAAAGCACTTCATTACTATTCATGCAGATAGCGTTACTCGTAACTTTAGAGCAACTTAAAATTGAATTTGTAATAAACTTGAAACGAGATAATTTTAACGCTCTCAACAGCTTTTCTCGCTGCGAAGATTCCCCAGGATCTGTCGACGCCTTGGCTCATAGTAGCAGCAGCATCCTGGCATTCTAGGGAGCCTTTCATGGGGAGCGCTCGCCCTTGCCTCCCGTATTTTGTTGCTACCGCTGGCACCTCCTTTTACTGCAACCAATCGTACACAACCTTCCCTCAATTTACTGAGCCCTTCTACCCCTAGTAGAGCAAGGCGCTCGGATTTTTGTGAATAATAAATCTTGCCATATTTTTCGCGAAATGAGCAATTTGCCTAAAAATTGTCCTCTTCGGTACTTGGTCGTTTTTAATGCCACTTTGTTGCTGGCGTCTCCGTGGCAGTATTTTTTCCCCTTCCCGGTGTGTCCTTTAGCTCGCCTTGATGAGACGATGAATATTTCATCTCCTTCGATCGCGGGAAAGGGTGAAGCGATGCCTTGCCTTGGCCGGCTTCGTAGGGGGAGACGATGGAGCAGGCCCTTAATAGCCCCAATCTGGGCATCCTGGCTTGTTGGGGTTCCTTCTGAGAATGACAAATGTCAAGAATTACAATTAGGCAGGCAGTTAAAACGTCTTCCTGGCCATCTAGACTCCGGAATTAATGGGCTAAAATTATTTTTTGGGGAGTTTTTTCTCAACCCAAAACAGGTACACTGGATTAAATTGAAGCAAGAGCAAAAAAACGGTTCCAGCTCCCTTTGTAGTGGAAGAGAAACTCGTTTTAAATTTTTAATAAGGAAAAAACTTTCCTTTTTATTTTCCCGAGACGTGTTTATCACACCTCAGGTAATTTTTCCTTTGATAAAAAATTGAAGAGAATAAGAAACTAGCTTATTTTTTCAGTGTTTTTTTTTTTTTCTTTTTGAAAAGGATAATTTAATGGATGTTAAGATGAAGGCCTCCGGAGAAGCTGATGTGAATTTAAAAAAAAGTGCTGCCACCTTTTTTAGTACAAAGTTAAATCTGGTAGAAGGGGTGAAATACAGCGTTGCTAATGTAGATTTTATAGAGGATGAATTTTTATTACATGGAAGTTTACTGAGCGTATTTCAGTGGAAGCCACTATTTAAACGACATGGAATACGTAGCTATGTAGTCTAACTACCATTGCATTTGGAACAAATAAATGTTTTCTTAACTAGAAATCAGTTGCTCATTTGAAGCCGTAAATAAAACCTATTTCGTACTAGCCCCGGCCTAAAAAATCTCAAGACAATGAGAGAATATATATAAAAACACTAATCCGCTACTATTCTGAAGCTTGGACATTGACTAAATAAACAGAAAATAATCTCAAAATCGAAAGACAGGAAAATCTTAAGAAGAATATTTGATCCTGTAATTGTTAACGAATGGCGTATTAGAACAAACGAAGGGCTTCAAAAAATGTATGACGAGAAAAATATAGCTACATACGATGGCTCGCACATGTTGTACGATCTTCGATGCTAGCAAGGATTATCAATGGTAGACCATCAGAAAAAAGGAGAGTTGGACGACCAATAGGAAACTTCGTATAACAAATTGGAGAGAGACGACGTATAGGTAAAGGCTACTGGGGAAGAGACTTCAAGAGCGCCATGTAGCGCCATTAAACAAGAAGAAAAAGAAGTAATACCGTATGCTAAAAAACTTTATAGCGTAAAACTATTACGAGTCCAAGAATACGTAACAGACAGACAGCTATTTACATGATATTAAAACAAAATCAAGTATTTTTAAAAATTTCGTCAGTAGGTCTGTGCCTGGCTCTTTCCGGGCTAATCTCGTAAACAGTTAATTCGATTTTCAGACTTTCACGGCATGATTCAGTATTTTCTTAGCCGTTTAAGCTCAAAGAAACAGTTCAACACTTCTCCATCCGTAACCGTTGAACTAATTCCCGACCCTGCCATTGTCGCCTATTACTTCCTTTATAACAGTTTCGGAAATCAAAACTCCATTTACTTTCTCCCGGGCGGGAACTTTTCGTTGGCCATGGAAGGCGACGAAATTAATGCATATAGTTCCCTTTTAATATATTCCATTTTTTTTATTGGATTGACCAAAGGATGAGAAAACTATATCCTTGTTCTTAAACACTTTTGTTCATACAATCGGATTTTATTGCTTACTAGGTTTACCTTACATCAAGTATAATTATTATCTACCTACTTACTTCGGGCCCATCTAACAATTACGTCTATGTATGCATTACAAATAAGAATAAATTAAAGGAATTTAGTCTACAAAAGAAATATGAATAAATTTGGACAATAAATACATATGTGTAGTAAATAAATAAATATATATGGTTATAGAATAATTTTATATATTATTATATTATAGGCTTAGCTGGAGGTCCCACGTTGGTCAAATTGTGGCTGGAAGTCCCACGTTGGTTAGCTAGATTGTGTGGAAATCCCACGTCGCGTCGGTTAAATTGTATAGCTTGTGGAAGTCCCACGTTGATTATACTGTATTAGTTGATTTTGCGGAATTTCTCTTTGTGCTGGTTACTTTGGACTTTCCTCGCTATTGTACATCAGCAACCTTATATTATATGTACAAACTTTGATACAATTTGTTACTCATATTTCTTACAATTTGTTGTCATACTAATTGGTGCGGAGCACTATTTGTAAACTATAAACAACTTTTTTTGTTTTTTACTTTAAACTTTTAATATTTTAAACTTTTTTTAAAAAAAATTTTTTTATTTTATACTTTGACCTCTACAATTTGGTCTTTACACACTGCCTCCTAGCACCAGAAGAAGGATTGGTTCTCTATCTCTTCGCCACGCGGCAGTTTTCCAAGAAGAAAAAGGAATTTCGGACTTCCGACCTGTTTTGTGGTCTTCTAGGTTTTTAAGTGCTTCGGTATTATTTTAATTGTTAGGTCTAATTGAAATAAATTTTTGTAATATTTATGTCTGATTCGTTATTGTTAAATTTTGTAATATTTTTACTACATTTACTTTGAAATAATTTTGAATTTTATTACGGCTTCATTTAGGACTTGGGACATTTTTAATATTTGTGTTTATTCGCGTTCGTTGAAATTTTGATATGCTACACCATCACATCTTAGGCGTGACATTAGCCAAAGACTTGCGATGGAATGACCATATATTTCAAACCGCCAAACAAGAATCCCAGTGCTTAGGATTTCTTAAGAGGTGCAAGTTCCTCCTCCAGCCATCAGTCCGTGCTGTTATTTATAAATCCTACATTCGGCCTCTTCCGGATACAACTCCCTCGTTTAGGGCGGCGCTCCAATAACCACCTTAGCATGGTTAGATAAGGTCCAAAAGAGGGCCCTTAAGTTAATTAATGACAATACCGCTTGCTCCACCATCGACCCCCTGAGCCACCGTAGGAATGTACGAGCACTGACATAATTTTATCGCTACTATCATAGTGACTGTTCCTTCGAGTTAAACGCTCTCCTGCCTCCACGGCAATCTTATACCACCAACACTAGATTAGCCCACTCATCTCATTCCCTCCACCTGCAACTCCCCCTTTCACGCACTCAACAAGATATGAATTCGTTTGTAAATAGAACAACTCGACTGTGGAATAATCTTCCACAGTCAGTTTTTCCGAGCTCCTACAACTTCCAAGAGTTCAAATGCAGGGATCATCGCCACCTTCTTCAACACCCCTTGAACCCCCATAATTCTATTCCCCCTCACCATGACGTGACTCAAATTTAAACTTGCACCGACCTCCCCTACACAACCCAAAAATAGAACCTTGTCCTGCATTTTTGCAATGTTAAAGTACCATTTCCATGGACTAACGGTCAGTGCCTCCACCGATTCATTGCTTTCGAGGTCGTGATGGCCAGGAAACCTAATTCGTTCTTCCTCAGATGCTTTCTTGGGAGTACCATCAGGTTTTCTATTGAAATAAATCTATATTAATAAAAGATAGTTTCTGTATATATGTATGTGTGCGCTATAGCGGAAGAACAATATTTATTTATTTATTAACTTCCCAGTATAGGAAGTTATTGTAATCGGTCCGAAAATCGAAATCGAAAATTTCAACGTATTTTCATCTTTCAATGTCCCAGCAGCATTTTAAGCAAAAAATTGGGAGGAAGTATATGTGTGTGTATGTGTGTGCGCATGTGTGTGTGTGTGCGTACGGATGTGGTCATTTTTTCCTGCACGATATCGCGCGAACCAAAACTGATATCGACTTCGTTGAGGTGTCGTTCGAAGCGTATTAACCGAAATATGATCTGAAAAGATTTTCATAAAATTCGGTCGAGCCGTTTTTTTGTTTAAGCGGCGTAAGTGATTTTTGTACCTGCACGATATCGCCCGAACCACGAAAGATATTGACTTACTTGAGGTGCCGTTCGAAGCGTATTAGCGACAATATAATCTGAAAAGATTTTTATAATATTCGGTCGAGCGGTTTTTTGGTTTAAATGACTTAAGTGATTTTTGTACCTGCACGATATCGCGCGAACTATAAAAGATATCGACTTAGTTGACGTTCCGTTCGAGGAGTATTAACCAAAATATGATCTGAAAAGATTTTCATAAAATTCGGTCTAGCGGTTTTTTTGTTTAAGCGGCGTAAGTGATTTTTCTACCTGCACGTTATGGCCCGAACCACAAAAGATATTGACTTACTTGAGGTGCCGTTCGAAGCGTATTAGCGACAATATAATCTGAATATTTTTTAATAATATTCGGTCCAGCGGTTTTTTTGGTTTAAATGAATTAAGTGATTTTTGTACCTGCACGATACCCCGCGAACTAAAAACTATGTCGACTTCATTGAGGTGCCGAAAAACATTAATACCTAATCTTGTAAGTGCGCACATTTAGTTTGACATTTTAGCGAAAATATTGATAAACAATTGTGACAAATTCTCGGTATTATACATATATTCTACAATTGCCTATTGTTCATTTATTATTAAAATATCCAATCATAATATTCAACATCCATCATACTGGGAAGTTGATCGTGTGGACCGAAAGGGTCGAACCCACATCCCAACTAGTTTTTGTTTAAACGACGTTTACAATTTTTGTACCTGCACGATACCACACGAACTAAAAACTATATCGACTTCATTGAGGTGCCGAAAAAAGAATATTAACGAAGAAATGCTCTTTTTTGTTTAAATAGAAAAACTTCGGCTAATTGTCAGAAAGACAAGTTTTGCTAATATTTAATAAGCTTGATGGAATGAGACAAGTTCTAAACGAAGTGATCTTTTTTGAGTTCTGCACAGCGATAGCCTTCGAACAAAACATCACTTGTCAAAATCCGACAACCTTTCAAAATCGTGCAAAAATTTCGTTACCCTTTACAAACAGCGCGAATTTTTCAAACCTTGTATTAGCACTTTTTGACGGGGAATTGTTTTCTACGAGTGATACAGTTTCAGGAAATTGCGGTTCATCCGGGGATATCCGGTAGTTACCGCCAAATTTGTTCTTTTTGGTCAAGTCTGACAAGTACTTAACAGTTACAGTTTTGCTAATATCTCCGGAAAGCTTTGGAATTTCCAAATGAAGTCATTCGCTTCTCAGTTCGTCAACGGCACTTCAGCACGCTCAATACGAACGAAATACGGAGGAAATGTTTGTTTGCTAACGTTCAGGAAAAACAAATTCTCTAGAAAAATCTTGTGGATTTACTACTATTATAGTTATTTGAACTAGCTTCTCTCGGGATTGCTTTGTCATCAGTCTGATACTAGCTAATTTTCCACTAGTGCTACATATACGTATAACTATTTTTTAAGAAGTCAGTTTATTCCATCTTCGTTCATCATACTGGGAAGTTAATCGTGTGGACCGAAGGGGTCAAACCCACATCCCAACTAGTTTATTTATTTATTTATATAAGCCAAACAAGGCTAACTTAAATTACATTACATTACTGTTCTTATAATATTCAGTCTTAAAAATTACACTGGCTAAAGATTGTTAGTGGGAAGGATTCATGCTATAAGTAGGGATCTAAGTATTGAAGGATATTTTATCAATTGTAGGGGAAAAACATGATCCATGGCTATTGAAGACCATACAACATCTGTTGAGGGGCTCGTTTCTTCCATCTTCAGTGCGGTGCGGGTATTCCTTAAGAAGTTTCGTATGTCTTGTATGTCGAACATCATCATTGAATTTGATCATACGCGATAGAAACTGTACTTTAAGGTTGTCATTTATTATGTCCAGGGTAAGGCATGAAATAAGCATTTTTCTCCTCGCCGACAGTGGCATAAGCTCTAAAGCTTTGAGCCGGTCATTGTAGGGTGGCAGGCTTCGAAAATCGTGCGGATCATGCAGATGTCTCAAAGTTTCTTTTGAACAGATTCAATCCTGATCCTGTTAACTTCGAAAATAGGATCCCAGACCGGGCAAGCGTATTCCAGGATTGGGCGGACTAAGGAACAAAAAAGTGTTTTTGTAATCCATACATTACCGAACTCTTTAGCCCTTCTCTTTATAAAGCCAAGAAGCTTATTGGACTTGGCAGTAATATTATCATAGTGCATATTGAAATTTAGTTTCTTGTCTAGGCCAACACCTAAATCCACAATATGATCGACATGATTCAATATCTTGTCATTGAGATAATAGTTCTGCAGCTGAGTGGTTTTCTTTCGAGAGAAAGTAATTGCATGGCACTTGTCAGTGTTGAGATGTAATTTATTGGCTATGCACCAATCTTGCAATACTTTGAGTTTCGACTGGAGAAATGATACGTCGTCTTGGGACTTAATGGTGCTATATATTTTGAGGTCATCTGCGTAGAAGAGATGAGGAATATTACCTAATTTTTCAGATAAGTCAGAGATGAATATATTAAAAAGTAGAGGGCCGAGATGGCTGCCTTGAGGAACGCCGGAAGTGACGTCAATCTCCTTCGATAGAAATCCTTGGAATCTGATAACCTGTGATCTTCCGTCAAGATATGATTTTATCCATTCCAGCGGAAGTCCCGAAAGTACAAATTTAAAAAGCTTTGAAATTAAGGTATTGTGGTCAACTCGGTCAAAAGCTTTGCTGAAGTCAGTATAAACAGCATCGATTTGATAACCGTTCTCCATCCCACAAAGCACTTCGGAGGTTAGAACCATAATGTTAGAAGTGGTTGAGCGCCCTTTTCTGACACCGTGTTGTTCTTCGTTGAGATGAGGATCGATTAAGGGGGCGATCTTGTCATGAATAAGTTTCTCGAAAAGTTTAGGGATTGATGATAAGATATGCATATTTCCAATAAATTTGTTTCTATTTTAACGATAAAAAATTATATGTAGTTTTGCTACTCGTGTACTTTGCAACGGCTACAATGTCGAGTGTCAACAAATGTTACTGTAACTTTTGAACCGGAGGACATTTTGATCTGAAAATTTACAGAAAACTGCCTTAAGTATTTGGCTACAATGTGGCTAAACTGCGAATTTCAAAAATCTATAACACAAGTTTTTGATTAGAAAAAAAAAGTCTCACGAATCTCTTGGAAATTTTTTAAACATTCGCCATTTTGTTTTTAAATGATGTAACCAGTTCGGTTAAAGTTTTATATTTAGGGAATTAGTCAAACTAGACTATGTTAAAATTTGAAATTGATATCTGCAATATCAACTGAGATTTAGCGAGATAAAGTGAAAATTTCGTTCAAACCGCACTTACGAAAAAAAGGCATTTTCATGATTTTTTCATCTGTTGACCATGTCCAAACTTCGGCCAAAATAAACTGTAGATGCATTTTTCCATCCTCTATCGATTGCAATTAGTCTCAATCGTTTATCTCATTTCCATCACTTTTTTCATGTCTAGAGCACTTTTTGGGGATTGTCTTCAGGCCTATATGTGTTTATGATTGCAAATAACGAATTTATTATCAAAAATGGCCTCCCAAAACCGCCGGCGTATTTGCCACTTGTGTATTGATTTGCATGAAAGTCGTTATCTGAGGGTTTTTATAATAGCAAATAACGAATTTATGTTCACAAATTATACATTTTAAATTTCGGGGCCATATTTCAGGCGAATCAAGTGTTCAAGTGTTGGAAAATCAAAAAATCTCCACATCTTAGATCCAAATTGAAGAACATTGAGCATAGCTTATTATGATCACTTCCTCTATTGCGGTGAAGTTTACCACATTCTGAAATGTAGGAAATATCCCCTAACCCAGTGGTTTCAAAATTTGATCTTAAGGCGGCTACCATATTACAAAAAACAAACTCGGGCCCCTCCCAATAAAATATGTAAATGTACATGTTAGATGGGGGTGCGAGACTCTCCGTATTTCAACATTGAATATCTTTGACAATTTTTAGCTGATTTTGACAACCATTTCAAATCAGTTTTTGAATACAATTAGTACGTATACATGATGGGTTGAACTTAGGTTGAACTCGAGTCCAACTACATAGGTAACTACAATTAGGCCCACTGAACCCGACTTAGCTCTGCTACCTGGGTTGGGTTTAAATTATGCATTTAGACGCCGTCTCGTCGGGTTCAGTAGTTGAGAAGTTGACTTTAGTTAACAACAGCATATCTGTGTTATGCTTGTGAATTGTAACGCAAGTCAAAAAATCAACTAAACCTCAGCTCAACTATTCGACTCATCGAGTATACGTAGTAAATGTCGATTAAATGACCACCGCCATTCGATACGCAAAGAACAGCTAATTTTCGAGCATCTTGCATAACATTGGCCAACTGTTCGGGCGTAATAGCAACTACTTCGGCTTGGTGGCATAAACACTTTTGCAAAAACTTGATGATAGTGGTAGCGGTGGGGAAGGTGCGCCAACCATAAGTTCGTCAGACCGCCGTCGAGGGTTTCTCGAACTGTAAAGAAAATGATGATAGTTTTTGAAGATATTTCGGCTCATACAATGACTTTCTTGTCTTGCAGCAGTGTTTCGTGAATGACGTATGGGTTTTTGGTGCCCAAATTCGACAATTTTGATTATTGACTCCGCCAGAGAGTGTAAAATGAGCTACTTCCGTAATTAAAATTTTGGCACGGCATCGATAATTCCTGGTAACAGCATTTCCATATTGCAAGCGGCTTCTGCGTTAGCAACAATCTTTGAGTAAGTTGCACCTTGTATGGGAAGAGATAATTCTCCTTAGAGCCATTTCAGTCACGTTTAACACCTGGGGTCGGCGGCTATACGAGAATCGGCAACATTCTCTCTTACCGCGTCAATAACTTCATTGGAGCATCGCAGGCGTGGTAGAATACCGGTACTCAAAAAAATTCTTCAATAACTACGAATTGTTTTGTCTGAAGGGGCCGAATTTCCCCCATGTATTTACACTAAAAATACGTATTTACGTTCGTGGCCACAGCACGTCTGACCTTTCCTTAGAATATAGACCTGCAAGAAAGGCCCTCGCGTTTAAAATCCGTGTAACCGTAGTGAAATCTGGTTCAATCGACTGTCAAATTGGGTTAATTGAGTGTCAACCTATATCTGATATGTTTAAGATGAAGTGAAAGGTGTGTAAAGTGTTCATTTAGGAGGGGGGGGGGGGGGGGGACATGTTGGAAGCAAGATTTTACTTGAGATAACTGATAATAATTTGAACTCCTTACCTTACTATATTCCACACGCTTTTTTTGCTTGTAGTGGGCACACAACTACCAAAACATGAGTACTCACTCAACAAATTTCATTACAGTAAAATTCGGCGTGTGCCTTGTTGTGGTTATAAATTCTAAGGGCCTTTTCGCGGGTCAGCGTTATTTGGCTAGTACTCTGCAGCATTCACCGAGTCGCGCGTATGGTTGGCCCATGGAGGCTAAAAATCAAGGAGCTACTATGCTACTTTCTAGAGTTCGCATAACCATGTAAAAATTTTTGTGTAGGTTTTAGCAATATCTTAAGGCCCCAATTTACACACAGTTCGCAAGCATGCCGTGCCTTGAAAGTTTTCGCCATGAGGCTAATTATCTCAGCGGCCGTCAATTGTCTAGTCTAAGAAAGCTGACAAAAATCGCATTTATCGTCAGTTCGTGCCTGAAGATCTGAACTTCTATTCACTTTTAAGCCGTGAATTTACAGCAAGAATTCACACCGTATCCATCTGGAACGGAAGGCAAGGCGCGAAAACCAACCTTACTCGCGTTTGTGCTTGCTCGCGGACGTTCATGGCATGAGTCTGCAGCCACCTTGAAGTTTTCGTTGAGGCCATGAACATTATTGCACTTGAATCAATAACCTGCTACGCTAAGCTGTCGTTTTCGCCTGTGTGTCTGCAGGGAATCACGACTTCATTTACATGCCACGGCCTGTCAGGCGGATACCTGAAGTACCAGTTGTGCCGGCCGACCTGGTCTGACAGACCACTGCCTACCGGCAGACTGTATATTAATGGGGGTCTTTAGTGGAGAAACATGTTTTACTTAATTTAATCCAGTTTTCTCGCAATATTACACTCATTTCTTTAAAAAAGAAAACAATTATGTCATATTTGCCGAAACCTCCCTCTCCCCCACGTGAGATTGGGTGGGATTCAGCTCGACCCCCCTTCCCCCAAAACTTCTCACATAATTAATGGGCGACCCCTAAGAAGAAAAATCTGCTCGGATTTGGATTTATGATCTCAAAGTCTAGTGAGCATAAGCAATTAACAATTTTCTAGAAGATTCATCGTTTGTTAAACAATCTGCATCTGAATTTGTCCTAATTGAAATCTTTTCGCTATAAATACACTTCATCCCAATACGCAGCAGTAATGAAGAGCCAAAATAACAAACTTAATATCCGACCAAGCCTTTTTTATGTGGATTTATACGATGTTAATTAAAATAAATAGAAACACCGAAGCAAAAATAATATAACCCATCGGATTCATAATGGCAGCATCAATGTAATCACGTTTATACATCAGATAGAACCACAGAAACCGTAAGCAAAATTAAAGCCCCAATCTGAGGCTTATTAGGTCGTTTGTTATGCTTCCATCTATTTCCACATCCTGACTAATATGTGAAACGACGAACCTTTACATAAATATTTAACAGGTTTTGATTACCTATAAAACAAGACATCCAAGAAGAGTGAGATTAAATTTAAGTAGCTTTCAATACATCACGTACATCTTGGGCAACCGGAATAGAAACACTCCCCCGCCATAGATTCATAGTGGGGTATATACGGAACGCAAAATCGGCACCGACCCAGGCAGAGAATCCTAGACGCACAAGGATTTCCTCATTCCACTTTCATTCCGAAGAATTTCGTAATTTCTTTCGTACCGTAGTCATGTCGTCTTCCAAGTGACTCGTCCTAGTCCATCAGGGCAAATTAGACAGGAAAGGAAGGAGCCAAGCAAATAAAAGTGATATATGCCTTACACCAAATGAATATTAATTGAAGGGCTACGGATCGAAAACAATAATTTTCCATAGCCCTAGGCCGGTATTGATTTGCCGGACCGAAAGGTGAACTATTGAAAAATTTCTCTCAAAAACTAGCCCCCTGTCGGGGGGAAAATATAACATTAAAGCAGGTCTCTAATGTACGCCTAAGTTATTCATAAGGGCAATAAATCAAAAGACTTATCTTCCTCTCCCCAGTGCGGGTGGGCATAGGCGATTTTTATTCCCATATGTGGCAGGGAGTCGGCTGGAGGTGGATTAATCACATTAAAGGTTCGTTCGGGCAATAAATTCCTTTATGCCTGGTATCAATCATAGATTGACTGCCTTTTCGGTCTGGGTATAATGAAGCCATGGAAAGCTCCCAGATTTTGTTGTTATTGCTCCGAAATGGTGAATCTGACCAATTGAGTGGCTTTGATTGAATTTCGAGCAACTTTCTTCTCTTTTCTAAGTTTCTAAAAGATTCACGGGGAGTGTTCAGATTTGTTTTCTGCGTGCGATGGTAAAACACTTTAAGTGCTGGCATCCCTGCCTACCTAGGGGCTAGTTAGGAGGAATTTTTGTGGCTGAGTTTTATTGGTTTATGTCTTTAACTAGACATAAAGGGTGTTTCGTTAAGTTTTTGTTGGTACACAAAAAATCATAGAGAAAAACACAAAAGCTGCTTGCTTTAGAGATAGCGGGGTCTTCAATTTTAGTTTTGGAAAATAATGCATTTTACTGAGTTTACATTTCGCCATAGGCCAATTGAGCAAAGAGGAGGGAAAAGGAGTAGAAGACCTGAATGTTAATCAACACCATAACTTGGCCGTCCTGCAAACCTCTTAGTACCAAACCCATCAGATGAGTAAACTCAACGATTAGCCTAGAGGTTGAGTAGGAGGCAAACCCTCTACTATAGTAAGGGGCTGTGGGCTTACAACTCACAACCACGAATACCTTATGTTAAGCAAACTCAAGAAGAAGAAACCGGACGGATAACTCGGCAACGACCTGGCATATGAAAAAGGTTCTTTCTTTCTTCTTTACGCTCCTCTAATCCCTAATGGGACATATGGTGGAAACGGTTTCGCACCCCCTATATATTGTTGGGGATGTCATTTCTGACCGATTCCACCAAAAAAGTCCGTTACATCATGCCAAAACCAAAATTTATAGGTTTCACTGCTATAGCGCGGACTAGTAGGGTTATTCTCCACGTTGTTCTAGGTCTTCCGACTCCACTGGATCCTTGGGGATTCCAGTTAAGATCTTGTTTGGCTAGATTTTCGTCTTCGCGTCGCAAGGTGCTGCCAACCCAATTCCATTTCCTTCGCCTGGGTCGTCTACCCTTTCTTGGTAGTCTATCCTCTATCCTTTCTTGGTAGTCTCGAGCCGTTCGAAGAGTGTTAACCAAAATATGATATGAAAAGATTTTCAAAAAATTCGGTCGAACCGTTTTTTTGTTTAACCAACGTTCGTGAATTTTGTACCTGCACGATACCGCGCGAACCAAAAACTATATAGACTTCTTTGAGGTGCCGAGAGAAGAATATTAACGAAAAAAAGCCCTGGAATAACTTTCATAACATTCTGTCGGGCACTTTTTCGTTTAAATGGTAAAACTTCGGCTCAGTGTCAGAAAGACCTTAAATAAATAAGTTTTGCTAATATCTAATAAAATCGATGGAATGAGACCCATTTACAACGAAGTGATCTAATCGTGCAAAAATTTCGTTACCCTTTACAAACATCACGAATTTTTCAAACCTTGAGTCAGCACTTTTTGACGGGGAATTGTTTTCTACGTGTGCTACAGTTTTAGGAAATTGCGGTTCATTACGGGATTTTCAGTAGTTACCGAAAATTTGGACATTTTGGTCAATTCTGACAAGTACTTTACATTGATCAAGGCAAGCGGTAGTTTGCCGAGTTCGTAAGGGCAAACAGCTAAAGCCTTATTTACGCCTAAACATAGAAAACAAGGTGTTTTTTTTTATAAAATTATGCGATTTATTACCTTTTAATAAGCAATATAAGTAATTTCTCATTTGTAACCGATAACCGCAATATAAATACATAATTTATTATTCCATTAGTTTTTTTCCTATCATTCTTCGTTTTCTTTATTTTTACATTTTATACATTTCGAACCAACTTTATTTTCTCCTTCAGTCTAAAAAAGTGGGTACTCAAAATTATTCTATCATATGGCGCTATAAGCTATTTCAATTGCTCAATAAATGAGATGGTGCTACTAGTTAGTCCAAAAGTGTTTACTCGCACTATTGATGCCAGATGGCATTAGATGATTAACAAAATGTGTTCATATAAAAGTGGTTAGTCACAACTGTTTAAAGTTCCGTAGAAAACTTAATTTAATTGTTTTTGTTAATTTTTCCGGCACACAGCCCCACAATCAGTGGCGGATTTAGGGGGGGGGGCTATAGGGGCTTCAGCCCAGGGCGGCAAATTTTAAGGGGCGGCAAATTTTCAAAACATTGTTGAAGTGAAAACTTCTTTAGCCACGTTGGGCACTTTTTGATAGGGGAAAATGTTATGGGTTCGCGTCACCGACATGCTCATTACTGGCGCACGCGCTCAATCGATTATAATCTAAAACATTTTGATTTTGAATAAAAAAATAAATCTGACCGCCTACTATTATTCAATTAAGTATCGAAAATGAAAATATAAAACCAGTCATTTTGACTGATGTGTTAAATTCAAGAAAATATTAGCAGCAGCTGGAAATTTTGGATTGGTAAAACAGGAACACCTCTAAATGCTTCAGAAACAGATAAACATCATAAAAGATCAACAAGTCATCGAGAGGATCTAACGTTAGAATTGAAAAGGTTACAAAACAATACACTACAAACGGTCACCAAAACTTTTCTAGAATTCATCTCCAACAAGAAAGGATTATCGATATTTTCATTCAATTGTCAAAGTTTGCATGCGCATGCAGCTGATCTAAAAAATGATGCTATCGTAAAAAAGTTAAATGTTCTGCTTTTGTCAGAAACTCGTATGAAAAACGAAGAACCACTTGATGTTCCGAATTTCAACTTTGTTGTAAGTTATAAAAGACCCGAAGTTCCAGCAGCAGAAGTAGCTATTTATCACAATACTCAAGATACGTCACACTTCATTACTTCATATATGGACATACATACTAAATTCACTAGAAGCATTGGTGTTAATGTTTCTGATATAGGCGAAATATGCGTTGCTCGTTGCAGTTCCGAGAATGGGCAATACATATTAATGGTTGCCGTTTATATTTCGCCTGGAAAATCTATGAGACAGATACAACAATTTTTATTCGAAAATTTGATTATTTATACAAAAGAAGGTTCTGAAATTCTCGAAAAAAGATTCGGCGAAAAATATGATAATGTACCGATGATTTTAAGTGGAGACTTCAATATTAACTTTGCAGATGATAAAAATCTACCATTAATTGAATTTTTAAATGCAACACTTAATTTAAATATGTCCAATGATCGGAAACTTAGTACTACCAAATATAAAACGACGATCGATGCAGTTTTTACGCGATACTTAGATAAATTCGAATCAAACATTTTCATTTCTTACTTTAGTTACCACAACCCGATTGTATCTTTTTTACAAAAGTGCTAATGAAATAGGATGGTCAAAATTGCTACAATTATTACATAATTTAAAAAATAATTCTGAGATATCGGTTGAAGATGCAGCAGCATTCAATTTTATAGAAAAAAGTACACTTATTAATGAAGACGCAGTTACTTGTGCTACATATTTTAATAAGTTGGTTAATGTCATAATGAAAATACTGCAATCAAAAAGATTTAGTCCTTTCAAGAAATATAGAATTTTGTATTACTTCAAAAGAATCTAATTTCAACATCTAAGTTCTAAGTTTTCACTTCTATCGGCAGTCCCTATAACTGCCAATTTTTGTTTTTATATTTTAACCGGACAACGAATGATAATTTTTATGAGAACGAATGATAATTTGAAACCATATGTCATAAAGAAGGTAGTAATCAGAGACTATTTACTGTACACATTTAATCCCAATCCTTTACGATATCCAAGCAACTTAGCAAAAAGAGTAACTTAAATTTGAAATCACTGTCGAAAACGTACAATCATCTTAGACAGACTTGTCAACTGTAGTGCTACTGCATGGATCTCTAACGGAGTATATCAAAAGCATAAAAGTGGAGTTAGACTTTGATGTGTATGAAAATGGAGCCCTGACAAAGTTTGAAGTGTCTGTCTATGAAGACGAGACAAAGAGGAAGAAAATACGCAAACTCCAACCAGACGAAACTCGAGAAGGCGAGGTACAGTTTACCGGCAGAGAAAATTTTAGAATAAATACTTACAATGTAATACTGGACACACTGATCAATGAAATGGAAAAAAGAAAAGCTGCGTATGATAAGCTAAACTCGCTGTTTGGATTTTTGATCAATAGTGGAAAAAAAGATCTTGACATGAAGGCACTTGCTGTACACAGCGAAAAATTGTGCACTTTCTACAACAAAGATTTGCCAACACCGGAAGAGTTTGTGAGTGAGTATGTTCACTTTTTGGGATTATTGAAAGAACTTGGAGAAATAGAACGGCCAAAAACAATCTTGAATTTGTTTGAAGTTTTAATTGATAACGATCTACAAGACGTTTACCCGTACATAAACATTGCATTAAAACTATTTTTGGTCATCCCCGCGACGAACTGTTCGGCAGAAAGGTCATTCTCTGTGCTTAAAAGAATCAAAAACTACTCTAGATCAACAATAACTGAGACCAGCCTGAGGAATGTTGCAGTTTTAACGATCGAACATGACATTACAAAGAATTTGGACTTTGATAATATCGTCGATTCATTTTCAAACAAAACATCACGAAGGAAGTTATTTTAGTTTTGAATTCAAAGGCTACCAAATCATTGTTTTAAATGCCTTAGTTTTAACTGATATTTTGATTTCAGTTAAATACGGCAAGTTATTAGTTGTTCAGTGTTAATGTAAGAGTAGAAAAAAATCCCTCGCTTATACAGAGTGGAAATGTTAGATTACATTCTTTTTTGTAAGGAATTTATTGTAATGTAATAGATAAGAATGCTATATCATTAATATATATCTACTAGCTGGGACCCGGTGCGCCTACGCTGCACCCATAAGTCAATAGTAAACAATAAAAACCATCCATTGACTTAATATTTTTCGAGATATAAATTTTACCCAGATGAAATGCCTCAAAGAACATGGGTCTTGCGTCGGCCGCCATGAATCGGTATATTGAGTCTACTACATTGCTTATTGTATTCTACTTATCATACCCTTTCATTTGATACCCATGTTGAGGGGATTGTGAAGAAAGTGGTAATCCGGCCTCTTTAGACGGCCGCCATGGATCTAAAGATATATTTTGTATACTACATTGCTTATTGTATTCTACTTATCATACCCTTTCATTTGATACCCATGTTGAGGTGGTTGTGAAGAAAGTGGTAATCCGGCCTCTTGAGACGGCCGCCATGGATCTAAAGATATATTTTGTATACTACATTGCTTATTGTATTCTACTTATCATACCCTTTCATTTGATACCCATGTCGAGGTGGTTGTGAAGGAAGTGGTACCCCGCCCTCTTGAGACGGCCGCCATGGATCTAAAGATATATTTTGTATACTACATTGCTTATTATATTCTACTTAACATACCCTTTCATTTGATACCCATGTTGAGGTGGTTGTGAAGAAAGTGGTAATCCGGCCTCTTGAGACGGCCGCCATGGATCTAAAGATATATTTTGTATACTACATTGCTTATTGTATTCTACTTATCATACCCTTTCATTTGATACCCATGTCGAGGTGGTTGTGAAGAAAGTGGTACCCCGCCCTCTTGAGACGGCCGCCATGGATCTAAAGATATATTTTGTATACTACATTGCTTATTGTATTCTACTTATCATACCCTTTCATTTGATACCCATGTCGAGGTGGTTGTGAAGAAAGTGGTACACCGCCCTCTTGAGACGGCCGCCATGGATCATTTTAGTTTCAATAGCGTCATGGCCTACCTATTGTTTGACAGCTGCGTAAATTTGAAATTTTCATTAAATGTAATGATTCAATTTAATGACAATTTTACATTTGTCAAACAATAGGTAGGCCATGAAGCTATTGAAACTAAAATGAAGTGAAAATTCCTAAAATTACCATTTTTGTTTGGATTTTGCAGCTGTTCTTTTGGTTATAGGTATATAAAATAGCCTACGACCTATTCTCAGACCTACCAAATATACACAAAAAATTTCATGCAAATTGGTCAACCCGTTTCGGAGGAGTACGGTAACAAACACTGTGACACGAGATTTTTATAGATATAGATAAAACTATTATCTCTGTTTTTTCATTTCCGAAATCAATATGTTGTCGTAAAATATAACATTAGGAATATTATTTATTTTAAATGATTGTTGTTGATGGTGAGTTCATGTTTTTAAGGAATTACTGCTGACATTTTCCGTCACTGATAGAGAAAAAGGTTGAAGACGAAGTGAGATTCCAGACCCAAATGTAATAAAAATTATTTATCTTTAATCGGTGATGGGAAATGCCCGTTATAACTCTTAAATAACAAAAATAATATTTATTCAACCTAAGTTTAAATTTAGTTTTCACGTTTTTCGCGATAGGCTAGTATTTGTGTGGTATTGGTGTTAGCAGTGATTATAAAAACTAGGTTGATGGATTATGTAAGAGCGGTGGTGGGGTGGCAGATCTCTTCCAGCCCTTAAGCGGGAATTGTGTAAATCCGCCCCTGCCCACAATCCCAGCACTCAGTGGTCAATAAAGATAAAAACTGCATAAATAAATACAATTCTAAATTTATTAACACTTTTAAATATAAATTTTAATTCATTTAAATAATTTCAATAATACGTTAGAATACAGAAAAAAGCAAGAGTAAATCGAAGATTATATAAAATTCAATATAAATTCATATGTATAAAATCCAAACTTTTATTTTCAAGACTCACTCGAAAATTTTCAATTAAAATTGTAATTAGGCAAGATATAAAATATAATTGTAAATCACCATACCACTTGAATAAAATGCAATCAATATATGTATGTAAAAGAAAGAGCTCAATATTTATACACTCACCTGGTTTTAGTTAACCACAGGTTAATATGAGAGGATAATAAGGAGGATAATAGGTAGAGGATAATATGAATCATTACTCTGGCAATGTTACATTAATACAAAACACTTACGCAGTATATCAACCGCCATAAGTGTAATTGTTAAGGTTAGTAATATAGTTATAACCTTATATCAATTCGCTATAAGGTATAACTATTCAATAAATACCTTGAGTCCAACACTTCAAGGTATTTAAATTGTTAGTAGAAAATTGTGTTTTATATCAAAACGCTATAAGACATAACTAGTAACATAACCCATATGTATGAAGTTATGTCTTGTATCAAAAACGCTACAAGACACAATTAGTAGAAAATTATTACTGTAACTTTACCAAAGTTTAATTAAATGTAATTAAGTTGGGAAATGAAGGTTAGTAGTTAGTTACTAAACTGTCAATGCTTTGAATTCTCAAAACATAACAATACTAACTTATGGGGATAAAAGGATAAAATTACCTGCTCGGTCGGTGGCTGGAACCCAAGAGAGCGAAAAATCCGTCAAGCAACATTTTTGTTCACTTGCAGACGTGAATAACGGTGTAAACCGGTTTGGTTGATAACCACCAAAGTGGGGGCAGTTATCTGTGTGTGTACGTTATTTATTTTGATTAGTTAGTGTGACCATATTCAATTTTTTTTTTAGTAAAATTTAATTTTTTCGAGTGAATTTAGAATTTGTTCTAAATTAACTTAAAAAATGTAACATGTTGGTGTGATGACTAATATAAATTTAATTCAAATAATTTTCACGCTGATTGCAATGCAGGGACAGGTTAATGTTATTTTGTTGTTGTTGTAGTTTTGTGGATGCTCCTAATATTCCTCCATGTTAGGTAGCTTCTTCTGTTCCTGCTATCATAATGCTGTAAAGAAAGAATGCTTAAGATGCCCTACGGTGGTATGATGATAATTGTCTACCTATCACAATTAGATTTTCAAACAACAACTATGGTGTCAGATTGCGTTAGGTAGGTTAGTTCATAGTACAGATGTACAGTTAAATTTTGAAATACCGATTACTACTTTTGCATAGTTCGTAATTGTACTTTATTTCTAAAAATGTGACATATTCGTTATAAGTTAGTCGAATCCAGCAATGCTGATGTCAGATAGAATTCCCTATCATTTCTATGATTAACAAAAAGCGTTCGTATTAAACTGGTAGGAGTCTCAAGAGGGCGGATTACCACTTCTTCACCACCCCCTCAACATGGGTATCAATTGAAAGGGTATCATTAGTAGAGTACCATAAGCGATATAGTATACTCAATATATGGTTATATCCATGGCGGTCATTTCAAGAGGGCGGATTACCATATTTTTTACAACCAGCTCGACATGGGTATCAAATGAAATGGAATGATAAGTAGAATACAATAAGCAATATAGTATACTCAATAAATAGTTCGATCCACCGCGGCCATCTCAAGAGAACGCATTACCATTTTCTTAACCACCCCCTCGACATGGGTATCAAATGAAAGGGTATGATAAGTAGAATACAATAAGCTATGTCGTAAAATCCACATCGGCGGTCTCAAGAGGGCGGATTACCACTTCTTCACCACCCCTCAACATGGGTATCAATTGAAAGGGTATCATAAGTAGAATGCCATTAGCGATATAGTATACTAAATATATGGTTAGATCCATGGCGATTATCTGAAGAGAGCGGATTACCATTTTCTTTACAACCCCCTCGACATGGGTATCAAATGAAATGGAATGATAAGTAGAATACAATAAGCAATATAGTATACTCAATAAATAGTCGCTGTAAATCTCGAGGGGACTGAAAAGATGCCGTTGTTTGTCATCGGTAAATCCAATAATCCGAGGTGTTTTAAGAACCGACGATTACCGGAAAAGTACAAAGCCAACCAGAAAGCATGGATGAACTCTGAACTTTTTACTAACGAAATACGAGAGTGGGACGAAAAACTGAGAAGAAAAAAAAGAAAATTTTTATTACTGGTTGACAACTGTCCGGCTCATCCCGACGTTAAAAATTGGCGTTGTATTAAGTTAGTATTCATGCAGCCGAATACAAGTTCAAAACTACAGCCTTTAGACCAAGGAGTTATTCGAAGTGTAAAAAGCAACTATCGGCGAATTCTTTTATCAAAAATGATAGCTTTGATTGACAGGGGTGAAAAATTTTCTGTAAGCCTTCTAGATGCAATAAACTTCCTACATATGGCGTGGCAAAAAGTAACAAAGCAAACCATAACAAACTGCTTTCGACACGGTGGCTTTTTAAAAAGTCATGCAGATGACTTTGATTCTGATTATGAAATTCCACTTAGCGAACTTTTGAAGAAAAACGAATTTGGAATTGGTACTAATCAAGATGTTGAAGATGTGCTTCCTCTACTTGATGCTTCCGAAGAATATGATATAAACGACTATGTAAGGATTGATGAAATTGTTGTTAGCAGGGAAGTTTTGACGGATGACGATATTATACATTCAGTATCTTCAAAATGCAGTGAATTTAGTGAAGATGAAATCGATGACGATGCCGCCGCCGACGTTGATACTGAAGTACCTACCCCAACAGCTTCGGACGTGCTATCAAAAATTAACTGTATCCGTGAGTTTCTGCAAATGGGTAATATCCCACAGATAATTTTGAATTTGCTGAGGTAGAAGCATACATTACTGAATCTTACGTAGATACTAAGAAAAGGCAGTCAAGAATAACAGATTTTTTTAAGTAAATCATAGTACAGATTTACTTAAAAAATCGGTTATTCTTGACTATGTACATATATATGGACATAGTTTAATTTTGTATTGTGTAATGTTCATTATTAAACTGTATTTTTACGAAATTATGTTGTTTTATTGTCTTCTCGGATATTACGAACTTCGGTTATAACGAACCGGTGCGTGTCGGCGGTCCGGGGAGGTTCGTTATTAGCGGGCATGACTGTAGTTAGATCCACCGCGGCCATCTTAAGAGAACGCATTACCATTTTCTTCACCACCATGGCGGCGGTCTCAAGAGGGCGGATTACCACTTCTTCACCACCCCTCAACATTGGTATCAATTGAAAGGGCATTATAAGTAGAATACCATAGCGATATAGTATACTCAATATATGGTTAGATCCATAGCGGTCATCTTAAGAGGGCGGATTACCATTTTCTTCACAACCCCCTCAACATGGGTATCAAATAAAATGGAATGATAAGAAGAATACAATTAACAATATAGTATACTCAGTATATAGTTAGATGCAATGCAACCATCTCAAGAGGATGCATTACCATTTTCTTCACCCCCCTATCGACAAAGGTATCAAATGAAAGGGTATGATAAGTAGAATACAATAAGCTATGTCGTAAAATCCATTGCGGCCGTCTCAAGAGGACAGATTACCATTTCTTCACTGCCCCTCGACATGGGTATCAACTGAAAGGGTATCATAAGTAGAATACCATAAGCGATATAGTATACTCAATATCTCTTTAGATCCACGGCGATCATCTCAAGAGGGCGGATTACCATTTTCTTCACAACCCTCTCGATATGGGTATCAAATGAAAGGGTATCATAAGTAAAAGACAATAAACAATATATTATACCTCAATATATCGTTACTAGTTATTCGATAAATTTTTACTCGCACTCTTGATGCCAGATGGCATTCGATGATTAGCAAAAAGTGTTCATATAAAAATGGTTAGTCGTTTGTACACTCAAAAGATTCGTAAATCGTAAATAATTTTGGTAGCACCTGTTCTCATCTTACAACTAAAATTATTCGAACTGAATAATAAAAAGTTTATTAAAATTGAGCAATGCGATATCAAAGCTGTCACTTCTGCAAATTTGCATATAGGAGGTTCAAATTATGAAGTGATTAGTGTTATATTCCATACAGAAACAAGGTCATTACATCAGCATGTTGAGACAAAAATCGAGCTGGTTATGGATCAATGATTCCATAGTGCAGAAAAAATCTTGGCCGAGAAACGCGAAAGGATCTTATGTTTATTTTTTATAAAGGCAATAATATTAATTTGAATTCCTGCATTTTGTTATTATGTATGTACCTACTTATAAAATAAGTAAAAAAATATAATGAACAATTAAATACATGATATTTATTTATACAAAAGTTTATTTATTTTTTATTTTAGAATGTAATAAAACAAACAAGAGTGATATCCCACCAAAAAAACATTAAAAATGTGGTTTAGAAGTTCGTGGGCGCGAAATTATTTATTGGGACAGTTTAAAACACAGTTTTAACAAAAAGAAGTGGTATGGATTAGTCAAGATGAATCGTTAATAGCATGAAATAATTAAACACGTGCGGACTTTTCACAGCCTACAGCCTTTGCTTTCCTTGAAGTTAACCTTGCTAGACATTGCGAAAAGTAATTTTGCTCTATATAAAAGATCCATCTTTGCAGAAAAAATTAATATTAAATCTGTTTTATCAAGATAATTACAAATAATTTAAAAAAATTAAACCATTAAATAACAAACATTTATAATATTACTGAAATTATTTATTTCTTTTTTCAATCCTAATATTAATTTCAGCACTTGTTCGTAATATAAGACCTTGTTGAAGTACCACCTCCTCTCTCTGGGTAATTGGAAATAGTTTAAAATATTTTAAGACATGAACAAGCAACATTTTCATTTCCAACATAGCAAATCGTTGTCCTAAAAACAAAAAGTTAAATAAATAGCGACTTCTACAGTTTTTCTTAATTGATAACAACTGACCTATACAATTCCTTTGACCTGCACTAAAAGGAATATATGCAAAGGGATGACGATTCGTGGTATTTTCTGGTAAAAAGCGATCTGGATCGAATTTCTCAGGATCAGGATAATATTGTGGATCGCGATGTATGTCGAAAATGTGCAGGACAATCTGTGCACCTTCTGGAAAATTTATATTACCTGCAAACAGTTGATTTAATTTATTAGTTTATGATTTTTTAAATTAAAATTCTTACCAATTGTCATATCTTCTGAAAACTGTCGTCCAATCAGGTGTACCGGAGGATATAGTCTTAGGCTTTCCTTAATAACACACTCCAGATATTTTAAGTCAGTTAAGTCTTGCAAAGTAAGATTTAGGGGATCATCTGGATGAGAAATTAATAATCAATAGTAATAGAATGGCTTCTGTTCAGAATTAGCAATTTAATTTCTGACTTAATAAAAAGGTGCCGGAAGGGTGTGATTCAATAAAAAGATAACTTTTTCCAATAACCAAATTACTATTTATTCGCAATTAATTATTAGATTTTCTTAAATATAAATTCAATAAAAATTCAACAAATTGCCAAAATATTTCAATTCAATCTTAAATTCGTTATTAATTCGTGATTTAGTACTTGAAAATTCGTAAATTATTCTTTATTTGTTTGTAAATAAGAATTACCAAAATATTGCTTGCTCTGATAGTTTAATTGATAACGCCACCTATCTGTCAGATGACGATCGATGTTTCGCCTGATGTGTTCTGCAATTAGAACAGCCAGGAATAACCTTTGTGTTGCTGCACTCTGGTTTCGTTTCTTGGGAATCGCTTGGGATTTGCTTGTTGTTTGCTGCCTGGTTGCTGCTTGCTGCCCTGGTTGTGGCTTGCTGGACTGCTTTGCCTTGTTTCTTCGCAAATTCGTCCCTCTGTGGTTGGTTAGAGTAACTGTTGAAATCAATTTTGGTGATTAAGTTACTGCTGTATTAAAGACTTCAAAACTGTCTTTAATTCGGGCTTTACTGGGAAAAGACCTCAATTCTGTCTTTCCAAAATGCTAAGTTCGATACTTAGGCTTTGAAATTGCTTTATTGCTAAAACCTCAATACAGATTTTATCTTCTAGTTCAAGACTCTAGAAAGATTAAAAGCAATCTGATTTAACGCCGTCTGTGCGTCGGTATTTATTTCTCTTTGAATAATGGTTGAGGCTATTCTGTAGTAGGGGGCTTCGTTCTCGAAGTACATAATTTCGTGTTTATGTACTAGATCTGCGTGCGATGTCCGATCAGCTGTTCTTGTTTATCTTACGGCTGTCAAATGGAGTTTTTTGCACTTGGTAAGTATTTTCTTCTAATTTTAGTTTATTTACTAATTTTATTCTATATTTTTAGGTTTCTAGTGGGGGATGAGGAGAGGAGGAGTCGGCGCTCATTCCATTGGGGTTGACAGGTGAGTGGTTTTGTGGAATCTGTTGTATATTTTTAATTAATATTTTCGTTTACAGACTGTGATTTGCCGACGGCTTTTCGGCATCTTTCTGGATGGGTTTTTTTGAATGAATCTTTCATCGCCTTGGATTTTAATTTTCAACTTTTTTTAAAAAAGGTAAGTATTTGTAGGTTTAATATTTGTACTTTACTAACTATTTTCTATTTCCAGGTATGAATTTCTTGTTGTTTTTTTTTGTTGTGTAGTGCTGTCCTTTAACTTGTGTGTTTTTGTAATTGTGCATCGATGTAGTTTTGCTTCGTTGTTTTAATAAAATGGAAATAATAGTGAAATTGGTGTTTTATTTTTTAATTCCCTTTCGGTTTTTTTTTTAGTTTTCCTTTCAGGAGTTTGTTGGCTTTTTTTTCAGGTGCGATTTTATTTTAGTGTCGCCGGAACATTCTCCCCGCCTTGAAGCGTTAAGCTTCAAAGAAGTGTTTCGAGGAAGCCGATGAAGAAGGTTTTGTTTTCCGGCGGAAACGCCAATGTAATATTTTTTCTTTAGGGTTCGTTGCTGATTGGTGAAAACGATTATGACGTCTTACTGCGTTTCGTGCTTTTATTAATTTCCACCACTTTAGGGCTCCTTGTATTTCTAAGGACTCTACGTAGCTGGTTTGGGTATGGCAGGACGTTGATTTCGATGCCTTTACCCAGTGTCGACAATATGCTGTCACTCGTTGCAATTTCGTCAATGAAGAGTATCTGTTGATCTGGTCGTTATTAGAGGAATCTACTTCGACCTGCATACTGGTGATGGTTTTTCGTAATCCTATCGTGATGTCTTTGATTTCCTTCCGTTTGGGCCAGTGCTTCTTTGACTGTTGGAACCAGTGCGTCCCTGAGCACCAGAACTTGTGCAGTTTCAGTTCACTCGGTGAAAGCCCTCTTGTGGCGCAGTCGGCAGGGTTGTCCTTTGTTCTGACGTGATTCCAGCTGCTTTGGTCTAGCAGTTGATGTATTTGTGAGACTCTGTTCGCCACAAATGTTTCCCATGATGATGGGTGTTTTCTTAACCATGCGAGTACAATCCAAGCATGTGTAGTTACCTGCTCGAACTTCATGTCGTCCTTTACTTGCGCCAGTAATTTGGCCAACAAGTGTGCTCCGCATAACTCTAGCTTTGGCAGTGAGATGGTCTTGATGGGTGCCACTTTGCTTTTGGCAGCGATTAAGTGACAATGGCAGTTGCCGTCTTCGTCCTGTGTCCGGATGTATACGGCTGCTGCATGTGCTTTGATGGATGCGTCGCAAAATCCATGGATTTCGATGTCCTGGATTTTGTTGTGAGCTTCAATCCACCGCGGGATTTGAATAGTTTGGATGACTTGGAGTGCTGCTTGGAACCTTCGCCATTGTTGATCGATGTTGATCGGGACCGTTTCATCCCAGTCGAGTTTTGTCAGCCAAAGACTTTGTATGAGTATTTTGGTATTAATTGTTACTGGGGTTAGCCAGCCAATGGGGTCGAACAGCTTCGCTATTTCGGACATTTTCCGTTTTGTATATGTCTCTGGTGCTGACTCCATGCTGACCTTGTAAGATAGTGTATCGCTGGAAGGATTCCATAATAAACCAAGAGCTTTGACTTCTACTGCATTCACTGTGAGTGGAAATGAGACCTCTCGATCGGTTGCCGGAACTTCTTTCAAGATGGTGTTGTGATTCGCGGCCCATTTTCGGAGCTCTAGCCCTCCAGCTCGGAGAAGCTGAATTAATTGCCTTTGTTTCTGTCTTGCTTCTTCTATGTTATCTGCGCCAGTCATCAATTCGTCAACGTAAAAATCGTGGAGTACGGCGTTAGAGCCGATTTGGAATGATTCTGCTTCATCTTTCGCCAATTGGTGCATGGTTCGGATGGCAAGGAAAGGAGCGCTCTTTGTTCCGAACGTCATGGTTAAGAGTTTGTAGTCTCGTATAGGCTGATCTGGTGATTCCCTCCAACCAATTCGTTGATAATCGGCATCGTCTGGGTGAACTCGTATTTGGCGATACATCTTTTCTATATCGGCCATGTAAGCAATGCGGTATTTTCTCCATCGCATGAGTGTGGACATCGAAGAGTCTTGTATCACTGGACCATTCAATAATACGCTATTGAGTGAGTTTCCGTTGGCAGTCGGACGGGATGCGTCGAAAACTACTCTCAATTTGGTGGTCGTGCTACTCGGTTTGATGACAGCATGGTGAGGCAGGTAACAACATCGATATGTTGTCGTGCTGTTAGGCAGTTGGTTTTGAAGTGCTGATTCGGGGGTGGTGGCAGGCACCATGTGACCTAACGTCAAATATTCCTGTATGCATTTGACGTAGTCTGCTTTCAAGTCAGGATCTTGTTGGAATCGTTTCTCCATCTGCATCAACGTTCGAATGGCGATGTGTCTTGAAGCGCCAAGCTGTATTTTATCGGCTGCAAATGGAAGCCGGACTTGGTAACGTCCGTTGCTGCATCTGGTGACGTAGTTGTTGAAATGGTTCTCACAGCGAGTCTCTTCATTTGTCCACTTAGATCTTGCGGGAAGTTCTTCTAGTTCCCAGAATCTCTTCAACTCGTCGTCAGGAGTCACCTTAGTGAAGAATGTTTCCATTTGTGTGATTGTTTGTGCAGCTGGAGTGGTCTTCCCAGAGATGATCCATCCAAAGACCGTGTTTTGTCCCACTGGGGCTTCCTCGTTGCCTTTCCTTAGGCCGGCCAAGATGATCATGGGGAATACATCTGCTCCCAAAAGGATGTCGATGTGACCCGGCTTGTGGAACGTTGGATCTGCTAATTCGAGACCCTCTAAGTGCGTCCAATCCTTGCTAGAACATTCACTATTTGGTAATGGATTAGTTATTTTGTTAATTACCATTGCCTGGACCTGGATGTTCTTCGCCTGTTGGTTTCGTGTCTTTAGTTGCAGCGAGGCCCATTTTGTGATTTTCCCGGCTGGCATGTTACCGATTGCGCTTAATGCTGTTTGTATTGGCTCCTTTTTGAGTTGTAGACTTTGAACCACTGCCTCACGTACGAATGAGGATTGAGATCCGGGATCAATGAGTGCTCTGCAGACCTGCTCTCGTCCAGTTGGAGATACTACGGTGACCAGGGCTGTGGCTAATAGTACTTGTCGGCAGTCGTAGGGTGCTGCTTGAGCGAAGTATGTTTGTGTTTGGTTGGATGGTAATTCATCGTTTGAACTTGAGGGCGGTGAAACGCTGCTGTTGGTTTGACTCGCTGACTGGATTCTGTGTAAGGTTGTATGGTGAGTCTTTCCGCATTGGAAACATCTACCTTTACTGGGACACTGTGATGAGCGATGGCCTGCTCTCAGGCAATTGATGCATAGATGCTTTGATTTAATTGTTTTATATTTCTCATCAATGCTGAACTGCACATATTTGGGGCATTTCCCTATGGCATGTGCGCCTTTGCACAGGATGCATACGCTTTGATTTGCGACGTGGAAGGCTTGGCTTCTTCTTCTTGGGTGCTCTCTGGACTTGCTTTCGTGAGGTTCATTCTTGTGGATTGTTGGTTTGCTGACAGCTTCCAAGGTTCTGAACCTGGTTTCCAAGAATTCGCGTAGTTCCACCCATGTTGGAATCGATTGCCTTGATTTGGTGCTCTGCGACTGTTCCCAATGTTCGTGAGTTTCGCTTGGTAGTTTTTGGACCAGCAAGTGGATGAGAATGGGATCCCAATTTTTTGTTGAGACCTCCAGATTCTCAATGGCAGTGAGGCATTCGTGTGTCCTCGTTTTTAGCTCCTTGATGCCTTGAGCTGTTTCTCGGGTTAGTTTTGGTTGGTTGAGCAGAATGTCGAGCTGGGTTTTCAACAATGCTCTCTTGTTGTCGTAGTTATCGACGAGAAGTTGCCATGCTGGTTCATAATTGGCGTCACTAATGAGCGTGTTGCTGAGTAGTCGTGCAGCTTCTCCAGAAAGATGAGCCTTTAGATATTGGAGTTTTTGTGCTCCTGTTAACGATATTTTGTTATGCACAAGGCTGGAAAATAAATCTAGGAATGATGGCCATGACTCGTAATCCCCTGCAAATGTGGGTATCGAGATCCTTGGGAGTTTCACATTGTTGTTGGGCTGCGTAATGCAGCTGTTGTTTAGTTCGGCTGATGACTGCTCCGTTCGTGCGACTGGTGCTGTGACTGACAGCGTTTCGTGATAGTCTTCATCGATTTTGCAGTACATATCGATATAGGCGGTTTCTGTATTGGCATACCACTCCTCCTTGAAGTATAGCTGCTCTTTCTCGTCCTTCTTCGTCTTGATTGATGTGATCTGTCGATGATTGTTCTTGAATTCCGTCCAGTAATCGTCGAGCATCTTGAGCCTTTTTTGAAAATACTGCGCTGTCTTCCTAGATGGGCCTTCCTTGAGATAGTTTCTGAAAGACCTTTCGAGTCTCTCTCGTACTTCGCTCTGTTGAATTATTAAAGCATCCATGCTTGTATTGTGGCTTGAGTTATCTTATTGAATCACTATCCGGCTCGAAGGACCAATGTTCAGAATTAGCAATTTAATTTCTGACTCAATAAAAAGGTGCCGGAAGGGTGCGATTCAATAAAAAGATAACTTTTTCCAATAACCAAATTACTATTTATTCGCAATTAATTATTAGATTTTCTTAAATATAAATTCAATAAAAATTCAACAAATTGCCAAAATATTTCAATTCAATCTTAAATTCGTTATTAATTCGTGATTTAGTACTTGAAAATTCGTAAATTATTCTTTATTTGTTTGTAAATAAGAATTACCAAAATATTGCTTGCTCTGATAGTTTAATTGATAACGCCACCTATCTGTCAGATGACGATCGATGTTTCGCCTGATGTGTTCTGCAATTAGAACAGCCAGGAATAACCTTTGTGTTGCTGCACTCTGGTTTCGTGTCTTGGGAATCGCTTGGGATTTGCTTGTTGTTTGCTGCCTGGTTGCTGCTTGCTGCCCTGGTTGTGGCTTGCTGGACTGCTTTGCCTTGCTTCTTCGCAAATTCGTCCCTCTGTGGTTGGTTAGAGTAACTGCTGAAATCAATTTTGGTGATTAAGTTACTGCTGTATTAAAGACTTCAAAACTGTCTTTAATTCGGGCTTTACTGGGAAAAGACCTCAATTCTGTCTTTCCAAAATGCTAAGTTCGATACTTAAGGCTGTATCAGAACCTAAAAATGTGCAGCGTGCAGCAGCAGCGCCAGAGCAGCATGCTGCAGTCTGTATCAGATCCTGTTGTCTCACCCGTGCAGCGCAATTTTTGTTTGACAGTAAAACCTCGAAATAAAATTTTTGAAAATGTTAATAATCCCTCCATGATCTAATTCTTTTAACAAAAAACTACCGCCTGTTGTTCACTCGTTGAAAATTTCGCGCGTCTTCTTTAAATTCACTTGTCAACTAAGAAGTGTCAAAAGTGCTGCATGTATATATGCAGCAATATTAGAGTTTGAGATGAAAATGCAGCACGCTGCTCTGGTGCTGCTTTGCTTGTCATTTTACCAGCGTCAGCCAATAGAAACACTTGTCGGTGCAGCGCTGCAGAGGTTCTGATACGGCCTTTAGGCTTTGAAATTGCTTTATTGCTAAAACCTCAATACAGATTTTATCTTCTAGTTCAAGACTCTAGAAAGATTAAAAGCAATCTGATTTAACGCCGTCTGTGCGTCGGTATTTATTTCTCTTTGAATAATGGTTGAGGCTATTCTGTAGTAGGGGGCTTCGTTCTCGAAGTACATAATTTCGTGTTTATGTACTAGATCTGCGTGCGATGTCCGATCAGCTGTTCTTGTTTATCTTACGGCTGTCAAATGGAGTTTTTTGCACTTGGTAAGTATTTTCTTCTAATTTTAGTTTATTTACTAATTTTATTCTATATTTTTAGGTTTCTAGTGGGGGATGAGGAGAGGAGGAGTCGGCGCTCATTCCATTGGGGTTGACAGGTGAGTGGTTTTGTGGAATCTGTTGTATATTTTTAATTAATATTTTCGTTTACAGACTGTGATTTGCCGACGGCTTTTCGGCATCTTTCTGGATGGGTTTTTTTGAATGAATCTTTCATCGCCTTGGATTTTAATTTTCAACTTTTTTTAAAAAAGGTAAGTATTTGTAGGTTTAATATTTGTACTTTACTAACTATTTTCTATTTCCAGGTATGAATTTCTTGTTGTTTTTTTTTTGTTGTGTAGTGCTGTCCTTTAACTTGTGTGTTTTTGTAATTGTGCATCGATGTAGTTTTGCTTCGTTGTTTTAATAAAATGGAAATAATAGTGAAATTGGTGTTTTATTTTTTAATTCCCTTTCGGTTTTTTTTTAGTTTTCCTTTCAGGAGTTTGTTGGCTTTTTTTTCAGGTGCGATTTTATTTTAGTGTCGCCGGAACAGCTTCTAAATAGTAAATTCAAAATAATTATCAATCTGAGTGATAATACCAATAAAGCCTCTCACCGAAAGAAATTTGTGTAAGCAAAGTACAAATAGACCAGCGCAGATAATTTTTAAAAAGACAAAAATTAATAACAGCATGAAAAATATTGGAAAGGGAAGGACAGGGGTGTAAATGGGTTTTCACGATTTTCAGCGAAACTCCTCCTATCGAAAAAAGTTGAAGGCAAAAAATCTACAACTTTTGTCTTCTTCTTCTTTACGCTCCTTTAATCTCTCATGGGACAGTTGCCCTCCAGCTCACTCTGTTTAGCGCGACAGCTCCCAGCTCCTCAGATTTTTGGTTTTGCGTGGCAAGGTGTGGCCAATCCACTTACATTACAATTACGTCTATCCTACCTCGCCATTTTCGGTAATAGTACTACCAAGGTAGCAGAATTTATCTACCAGTTCCACGTCAAGGTTATTCAGCCCTGTCCGTTCAATGGTGTTTGCCGTATTTCACCGGAACACCATGGCGGCGCAATCAGTCGCCGCCACCAACGACTGGTTGCGCCGCCATGGTGTCCCAGTGAAATACTACCCTTAACCCACTGACATATAGGAATGGACTGCTGATTGACAATGCTGAATGGCACCATTTTTCTCTAGAAATAGAAAACCTTTTTATGCAAACAAAAAAATTTTCTTCGAATTTAAAAGAAAATAAGTGATAACATGTCTGTTATAATTAAAGGGCCCCGGACACGATCAATAATTTTGTCAATACGTATTGACAATAATATTGAAGCTCCTGTCAATAAGCTTCAAAAATCTCTTCAATCTAACTATCAATACGGCGACTTCGCAGTGTTGTTTTGAAAATCGGTTGTGACAAGGTGGCGTTATTCACGTGTTTATTTTTGGAATTACTTGAAATACTAACGAAATATTTATTGATCAATAAACCTTGTAAACGTCAATTCGTGCATCAATACGCCTCGCATCAATGCGCTTCAATCAAAATTTCTATCAAGATGCTTCAATAAATTGACAATCCGTTTGAACCCCTGGTAAACGGTCAATATGCCCATTCAATGCGCCTCGTCAATATTATTGAGAGCCGTATTGACAATATTATTGATCGTCTCCGACGCCCTTAATCTATATATTAATACGCAAGCACTTTTTTTGTACAGCACTTTATTCGACTTCTACTAAACCGATTTTGCTCAAACTGGTTTTATATGGAAGTCTTAGTCGTAAAGGTGTGCACAAAACAAGAATTAGTAATTTATCTCATTTCTGTCGCTCGGAAATGAGTATTGCATTTCCCAATATAAATAACAATAAGGTAGAAATTACGGTTAGCATATAAACAGGCGCATATAAAATCTTACTAATATTATAAACGTGAATGTTTTAATGTATGTTTGTTACTCTTTCACGCAAAAACTACTGAATGGATTTTAATGAAACTTTACAATAATATAGCTCATATATCAGAATAACATATAGGCTATAATTTAAAAAATTCAACATGGCCGCCGAAAACTCAAAATGGCCACGCAAATTGTGTTCCGATTTCAATGAAAGTTGGTATATAGAGGTTTTTAAGGTCGCTAATAACGAATTTGTGGTCAAAACTTATAAATTCGAAATGGCCGTGCCAATATGGCCGACGAATTTGCCAATTGTGTTCCGATTCCAATGAAAATCGAAATCTGGCGGATTTTAAGGTTGCAAATAACGAATTTATGATCAAAACTTATAAATTCAAAATGGCCGCGCCAATATGGCCGACGAATTTTTCCAATTGTATTCCGATTGCAATGAAAATCGGTATCTGGGGGCTGTTAGGGCAAACAACGAATTTATGATCAAAGCTTATAAATTCAAAATTGCGGGTCCAATATGACGCACGAATTTTCCCAAGCCACATTCTGAAATGTAGTAAATTTCTAAAATTCCCTCTAACCAGTATAGAAACAGTAAAAACGGTAGAAAGAGTCGAAGTTTGCAAATTTGTGCGCCCCTACATTGTCATCACGAGGTTAAACGATGTCATCTATCGCTTCCAAAAAGTTCGATCGGAAAAAACGGGACCTGGAGGAAGCTGTGTTCGGGACGAATACTGAGTAAGAAGGGAGCAGTGTAACGGCTAACCGAAAAGAGAAAGTTAAAATTCCAATTCACCGAGAAGTTACATGTTTAGATGCATCTACTTGAATACATAACGCTGTTCTAATTGAAACACCGATAAGATTGGGAAGAGGGAATTTTTTTTTCCAGATTTATTGTTTTTTTTCCTACCGCGTACAACGCACACATAATTTTTTTTTATTTAAAAGCCTTGCAACGCACACAGGTTTTTTGCTATAGGCTATCTTACTAATATTATAAACGCGAATGTTTGTATGGATCTTTGTTACTCTTTCACGCAAAAACTACTGAATAGATTTTAATGAAACTTTACAATAATATAGCTCATACTTCAGAATAACATAAAGGCTATCTCGAAACCTTCGGGTAGCTGTAGTGTACTGCTATAGAAAAATCCGAAACTTTTGTATGGGAGGTACTCTTCAAATTTCTGCTAAAGAAGTCAGATCCATTTTGTTTTGGTTTTTTTCCAAAAAAAATACGATTTCCAAAGTTTCAGATCGATCGGAGTTTATTTACGGATAGTTGCCGTACAATTTTGTTGAAAAAATCAGATTTATCGCGAAGGACGCGGTTCTCTGAACTTGGATTGAAGTAACTTCGGCTGCATGTGCCTATAAAAAATATGTCGGCCAAAAAGACGACAAATTCAATAATCAGATGTTCGTCGCTTTTTCTTTTTGAGCTATGGTACCTGGAAATTTGCATAGATTTCAAGGTGCTTGATTTTTCAACATACAATAATTTTGCATGGGACATATTTTTTTTCATATTTCTTACGGAAAAATTACTCTTTATCATGCCGTTAAATGTTTGAAAAGTTCGCCCAATGTTGCCAAACGTTATTAACTGTCTCCATTCATAGTGTGAAGTGTGACATCATCGGGAATTGCATCAACGCTACTTGATGGTGGATGTTTAGTGTATTGAGCACCCAAGTTCCTATTGAATTTGAACCAGAGAGAAACACCTACATGTAACATCAGTAAAAACTCCCGTATTGCCACATCCGTGCAAAATTATTATTTTGGAGCGAATGCACCATGGCCTATAAAAAATAGGTCGAAGCGCATGACAGGGCTTTTCAAGATTTCCGAGGAAAACCTAATCCATGGTAGGCGCTCTGACACTACTTGCTCAACTTTGCCTGGTATACTTCGATCAAAGCCTGCAAATGAGCTGAACGGATGCATGCTTGAAAGCATCACATCTATGGAACAGTATTGAAAAAACCAACTTTTGGTCGTTTCAAATAGCGAAATTTCAATCGATAGCATCGATATTATTCGGAATCGAAAATACGAAAATGGCTCCTACTGTATATTAAAATTCTTATCACCCCAACTGCAAAATAAACGGAAGCTATAGCGCGTACCAAAAGAATTGGAAATATAAACACAGGCGGCGAACTGACAATTTCACACCCATTAAAATTTCGTGTATGGATAAAGTTCAAGCGGACGTGCATTGTAATTTCTTCTTCGAAATTCATTCACGGGCAAAAACACTCCCTCATACCATCTGACCACGACAAGAGTGGCAGTGAGACCGCTGAATTGTGATTAGGGATATAAATGAGCAAGTGATTTGGGTTTTTAAACGAACGGAGTTACACTTTTCTTTACGAATGTACTTGCATCCCGGGATTTGAGACTCTCAGTGCCCATCGATTTTGAGATTCCCAATTGTTTTGGCGCACGCCATACTATTGGCTTATTTGTGCAGCGAGGCGCACCGGGTTCCAGCTTGTTTATTATATATTAATACGCAAGCACTATTTTTGTACAGATTTATTAACCAACTTTCTCTAAACAGATCTTGCTCAAATTGGTTTTATATGGAAGACGGAGTCGTAAAGGTGTGCAGAATATAAGTTTCATGTTTATACATTATGTTGTGTTTAAAACGGGTAAAAATTAGATACAAGTGACATGTTAATTACGTCAGCAATGTGGAAAAGCGACAAGTGCATGAGTAGGAGACATTCTGTTTGTGAATACAAGTTAATTGAACGTGTTATCAGTAAAGTGACTTTTTTCAATAATTTTGCTGAAAGTGATTGTGTTTTTTCGTATACCTTTTTGTTGAAGTTCATTTGCATCATTGCTGAGAACTCTAACAGCATTCTGCAGTGTTTCAACGAAAGGCATGTAATTTGTTTGTATTTGTTTTTAACATAACGAATGAATGTAGTGAATTTTGAAATACATGAATTGTGTTTTTCATGATTATTTGCCCATTGATAATTTTTTAACAAATTCAGTACATCAAATATGTTAGTTGAATAAAATGCCCCGTCAAAGGACACTTATGGGAAGAACAGAAAATACAAGAAAAAGAGAAACACAATAGGTTGGTTTAAAGGCTATTAGGCTGGTTTAAGGAAACTCGGGCAACAATTGAAGAGTTCAAACAAACATATTTGGAAACATATGTACATCCACTTGAGTTTGAACTCCTTTTGAAAATAATGGGTGAAGGCCATGTATTTTGAAATGTACATACATATTTTGATTTTAATTTAATAAAAAAAAGAAACTTTTAATGTTTCGCACGTAGTCGACAGATCATTCGACACGCCTATTAATGCATTTACAAATTTTATAATTTTAAATGACTAAAAACTGTATTATTCTCTTTCTAAATAAAGCATGCCTGTTCCGCATATGGAGATCAACGGTGATCTCTACTAACACCAAATTGCGGCTGTTCAACTCCAATGTTAAGGCAGTTCTTTTGTACGGTTGCGAAACATGGAAAGTCACCCAATTCATCACAGGGCGCCTACAAGTCTTCATCAACAGATGCCTTCGTCGTATCCTAAAAATCCGCTGGCAAAATAGAATTTCAAACGAAGAACTATGGCGCCGTGCCGGCCAAGAAAGGATAGACGACCAAATCAGGCGAAGGAAATGGAATTGGGTAGGCTACACCTTGCGACGCGAAAACGAAAATCTAGCCAAACAGGCCCTTGACTGGAATCCGCAAGGTTCCCGTCGAGTAGGAAGATCTAGAACAACGTGGAGGAGAACCCTACTAGAAGAAGCCGCAACAACTGAGAGATCCTGGTCGAAGTTAAGAGCTGTCGCGCAAAGCAGAGTCCGCTGGAGGGCAACTGTTTCCGCCCTATGTCCCATGAGGGACTAAAGGAGTTTAAAGAAGAAGAAGATTTTGTGGTCAAATTTTGACCACAGGGCGTTACTAGTAGAAATAAATGTTCATCACTCATTTTTATTTACCAGCAGTTTTTCCATTAAATAAATGTATTTATCTCAAAACTGTCACGGTTATTTCCCCTGTTTAACGAGCTTTTCAAAATAGCTCAAAAGTGAGAGAGAAGAACAAAAACTATACCTGTCTATTTTTTCTAATTATGTTTACATCGCTGACATGCGCTGACGATTAAAGTTCATAGGAATTTAACATGGGAGCGAGACAGCAATAGTTTTTGGTGCCACTTTTTTGTATGGGATTTTCCTTATTTAGATGGGGCCCGGGTGGTGATTCTTATTGGCTGTGCATTGCAAAGTCTAGAAATTAACAAGTCTTTCATCTTCATATGGTTAATGAGTGAAAGGCGAACAGCTACATACCCAAGTTCTTCAAATGACCATGTCAGGCTATCAGAGAGAGAATCCAACATTTTTATACGCGTTTTCACACAACTAAACAGCGGAAACTTATTTTTGTTTTTATGGGGATAAACTGGGAATGTTTTGGTGCATAATTGCTCGTTTGTTTTGATTTATGAAAGAAAACAGCTGATTCAATTGTCTTTCCTTTTCTGTTCTGCATACTTGATCGTAGAGGCAAAATCTGGCTTTGTTTTGCCAAGCTCGCGAAGTATGCGTTGAGTTTTGCTCAGCAGTGATGTTCATTTTTTTTTTATGTGGCAGTGCTAAGCTCAGGAGTCATCCTTTGTACTACTAGTCCGTCATGTCATTTGTCACGTCATGGTGCAATGTCTAGCAGTAAGCTCAGTACGGGGGGGGGGGGGGGGTTATAAAGGTACGGGGGGTATTGAAGAAGGTGGCGATGAACCCCGCGTTTGAACTCTTGGATGTTGTATGAGCTCGGAAATACTGACTGCGAGAGATTATTCCACAGTCGAGTTGTTCTATTAACAAACGAATTCATATCTTGATGAGTGCGTGAAAGGGGGTGTTGCAGGTGGAGGGAATGAGATGAGTGGGCTAATCTGGTGTTGCGGGTATAAGATTGCCGTGGAGGCAGGAGAGCGTTTAACTCGATGGAACAGTCACTAAGTAGCGATAAAATTTTGTCAGTGCTGCTACATTCCTACGGTGGCTCAGGGGGTCGATGGTGGAGCAAGCGGTATCGTCATTAATTAACTTAAGGGCCCTTTTTTGGACCTTATCTAACCATGCTAAGGTGGTTATTGGAGCGCCGCCCCAAACGAGGGAGTTATATTCGAGAAGAGGCCGAATGTAGGATTTATAAATAACAGCACGGGCCGATGGCTGGAGGAGGAACTTGCACTTCTTAAGAAATCCCAAGCACTGGGATCCTTCTTTTGCGATTTGGAATATGTGGTCATTCCATCGCAAGTCTTTGGCTTATGTCACAAATAGGATGTGTAGGGATGGGTCGGCCTTTAGTACCAGTGCCTCGGTAGTCTAGGGGTAAGGCGCCTGACTACTATCCCCAGAGGTCCCGGGTTCGATTCCCGGCGGTGCCACGGTCCTAGCCTTTCCCAATTTCCCGCCTACATAACTTTCCTTCTTTCTTCTCCCTCTTTACATTCCTGATTCCTTCTGTCATAGCCTTCCTTAGCCTTTCCCCGATCCACCAAAAAGCGCATGTCATCGGTTGGTTGATGAGATTCAACTCGTTTCAGGAGGCATAACACTCCAGCGAGTTGTTTCTCGATGCCCCGATTTCAAAGTCGCGATAGTAATGGTTGGGAGTAGGTGGACTAAAAAATATCGAGAGAAGGTTGTGGCAGTTCCTTCCTCCCCGACTAGAGCTGCTGTTCGACATTGCACTCTATAAGAAGAAAATAGATTGTCAAACAGTATAAAGGGCCTTTCCTGTGACTCTAGTCTTTCACATAAAAAAAAAAAAAAACCTCGTCATCCACTTTTAAGGATGGTGATGTGTTGATATTTTTCTTTGAAATAAGACAGTACTTGGTTTTGTCAGGGTTGAAATCAACACGATTGTTCTTTCCCCACTCTAGAATGAGTTCAATGTCGTTATTAACAGAGACGGACATAATTTCCCGATCATCAAGACAGGATCTGGCATGAGTCTGTCTTGTATCGAAGCTGTACGAGTAACGTAGAGTACCGTCGTCAGCGAAGCTGAGAAGTGGGTTGGAGGGGATTGAAAATAGGTCATTTATAAAGATGAGAAATAGGGCCGGTGATAAAATCGAACCCTGAGGGACCCCCGCAGAAATGGGGTGAGATTCAGATTTGACGGCATCCAATACTACCTTAATTGAACGACCGGAAAGGAAACTTTCAACCCACTTATACAGAAGCGAGTCAATTCCAATAGCTTTGAGTTTAGCTAACAAGGCTGAGTGCCATACTCTATCAAAAGCCTAGGAGATATCTAAAGCAACCAAACTAGATTCACCAGATCCATTCAAACTTCGGTTGAGGTGTTCTGTAAGGCAAACTAAAAGATCACCAGTGGATCTTTTTTGTCGGAAGCCGTATTGTTTGTCGTTGATAAGTTGGTTGGATTCACGGTATCCCATTAGCTTTTTGTTAATTATCGTCTCCATGGTTTTAGAGAGAATAGAAGTAATTGCTATTGGACGGTAGTAGGAGGGAAGGCTGGAGTTACCTTTTTTCGGTATTGGCTGCACATGAGCAAGTTTCCAAGAATCTGGGTAAACTCCGGAAGAGTATGATAGGGCAAGAAGTTTGCGCAGAGGTTTAGCCAAAGGTGATGCGCATTGTTTTAAGACGACAGGGGGTATATTATCGGGTCCAGTGCATTTATTGACATCGAGATCCTTGAGGCACCTGTACACCTCGCGAGTTCTGAAGAAAACCCTGTCCATTAAATGAGCGCTGTGCTCGAGAGCCGGGGGTAGCACATCAGTTTGGGGTAAAGAAGAATTGGTAGCAAACAGAGATGCTAATAAATTGGCCTTGGATTTTCTGTCTGTTATCACCTTCTCATCGTGGATGAATGAAGGAGTTGTGGATGAAGTGAAATTCTTCTTAATGGAGCTTACCAAGGACCAGAAGTTCTTGCTACCAGAGGTTGCATTAAGGAGCTTACTTCTCAATTTGTTGTCAAATGAATTTTTGACATTCCTGATGGTGACTTTGCAGGAACTTCTCAGTTTTATATACTCTAAACGGAGCAATTCACTCGGGGAGCTCTTGCACGCACACAACTAACAGGGGGGAAATTTTGTATGAAGATGAAAGACTTGTTATTACTAGACTTTGGTGCATTGTTGCTGGTTTCCTGAGGTTCATGTGTACGTGAACCATTCAGGGCGGCGAAGAAGTAATCTCTCCATCTTTGAAGTTGCTCCACATCGCCGCTTTTTCGGATACTTCTCCTTTCTTCCCGGTGTAACTGGGAGTATTCCCGTTCAAGTTGGTAACATCTTTCCAGGTCGCTTGTAGAGTTTACGTTATTTTTGAGGGCCCTCCTGCGTTCTATTTTTTGCAAAGTTGTGTCCGAGATCCAGTCTTCCTGGTTCCGATACTCGTTTCCGCAGCCGTCAATATAGCTCCCTTTGTCATACTTCACAGCTCTTGAATATTTGTGCCGTCAGAAACGATTTGCTGGTTTAATATTGTAGGTTTCCAGCAAATTCTCGCTTTTTAACGCTCTCCCGCAGAAAGTCTACCTCAAACCGTCTACGGTTTATAGCATCGCGTTGAACGTTTCTAATTGCGTCGATTTTAAGGCGAATAATTGCTACTACCAAATGGTGGTCACTTCCAGTGTCTGCTCCCCTGAAACTCCTCACATCTTCCAAAATAGTTCATCTGCGGCTGACGGCCACGTGATCTATCGGATTTCTCGTTCTACCATCCGAATAAATCCCGACAAATGTAAGTTCTGTCAGTCAGCTACATTCGTTACCGAAGGCACCGTGGAGAAGGACAAGCCAAAAGTACCAGATCCGAACAAGCGAGCCAAAAATACCAGATAGAAACCAGCCAACAAGCAAAAATAACCGATGCTATAACAACCGTACAAAGCCAACCAGCCCGCATCATCATAATGACGAAGAACCTATTTTTGTTATATTTGCCAGCAGCTAGTTACATTTAGATAGAATAAAACTGTTTTCCCTTTTCGTGAGAAAGAGGAGAGAAAGAGGAAACGATTCGTTACTAACAATCCTTTTCCCAACAAAGCTTTAAGAAAATAAATATGGGTTGGCTGGGTGATTCTCTTTTGAAAGTTTCACTTCGAATCTTTAAAGCTTCCTGAGCTTTTCTAGCTATAAAAGAAACTGCTTCACCAGGCAAAACTCAGTTTTACAACAGGCTCGTTCCAGAGAGATCACCTTCTCCGGTTCTATACCGTGTCGAGGTGTATGATCCAGTGGCGGTTCGTAAGATTCAGGATAAGGGAAGCAATTGCAAGGCGAAAGATAAAAGTAAAAGTATTAAGGCCCAATTACAATGACCGGATTAGAGCGGAACAGAATCGGATTGAACTGTCATAGTGGTTTTCCAAGCATGCGTTTTCTATTTAACCGATTCCAATGAACGGATTCAAACGCATTTGACCCCATCTGTGCCGGATTCGTTTTAGTTTGTTTAGAAATCGCCGGATTTAGCTGTCAAAATTTTGGTAAACAAAAGCTGTGAATGTTTAAGGTTTTATTTTTGTTTGATTTGTTATGTTTTTAAAAGTATTTTCGGACGAGCAGTTAATCGCAGAAGTGAAAGATTATGAAATACTGTACAACAAGGCAAAGAGTGGATATAAAAATTCCAAGATTACAAATGAAATGTTTGTATACTAAACACTTTGACGTTTAAATGCGAACTGATCCGTTCATTGTAATCAGTGCAGTTTCCTATCCGTTCCGATGCGTTCTTTTGACATTTCAATCCGCGTAGATCCGCTCATTGTAATTGGGCCTTTAAAACCTTTAAATAAAAAAAATTAAAAAATAACATATAGTGAAGTCAGATAAGCAAAACATAAGGAATTGTTTGCAGTGCAATCCCGTAAATTATCCGTCATCTTGTGAAAATTTTATAATTTTGGTCGTTCTATTTATATATATATATATATATATATATATATATATATATATATATATATATATATATATATATTTGTGAAACCGCCCACCCAAATTAATATCTTACGAGTTAATCGCAAAAAACTGCATTCAACCTCAACCACCCGAACAAGTTCGAACTTTGAGCGGCCATAACTTTGAGCCAAATTAACTTACAGACCTCGTTAAGGGCTCATTTTGTAGATAATTTTATTCTCTAATGACTTTGTATTGATCATTTTCAGCTATCATTGCACACAACCGAGTTATTTGGCATAAATGACCTCTACCTCTTTTTCAAGATGGCGGCTTTTGCCATCACACTGAGACCCCACAAACTTGGTTTTAACATTGTCAGATGCACCCGAACAAATTCCAAAAAAAAAATTTTGTACATCATGAAATGCAATTTCATGCCCTTTTTTCGACTAATTGCACTGGGATATAGGTATTTTATGAAAATGACAATCAAAAATTCGCTTTTTAAGAAATTTTTACCCAATGTAATTATTTTTATAGAATTCCGGGTTGATTTTATGAGATACTCATGATTTGGTGACCTACTTTTATTAATTGTTCTAAGAAATAATGAAAATTTTGTAAGAAATGGGATAAAAACGCCGCGACAAAAGTTTGACCTCACCTTCAATTTTGGGAACCATTTTGAAAATTAAGCAAGGGAAGATAAGAAAAATAAAAGAAAGAATAATTTTAACTTTAAATTCCATTTATTAATATTTGGTATGGTCTCTCCGGTTTAATATTACTTGATAAATTCTATTTCCTATACTACTGTACAAGTTTTGTAATAAATCTATCTTCAGTTCTGTGATAGTCTCATATTGTTGTCCAGAGCGGTAGACTCTCCTCGTGAGCCAGCCCCATAAGTTCTCTATAATGTTTAGGTCTGGAGACACCGATAGCCACCCCAGTTCCACCACGTTATTGGCCCTAAACCACTCCCGAACCACCCTAGCGGTGTGAACTGCTGCATGGTCTTGTTGGAAAATCCATGGTTGACCTTCCATTATTTCTTCCACCAACGGCTTAACCTCTTCTAACATGTCCCGGTAACGTACCTACTCCTGTCTGAGTTCCCTCGATTAATTTGAGCTCCACTGGTCCTCTAACTGAAATGGCTCCCCATATCATTATTCCTCCTTCCCGGCGGTGATGTCGAGTCAAAAACCTCTCTTCCTTCCGTAAATCATGGAAATAATATGCGTATCCGTCCGGTCCATCAAGACAAAACCGTTTTTCGTCTGAAAAGATAACTTGGTTCCACTCGTCTTTCCAGGCCATGTGAGCGCGAGCGAATTTCAAGCGTTGTTCCTTGTGTCTAGGTAATAATAGCGGCTTTTTCTTGAGTCGGTGACGTTGTAGAACTGGTGAGCGCTTCAAAATCCTCTGCACAGTGCGTAAACTTGCATTTACTCCCACTTCAGCTCCAATTTCCCTGGCAGTCATGGATGAATTTGACGCTGTTCGCAAGATCCTACTCCTTTCTCTCTCTGTTGTGGCCCTTGGTCTCCCTTGTATCGGCTTCCTACCGTAATTTTCGATGTCATTAAGCAAGTTATTGATGACTCGGGGGCTTCTACCCAATCTAAGGGCGATTTGCCTGTTAAAGTACCCGTCTTCTTTCAACGTTTTGATTCGCTCGATTTCTTCACGTGATAAGCGCTTTCCACTGCCCATATTTGTACCGATTTATTTAAAAAAATTACTAAACAAGTTTAATTTACAACTTCACTAACAACCACTCGCTCTTAGTCTTAACAGAAGTGTTTTAAAACTGGTGAGGTCAAACTTTTGTCGCGGCGTTTTTATCCCATTTCTTACAAAATTTTCATTATTTCTTAGAACAATTAATAAAAGTAGGTCACCAAATCATGAGTATCTCATAAAATCAACCCGGAATTCTATAAAAATAATTACATTGCGGTCAGTACACCCCACCTTACCTGCTTTCTATTTTTGTACCTGAGGTCAAACTTTTGTCGCGGTGTGTATACATGCCAATCTCTGCTTCAAAACTTGCAGATTTGTTGAGCAGAGGTGATAATTTGTTTACCATATTTATTAAAAAAATGCACTATAATAAATCCTTTTTAGGGATAATAACAGCTGACTTTTTTGTTGGTTTTTTTTAAGGAAAACATTGCACATAATAAACAGTTTGTAAAGGCGTTGCAAGGCACGCGGGTTTTATGCTAGTATATATACCTATGTTGTTGAATTTAGTTTTTACGCTCTGTACTCTGCCGCTCGCTGCTCATATTATGACCATGGCCGTACCTAGTGATGAGCAAAAGTGGTCTTGTTCTTGCAGCCTTGTCTTGTTCTTGCACATTTTGCAAGAACAAGAACAAGACTTAGTTATGCTTGCAAGAACAAGAACAAGACTAACTGTGCAAGAACAAGACCCAGAGCAAGATTTCTTGCAAGATTCTTGCAAAAATTCCACCTAAATTCATTCTATTAAAAACATTTTCTAGGTGAGAAACCGCAAATATTTTGAAGCAAAATCAAACCTTAGATGTCAGTATTCAGTAGTTCAAGTAGAAAAAATGCTCTAAAAAAATTCTTTTGAGTAACCTCTTTTGCTTTTTGGATGGCAAGGAAACTCGGACTTTTCTCAATGTATGTAATATTTTCAAGGCCTCCACATTGGTTACATCGCATCGTAAGAACGACAGGAGCGTGGGCCAGTTTTTGTATTGCTGCAAAGGGATTTAATAATTTTTTTTGCCCATACACGACATTTCTTCTTTAATGAATCATACTTGAACAACCTAATTTTTTATAGGTAATAAGTAATGGGTATAGTACTGGTTTACTTTTGCTTCAAAATATTTCCGTTGTAATTTGTTGCTTACACACTTGACAGAAAAATGTCTACGCCTAACTTGTTCCCATATCAATTTTATGTAATTTTTCAGAGGCGCAAACATAATAACGTCACCAAGAGCAGTCGTGAAACTGATTTGTTTAATAAAAAAGCCATGTGGAATTCTCACCTCAAAGGTAGTAAATTTTCGGTGTATACAAACTTTTGACGCTGACTGACTGACGCTAAAATTATAATAGTTTTAAAATCAATTTTTTGCATTTTGTTGTTTGGATATAATTTTTTTATTAAAGTCTAGGTTTTTTTCAATAACCATTTTATAAAATTAACATACAATACCTACTACATGCGAGAAAATACCTTGGCCTTGCAGTTTTGTCTTGCCTTGTCTTCGTCTTGCACATTTAGTAAGAACAAGAACAAGCCTTAGGTATATTTGCAAGAACAAGAACAAGACTTAGGTATTTTTGCAAGAACAAGAACAAGAACAAGACTTAGCTATGCTTGCAAGAACAAGAACAAGACAGACTGAACAAGAACAAGACAAGAACAAGACTAGATTAGTCTTGTCTTGTTCTTGCGTTTGCTCATCACTAGCCGTACCCAACATGGGGAAGCTGTTATATCTCCAGCTTTAGTGTTTCCAGAGTAGGAAATATAATACGATTTTTGTTGTGATTAATCTTGATATATTTCAATTTATTTTTTTGGGAAGTTGTCTACTTGGTCAAGGGTAGCAGTGCTTCCTTTGCTTCCAAAGAGGAACCGCCACTGGTATGATCCGATAATTTTCCTGGCAGTGTTTCTTATACCGTATCGAGGAGTATGATCCGGCACGATAAGATACCCACATAACACACATACACTGCAGACCTCATACTTGTGGGGAAAGTAGGCAGCTGCTTACCAATACCAACATGTATCCAGAGATAACAAGTAGGTAGTTGCTAAGCCATACTAGTAGAAAAAATGTATCCAGAAAGAATATGTGGTTACTTGAAGTTAAGACATTAAAATTGTTAGTATATAAGGATTTTTGGATAAATAAAGAAATATTATTTTTGTAAGAAGGTGTCTGTTCTCATAAAACCCTAGACAATTCAAGAGCTCCCAGGAACCCTCCCTTAAAAAGGAGGTTAGAGAACAACCGGACTAAACACTATTACAATGAAACCAGTGCTTCTGGCAAGGACTTCGGGCTCTTTGCAGACACCAATAATTTACATCATTGCTGATGTTGCTGATCAAAGAGCCGACCTGACCGCTTTCTTACTTCAAATCCAGCACGTTACTTCGTCGAAGTTGATTAACCTCTCGGCAATTCGGACGACTGCCTAATCAGCGCTAACTTCCCATTCAAATTTCCCACTCCTCCCAAAAGGGAGTGTAGTATGAACTCCATTAAAACTAAAGCAGTCATCTTCCGAGCATACAAAAGTTTGCCGAGTGAATCGCTTCGTTTAGAATTCAAACAACTAAGCCACCATCAGGAAAGTCAAATCGTTATTTGACAACAAACTGAGAAGTAAACTCCTTAATGCAACCTCTGGTAGCAAAAACTTCTGGTCCTTGGTAAGTTCTATCAAAAAGAATTTCACTACAACTTCAACCCCTTCCGTTATTCACAATGAGAAGGTGATAAGAAAATCCAAGGCCGATTTATTAGCATCTCTGTTCACTTAAAATTCTTCTTTACCCGAAACTGATATGTTACCCCCGGTTCTCTAGCGCAACGCATATTCGATGGACAGAATATTCTTCAGGACTCGCGAGGTGTACAGGTGCCTAAAGGAGCTACAATATAACCCCTATTGTCTTAAAATAATGCGTCTCATCCAGCACTACAATTTACTTACCAACAAAGGCATTGACTTCCTCCAGAATCTTCTCTTGCACATCAGAATGTAAAGCGATCAGCAAAAGTGTAAATATGAGTCCCGTTGATGTTGTATCATAACCTTCAAACATGAAAGTATCAACTTCTTCGCAAATACCAGAATGATCGATTTTACCCTCCTTCTCAGCTTCCAGTAGTGTATCCAGCATTGCATGGCGAGGTTTTTTATATTCACTACAAAACAAATTATAAATTTCGCTATGTCTCATCAGTAAAAAACAATTACTTACTTTTTTAATTCATTACTTTTAAAAAGCGTTCTACGTGTTTTAATTATATCACTAGAGAAGTCATGTAACTTTTTCAAAAACTTATCTAGAATTGATTTTTCTCCAAAATACCGATACGCTGTTGGATCATACAATAACATTTTAACCACTCTTCTCATTATAATTTTGTCTACTTCCGTAATATTCTGACGATAATTGTCACCTTCCTCTTTTAATTCATCCAGTTTAACACCAAGAGCTGCCTCTGCAAAAAATATTGCAGCATTACTAGGATAAAATTGAATAATGCGCCTTTAACTTACCACAAACATTGTTGAGAGTGAATCGTGGAACTATTTTTGATAGAGACACAACACTACCATCTTCATGTTCATTAAGGAAGTCCACGATTTTAACACTTTCTTCCCTGCATTTTGTTATAAATTAATTACTATCAACAATTCAACTTCATACCTGAAAATTGGGGTACGTACTTGAATACCGCGTGAAAATTTTGTAAGATGCTAAAGTTAAAAGCCGGCGTTAGAAGCTTCCTTCTTGAATGCCATTTTTCTCCTGTTGGAAAATTGAATTCTTAATGAATACCACAAAAACATGAAGATCGAAAACTAAATACCAGTGCTTACTAACAAGCCAGTCCCAATAAAGTCAACTAGTAAGTCATAGACAACCTGTTTCTTTAGCAAATTCGGATTCGTCAAGAAAGGCTCAGCATCCTCAGCTTTGATTATGTTATAAACAGGAACGCTAAAGAAACGCAGCATGTAGGATTTCTGGAACCTTGCTGTATTCGACCGGAAGTACTGAAAAAGATCACCTAAAATATTTAAAATTATTTTTTAGCTAATGTGCAATTATTAAAGAATGCACTAAAAAAATATCCTCAAGGGATATCCTCAAAGCTCCCTCGACCGTGAAATGTAGCAGTAAAAAAACTATCTGGTACCGTCAAAATAAAGAGGGCCAGGGCAAGGAAGGTCGGAGTAGAATTGGGGAGCCCCACGGAGCACACCGTGGCTCCGCTTTAGCAAACTGTTCCTTAACAAACCAAAGGCAGGATGGCACTCAGAAACCCTGGAGGCTCCAAAGAGCTGCCATTCTGCCAAAAGTTTCTGGGTTCTGGACCATAAACGGCAGCGGACAGAGGGTTATCCAGAGGAGCAGAGACCCTATAAGAAGAAAAGGTTGGTGCTGCAAGGACCCTCATACCGAGGTAAGTTGGCGGAAGTCCAATCATCTTCAATTTGTGACTCCATCCAGATTGAGATTGACAAAAGTTTTGAACACGATTGCTCACCTCAGTTTTTAGGTGTCAAGATGCCAGTAGCAATTTACTTTCATATACTGCTAAGACCTATAGCCGTGCTGGAAGGTCAGATCGTGATCGCCGTCATTGGCGAAAGCGATCCAGATGGCACCATTCTGCCTGAAAAATGGAGGAGAGGTCAGGCTTGCGACGATTTTCCTTCCAATCTTTCAGGAGCATCCTGGCACTGCTCCTTACTTTCGCGATGGCGGATGGCATCAGGGCCGCGTGAAGCTCATTGCTTGCACCGATCAAAGATCTCTCGATCTCTACAAGATAGCCATATCCAGAATTGGGGAAGCATGGCTAGGCGCCAAACTCAAAGTCGTTATGAGCGAGGAAAGCAGAACCAGTCGAGCCTCATGCTATTCTGGATATAATCCGGTTGAGTAACCCACACCTGCAGGCGTGCTCCTGGAAGATTACGAAACTGGAGGATCCAAACGGTGACGGGCGAGCGGTTACATTCGTTATTAGCGAGGAGTCGCCGGGACCTCTAGCGAAATCTGGAGGTGTCATAAGCTACGGCTTATCTTCCATTACCACATTCGTGGACTTTATGCGAATTTCTCGTTTGTTGAGTGCCACTTACTGAATTATAAACCCCCAATCTTCGCCCTTAGTGAAACCCAAATATCACCCGATAATGACTTAAGTCATTACCAGATATCGGGGTACACTTTAGTGCACAATCTCTCCCCCCATAGGGGCATTGCCATCTATGTTAGGGATGACGTGGCTTATTATAAAATATATTCAAGCACGACTTCAGATTTTAATTATCTTTGGATTAAAATCATTTTCCGAAGCCACGTCATATTCTTCTGCTTCCTTTACAGAAGCCCTAACATAAGTAACGAAGCTTCAACTTCATCATTTGATGTTATCTCTGAACAGATCTCGGGATTCTTATCATCCAATCCTGAGTGTGAAATCATTGTTGCGGGTGATTTCAATGTTCACAATGTAAACTGGCTGACTTACTCAAATGGCACCAGTGTTTCTGGCAAGGACGTTGAGCTCTTTGCAGACACCAATAATTTACACCAAATTGTGGATCATCCCACGAGAGACCCGGATGTTGCTGATCAAGGAACCTATCTCCTTGATCTTTTTCTTACCTCACATCCAGCGAGGTACTCCGTCGAAGTAGATTCACCTCTCGGCAATTCGGAGCACTGCTTAGTCAGTGCCAGCTTCCCTTTCGAATTTCCCACCCCTCCCAAACCAGTCAGGAGAACTGTATGGCATTATGGGAAGGCCAATTAGCTGGGGCTTATTCATTATTTCCAAGCCACTGACTGGGACCAGTGTTTCCGAACCAAAAACATCAACTCTGTCGCTATCCGTATCACCAGCATCATTCAGGCAGGAATGCATTTATTCATTCCTCATTCTACCAAATCTGTGAAGCCTAGGCCGAACAGATGGTTTAATCAGGAGTGTATGAGCGCAATTAGAAACAAAGAAGCCGCCTTTCGAGCATACAAGAGTTTTCCGAGTGAATCGCTCCGCCTAGAATATATAAAACTTAGAAATTCCTGTAAAGCAAGTTGAGAATCCAGTTCCAATGAATGAATCCAGTTTGGTTGCTTTGGATATCTCCAAGGCTTTCGATAGAGTTTGGCAACCAGCCCTGTTAGCTAAACTCAAAGCTATTGGAGTTGACTCACTTCTACAGAAGTGGATTGAGAATTTCCTTTCTGACCGTTCAATCAAAGTAGTATTGGATGGCGTCAAATCCGCATCCCACCCGATCTCTGCGGGGGTCCTCCAGGGGTCAATTTTATCACCGGCCCTATTTCTCATATTTATAAATGACCTTCTTTCAATCCCCTCCAACCCACTTCTCAGCTTCGCTGACGACGGTACTCTACGTTACTCGTACAGCGTCGATACAAGACAGGCTCATGCTCTCATGCATGATCGCGAACTAATGTCCAAGTCGATTAATAACGACATTAAACTGATTCTAAAGTGGGGAAAGAAGAATCGTCTTGAATTCAACTCCGACAAAACCAAGTACGGTCTTATCTCCAAAAAGAAGTTCAGCACCTCTCCACCTTTGAAAGTGGGTGAAGTTCAACTAATGGCCGACCAATCCCTACATATCTTAGGCGTGACATTAGCCAAAGACTTGCGATGGAATGACCACATACCTATTCCAAATCGCCAAACAAGCATCCCAGTTCTTGGGATTTCTTAAGAGGTGCAAGTTCCTCCTCCCCAGCCATCGGCCCGTGCTGTTATTTATAAATCCTACATTCGGCCTCTTCTCGAATATAACTCCCTCGTTTGGGGCGGCGCCCCAATAACCACCTTGGCATGGTTAAATAAGGTGCAAAAAAGGGCACTCAAGTTAATTGATGACGACACCGCCTGCTCCACCATCGACCCCTTGAGCCACCGTAGGTATGTAGCAGCACTGACAAAATTTTATCGTTACTATCATAGTGACTGTTCCTCCGACTTAAACGCTCTCCTGCCTCCACGGCGATCTTATACCCGCAACACCCGATTAGCCCACTCGTCTCATTCCCTTCACCTGCAACTACCCTTTTCACGCACTCAACAAGATATGAATTCGTTTGTCAATAGAACAACTCGACTGCGGAATAATCTCTCGCAGTCAGTATTTCCGAGCTCCTACAACATCCAAGAGTTCAAACGCAGGGTTCATCACCACCTTCTTCAATACCCCCCGTACCTTTTAACCCTTAACCTATACCCCACACCTCTCCCCGTACTAAGCTTACTGCTAGACATTGCACCATGACGTGACAAATGACATGACGGACTAGTAGTACAAAGCGTGACTCCTGAGCTTAGCACTGCCACATAAAAAAAAAACCCTGAGGCCTAACTAGAAAGACTCGAATTTGCTGAATCCAACGTACCTGGCCCTGGTGACACAGTTACGCTACGCAAGTAACTGAACCCAAGAATGAGAAAGGTTCTTGTTAGTATTATTATAATTTAATAATGATTGTTTATTCATATTTGTAGTAGAGTAGTCACAATAACCTAGTACTAGACTAAGACTGAATTATGCTATGTATGTTTGTATTATGAACTTCCTTTTTTGTACATTTTCTTTAGTCTTAAATAAACGCTTATGAAGTAAAGACCAACAGTTCTCTCGAAAAGTCCAATGTGCAAAGAACTGCTGCAACAAGCAGACGCTACATGAATCACAAGCAGTCAGGAGTCATTGAAACTCCTACTCGATACCCACTTTCCTGGCTCGACATCTCTTGCTCCATCTGCAGAAACAGGTTTTGGAACCCAACTAGTGAACATAATTTAGGCACCATTGACAGAATGATGTACAGGGATTTACTCCTGTGGTACATAGAAGGCTTATAAAACACCTGGCATCCTGGAGAATAGCGAAGGTAGCTTTCATTCCAAAAGCGGGTAAAATCTCCTACCACAATCCAAAGGACTTGAGACCTACATACATATATGCCTCAACCCTTTCTCCTCAAGATACTAGAAAGGCTTGTGGAGATTCATATTAAGCAAAGTATTGATAGAAAACTACTTTCTCCCACGCAGCATGCCTACACGAAAGGTAAATCAGTAGATTCTGCTCTCCACTCCCTGGTAGCGGTCATCGAAAGATCCCTTGAATTCAAGGAATTCACGTTGGCTGCTTTCTTAGATATTGAAGTTGCTTTCAACAATGTTGAACTTTCTGCGGTCACGGGTGCACTCCAGCTTCTGCATTTTGATGGGTGCTCCAGTCTAGCCTGGGGATTTCGGAAGAAGTCAGACGAGTTAGAAGAGGCACACCACAAGGTGAGGTCTTATCGCCACTCCTTTGGAGTCTGGGTGCACCACGGTGTTCTATGCTGATGATATTGTGCTGGTAGTACCACCAAGTACAACTCAACAATAAGGCTGGTTGTCCACTGGAAGCGTATTCGAGCGGCTTCGCGCTTCGGCCATACAAATGAGTCGCTTGTAGCCGCTCATATGTATGGCCGTAGCGCGAAGCCGCTCGAATACGCTTTCAGTGGACGACCAGCCTAAGAGATGTAATGCAACAAGAATTGGACACCCCTGCTCATTGCGCTAATACAAAGGATCTAGGCGTTAATCCAGCCAAAACTGAAGTAGTGCTATTTACAAAGAAGCATAGACTTCCTAATTTTCCTTCTTTAAGACTCTGCAATGAAACACTGCATCTAAAGGAGGATGCGAAATTTCAAGGTCTCCTACTCGATAGGAAACTAGTGTGGAGGCTGAATCTTTTAGAATGAGCCAATAAGGCCAAAACAACTCTCTTCTTATGCCAGAGAACAATCAGAGTCAATTGGGGCCCGTAATCAGACCTATACTTATTCATGGCACATCGGTATGGTGGACTACATTACAGAAAACTACGTAAATTAAGATACTGGAAAGGGTCCAAAGAACAGCTGAGCTGTGTATCAATGGTGCAATGAGAAGCACCCCCAGTAAATATAGTATTCCTTCTTTCTTTTCGCCTTTCTCAGCAGCAATTCTCTCACTCACTCATCCAAAGGTTTAAAGCAAAGGGAGCCCTTTTAGCTCCCGTGTTATTTAATTTGATCCCTGAGCGGATTATAAGTATGTAGAACAAAATATAGAAAGGAAAAAAACTGATGTTAATAAGGAACTTGTTAGACCTGTGCTCTATTACGCATGTATGTATGTAAGATAAAGACAAGAAGAACAGAATTAACAGATTTGAAGCAAAAGTCCTAAAATATATACTAGGCCTGTCCTGTTAATAAATATGGTAACTTAAACTAGAATTTGAAAGTATGAAAGGTTATAGAGCAGTAATAGTACAGTAAAGATGTAATATTGATGCGCCAAAAATTCTTGGAAGGATGATTTTTCATAAATCGTTAATGGAGCATAAAAGAAGCTTAACTTTAAATTTGAGGGAAATTTCGAGTGGACGTTTTTTGGAAAACTCAAAAATTTTTTGAAAAGCGTTTTTCTTTGAATTCAGAGAAAAACGCTTTTCAAAAACTTTTTGAGTTTTCCAAAAAACGTCCACTCGAAATTTCCCTCAAATTTAGAATTAAGCTTCTTTTATGCTCCATTAACGATTTATGAAAAATCATCCTTCCAAGAATTTTTGGGCGCATACCCCGATTTTCCAGTCCAACTTTACTGTACTATAAATAGACCAAGAAGGAGACCGAAAAGCTCAGTAGCATAGCAAGAAACATATGTAGGTACAATCGTAGGAAGCCGTAACTAAAAACCCAAGACACTGAAAAAACTAGAACAAATCCGAGCGATTAAGGCTCGCCATAGGAAGGAAGGAAAGACAAATGAAAACTGTATAGTGAGCTCAATCTGAACACTCGACGACTTATAAGCAATTGAAAATCGAAAATTCGAGACGATGTTATCGATCGAAGTTAGAAGGATTTCAAAAAACAAAAACACAAAAACAAACAAAATTCGGATTATTCCATTCAATATTTTTAATAGCTTCCACAAAATTCCGATTCATTGATATCGTCATCATACATATTTAATAACATCGCCAAAATAAATATCTTTTTGCCCTATAACTAACGTGACCATACGTCCCGTTTTGAACGGGACCGTCCCGTTTTTCGGTTGCTCGTCCCGGTGTCCCCGAAAAAGACCTGGGGACGCAAAATTGTCCCGTTTTCAGAAACCGCGCAATAATTGTCGGGCCGGAAAGAGTAAATGAGAGGGGCAAAGGCGTAGCTAAGGCGGAGGGGGCAAGATCGATAAAAAGACATAAAAAGGAGACCGAGTCGTAAAAAAGCCATAAAAAGCAAAATGCTTGCGCAAATATGCTTGTGTTGTGAGGACGGCCGATAAAGCAAAAAGCCAGGCCAGCCAAGTCAGCTAAAGAAATTCTTTATGGTTTTATCCAAAAAAGATGAAAAATTAAAGTGAGTTTAAAAATGTACCCAGTGAGGTGGCAGCACAGAAGTCGTTTCAACTAATTTGTTTCGAGTTTTAAATGGAAAAATTCAATGGAAGACTCGGAACAGATGACATTCTGTCGGCAAGATGGTATACTTTGCATTTCGAACACAAATTACCTGACCCCTTTCTCCTCCACCTCCAAGAAAATTCTCTATATATGTCCATGGAGAGGGGAGGAAGAGAGGAACTTGGTAACCGCCGCGTCAAACCACGGTAACAATATATCCCGTTTTGCTGCGCTTTTTTTAATCCTACGAAGGTGTGCAAGTAAAAATTTTACACCTTCAAGACCAACCAGATGAAACTTCTGATATCATTGTTAATTGACAATACCAGCTTTGGTAGTGGCTAAAATGTAGTTGTGGGGACTGTTTTGGTAAAACTACGCTCGCGCTTGGAAAGTAATTGTAAGAGATGAACAAAATAAAAACTTTTCGATACTGGATCACATATCCACATATCAGAAAATGTTGGGCTATAGTAAAACTAGGTAGCTTGCGCTTATAGCTGCCGTAGAAAGGGCTTCAGAAATGTACCAACCATTAAAGAACTACTTTTTGAGCATTGAAAAATGCCCCAAATATTAAAAAACTTTTTTGAAGACCCCAAATCAGAATTGTGGCTTCTTTTTTTCATGCTCAGTCAGCAAGTTTGCTTCAAGCTGTATTGAAGGTTGAAGTTCAGACTGCAAAAGAAATTAACCAACTGAAACATAATTTTATTCAGAAACAGACTAATCAGTTCTTACCCCATGCAGTCCGTAGTTTTATGTTAAAATTGAAAGATAATGGCACTGGTATTGACGAAGAGTTTGTAAAAAGTACAGCTACAAAATTTTATAAAACAAGTTTTGAATATTTGGAACAGTGGACTGGCTTTTTTTACTAAAAAATTGGAGATATTTAATTGGGCAGATTTATAAAAATTACTTGCATGGGAAGACGTTCAAAAATCATTCGACTTATTGATTGAAAAGGGATTATTGATTGTAACGAAGGTACAAAAGTATTTGACGAATTTTCATTAATGTCTAACTATATCACATTGCAAAATGTAACCGAATGGAATAATCTTAAGAATTCTAAGTGTTCAAACCCTTTCAAACCAACAACCTTAACCATGAAAACTTTTGTATTTTAATTGAATATATTTTCTGTCTGCCCGGCACAAATGCAACAATAGAAAGAGTATTTTCTTTAATGCATAAATTGTGGACGTCTGACAAAAAGGTTACTGGTTCCGGTTCTTATGGCAATGTTGATAATTAAAAGTTTTGCTGACAAATATAAAAATGACTTCCTTAACTTTTCAAATTTGTAATAATTACTTTTGATAAAACGAAAATTTTTATAATATGATTTTTTTATTGAGAACCAACGGTATTCTCTAAATTGAGTCTTTAATGAATTGGTTCTACTAATTGACATAAATAAACCGATGTCCCGTTTTGAGTAGAAAAATAAATGGTCACGTTACCTATAACCCCTCTATGGCATACGTTAAGAAAAATCGTACTTACTCTGGCCGCATGCTACAATATCAAAAAAGTTCCCCAAAATCGGTAATCCAGGTTTTATTGGTATCAGTTTCTCCAATTTGAATCCATTCACTGCGGTCACATTCTTTTTGACATGTATTACTATCACTCTTCGATAAACTGCATAAATTGTTAGAATTACACAAAGCGGAACTAAAATCAATAACATCGTTACACATCCGTTTACCAAGAACTTGTTCTGTATAAATTTTGGCAAAGACTAAACTAAATTAGCCGAATTTAATCTTTTCTTACTAATTTTTATCAGCAAGAAACGAAATTAGATGGAGTTAATTGAACATTTTTATTTCCTCATACTTGATGTGAAAGGAAGTTGGCAAGTGATCTTGAAAAGTCGATTTTTTTTTTTAGAATTCGTTTTAAAGTATGAGCTAGAAAAGATCTTCGATAACGTTTTTATAACATTGTATAAAATTGGATCTACTTTTTTATGGAAAGGGCCCCTGGGAAACTTTTTTTTTCTAGAACGCTCTTATTAGTATCTAATAGAAAATGTTTTCGAGAACCCTTTTTTTTAATGAACGCTGCTTTGTTAGAGAGCTTATGATTTTATTATTTACATGCATTAAGTAGCGATTTCATGGGATGAGCGTCAGGCATTGGGCGTAAAGTTTTTTACAATGCAACAGACAAGCGCAGAAATATATCTTTCTCTTTCTGTTTCGTAAAAACCAGTACAAACTTGACGCTCGACGCTTGACGCCCCTATGAATAAGACCTTTAAGTAGAGATTTCATGGGAGCGTCAAGCGTCGAGCGTTAAGTTTTTACAATGCAACAGACAGAGAAAGAAATATAGTCGATCTTTTTCTGTTGCATTGAAAACACTTGACGCTCAACGCTTGACGCCCACATGAAATTTCACCTTTAGGCACAACGCTCTTTTGTTTTAAACTTCTCGTGCTCTCGCGTTGTACGAGCGATACTAACTTCGAGTAACAGTGCAAAAAACTCAGCATTGCTTAGCACGCTGTTTGTGTTACACCGTGTTACATGCAGGCATTGTGGGATACAATAATAAGTTCAACGATTTCCGTTGCAATATGAAACGTTGCTATCCAAGTGGTCATCAAAAAAGAGCCGAAAAAAAGCGTAAAGAAAGTGCAAGTGTTGAAAATACTAAAAAACTGACATCATGTACTACGTTTATAAGCGGAGTTTCACTCCCGGATCTTCAATCCAAAGTAAAACTCCCGATGCGTTTATAAGCAATGGGAGTGTAAATCCAAAATACTTTCTGGTTTGAGATGACAGCTCCAAGCTCAAATTCAAAATCATAGCAAAGACATATATAAACCCAATGATTAATTTAATTTATTTAAAAATATCAATAAACAAAGAAAAAAACTATTGTAGCAAAATAAAACACCCAGCTTCTTCTTTACAAAGTTTTTTCCCTTCGGGAAAAATTCTCACTCCCAGTCAGCGTTTATAAGCACAACATAAACCGGGATCGAAGTTTCACTCCAGCTTTTTCTTCAGGAGCGAAAATCCAAGTTCTGGATTTTCACTCCCGGTTTATAAGCGGTGTTTCACTCCGGATCGAAACTTCCATCCGGAGGGAAACTCCGCTTATAAACGTAGTAATGGTTAACAAGAGTTAACATAAGTGAAGAAGACACAAACATTGTCCCAGAAAAAAATGTCGATGAAAATGACGGTAAATATAGTTTATTAGTTTCTATAATATTGAAAGAATTCGCTCATAATAGAACGTAAATTGTAAATTGGAACATATTTCATATTTCAAATTTTCACGTAGATTAAAGCTGCATAGATTGACAAACGCAAAACGCATAATTTAAAGCTTAATTTTTGTTTTTGATTGATGAAAAGTAATATATTTGTTTCATCTATTTTCAGCCTTTCAGGAGATCGAAAGTTATTGCTCAATTTCTTCGGATAAAGAAACGATTCCGGTCAATACTGATGGTACGACAGAAACACCACAATGTGCAGCCAACACGGAAAATTCAGAAACAAATATCGACAGTGTTGAAAGTTCCGATTTTGATGAGGTAAAATTTATTGTTTTTTTACAACTACACTCGTGGCTAACGAGAACGAACATGACGAGAACAGAAACCCCCTTTTACTCCCACCCAGGGTTGGGAAGCTGCTTAACACAAACATCCAGGGGATGTGTTGACATTATAGTTAGATCAAGATTACAAATACAAAGAACGGCTATTATTGTTGGGAAACTTACATCTCATATTCCAACAAAAAGGTTCGAAGTTGATTACAATGACAAGCATATTGAAGGGTTAGAATTGGCAGATCCTAAATTCAATGAGCCGTCTGCTATCGACGTCATCTTTGGGGCAGATATATTCTTTAATGTTTTGAAGGACGGTAAAATTTGTATGGCACAAGGTAAGTTATTTGCTCAAAACACGATATTTGGGTACGTCATTGGAGGCTCACATCACGGCATGCATCGAATAACTTCTCTACATTGCGTGGAAATGATGGACGAATTGCTGCAACATTTTTGGAAGTTAGAGGATTTCCAGCCAACCAACTTTTGTACAGAAGAGGAACAATTATGCGAAACACATTTTTTGGAAACACATAAAAGGAGAGCGGATGGTAGCTACGAGGTACAATTACCTTTCAAGAGAGATCACATGGAGTTGGGTGAAACCAGGAAGATGGCTACATCAAGGCTTAGGGCTATTAATCAAAAGTTTGGATCCAATCCAGATTTGAAGTCACAATACGTTAGTTTCATGGATGAATACGAAAAGCTAGGGCATATGAAGGAGACTAAAAATGGAGATACTATCAAGTACATTTTACCACATCACGCAGTGATAAAGCCCTCTAGCACCACCACTAAGTTGCAACCCGCGTATTGCAACAGTTAGCAGAAGACGAGGAAGGGAATCATAAGGTTGGTGCTAAAGTGCTAAGGAATAGTTTGTACATGGATGATTTCATGTCGGGAAGTATGTCAATCGAGGAAGCTGTTGAGGAAATTGAGGATATATCTAATCTATTAAAAAAGGAAAATTTCGATCTCAGAAAATGGACATCGAACTCAGTTGAGATATCAGCGAATCCCTGAAAGCAAACAAGAAAAAAATATTGTAGCTGTTGATGAAGGCTGTATGATTAAAACATTAGGATTATATTGGAACCCCAGAGATGATTTCTTCACGTTCAAGGTACAAGTTAATATCAATGAAGTTCATACGGAGCGGTCAGTTTTGTCTGACATCGACATGGCAAGGCTTTATGATCCATTTGGGTATGTAGCGCCAGTAATCGTCAAAGCAAAGATTTTTACGCAAAATTTGTGGATGCTTGGAATTGACTGGAATGATTCATTACCATTACATCTTTGTGAGCAGTGGTGTAATTTTCAGAGCGATCTGCTTGATTTAGAAGGAATACAAGTGCTTAGATGGATACACTATACTAAAAGGAGGTTGGAGCTTCATGGATATGCGGATGCTTCTGAGAGGGCGTATGGCGCAGTTGTCTACTGCAGAGGGAAATACGAAGATGGATATAAGACATCACTGATAGCGGCAAAAACAAAGGTGGCACTTGTGCGTCAAGTCTCATTACCACGTCTGGAATTATGCGCAGCTCATTTATTGGCGAAACTTATGAGTAGCATTAGGGTTGCTTTGGACATCAAGGATATTGGTTGTTTTGTATGGACGGACAGCACAATTGTACTTTGCTGGTTGGCAGATCATCCAACTCGCTGGAAAACGTTCGTGGCTAATCGGGTGTCAGCAATATTGGAGCTATTGCCATCAGTGCCTTGGTATCTTGTGGAGTCTGAAAGAAATCCAGCGGATTGCGCCTCACGAGGTTTAAAAGCTAGGGAACTCTTGCAACATAAACTATGGTGGTCTGGTCCTGAGGTGCTGAAAGATGAAGTATTCCCATCATCAAACTATAATTCCAGCAGAACCACAAATTTGGAGGAACGTCATGACAAACCTATAGTATTGACGTCTACAATTAATGAGGAAAATGCAGATTTTATTGATAGTTTTGATTCGCTTACAGAATTAAAAAGAGTAACGGCTATATGCATGCGCTTCATCCAGTATCTTCGGAAAGGTCATACTACATCTGACGAAATTCTCACACCGAGTGAGTTGTCAAATGCGCTTACGCTTACTATATGGATCAAGAAGGCGCAAATATCACATTTTAAAAGGGAAATCGAAAGTATAAGCCAAGGAAAGTCAATAGCTAGAACTAGTAACCTAATAGCACTATCTCCAATATTAGATGAAGCGGGCCTATTAAGAGTTGGCGGCAGGTTGCAAAATTTAACATTACCGTATGATGCAAAGCATCCTGTTATAATACCCAAAGGACAAACATTATCGAAATTAATTGTATCAAATTTGCATCTACGTCTTCTTCATGCTGGTCAAAGCTTATTAATGCAATTAATTTTCCAAAATTTTTGGATAATAGGCGTAAGGAACATTGTTCGTCAGCATATACGAAAATGCATTGAATGTTTCAGACATCGTGGTAAGGCCTCAGTTCAACTTATTGGAAATCTTCCGGCTTGTCAAAACGAAGTTTCAAAGCCTTTTTCAACAACCGGTGTGGATTACGCAGGCCCTATTACCTTGCGTGCTTGGAATGGTCGAGGCAGCAGGTAGACGAAGGGATACATACTCGACTAGAATTTCTTGGTTCGGTCCGAATGAGGTTAGCCTAATTTGACTGTTAGGCCCTATGTTGAAACCTAATAAGGCCCAGAAGAAAAGTGTAACGCTTTTCACCTATTACCGCCGAACTAGAAAATCTTTATGAGGGCCATATCAGGCAAAAATGGATAGGGCCATATAATGCATACCTATCGTTTATTATGTAAGACGTGCGATAGATCATTGGCAGTTTTTCCTCATTTCGAGGTATCGTGGCTTAATAGACGCTGGTAAGAATAACTCACCAGTAAAACTTGACAAAAACTCAGGAAAACTAAAGTATTTTTTTTTTCTCTTTTTCTTATAAGAAATTATTATTATAATAATAAAAAATTGAAAAACCCCGAATACAGAAATCACAATTATACATATATGTAGTAGCCCAGTCACAAAAATTCTCCCGTGAAATGACTTGCTTGCCTATATATGACTGCTGATTGACAAAAAAATGAGTTTAAAATATATTAAACCAGAGACATTAAAAAGTCTGATGGCGATTAAGCACATTTTGTTACTTGACCATAGTAGTTTGGTTTTACATGTGAATTATATTATGAAGGGAAAAATTTCAATCAAATTTCATCAATATACATGGGCCTCATAAGGAATTACTCAATAATACCTAACGGGGTAAACACCTTCTTTCCCAAATAAGGCCCTTGTAAGATTTCCCTAATGAAAACCTAATCTTAGAGTGCATGCGGGGTTGCCTCATGTATTTTGTATGAGGCCCTCGCAAGGTATTCATAAAACAAATTTAATTTTGGTATACCTTATACTGCCCTATGAGGGCCACATGAGGTGCTCATGAGGCAAGTCTAATCTGGTATACCGAACGTTTACCTCACGAGGCCCGTACATAACTTTAGGCATGCCTTACATTGAATTCTTGTCGGGTAGCTGTGTTCGTTTGTATGGCAACAAAGGAGATTCATTTGGAGGCGGTCAGTGATTTGACTACAGACGCGTTCTTGGCGGCTCTTAATCGTTTTACATCCAGACGAGGTCATTGTGCACAAATCTATAGCGATAACGCTACTAATTTTGTAGGAGCTGATCGAGCGTTAAAGGAGGTACAACAACTGGTCTCTTCCAAGGAGCATAACAAGAAAGTTGCAGATGTTCTATCAGCTTTCAACACGTGTTGGCATTTTATACCTCCTGCTGCACCTAACATGGGTAGGTTGTGGGAAGCCACTGTCAAGACGGTGAAGTTTCACCTGAAACGGGTGCTTGGTAGCGCTATTCTGACCTTCGAAGAAATGGCGACAGTGCTTTGTAAAATAAAAGCTTGTGTTAATTCTAGGCCCTTAGGTGTTGTGTCAACAGATGCGTTGACTCCGGGTCATATGATGATTGGTCGTCCAGTTCTAGCTATTCCTGAGCCTGACGTAGTGGAAACCAAAATTAACAGTTTAGGTCGCTGGCACTATCTGCAGCACCTTAGCCAAACATTTTGGCATCGATGGCAAGGTGAATATTTTGCTACTTTACAACGGAGACAGAAGTGGTCTCGAAAACTGGCCGATATTCTAACGAATACTTTAGCGATTGTGAAGAATGAAAAGACTGCTCCATCTCAATGTCTTCTGGGGCGTGTATTGCAGGTTCATCAAGGAAAGGACGGACTCATCCGAGTCGCAGCAGTTAGGACCCGGACTGGAAACCTCAAGAGACCCATCAATAAATTATGTCCTATTCCTATAGACTAAGTTATTAGGTAATATCTGCTTATATTGTTTTATGTTTTGCCTTTGAAATAAGTGATTTCAGCGGGGGCGGAATGTTGAGTTCATATAATACTTTAATTGTAGAATACTTATAGGATATCGAGTAGCCTAATTTTATTGATTGTTTTGTAATAAATGATGACATTAGTTTTTAGTTCAGTTCAAATCAGAGAGCCATTAAGGAACGATTAAGACTTAATAAAAATTATCCGCCGCCGTATACAATTTATTGAAGGAAATAAATATTATAACTACCTTTACCAGGATTTTATTTGCACGCCGACAAGGCCAATGTAGCAGCTAGCTCCTCGAATCAAGATTTGAAGCTGTGGCATGAGAGATTTGGACATGTTCATGTTGACAGAGCAAACGATTTGATAAACAACGGCATAGTCTCGGGAGTTGCTGGTGTTGACAACACTTCATTTTTTTTTTGTAAAGCTTTTGTTCATGGTAAACAACCCCGTTTTCTACATCAAAGTCATTATCCTCGAAAAGAAAAAGTCGGAGAACGAGTTTTTGCTGATGTCTGTGGTCCTTTTTCAACTGAATCAATTGGTGAAGCGAAGTATTTTTTTCTTTTTAAAGATGACTACTCAGGATTCATGAAAGTTTACCTTTTGATGCACAAATCAGATGTCTATCAGTGACTAGTTGAATACTGTAAGATGATGGAATGAGCTGGACACAGTGTACATTGTTTTCACTGTGATAAAGGACGAGAATTTACCAATGGAAATATTATTACCTTTTTGAAAGAACACGGAATCAAACTTGATACAACTGCTCCATATGCACCTCAACAAAATGGCCGAGTAGAAAGAGAGAAAGAAGAAATGGCCGAGTACAAACTGCCGTGGGAGCCGCTCGATCGATGTAGTATACAGCCGATGCTTCAGCTTCAAATCTTTGGTGTGAGGCAGTGAGTACAGCAGTTTACATCCTAAACAGAACACCTACATCCCATACCAAAACGTATACGATATTTTAAATTATGTACGACTCGAAGCCTTCCATCAAACATTTGCGAAAATTTGGATGTGAAGCTTATATGCACATTTCAGAATGTCAAAGAGTCAAACTGCAACCAAGAGAAGAAGATGATATTTGTAGGATATGATGGTGATTTAGAGATTTAATGTCTGCTAGACATTGTCACGAAGAAAATCAAAGTGTCTAGAAACGTCAGCTTCAACGAAGATTCAACTAGTCCACCAAACCCTGTATCTATTAACTTACAGAAGATGTGTGAAGAAATTGTACAAGATGATTCAACGAAAGAGGAAATGGAGGTTCCTTCGATTGCAGAAATTTAAGAAGAGGCAATCGAAGATTACCCCCTAGACAGAAACGAAGTTGAAGTGGTCAATCCAAATCAAATGAAGTTGGGATCATAAATTTCAATAATGTAATCCTAGTGCATGGAAATGGTACTTTAACATTGCAAACATGGAATGGGGGGAGTTCCAAACAAAAAGTCTCCTTGCAAATTTTCTGTAAGATGAACTGTTACGGAGATGTAGTGGAAAACCATTTGCACACCTTTTCCAAGATGGCGGCCAAATCGTCTCGGCTCAGTCTGCACCTCTTATTTTGGGCACTCCTCGTTTATAAGTAGCACAATGAACCCTACCTTACTTATACCATGGTTATGACAAAGGCTTAGAACTCGATGTCGATAGATAAATAAAGCGCTATAAGCAGAATTGGAGCTGGGTTAGCGAATGGCTTCGGGCCAAAAGCGTGGTAGAATTGTAGTGGCCATCGGTGTCCTTACACTTCAATATTGCAGAACACCTATGGGGTGTTGTTTATTCTAAATGTTTAAAGAGCTTGAAAAACAATTGTTCCTGTTGTGTTTCAACAGAATTTGTATCTATAAAATGATTTTCTTTTATTTTTTTTCCTTTATAGCCACAAAATTAAGATTTTCATATTAAAAATGAATTTGGTTCTCTCATAATTTCAGAAAGAAATCTTTAAATTTATGTTTTCCCCGTAAAAGATTTTCCCATTATTTTTACTCCCAGATATACTTTAAAACCAACATCGTAACGAGAAGCCATTACCCATGGCATTGCCTGTAAATACTTTGTTGCATTTCATAAATTCTGTGCGACATTTTCTTTTCAGCAAAACCCAAACATCCTTTGAAGTTTTGATGCCAGTTGGGATATTATTAAAACTTTAATATCCTTGCTATTTGCTTTACCGAAGGAGCAAAACGAAATTATTTTAATGACTTTCTCTCTATCGTTCGAGTTTATTCTGTTATTACCTTTCAGCATTCCTGACATGGAAGGACACTTTTCGAGTCCCGTTTGTAATTTTAGCATTCATTTTTGCATGCAATTTTTAATGTTGTTTTTCTTTAGAGAAATTTTACACATGAAAATATTAGTCCGAGACCAATTGAATGTTAAATAATATTAAATATTGTTTCGAACGTAAATAATATTAGCTTTTGTTGCTTTTATGTTTTAATTTGTATTTCAGATCGTAACTACAATTCGTGTTATGCTGAGCTTAAAAAACATTGAAGCGTTCAAAAGGCTAGTGGTGGGGCAGGAATGAGCTCCTAAACTCCACATCGACCACAGTCTGCGAAACATGGAAAGTCACCCAAATCATCACAGGGCGCCTACAAGTTTTCATCTTCAGATGCCTGCGTCGTATCCTAAAAATCCGCTGGCAGGATAGAATTTCAAACGAAGAACTATGGTGCCGTTTCGGCCAAGAAAGGATAGACGACCAAATCAGTCGAAGGAAATGGAACTGCGTTGGCACACCTTGCGATGCGAAAACGAAAATCTAGCTAAACAGGCCCATGACTGGAATCCGCAAGAATCCCGTCGGGTTGAAAGACCTAGAACAACGTGGAGGAGGACGTTACTAACAGAGACGCAACAACTGGGAGATCCTGGTCAGAGCTCAGAGCTGTCGCGCAAAAAAGAGTCCGCAGGAGGGCAACTGTTTCCGCCGTATGTCCCATGAGGGATTAAATGAGCATAAAGAAAAAAATGACGAAATAAACCTGTGAAAACTACTTGATTCTGATTTTCAATCAGAACCCAGTAGCTATTGACCGATGGCATCACGATAAATTTATTTTCATAGCTAGTAAAATGGCACAAGCCTGATATACAAGTTTAGATAAAGAAGTGGAACTACGTAGTTGTATTGAATTCCAATATGACTAACTACACATTATCACAGAACATAGTTCACTTACTCTGTTACAGAAAGTGTTAATACTGGAAAATATCCAGATGCAGAACAATCAAAATATGATGAAAATTCGAACGCCTTTAGAGGGTGACACACGTTAAAATACGTTATTATATTTTGACAATTGTAACAAGTGGTAGTGTAATGCTTAATCGGTTTATTATCATATTCATTAAATGATGAATTTTCACGCGTGTGTCAAGGCTATAAAACGAGTTTAGATGATGCGGCGCCACAGATAAAAACAAAGTGCAAAACCTCTTCTGTTTTTAGTAAGTCAAAATGCTGGCTATCACTGTTACATCAGATGGGTTAAACCGGCAGCGGATCCCGAAGCGCGGGGGGGGGGGTAATAAACTATCACTCAAAATCTGGAGATGATGTTATCTGCTGAAATAGTATTCGGTGTACAGTAAAAATTATAGTAAACAACTTGACTCCCTAAGAATAAATTACCAAAAAAAAAAAAAAAACATTGTATTTTATTTATTTCGTTTCTTCATGAATTGTACTTCAAGATTACATAATTTTTTTTTTTTTATTAATCGAAATGTTATAAAATGTTTACATTTTCATAAAACTACAACTAGTTAACACTAACGAGTAGTTTAAGTTTGGCATACATTAAAAGACAAAAAGAAAAGAATATTACAGTTTTATACAGAATTATTTTAAATTTTTAAAACATTTAGGTGCCGGCAATTAAATCATGTGGTTTGGTGCGCTTCAATCTTCGAATTAGTCCGTTCGTATTGGTGAGTTCCACTGCCTCTTGATTTATGTGCTGTCTCAGCTTTCGATCATGGGCTCCTGCGTATTCCACAATCGTTTCTGCTACAGTGCTCAGTTTAAGGTCGCGATGGAGATCAGTATTTCTTATATACCATGGCGCATTCACTATTCCTCTTATTACTTTATTTTGGAACCGTTGGATAGTTTCTATATTATTTTCAGTGGCACACCCCCACAGCTGGATTCCGTATGTCCACACGGGTCTTAATTTCTGTTTGAATATAAGCAGTTTATTGTGTAGGTATAGATAGAACTGATCTTCTACCAATAAGCCAGTATAGTTTTCTAAGTTTGATGTTGAGTTCCTCTCTTTTCTTTTTTATATGTTCTTTCCATCTAAGTTTTGCATCTAAGTTCATCCCCAAATATTTTGCAGTATTGGAATATAGGATTTGCATTCCAGAGATGGTAATAGGAAGCGGTTGTGTTTTTTTGTTTGTGAAGTTAACGTGTACTGATTTAGTGCTATTAAGATGTATACGCATATTTTTAGTCCAATTTACTACAGTATCTACAGCGTTTTGGAGTATACGGGTTGATTCTATTTCGCTTTTCTCGATTGCAAGTATTACTGTATCGTCGGCGAAAGTGCCTATTATACTATTTGAGGGGACTGGAAGGTCATTCGTGAAAAGTAGATATAACATTGGACCTAATATACTTCCTTGAGGTACTCCAGCTCTTATTTCTTTTAAGTGGGAGTAAGCATCCTCTTGCTTGATGCGAAAGAATCTTTTTGAGAGATAAGATTCCAAAATTGTCGCATGTTCTTCGGGAAAGAGTGGATCTCAACTTATATAGTAGTCCTTCATGCCATACCTTGTCAAACGCTTGAGCAACATCTAAAAATATAGCTGAGCATACCATTTTTTCTTCCAGAGCTTTTTCAATAACGTAGACGATTCAATGAACCTGCTCTATGGTAGAATGCTTTTTTCTGAATCCAAACTGGTGAGTTGGTATCATATTTTCGTTTTCAATAAATGGTTGCAGCCTCCTGATGAGAATTTTTTCAAATATTTTAGATATTATTGGTAATAAGGATATGGGTCTATAAGAAGACACTTCATGAGGATCCTTTCCGGGCTTTGGGATCATGATTATTTCAGCGACTTTCCAATAGCAAGGAACATGTTTGAGTCTAAAGCAGGCATTTATTATCCTTGTTAGTCTACAAATGGCTCCTTGGGGCAACTGTTGCATTAGCTCCGCGGTAATCAGATCATAGCCAGGGGATTTTTTCACCTTTAAATCTTTCCGAATAATTGCTTGGACTTCAGTTTCCGTAACTGGATGAATTTCGCCACTCCGTTGTGATGTTTCTGGCCAGGTGTTATCATTTGGGCCTTCATTGGGTTGAAATATTTTTGACACGTGCTCTGCAAATAGCTCTGCCTTCTCCAAATTGCTTTTTGCCCATCCACTATTTACTGATTTGAGAGGTGGGTTATGCTGTATAGGACGTTTTAGGTATTTTGTTGATTTCCACAATGCATAATCCGTTGTTTTATCTGCGGTGAGTCCACTTAAGTATTGGTTAATATTTTCATTTCTTATTTCTCTTAATTGATTGCGTATAAGTGCAGTGAGTTGGTTTAGTTGCTTTTTGTAATAAGGGTACCTTGTTTGTTGCCACTTCTTTCTAATTTTTCTTTTATTAGATATTAAATCCATAATGCATTTTGGGTACCTTAAACCGATGGCTTTCTTTGTAATAGGAGGAGTACTCTTCCAAGCTGCTCTTTGTATCTGTTGGGTAAAGGCGAGTGTTTCTTCATCGAGCTGATCTTTGCTTAGCATCTGTGGATGAGGATGAGGAATTCTTGATCAAGCAATTCTCTAAAATTATCCCAATCCGTATTTTTGTGAGTGAGATAGATGTTCTGTTTTTTAAAATTGGCGTTTTCATTAATGACCATATAGATTGGAGAATGATCGGAATCTAAATCTGTTCCTTCTTCTATTTGTAGTAAACTTCTGGATATTTGTTTTGTTATGAAGAAGTCGATGAGGTCAGGTAATTTATCTTTATCCGTAGGCCAATATGTTGGTTTGCCAGTTGACACAAACTCACATCCTGTTTGTTGAGCTGCTTTAAGCAATTCACGACCTTTTGTTGTTATTAGACGCGATCCCCAATGCGTGTGTTTTGCGTTGAAGTCACCGCCCATGATAAATCGGTTTCTGTGTTTTTTAAATTCTTTTATTTAACTTGCACTGTTTGTCGTCAAATCTTGGAAGTTAAATTTGACCCACTTCCCGGTTTCGGATAGAGCTGAAATTTTGCATACACGTTTAGTTTGGATGACAATGCAATCTGGCCATTTTGTAAAAATATCAAGATAGCGGTTCCAAAATGGCGCCCGCTTTTATTTTACTTACACTGTTTGTCGTCAAATCTAGGAAGTTAAATTTGACCCACTTCCCGGTTTCGGATAGAGCTGAAATTTTGCATACACGTTTAGTTTGGATAACAATGCAATCTGGCCATTTTGTAAAAATATCAAGATGGCGGTTCCAAAATGGCGCCCGATTTTTGAAATTGTGCTCCGCGGCCCTTTGAAATGGGTATCAAATGAAAGGATATGACAGGTAGAACACAATAAGCTATGTGGCGTCATTCCAAATTCAAAATGGCGGACAACACTTACACTGTTTGTCTTCAAATCTTGGAAGTTAAATTTGACCCACTTCCCGGTTTCGGATAGAGCTGAAATTTTGCATACACGTTTAGTTTGGATGACAATGCAATCTGGCCATTTTGTAAAAATATCATGATGGCGGTTCCAAAATGGCGCCCGATTTTTGAAATTGTGCTCCGCGGCCCTCTGACATGGGTATCAAATGAAAGGATATGACAGGTAGAACACAATAAGCTATGTGGCGTCATTCTAAATTCAAAATGGCGGCCAACACTTGCACTGTTTGTCGTCAAATCTTGGAAGTTAAATTTGACCCACTTCCCGGTTTCGGATAGAGCTGAAATTTTGCATACACGTTTAGTTTGGGTGACAATGCAATCTGGCCATTTTGTAAAAATATCAAGATGGCGGTTCCAAAATGGCGCCCGATTTTTGAAATTGTGCTCCGCGGCCCTCTGACATGGGTATCAAATGAAAGGATATGACAGGTAGAACACAATAAGCTATGTGGCGTCATTCCAAATTCAAAATGGCGCCCAACACTTACACTGTTTGTCGTCAAATCTTGGAAGTTAAATTTGACCCACTTCCCGGTTTCGGATAGAGCTGAAATTTTGCATACACGTTTAGTTTGGATGACAATGCAATCTGGCCATTTTGTAAAAATATCAAGATGGCGGTTCCAAGATGGCGCCCGATTTTTGAAATTGTGCTCCGCGGCCCTCTGACATGGGTATTAAATGAAAGGATATGACAGGTAGAACACAATAAGCTATGTGGCGTCATTCCAAATTCAAAATGGCGGCCAACACTTACACTGTTTGTCGTCAAATCTTGGAAGTTAAATTTGACCCACTTCCCGATTTCGGATAGAGCTGAAATTTTGCATACACGTTTAGTTTGGATGACAATGCAATCTGGCCATTTTGTAAAAATATCAAGATAGCGGTTCCAAAATGGCGCCCGATTTTTGAAATTGTGATCCGCGGCCCTCTGACATGGGTATCAAATGAAAGGATATGACAGGTAGAACACAATAAGCTATGTGGCGTCATTCCAAATTCAAAATGGCGGACAACACTTACACTGTTTGTCGTCAAATCTTGGAAGTTAAATTTGACCCACTTCCCGGTTTCGGATAGAGCTGAAATTTTGCATACACGTTTAGTTTGGATGACAATGCAATCTGGCCATTTTGTAAAAATATCAAGATGGCGGATCCAAATAGGCGCCCGATTTTTAAAATTGTGCTCCGCGGCCCTCTGACATGGGTATCAAATGAAAGGATATGACAGGTAGAACACAATAAGCTATGTGGCGTCATTCCAAATTCAAAATGGCGGCCAACATTTACACTGTTTGTCGTCAAATCTTGGAAGTTAAATTTGACCCACTTCCCGGTTTCGGATAGAGCTGAAATTTTGCATACACGTTTAGTTTGGATGACAATGCAATCTGGCCATTTTGTAAAAATATCAAGATGGCGGTTCCAAAATGGCGCCCGATTTTTGAAATTGTGCTCCTCGGGCCTTTGAAATGGGTATCAAATGAAAGGATATGACAGGTAGAACACAATAAGCTATGTGGCGTCATTCCAAATTCAAAATGGCGGACAACACTTACACTGTTTGTCGTCAAATCTTGGAAGTTAAATTTGACCCACTTCCCGGTTTCGGATAGAGCTGAAATTTTGCATACACGTTTAGTTTGGATGACAATGCAATCTGGCCATTTTGTAAAAATATCAAGATGGCGGTTCCAAAATGGCGCCCGATTTATGAAATTGTGCTCCGCGGCCCTCTGACATGGGTATCAAATGAAAGGATATGACAGGTAGAACACAATAAGCTATGTGGCGTCATTCCAAATTCAAAATGGCGGCCAACACTTACACTGTTTGTCGTCAAATCTTGGAAGTTAAATTTGACCCACTTCCCGGTTTCGGATAGAGCTGAAATTTTGCATACACGTTTAGTTTGGATGACAATGCAATCTGGCCATTTTGTAAAAATATCAAGATGGCGGTTCCAAAATGGAGCCCGATTTTTGAAATTGTGCTCCGCGGCCCTCTGACATGGGTATCAAATGAAAGGATATGACAGGTAGAACACAATAAGCTATGTGGCGTCATTCCAAATTCAAAATGGCGGCCAACACTTACACTGTTTGTCGTCAAATCTTGGAAGTTAAATTTGACCCACTTCCCGGTTTCGGATAGAGCTGAAATTTTGCATACACGTTTAGTTTGGATGACAATGCAATCTGGCCATTTTGTAAAAATATCAAGATGGCGGTTCCAAAATGGCGCCCGATTTTTGAAATTGTGCTCCGCGGCCCTCTGACATGGGTATCAAATGAAAGGATATGACAGGTAGAACACAATAAGCTATGTGGCGTCATTCCAAATTCAAAATGGCGGCCAACACTAACTTGCGGAAAGCTTATAATAGACTAAAAAGTAGAAAATATAACCGATCAACTTCCAATTTTGCACACACTCGTAGTTCGGGTGGTTAATGTGTATGAATGATGAGATGAATAGTTGAGTTAAGGGTGAGTTGATAATAAAGAAGCAATACACTTTACAAAAAATCACAAACAAACACAGAGATGCTGCTGTCAACTAAATTCAACTACTCAATGCATAATTTCAACTAAACCCAGGTAGCAGAGCTGAGTCGAGTTCAGTCAACCTTAACCCAACTCGACTCCCGTTTACATGTAGTTAGACTTGGGTTCAACTTGAGTTCAACTCATCATGTATAAGTACTAAATGCAATCTGACCTTTTTGTAAAAAAATCAAGAAGACGGTTCCGAGATGGCGGCCGTTTTTGCAATTATGTTCCACCGAGCCCACGACATGGGTATCAAATGAATACAGTAAACTGTGTGACGTAATTTTAAATCTAATAGAATTGCCATCATAAAATGGCGGAATACATATAATAAACTAAAAAGTAGAAAATAAAATAAATGGTTAAAAAAAATTTTTAAAAAAAATTCTTTTCATTAACTAAAAAATGTACTGAAAAGTAATAAAATAAATGGTTAAAAAAAAATTTTTAAAAAAAATTCTTTTCATTAACTAAAAATGTACTGAAAAGTAAAAAATAAAAAATATTTTAAACAAAGCGTGAAATTTCAATTTTAATGAAAAAGTTAATTAAAAGAATGGCGCATTTTTCATCAAAAATTGAAAATATAACTGTAAATCGCGTGAGATCTACAATAACCCTCAATTTTTTGCTTTGTTAATTTCAAATTCTAACAAAATTTTTTGATGAAAAATGCGCCATTCTTTTAATTAACTTTTTCATTAAAATTGAAATTTCACGCTTTCTTTAAAATATTTTTTATTTTTTACTTTTCAGTACATTTTTAGTTAATGAAAAGAATTTTTTTTAAAAATTTTTTTTTAACCATTTATTTTATTTTAATAATTCTTGATACTGTTCGGAACTAATTTTATGGCTTGGTGGGCTATAGACGGCTGTGAATGAAAGTAGGCACTGTTCGGTTTTAATGCTAATTGTTGTTGCTTGAAATTCAGCTGTGCAAAACTTATCTTCTTCGTAGTGTTCTGTTCTATAGAGCTTTTGACGATGATCGCGCTTCCACCTCTTGCATTACTATGGGGATGGTTTGTGTAGTATATTTTATAGTTTTTGAACTTAAGAAAAGATTGGTTTGTAAAGTGCGTTTCCGATATCAAGCACATATCAATTTTTTCAATTTCTAACACTGCCTGTAATTCGTCTTTGTGTTTTAACAGGCCGTTTGCATTCCAGAGCATTATTTTTAGTGACTTAGCCATTGGTCTTATTTTGTGTAAGTCTATTTTCTTGCAGATGTATTTCAACACCATTTAATCTTTTTTGAAGTAAAGTAAATAAGGCATTGTTTTTCTAGTTTTTCTAGGATTTGGTTTAGCAATTGTTTTTTCCAGTTCCTTTTTGTATACTTGGCCTACATATTTTTGTTACCTCGGCATGGCTTAGCTTATTTCCAGAATTATTAAAATTTCCACTAGCTGTATTATTGGAGTAAATCGGTCGAGTGACGGTCGGTAAATTATTTTCCTTCGATTTTTTACTTCGTTCGTCATTTCTCATTTTATGATTACATAATGTACATTATAATTACAACACAATAATTAATAAAAAGCGGAACGAGTGAGTGAACTAATAAAAAGTAAGAAAAGAAACAAAAGTAAACAAGTAAAAATTAAAAAGAATGTAGTGGAAGAGATACTACTGGTTATTCAAAAAAGTGAAGACGCGATAAGGTAGCCGTGTGTTCATAAGAACGATAGGAGGAAAACGGACGGTATCTAATTTACTCCTATACATTCCCAATGGGAAATGGAGTGCTCTAAGGACAATGGAGGAGCACTCCCATGGAAGCATGGAGTGCTCCCTTTCCGCTCCCTCTCCATATATTTTTTAACATTAGATGTCCGCCTAGGCTAGCACTCCATTTGAGCTCCCATAGGAGCACTCCTGCAACGATGTAGTTGGAGACAAAAAGGAGCATTATAGAGCTTTTTTAAATATCTACAGTAGAGGTCAACATTAAAGTACCCTAAGAATTTTTCAGTAACTTTACGTTTTCAGTATAACAGTGAGTCATCGCATCAATATAATTTTAAGTTTTGAGCTTGGCCTATTGAATTTCTTAAATAACTCCAATAATGCTCCCTTGGGAGTCCATTGAGAGCCCTCCAACTTCCCTCCCTTTGGGACTGCTCCCAATTTTTCCCGCTGGGTTGGAATGCAACGGGATTTAGAGGCATTTAGTTGTAGACGGTTGGACACAGACCATTGGTATAGGGCTACCTCTGAGGAAAAATGAGTATATCTAATCTTCAAAATGGCGATATCTCATGAATGGCAATTCGTACGTAAATAATCCCATAAACAAATTTTCCAAAAACTATTTATGAGCGTTTAAGGGCAGTATTTCACCGAGACACTATGGCGGTGCAACCGGTCACCAATACCAAGAAAATGTATATGTGGTTGTGAAATTAAGCGGACACCAGGAGCAAGTTCAAAAACCTTATGTCAATAATGAACAAATCAAAGTCGGATTTGTTAGATTATTGCAAATAAATAATTAATGGACACATAATAAAGAATTGAAGCAAATAGCCGAGACTATTTTATGGAAAAAAAATTTAATTTTCTTTACCTCGTAGTTAACCACGGTGCGTTCAAAAACCTCCATGGTTAAACACAAGCTTTCGTGGTTAAGGGAAGTGATGCAGCATATCCATTAGCTTACCTCGTGGTTTGCTATAGTAAGGTTTTTGAACGCGATCCGGGTGATGAACTCTATATGGCGCTGTATACATTTTGTTAGTGGCGGCGACCGGTTGCGCCGCCATGGTGGCCCGGTGAAATACGGCTCTAATGCCGGGTTCCCACAAAACAGACAAAACAATAAACAGAAACAAAAACTGTTTTTGCCAACAAAAAAGTCAATGTTTTGTAAAAATCGAACAATTTTGAAGACATTTTTGTTGGAGAACAGTGTTTTTATCAACAAAACAATGTGCCATCTCGAGTAGGAAATTCAAAACAAAGAAAACTTTTAAAAAATAAACTGTTTTTTTAATCTGTCTGGTGGAAACCTGGCATAAAAGAAACATATTTGCATATTTGTTTTGGAAAATAAAATCATTGTCTCTTAACAAAATTCAAAAATTCATAAAAAATAGCAATTAACAAATTTTTACTAGTGTGGCGGGCGCGCGGTACATGTTTTTTACATGTTTTTCAGCCAATCTCACTTTATTGTTTTGAGGTGTTCGATAGGGTACCTTTTTTGTCATGGGAGCTTAGACTATAAGGGCCGTTCCAATTTTTAGCTATTATCGATTTATGCTGCAGTTCAATGTCTATTTTGACTGGGTATAAAAAAAACTGTGTAAACGTAAATTTAAAGTAATTTAACCCTATCGGCTCTTATACGAGAATTGCTTCATCAATGCAACAAATACACTGAAAAGGTTAAAATGAATGTTTCCCTTGAGATTTGTGGTGATGGTGCATGTGTATACGCCCATACCAAGAGTAATAGGTCGGTCTTATTAAGGCCTCGGTACGATTTACCGTCGTGTATGGGACAAAGGTACCGCCTCGCATAAGTTCTGCTCAACTCTAACAGTAAGGAATGTGTTAACCAAGTAGCTTACAGAGTTATTGCACCTACATGTAGCTTCTAAAATGAGTTTTCCATTGAGTTAAGAAGAAGAAGCCGCGATTTTAAAAAAATTTCGATTCTTTATTGTTGAAAAGGAAGACAGTAGTTTTTAGGATTATATAGAGAAGTAAATTTCCTAGTTGAATTGGTGATTTCTTAAGAGCAAAAGTAATCCATAAAACATAGAGATGTTGGGGGGGGGAGTCCCTCATTTCCACCCTTCTATCCGCCATTGGTTAAAGAACAGGGCTTTGTTATAATACTTTGACTATATAAGCCGCATATAATCTAAAATCTGTATTAATGCCACCCACATTAAATATTTAACTCCTTTCTACCAAATTTTGGCCTACATTAAAATTTCAAACTCTCACCCAACAGCAGACGTTCTTTTTTTCCTTACATGTGATCATCATAAATCAAGAATAAAAAGGAACAGGATAACGCCCTGACGACGGTTTTAATTACAGTCTGTTAAAAAAACCCTGAACATTACGGTAAGTCCTTAAGTTAGCGCATCAACTCCAATAGCCGCAGGATATATTAAAAACATCAAACGACGACGTAGGGTCGGTGGTATTTTTACATACCCACAAGCTTTTATTGATATTAATGTATTCAAACACAATTTAAGAAGAGCTTAAGGCGATTCTGACTTGTTCAGTGCCTCACACATACTGCACGCACACCATCCGAAATCGTCATATCATGCTCCTTTTTGGCATCCTATATATGTACAAACCTGTACCGGTTTTTGTACGTATTACAAGTGTGACGGCTTCCCGTTTCACTCACCACTCATTTTCAAAAGACGACGATTTTCGGATTGTGGAAATGTGTGATTGTGTCTTTTGTCCCTAAATGGGATCTCCACATATGGTACATGCTGTCAGCTCTGACATCTTTGTTTAAATTCAAAATGTTCCCTTTCTTGCCTCCATTTTATTTTGCCGCTAGACTAGGATATTTGTTGAGGAATTTTAAAGATGAGGGGAACTCGAGCCTTTATTAGAGCACATCCTTATTATTCAGGACATTCATGTGTGGTGCCAGAAAGTGTATGGCAAGTTCAAAGCAAATAATAATCGCGGGGATGGGGGGCAAATTATTTCATATACGCTTAGGGCCATTCACAGAAACGAGTGTAGTTTAATGAATTGTAAGAGGGTTATAGTAACATTAAAAGGGGATGTTGAGCAGATCTAAGTAGCGCAATGTAACGTAAGAAACTTTGATTTTTTTTTTGTGTGGATTAAGTGCCTTGCATCCGCATGCATAATTCTAAAATTGCCTAAGAGTCTTAACGCACTGATACCCAGGGGATGGTATTTCCATTTTAAATTTAAGTTCGGCGCTTTGTTTTTAGGGGAGAATTTCTTTTACAGTCTGTAGTTTCCTGTAACCCCTTGTGCAGGAGCAGCTGATTTATGCTGATTGGTGGAGCCACAAAGCCGTTTGGGTATGAACCGACTTTAATTTAATAACTGCGGCCACGAATTTATTCAGAATCCGTTCGGTTGTTACTAAGAATTCCTCATATAACATTTATGACATGCTGGTGTTAGAAGGTACTTACTATAGTTTGAATCGATGCATGTACACTTCAACGGTAATCAATTTCAACTTCAAAGAGAGTCAGTTTCGATTGGTTTTTTAATCTTGTCCTGAAAAGGCTAGGCAGTAGCGGAAGACATGCAGTTCGTAGTTGCAGCTGCATTAAAAAATTAGTACTGTGTCACACCTATACTAAATAAGAACAAAATTAAGTGATCTCTGACGAATATATACCAAATGAAAGTAACCAATCGCAGGCTTCGGTAGCTTGGCATCACAGCGGTTCGTGGTTTAATTCCACACAGTGGCATCATCTTACGTTTTCCCTCTTTATAGCAAATCCTTGCGCTTTCTTCTGCCATCGCCTGTAAGCATAAAAAGGAAAGAAGGCAACTCATTATCTATCACCAAAGTCAACCTTGGTTAGTGGTCAGTCATCAGCAGAATAGGGGGAATAACATGTAGTACATAATAACATGCACGTGCCGCAACTATTTCGGACTGATGGAAGTGCGATCATAACCTCCTAGCAGTGGCCACTGGTAACTAATCTATGAGAGAGGATAGGCTAATATGACCGGGCTAGTTTTTAGAGTTAACCCTTCTAGCACAGAAGGCGCACTTTTCAGCTAAGCATGAAAATCTATATATACATACACATACATATATATATATATATATATATATATATATATATATATATATATATATATATATATATATATATATATATATATATACCTATATATACCTATATATATATATATATATATATATATATATATATATATATATATACATATATAGAGTTTCCCTTCTAACACAGAAGGCGCACTTCCCAGCAGGGCTGAGAAATATTTACCACTGCTGTGGCTCAGCTGAGACATGCAAACATAAAATATTAAAAACATAAAAGATCAAAAACATTAAACAGAGAAGCATGCAAAACTAAAAAGGGGGTGAGGCACGCAGAGAGTCACGCCACATTGAGAAGTGTCCTTTTAAGGACAACTTCACTGGTTAGCAAGCTAAACACACTCCTATTGTTGTTAGTATTTATAAGCATGCGATTAACGGGTTCAAAAGTCCCTTCCAAAGTAAGGTTGGCGTGAGGTTAACATCGGAAAAAAAATTATTACAGAACGAGCAACATGCCTCGGTTACTGGAATCAACGACGACGACCACGGCAGCGAAAAAGGCAAAACGATTTACGAATTTTCTCATGGAATGTTCGAACTCTGTACAGAGCTCAAGCTACACAACATCTAGTCGATACCCTGTCAAAGTATAAAGCTGACTGACCGCCATCGCTCAGATGAGATGGGTAGGGAATGGTACTTTGCAGAAACCTGAGTATGAAGTATATTACCCGGTATACAGAAACAAAGTAATGTAAAAGACTGTATATCGTTTTAGTGATGACGTCACGTGGAGGACACTTCACTTATAAAATCGGAGCTGTTGTTGCTGTTTCTGCATTTGGGCTGACGTCACCAGGCGCCCATATTTGACGGTATTCAAAGCTATCGTCTCTTTTACATTACCTTGTTTCTGTATACCGTGGTATATTGCAGCTGTCACACAAAACACCATGTACTCGGAGTAGGTTTTATGATCAGCAAAAGAATGAAGACTACCATTATCGGCTTTAAAATAATAAACGAAAGGCTATGCACCCTTCGTGTGCGAGGTAAATTTAAGAACATCACTCTCATAAACATTCACGCACCTACAGAAGAGTCCCCGGATGATGATAAAGAAGAATTCTGCGAACTAGTTGCACGGAAACTTAATGCCTGCCCCAGGTAATAGGCCTGCAGCGAATCCCCAAAAAGTGCTCTAGAAATGAAAAAAGTGATGGAAATGAGATAACCGGTTGAGACTAATGAGGCGAGTTACACGGCATAACACTTTCTGCTGTAACAAACCGGTTTGTGCGTGTTATACGAATTACACGATAAACTGACTGTTCTGCATTTTTTCGTGTAACAATTCTATTTTCTATGTAGCTGTGTACATACTGTCAGTTAAGCTAAGTCATTTTCGTAGGCCCCGAGAATGAAATTATGATTGTGTTAGTGTGTTGATCTGTGCAGTCGAGAATTTTTTGGGATGCACAAGTAACAAACTTCCCCGCGACCCCTTGCCTATAAAACCGGTTTATTGGAATTATTGGAAGTGTTGATGGAAGAAATGTTATGCCGTGTAACTTGCCTCATTTGCAATCGATAGAGGATGGAAAAATGCATCTACAGTTGATTTTGACCGAAGTTTGGACATGGCCAACATACAAAAAAATCATGAAAATACCTCTTTTTCGTAAGTGATTCCTGAGTTTAGCACTGCCACATAAAAAAAAAAAAGTGCGGTTTGAACGAAATTTTCACTTTATCTCGCCATATCTCAGTTGATATTGCAGATATCAATTTCAAATTTGAACATAGTCTAGTTTGACTAATTCCCTAAATATAAAACTTTAACCGAACTGGTTACATCATTTAAAAACAAAATGGCGAATGTTTAAAAAAATTCCAACAGATTCGTGAGACTTATTTTTCTAATCAAAAAGTTGTGTTATAGATTTTTGAAATTCGCTTTTTTGGCTAAACTACATTGTAGCCAAATACTTAAGGCAGTTTTCTGTAAATTTTCAGATCAAAATGTCCTCCGGTTCAAAAGTTACATTAACATTTGTTGACACTCGACATTGTAACCGTTGCAAAGTACACTAGTACCAAAACTACATATAATTTTTTATCGTTAAAATAGAACAAAATTATATGCGTAATTGATCTGCAAATCGGATGGGTTCGGATATTCGCAAGTTTTAGGTATTTTATCGATATCTACCCTGATTTTTTCGACAGCGTGGTATAAAATTACTGAATCGTTTATAGCATCAATTTTACTATCACTTACAATGCTGTGATTGCATTTGGCGCTTTTTTTCTCTTGTCAGTAATTCCAATTTGTCGAACAAATAATGTCAGGACACCCATTTTTTGAGTAAAATATAACACCATCTGAAGCAGTTTCCAAAAGAATTAATTTCATTTCATGGGGGAGTATTTCTTGCGGTCAGGAAAAAAACTATTTCTCCGTTCTGCAAGGAGCTTTCATTCTTTTTCCATATCTCGGTGGCAGCCATTTTCCACAAATAACGTTTTTTCGTCTCACTTTTGTTTGAGATTTCAGCATTCTTCGCTTCGTTACAAAATGTCGCGTAACACGGCTTGTGATAATTGGCATTGACCTCTAATAAATTCGGGGTTTTTGTAAGTACATCGCAGACATTTTTAGTCACCTTGTTGCTTTGTAAAATATTTGGAATGGCCTTGATGTTACTGCTGATAAGTTTTTACCATGATTACATATAAAACACAAATTCTCATAAAGTCAAAGATCCCGTGCTTCGTATACATTTCTGTGAGTTACCATTCAAAACTTTCCGAGTCCCCGCCTTTTTATTGTATATACTTCTACAATCATTATGAAATTTGATTTGATTCAAAGAGTTGCTATCACGGCAGCAAATAAATTTCTTGAAATACCATCATTATTTTGGTTAGCAGACTCAAGAAGAGCATCGATTCCTTTTTTGCTTACTTGTTCACGCTCGTTTAAAAAGATATCACAAAAAAACACTTCACTTCTTTGCCATTAATAGACATTTTGAGATCTGTATAGAAATAAATATAATGAATTTAAGTTAAATGAATTACTCAATAGGGAAATATAATCAAACCTTAATCGGATAAAAATTTATGATGAAAATCAAACACTTTCTATGTAACTTTTTAACAAAAAAATTAACTAGCAGGAAATATTTTAAATCCGAACGTTTGTTGCGGACGAAGTCGAGTGTCAACAAATGTTAATGGAACTTTTGAAGCGGAGGACATTTTGATCTGAAAATTTACAGAAAACTGCCTTAAGTATTTGGCTACAATGTAGTTTAGCCAAAAAAGCGAATTTCAAAAATCTATAACACAACTTTTTGATTAGACAAATAAGTCTCACGAATCTGTTGGAAATTTTTTAAACATTCGCCATTTTGTTTTTAAATGATGTAACCAGTTCGGTTAAAGTTTTATATTTAGGGAATTAGTCAAACTAGACTATGTTCAAATTTGAAATTGATATCTGCAATATCAACTGAGATATGGCGAGATAAAGTGAAAATTTCGTTCAAACCGCACTTACGAAAAAGAGGTATTTTCATGATTTTTTTGTATGTTGGCCATGTCCAAACTTCGGTCAAAATCAACTGTAGATGCATTTTTCCATCCTCTATCGATTGCAATTAGTCTCAACCGGTTATCTCATTTCCATCACTTCGAGCGAAAAAATGGGATGCGCTGCAGGCCTATAAGATGTGAAAATCATTTTTGGAAGATCTGAACGACGAAGTAGGCCGGAAGCCCATATACAGGTAATATGACGGTTGATGTGGTCTTTTGGTATTCAACTTTTATATTAATATTATATAACCAACCACTTCATTACAATTAAATAATAATAATTGAATTTATTTTGAGAATTAAATTTATTTTATATCAATCTTTATTTCATAACTAAATTAAACCGGAACTTCCAAGCTGGCAACTGAACGTAAGAATGCTGCGTACCGAGAAATGCAGCAGTCTCAGAAAACACGGGCACGCGAAGAGAAGTATAAAGAGCTCAGAAAAGAAGAAAAGAGAATTCACAGAAGAAAAAAGGAAGCCTGGGATAAAAATCTCATCTGTGAACTATAACAGTACAGAGAGCGACGGCCGCACCATGTGCGGGGGTTCTACGGAAGATTCGCAATTCACACCACGCTGCACATACTGCAAGGACAAAGAAACGAATCTGATCACCAATCCAAAAGGAATCTTGGACCGATGGGAAGAGCACTTTCATGAATTGCTAAATGGCGAATTAACTGAGGAGGCTCCACCAATATCTGATGCCAATGCTATGCTGCCGCCACAAAGCTTAGAACAAGTTAACAGAGCCATAAGTCGGCTCAAAAACAACAAGGCTCTGGGGGCAGATGGCATCGCAGCGGAGCTGGTTAAATATGGAGGACCTACATTACACCAAGCGATTCATGAATTAATTGTGCAAGTATGGGAGCAAAGGCCTCCTCTGCCCAGTACATAAAAAAGGCGATATCACAGATTGAACTAATTATCGCGATATTACGTTGTTGAGTACCGTGTATAAAATATACTCCACTATCCGCTAGTAAAGTTATCCAGAACACTGTCCAGACCAATCAACGTCGATAAAGGACTTCGACAAGGGGACAGTCTGCTCTGCAACCTTTTCAACCTGGCGTTTGAGAAAGTGATCCAAGATTCGGGCGTGACATCAAGAGGCACAATCCTCCACAAGTCCACGCAATTACTGGTTTATGCAGACAACATTGACATCACTGGAAGAACAACAACGGCTGTACAAGAAACTTTCTCTCAGATGGAGCAGGCGGCAGGAAATCTGGAACTGCACATTAACGATAGCAAAACACATTGGTCCCAAAATCAAGGTAGAGGAACACGAGCTTTGAAGTAGTAAAATCATTTACCTACCTTGGGTCAATATTAGCAGCAGCAGACTGCTAAAAGCCAACAAAGCCTACTATAGTCTGTCAAGGCTCTTTAAATCCAAGCATCTAACCATAATGTCTAAACTTTTACTATATAAGACGATGGTCTTACCGGTTCCCCCATATGCATCTGAAACGTGGGTGCTTAGCAGAAAGCAGTCAAACTTGTTGGCCGTATTCGGGAGGAAAATACTTCGGAGGATGGTTGACCCCTTGTGGGAGCAAGGACGGTTCCGGAGACTCAACAATGAAGAGATCTACGAGAGCTCTCGCGACATAGATGTTGTGAAGGTAATAAAGCTCGGTAGGCTGCGGTGAGCAGGGCATCTATCTCTTATGAGTAAAGATCAGCCTACTCGGATGTTCTCTGCGGTAAGACCTATGAGGGAGACCTAACCTTCGCTGGAAGGATGGCGTAGAGATGTCATACCAAACTGGATGACATCGGCACAGAATCCGGACCGGTGGAGAGAGCAGTTGCGAGAGGCCAGGACCGGATCCCGGTTGTAGAGCCGTTAAAGAAGAAGAAGAAGAAAGTCAACCTACTGTCACGCTAGCTACAAACAGATAAACGATTGTCTCGTAACAGATAGGACAGAAGTATGTGTATTCAAACGCGACCTAACCCGGAACGCATAGCACACCACGGAAAAGTTGGTCAACTTTCAATTTGTTCCGCGTTCAGCGCGTCCGACTAGTCCCAAATGTCAAAACACAAAAGAAACATATACACGCGTCTCTTCTTTGTTATCTGTGAAAGATTAGACTGAACGCAGGCCACGCAATTATCCATCAGTACCTGGAGCCACAGCCCTCACCACTGCCTCCAGCTTCTCTCTACTTTATTTTTCCTCACTCGACTCTGCTCAACCTTGCACTCAATTTATGGATTCGTAGGCACTCCATATAAGCTGCAGTCGTTTGTATAAAAGCTGTCCATGGCTGAAGCTCGACCAAAAGCTGCCATGCTCCAGCCCGTTACACGGATGCAGCATTTAAATATTTTGATTAGATTAATCACTTTCGGCCATGCTCTAGCCAACTACGTGGCTACAAGTGCCCAGAAAAGGGGTGGCCAACTCAAGTAGGCGTGCCGCGAATTTATAGTTTTTACCCCAGCAGGCTAAAAAGTGGTAGTCGTGCCTAAAGAAGTATTCACTTCAAAATACACCTGACCCTCCTTGAATCTTTAGTTACGCCCATGGAGGAGCCAATTGATAGAACTCTTCAAGCCGTTTTTGGGAGTTGAATTAAGGGAGCAATGTGGACTCATTGAGGTGAGTCTATAGCCAGTGGCATCCCTAATAAGGCATATCGCCGGATTAACCGGTTAAAGGCCTTCACAGACCAGGGCGAAACTGCGGGAGCGGGAGCGGGAGCGAAACTTTTGCGGGACTCAAACCTATGGCGGGATATGGAACCATTCGCACTGACGAGTCGATTCTACGTAGCGAACGCGGGATTGCAGCGTTTCAATTTCGGTTCGCAGCATGCACCGTTTTTCCCGTCATTCGCATAGTTCCCGCAAGAAGAAAAGATGTATGTTGAAAAATTAATTGAATTAGTAAAAGTGAACCCAATTTTATATGATTTATCTTGCCCTGAATATAAAAATTTTCATAAGAAAGATAAAATTTGGGATGAAATTGGCGTGGAATTAAAAACAAATGGTAATAGCAAAAGAGCTTCTTCTTCTTCGTCCGAGTAAAACATTTTTAAATCTTCACTTTATTTATTTATATATTTTTATTTATTTAATTTTCTTATTTTTAAAAGGACACCCTTAACCCTTGCATCAAACAATTTTACGGGAAGAATTCGTTCCCGCTACGCTGGGTGTGATTGGTTCATAATTTTTCGCTCCAGCAGAGTCCCGCCAAGATTCGCTCCCGCTCCCGCTCCCGCAGTTTCGCCCTGGTCTGTGAAGGCCTTAATAATAATTTCGCTTGTTCGCCTGGTTGTCTGGTACTGTCTGCGTCATAGCCTTTATCGACTTGTTAGCGGTATTCTCATTCAGGAGGTACAACATTCCGACCGGGCTGCTGTCTCCTGCTAGCCCCGACTATTGTTCCTCAGCGGGCTGCTTAAACAAATTAACTCATACAACATCCAAGAGTTCAAACATGAGGTTCACTGCCTTCTCCTCATACATCCTACTAATTACGCGCTTAGCCTATCATATCCTTTTTCTATTTTCAACCTAATCTTACTACTAGGCAATGCTCCATGGCGGCAACGCCATGACGGATTCATAGTATATAAAGGGTGACACCTAAGCTTGGACTTTCACATAAAAAACGAAGTTATTATTTCAACTATTGTCCATTAAAACTGATATGTAATACCGACCTGTTCGAATAGCTGTGGTTCTGTTTGCAATCAGTCTACATATCAGTTGTTAATTACATGGAATATTTGTGTGTGTAAAGAAAGTTAGCTTCGGTTAGCTTAGTGTAGACTAAACATACAGTAACTACAAATACTTCCATACTTACAGCACTTAGATCTACAAACATATTTACCTATCGCTTTTAAAAATTACATCCGCGAACCGACAGGAAACCCTTAAATGGTAATATATTATCCGAGATTTCATAGACACATCCTATCATTTGTGATTCCTAATACATATATTTATTCAGCCATTTTCTGTCAACTGAAAATTAATGATGTTTTGATATCGATCAATAAATTTCACTTTTCATTATTTGATCCATAAACAAATTAACTGGCTGCCGTCGCCCCCATTCAGGCATTTTATCAACGAGCATGTGGACAAAACGAAAATTACTGGAGCACATTTCATGTCGACAATATCCAACAAGACGAAAATAATTTTATCGTTTCCGGTGGCAATTTGATTGCAATAATGTCAAATTGAGTTACACCAATTCACCACCCACCCCCAAGAAATAAAACGGACCTGTACATACAGAAGTAGCCCAGGGTCGCATGTACCTTGGTTGTGTGCTATCCATGAATTTAATTCCGAATATAGCAAGGAAATAATCCTTCAAAACCGCATTAGAAGACTTCTTCCATGGCGTGGCGACAACCCTTAGCTCTTCGGGTCAGGTGAACTTGCGTGACCACACAGTCTCCAATTTGTCATCCTCGGAGGGTGCCATGGCAAAATGCTTGCAGTATGCGAGTGCCCCCGTACATTTTCCATATGTCACTTTGGGGAAAGTGATATGTCGACCTCCGTGGACACTTCCTCAAAATTCAATTAGGCATACTTTATTGCACTTCTATTGGCCTTACACGTTAATTGAATTTTTTAGCCCGTGCCACCCGCCCGAGGGCCCGCTAGCTATCTTGATGATAATAAATCTCTAGAGCTTCCCATTTTTATGTGAGAATATTTTCCTCTGTCCCAAGGTAAAATAAAAAAAACTAGGGAAAGGGTTGAAAAATATGTCACGTTCCTTGTGTGCGGGAATGAAATTACTTTCTTCCCCGGATGCATTTACGTGAGACAGCGAAGTCGTTAACGAAAATCGGAGAAATAAGGGTGAAAACCTTTAGGGAATATCACAATGGGGATATCTGTTTCTGTGTTTATTTTATAAGAAAAGGGGGTTGCTTGATAAGAATAGGATTATGGCAGTTAAGTATTTCCCTTTGAATTTCTAATATGTGTACATAGTACAAACTTGAGGATTAAAACATACAATTTAATGTTAGTGCAAAGGGTTTATAAGCTCTACAGAGACGTCTTTGTGATATTTTATTCAAGATATATAACAATTTGCAGCCCTATAGATTAACATCTTTTTGTACTTAGATACTGCTGATTCAAAGTTTAGGAAAACCTATGAAGATTGTCAAAAACATGCAACCACTGTTTCCCTTTGTTTTGTGGCCGTCCTACTGTTTGATAAATGTTTAAATTTATACCCGTAGGATGCATAATTTATGATTTGTACTGAAGAAGCACCACTACGCATTCTTCCCTCGCATTCTAAGTGTATAATTATAACCGGTATGAGTTTTCAATGCCAGGGTCAAGGATTCTCTCCGTTTATTTTCAAGGTAGAGGTTTCTTTCTTTGAACCGTGCACAAATGCAAGTATAGAGAGAAACATGGTGACGGACTTCGGTTATGTGGTATTTTAGTATCCTTTTGTTCATTAGTATCCTCCGCGTCAATACTAAACACGCGAAGCATCCGTCCGAGAATTGATTAGTGCTACGACGTATTTATTAGCTCAGGTGTGCACGCCGTACTTGTCAGAGAAAGCTGGCTTAATCAATCCATTCTTTGCTCCTTTCCATCCAATTCCTCCTTGGTATACATTGCAGGGTATAAATTATTCCACAACGATCGCCAAGGACGGATTCAAGGCGGAGCTGCTATCTATGTGCGTGATCATCTAAATTCAAAATTAGTTGCATTCTCTAAGCGCTGGGTATTGAATTCATATGCATCGAAATCTCTACCGCTTCTGATAAACTCCTTCTTGTTTGTGGTTATTCACCTCCTAGCCTTTTTAACCCCTGTTAATGTTCAAGAACTCAGCGACACACTGAGCTCTCTCGTACGTACAAAGATATCTTGGTTGGCGGTGATTTCAGCAAGCTTCTCTGTTTGATGTTTTGTGCTCTTTTACAGTGTTGCCAGATCATTAGAGTGTTCCTCCCTGAGTACCCTAGAATTAGCTCTATATTCCCCTAAATCTCGTTACTTCTCCCCTTAAGAAGGATCCTAGAAAATATAGTTCGAAATGTTTATCCGTTTTGAGTAATACGGTCAGAACTTTACAAAGATAGAGTTTTACATATCACAATATTTTTGTAACCCTATAACCTATTTCCATGAGTAAGTCAACAATGAACTCAGAATTCCTCCACCTATGTGTGATGGTATCAAATTCAGCCACTTATTTTTTTGTAAAAAGAGGTAGGTGAAATTGAAATTTTTGTTAAAAAAACCAAAAGTTGGACTTTGACGATTCATAACTCCTAAAGTTTGGAAGATAGTACTAAAAATTTTGCCATCAGAAAAGCGCTGTCAAATAATCTCAAAAAACGCAAATAGTTGATTTCTTCTGCTCCAGAAGACCTTTCTAACGTTGATCCGTTAGCTTTTTCAATGAATGTTTTAATAAATTTCGCCGAGGATTTCGACAACAAAATCACTATTTTTGAAAACATTTTTGGAAAAAAACAGATTCATCATCATTATCGACGGCTCAAAGCTATACGTTATTCGCATGATTGCATCCAGTCATTATTGACATTCTATTGTACAGCTTATCTTTAACAATGTTTGCAATGGAAAGCTCCCTCTCAACTGAGGTATTTGAACATGGCAGTTAAAAGAAAGCGGATGCAAGGATGAAAATACGCTTATAGGGCTGGCGCTTGGGGTTTTCGCGCCCGGTCTCATTTGCTATATTGCGCTCCATCAGCTTTTAATTTTGACAATTGAAAAATACACAATTCCTTTAATAGATGAAAATAAAGACACGGAAACGCTTCTTTCATTTATTTAAAAAGGGTTTCTGAAATTGCCCCTAATCCAATTGCGCCCGGTTCACGTGTACCATTCGCACCTACGAAAGCGCCGCCCTTGCTCATCCCCAGCATCTATTCTTCCAGAGCTTTCACCCAGAACTCGTCTGTATATAGTTCATGTTGTATTTCAAAACGATGAAGAAGCTTCCATTCCTTGAGAATTTCATCAACGTAGTTACAAATGTTTTTGATTTTCAAAGCCAAATATTTTATGTTGGATTTTATCTGCGCTGAAGCTGTGGGAGCGGAAACGCTGATTTTCTCTAAAAGAAAGCTATTCTTTGGTACCTTTTTGTGCATTTTTCCATTTAGTTTGGTCAAAAAATCTCTGCATCGTGATTTCACTGAAAACAAAATATTCGGATCACAATTTTTAATAAATTCATTAATATCATATCCATAGTCGAGAAATATGACCGGCGCACAGTGGTCCACAGACCCCAAATTCCTGGCCAAAAATCGAAATATCGAAGTTGTTAGAAAACATTTTTATCCAAATGGACTTTAAACTGTAATAACTGGAGAGTGGGAAACACTTGCCCAAACATGAATAAGGGCTTTCTAGGGGTGGGAATCGTGGACAGTTTCAAGAAATTCGGGAAATGGTTGTGTCGCATAGTAATTTTTCCAACGGCTACTTCTTTGTCCTACTGTTTATCAAAACACGCAGAATTTTTTGTGTTTATAGTCTACATTATGGATTACACTATGGAAGGTAAATTAATATGTAATAAATATACCATCTGTACAAAATAAACTTATTAAATTTTTTTTGTGGGTAAAAATATTGCAAAGAGGTTTTAGTTTAGTTGACCGCGTTTTTCCGCGGTGATTATGGTATAGTTGTTTTCAAACCTCGTGACATCCCGCGCATGTTCCCCAGCTAAGCTCTTAAAAATGTTTAAAAGTTCAGACAAAAGCTTCAGTTAACTCCTCCTATCAAATCACTTGTTGCCATGTAATCAGTCGCGACTGCGTATTGCTACCGGGAGGTGTATCTTTCTGGGACTTCAATGATTATTTAAAAAATTTACAAATTATGACTGAAAAACACCCGTTTTTATATATTTTTTTATTTTAAGGTTTTTATATTTTACACATATGCCACTGAAATAATTTGTAGTAATTTCTACTAAAAAATACGATATTTGTTTTTATCACTTTGATTACTAGATTTTTGACATTTTCCGCCAGTCGCAAGCGCGCTTCTGCCTGGGGAGGTTGTGTTGCTTGCGGCTGCGGAGAACTCTCAATTTATGAATGAAAATGCTCATATCTTTAAAAGAAATTTTTCCAGCAATTCTTTTAATTTATTTTAAATTTAGGGATGAGAAATATTTAGCATAATTATAGTAAAATTATGCTTATTACGATGGATAAACTGCCTTTGTTGAGCAGGAGTTTTACATGTATTTAAAAGCTCTGCTCATTACATACAAAGATTGCTTAACTTTATTCATCCGGCATGCGCACAACCCTTCCCAAATTATTTTGTTGAGTTTTTTCTGCGTTTGTTGCCTTTTTAAGTTAAAAGAGGGGAAATGATAGAACAAAATTTATGAAATTGGGCAACGAGGTGCGCAGAACCCTTCAAATTATTTGTGTCACGGCGTGTGAAAACTTCTATACCTATGATACATGTGTAATGTAGTGTTACCAGAATTAGCTGCAAGAACTTGCATATTCTCTTGAAATTTTTGTTTTAAATAATTTTTTTTTTTAATTTATTCAGACGAGTTAGATTAAACATTTTTTGAAACTTATATTTTTTAATAATATTTAAAATAATGTTTAGTTGTACAACCAATTTCAAGGACGTTTAAGCCCGTATCGCCCTAATGGTAGCAATCAAAAAACTGTTTTTAGCGTGTTTTCGACCAAACGAGAATATTTTACCTTTGGCCTATAAATTAGAAGTGAAGAAATGGAAGGTACAGAAAAAAGATGTTGAAAATTTCCAGAAAGTTGAAGACAGAAAGAAATTAATACAAGAGTCATTCCTAAAAAAATTACACCTCCATGTCGACAAGCCCAGGCAGGGCAGCGGTAATTCGAATAACGGCAATACTGCCCGTAAATTTTTTTCTGAGTAAGAAAAATCGTCCGAAATCACAGGTGTCGATGTAAACCTGATAAAAATACTGCATTTTATACTCCTTGCAGTGTGCAGCGATCATGAAATTAATTTAGAGAAGTTTAACATTTACGCCGCGGAAACCGCTCACCTATATATTGACAAATACAGTTGGTATCCAATGAGTGTAACACTTCATAATCTTCTGCTCCATGGTCCCATTATTATTACCAACGCATTACTACCTATTGGCCAGATGTCAGAGGAGGCTTCAGAAGCCCGAAACAATGAAATTAGGAAATATCGCGAGATGTTTTCTCGCAAAATGTCGAGAGAGAAAACCATGGAAGATGTTTTCCATCAATTACTGACGAGCTCCGATCCAGTGTTGTCCCTGTCTAGGAAGTAGCCGAAAAAACCTCTTCGCCACTTCCCAAAAGAAGTGCTTGAACTTTTGCAACAGCCTCATTCCCAAAGCAATAGTTTCTATGACGTTGAATTTTCCGAAGATAGCGGCCAAGAGGAAATGAGGGACACCACTAAATAATTAATTTGAAAATGCCTCTTTTTGTTATGCAGTTTTGTTCATTCTTGTAAATACAGTAAATACTGTAAATATAGTTTTCTAAGAAATCAAATGCAGATTTTCTCTTTCTCCTACAATGACATTTCACTGAAACTTTTTTTAAAAAAAAACTGGTTTAACTAGAAAAATAGGTAACAATAACTACTCTACAATAGTCGTATATGGGCCAATAAAGACAATATCAAACACAAGGCATTGATGAAAAAATTGGATTCTTCTACTGATTATGGCTCGAAACTCACTATATCTTGAAAACTGTTGGTTCCAAATGCTCGAAAGTGGTTTTATTCGATTCAGAAGGCCAAAAAACATTGAATAAACACCAAACGCGGCATATCTAAAAATGTGGGATTTGTACAAGAAATTTCTGGTGAAAAATTGTATATATTTTCAAAACCGTTAAGCCTATCGCCTTGAGAGTAGTTCTATTCGATTCGGAAGGCCAAAAATCATAAGAAATGCTTACTTTTATTAAAGTAAAGCCTTCGCAGATTTTGGGCCAGGAATTTTGGGTCTCTGGACCACTGTGCGGCACACTGGCGAAATATACAAAAAAGATGGCCAAAACTATTTCTCTTGAAAATCATAGCGTAATTGTTTTATAATAGTTAAAATTTTTAAATAAAACAACTCAGTTCAATTTGTTGTACGTTAAATTGTTGTACGTTAAATTACGAAGATTTTGCGGGGTCTCCGAGCCTCCTACGATTTTTTTTGGGGTCGTGGGAGGTAAAAGTATGAAATGCATAAGTGCATTTTACCTGTTGCCAGCAAAATGATGCAACTTTCATCTTCTCCTAGGACCACAATGCAGGAAAATCCGGATTGTTGTTATATTTTATAATTATAGTAATAGTTTTACGAAAATTATAAGGTATCTTGAAGCGTCCTACTATGGTTTTTGAAGCTCTGAGAGGTAAAAATGTGGTTTAATTTAAGCGAAAAAGAGGTTTTTTTGCTGAAATTACATAAATAACGCAGTAAATAGATGGATGTATATATAAATTGCGTGTTTATATATAAAATATATATAAAGACAGTCGGAAAAAGGGGGAAAAGGGGGACTGCTTTTATATAATATAATTAGATCTCGTCGATTTATCGACTGTGCTGCAACTGTAGCGTTCCCTGAAAAAAAACCTATACTTTTATTCATGGACTCAGTTTATCGAAATTAGCACATTTTAGCACTTGGACTTGCATTGATCTGAAAGCTAACAAATTAAACTTTACAAAAAAATAACAAAGACAGCGGAATTCAAGAGAATCATATATATTTACGTTAAATTATTACATTATAAATGTACGAAATATACATTCCTATACAATGTCGACAATATGAATGAAACCCCGAACGGAATCACGCAACAAGCTACAAAATGAAAATTCCTTACCCCCTGAAACAGGTTCCATGTCAAAAACCAATATTTATTATAAACAAATAAAAATATGAGCAAATAATATATCAACATAAATCTAAATTAAATTCAGCTCAGAGAAGTTTTCGAATTTCTTGGAAGTGTCATGGTGGTTTGCGCGCCATCTTCAGCGCGAAAAGTACTTACCAAGCAGCGCCATATATCAATTTATTAGTTTACCTTATTTAAACCGTTTTGCAAACAAATTTTTTTATAGCCTTTTTGGCCAGCTTTTTTGCATATTTCGCCAGTGTGCGGCGTCAAGAAGTTACGAAATGGGAATTCGTTGAAGGTGCTTCTGTTAATTATTTTCAACTATTGTGGAGCAACAAGAATATATGTACGGAAAAATTGCATTCCCCTAGAAATTCCCCTGACGTTTTTCTCCCCTGAAATTCCCCTAGGGAGCTAAAATTCCCCTAGATTTAGGGGATATTCTCCTGATCTGGCAACGCCGCTCTTATATGTTGTTTAATATTTAATGTCTGCATATCTTATAGCCTTATGACACTGGCTTTTTCTAGACTTTTTATAACACTTAAAATTTAGCCGAGAAAAGTTTGAGTATATTCCTCTCACTCTTACATATGGGAAAATCTCCTTTGAATTTTTTCTTTCAGTTTTCAGCCTAGCCAAGGCAGTATTTTCAGCCTACGATGAAGCCAGTGTCATAAGGCTATTAGCTGAGCCATTGAGCAGTGGTAAATGTTTCTCAGCCTAGGTAAGAAGTGCACCTTCTGTGCTAGAAGCGTAACTCTATTAAGTGTTTTCTTAACCAGAAGAAGTGATTAATGCATAAAATCTAATCTTTATCTAAGGTCTAATGGGTTTAAAAGTAAATCACTTATTCACGTTAGGCTGCTACCCCTACAAGAAGTTTTAATAAACCCTTATGAAGGAATAAACATTTTATATTATTTATCCCTTTACCAAAAGAAGTTATATATAAAATTATGACGTCACTCGTCATCATCATCATCTGTAGCACTACAGCCTGTTATTGGCCTTGGCTTCCTCCAGCATTTCTCTCCACGCCGTTTGGTTCCTGGCTAATTTCCTCCAAATACGTAGGCCTAACTTAACTTTACGAATGTTCCGCTTCTTTGTCCGATCTGAATTTCGCCTTCGCTCGCTATTTTCATTGGGTCGCTATCGTCAAGCCTTTGAACGTGTGCCATCCATCGTAATCTACTTAATTTTATACTTTTCACAATGTTGGGTCCCCGGTACAGTTGGGATAATTCATGATTATATCTCCTTTCGATTGACCGTTTTCGCAGACACCGCCAAATATTGTACGTAGAATTTTTCTTTCATAACTCCCTAGAAGTGTTTCATCAGCCACTTTCAAAGTCCATACCTCTGATCCAAACATTAGGACGAGCTTGGTTATCGTGGTATATGTAGTTTACCTTTCATTCCTCTACATAAAATGCGTGATGTTAGATGTTGTCGAAAGCCAAAATAGCTTCTGTTGCCCGGGAGTCAGACGATCAATTTGTCTGCAATAGCAATTTGAAATATTGCATGTCAAAGTTTTATCGGCAAGAATTTCATTGCATTGCAATTTCATTCTTACAAGAAAGACGCAGCAGATAGTTGTTGTGTTTGGTACTACTTTTCATTGAAACATTCATTTTGTAATAAAAAATTGTTAGCAGCCTTAACTTTTGTCTTTTAAAAAAGTGTTATGTTAATTTACATAGCATTAAAATATCCCGCGTCAAGTAATCTCCACTGCTTAGGTTGTTTCACTTTCCGCCATTTTGTTTAAAAAAATTCTGAATTTTTTGCATACGCAATCATTACATTTGCAATATTGTATGCAAGATTTCACCAGGGGGTAGACGATCAACATTACAATTGAAAAATTGATCGTCTAACCCCTGGTCAACAACGCTTATTCTCTTTGTGATCTCCGCTGTCTCGCCACTTTCAGGTTGCAATACTGTCCCAAGATAAGTAAATTATTTAACAGTTTCTATGTTATATGAATCTATGGTAATGTTTTGCCTTGGGTTTTTGTATCTTTTTGTAGTGCAAAGATACTTGGTTTTTGATTCGTTGATGACTAATCCCATTCTTTTCGCAGCTGTTTCCAGTCTGATGAAGGCTTCTTTCACATTTGCAAAAGATCTGCCTGTTATAGCAACGTCATCAGCATAAGCTATTGTCTGTGTTGACTTGCTGAAGATGGATTCCGTCGTTTCTACCCCTGAATCTCTTACCACCTTCAACCAACACTATGTTAAATCATCATCATCATCAGGAGCTCCACAGCCTATTGTTGGCCTTGGCTTCCTCCAGCATTTGCCTCCATGATTCTCGATCCCTGGCCCGACTTCTCCAGTTTCTTATGCCCAACTGTCTCAAGTCATCCTCGACGTCATCTATGTATCTTTTCTTAGGACGACCTGGTCTCCGTTTTCCTGGTGGAGCTTTCTCCAGCACTATCTTTGTCGGGTTTCGTTCTCCACCTCGTTGTACATGACCAATCCATCGTAGTCTGTTTATTTTGATCACTTTAACGTTTGGAATCTTGCTGATTTCATACAACTCTGAGTTGTAACTTCTTCTCCAAACGCCCTCAACCTGTATTCCTTTGTAGATCGAACGAAAGATTTTCCTTTCGAATCTTCCTACCAATGCTTCGTCTGCGTTTTTCAATGTCCACACTTCCGAACCATATAGTAGGACAGGCCTTATTAGTGTTGTGTAAAGTGCCAATTTTGTCTTCCTTGAAATATTTCTAGACGTCAGGTGCTTGCGTAGACCAAAGTAGCATTTATTAGCCAGTGCTATTCGTCTTCTGATTTCGGCCGATGTGTCATTTCCTTTCGTTATAATCGTGCCTAGATATACGAATTCATCCACTGCTTCGATGTTGTAGGTGTCGATCGTTATATTTTGTCTGCTACTTCTGGTGTTTTTTGTGCACATATACTTTGTTTTGTGCTCATTTATTTCCAACCCGATTTTTTTTGCGGCTTGCTCAAGTGCTACAAAGGCCTCCTTCATGCTTTCAAATGATCTTCCAAGGATAGCAATATCGTCGGCAAAGGCTAGTATTTGCACTGACCAGTCAAAGATACACCCTGATGTGTTAATCGATGCATCTCTTACTGTTCAACGTCCCGGTGAACAACCCGTTGCTGCAACCATCAAATGTTCAACGTCCCAATTCAACAGTGAACAACCCGTGGCTGCAACCATCAGCAAGTACGAAGAACAATAATTAGGTCAACCAATGCTGAAACAACTACGCTCAGCAGTTGGGAAATTGCGACAGGTTATGACCGGCAATAACCCCCGGGTTCATCATTCCAATCAGCCAGCACGCACCTACCATCGTTGGGCAGTGAGGGCAGTGAGTACCACGCCGCCGCGAAAGCAACAGTCAGAATTACAGTCAGAATTATTATGAAGTTTATATTATCTTAAAGTCATTGTGTATCAATTAAAGTGTTTTCATTGTTCTTGTATTTATATTATCTCAAATTCATTGTGTGTTAATTAAAGTGGTTTTCATTATTTTGAATCTACATCTTTTAATGTGTGAGTGAGTGTAGCAACCAAGGACAAACCACGGAAGGAAGAAAGAGGCAAAAAACATTGGTCCTTCGAGCCGGATACATCTTGGAATCAGCAGTCATCGTTAAATAATAAAATAACCTTGTATCACGTAAGTCCCATTTTCCCTTCCTTAAGTGCAATGCATTTAATTAAATACTTTAATTAAATAACATCAAGATAAATTATCGTTTAAATAAAATAAAACTTCTTTTTCTGTAATTCTATATATTTACATAACTCTAAAACAAAAATAATAAAATAAAGTCACACGTATAAACAAATAAATAAAAGCTTTTAATTAAAAAAAAAAAATTTTTTCGTGCAAGTGATTATCTTATCGTAAACAATGTCTAAAACTCCAACGGAATCAAGTTCCCATGACACATTGCTCGACATCCAAAGTGCATTGATCGAGCAAATGCACAAGTTCATGGTGAATATAAAAAAGGCGGCAATCCCGAAAAGAACGCACGGGTTTTATGTATCACGCGTAAACGGGTGGCATGATTTGTGGCATCAATTCGCTGCTAATGATCTTCGAATCAGCCAAACTCCCGAAAACTCAAATCATCCGTACTTCACTGAGGATCTTTTTTCTGCACAAGAGCAGATTTATTACGAGTTCAAAGGCGAACTCATTGACCACGTATCGAGGTTAGAACAACCTGCAAATACGTCCAGGCATAACCAGGACGTTAATACCACATTATCGGCATCCACATCTGGCAAAACTCATACCAGCTTGCCTAGAATCTCATTACCCACCTTCTCAGGGAACTACAACGATTGGATCAGTTTCCGAGATTTATATCTTTCCGTAATTCATCAAAATTCGGATCTGGAAAACGTGCAAAAGTTCCATTATCTCAAAACAACACTCACTGGTGACGCTGCTAACGTGATAAAACAGTTCAGTGTCACCAATGCAAATTACTCATCCGCCTGGAAGGCATTGACCGAACGGTATGAAAACACCCGAGTGCTAGTTTTTTCATTATTACGCACGTTTACGTCACAACAAAAAATTACCGCTGAATCAGCAAGTGCCATTAAAAGTCTACTTGACACCACGAGCGAAGCTTTAGCGTCACTGGAAAATTTGAAAGTAAATATTTCAAATTGGGATCCCCTCGTTATTCACCTCCTGGTTCAGAAACTGCCTCCAGAAACACACAAAGCTTGGGAGGAATCCATTGGAGACAGCTATGACGTTCCGACATGGCCATCATTCAAGAAATTTCTTGAAACTCGTTTCCGCACTTTGGAAGCGATAGGGTCAAATAAAGCCAAAGAAAAACGCGCAGACGGCCCTAATAACACCTCCAAAAATCTTATACAGAATTTTTTCAATTCTAATTCAGCCTGTGAGCTATGCTCTGAAAATCACGGGCTACGCTCATGTCCCCGATTCCTGAAGTTAGACGTGAGAGCTAAAATAAAAGTGGCCAAGGCTAAAAAATATTGCCTCAACTGTCTAGGTAAATACCATGCTTTAAGCAAGTGCCTAAGCAAAAACAGGTGCAATGTATGTAAACAAAAACATCATACATTACTACATTTATCAGGAGGTAAATCTCAAAATGTATCGGGAAATCATCAAAGTCACGTAGGTAATGACTCCAGATCTATCCGAGCATCACCTCCCATCCATGACACCAACAACCACACGGATGCAGCAACTCCCAATATACTCACACATTTTACTAATGAAAGAAGGCAAGTATTACTAGCTACAGCCATCGTTTTCATCAAAACAAAACAAGGACTTCAGAGTGTGCGAGCTCTGATAGATCCCGGATCGCAAGCCACCTTTATCACAAAAGCCGTTCTACAACGCTTGAAAATTAAAACGACGTCGACAACCGTCAGAATGTTTGGTCTTATGAACACTGAAACTGCCAATTCCCAAAAAATGGCGAAATTTATTATTCAGGACACAAATGCGAATAATAACATCGAAGTCAACGCAATAGTTTTGGATCAACTCACCGAGCTCTTGCCATTGACAAAGATCAAACCACAAAAATGGGATCATCTCCAAGAATTGAAGTTAGCCGATCCTGCATTCAACACGCCGGGAAAAATCGACTTGCTCATAGGAGCAGATATCTATCCCTCGATCCTACTCGATGGATTAAAACTTGGACCTAATAGTTCACCTGCAGCTCAAAATACCATTTTTGGGTGGATATTAACAGGTCCAACGGGTAATCAGAACGCGAACAACAAGGTTGAGATAGTATCATATGTCAACACTGTAGATGACTGTCTATTTGATATAAAGAAATTCTGGGAAATCGAAGAATGTTCATTGCCTAAAGTCGATACTCCTGAAGACACCTTCTGTGAAAGCTATTTCGCAAAAACTCATTACCGAAAGTCGAATGGTTCCTATGTAGTTCGTTTACCATTTAAGGCTCTTTTAGAGAAAAATCAAGTGATGCTTGGCGCATCCCGTCAAATTGCACTTAGGCGCTTGATACACAGTGAAAAATCGGCAGAGAGAAAAGGTATGTTGCAGAATTACAACGAAGTGGTAAAGGAATATTTAACTCTGAATCAAATGGAAGAAATCACTGCAAATCAACCCGGGGGGGAGCCTTGGAAAGGGAATTATCTACCACATCATGCGGTTTTTAAGGAGGCCAGCACCACTACAAAGTTGAGGGTGGTCTTCGACGCTTCTTGTAAAACAGGATCAGGCATATCCCTTAATGAATCCCTACTCACGGGCCCAGCTTTACAGCAAGATATCACCACTCTTCTATTGAATTGGAGATTTCACAGGTATGTTTTTTCTGCGGACATTGAGAAAATGTACCGACAGATTTGGATACATCCCGATGATGTGGATTATCAACGCATATTATGGCGGCCCACACCAAAACACGCTATCAAAGACTATCGTCTTTTGACCGTCACTTTTGGAGTTTCGTGTGCACCATACCTAGCCATCCGAACGCTACATCAATTAGCGGAGGATGAAAAATCGACATTTCCTAATGCTTCTGAGTGTTTACAAAATGATTTTTATGTCGACGATGTACTTGCCGGTAGAGACACGATAGAGGAAATAAATCTACTCAAACATGAACTAAAAGCACTTTTGAATAAAGGGAAATTTCCTCTGAGAAAATTTTCAGCTAACCACCAGGACATATTAACAGATTTACCCAAGGATGAAATATCCACAGAAGCACTCTTGCAACTACAAGAGGATCCCATATAAAGGCGCTTGGCCTATCTTGGCATCCACAAGATGATGTTTTTCGCTATAAGCTGAACATAAATTTGGCGGGGCCCCTTACAAAACGACAAATTTTATCCAAAATTGCTAAACTATTCGATCCTCTCGGCTGGTTGAGCCCTGTTATTATCTCTGGGAAAATTTTAATACAAAAACTATGGTTGGCCATGGTAGATTGGGACTCAAATATTCCCGACACCCTCAAACAAGAATGGCACAATTTTACAGATACACTACAAATAATTGAAAGCATCGAAATACCTAGGTGGATTAATTATCTGGCTTCCGCAAAAATCGAATTCCATGGGTTTTGTGACAGTTCCGAACGAGCTTATGCTGCTGTAATATACGCAAGAGTTCAGCAAAGCGACGGGGCAATCAGTACTCATCTGCTTTTATCAAAAACTAGAGTCGCTCCAATAAAAACCTTGTCACTCCCACGTTTAGAATTATGTGGGGCTCACCTACTATCCAAGCTGGTTAAAAAACTTCGAGACAATTTACGAAGAACCGCCCCAGTTTATCTATGGACAGACTCCACTATTGTCCTCACGTGGCTGACCAATCATCCAAACCGGTGGAAGACATTCGTTGCCAACCGAATCTCGGATATCCACAATAACTTTCCAGAAAATATTTGGCGACATGTTAGATCCGAACATAACCCCGCTGACCTAGCATCACGAGGAGCCACTAAAGCAGATCTGATTTCCCGATCTCTTTGGTGGGAAGGACCAGAATGGCTTCGGGAACCTGAAACAGAGTGGCCCCAAATGTCTCACCTTGAACCATCAAAAGCCGCCGAAGAAGAAATGAAAAGAGTTAAAACTTTTCAGGTTAACGTGGAAACTGAAAACATAATAGATCGATTTTCTAATTTTACCAGAGCATGTCGCGTAATAGCCTACTGTCGGCGATTCTGGAAGAAGAATCGCTCCCCTTATCTCACTGCAGAAGAAATTCAGGAGGCCAAATTAACCCTGATCAGGCTGAGTCAATTGCAGCATTATCCTGACGAAATAATAAGTCTGCGGAAAGGAGAAAACATCAACAAGAGAAGTAGCTTACTTTCACTCAATCCATTTCTAGACGACCAAGATGTATTACGGGTCGGAGGGCGTTTAGAGCATGCAAACCTACCCTTCGAAGAAAAGCATCCAATAATCTTGGCTTGTTCCTCAAAGCTCGCAGTCTTACTTATCAGACATATCCATCAAGTCACCATGCACGGTGGCCCGAATCTCACACTTACGACTCTGAGGAAAACTTACTGGATACCTAGAGCAAAATCCGTCATTAGAAGCCAGCGGCATCAGTGCATCATTTGCTCGCGATGGAGACAGCAGCCAACAACGCAAATAATGGGCAATTTACCTAAATTACGAACGGAGTTAACGAGACCCTTCGCTACAGTCGGCATCGATTTCGCTGGACCCATTAACATAAAATTAAGTAAGCTGCGAAACTCAAAGACAGCCAAAGCGTATATAGCAGTTTTCGTGTGTTTCGCTACAAAAGCTCTACACATAGAAGCGGTATCGGATCTGACATCCGAAGCATTCGTCGCCGCACTGAGAAGGTTTTTCTCTAGACGAGGTGTTTCAAGAGACATTTACACTGATAATGGAACCAACTTTGTAGGCGCTTCCAGATCATTGGATAAAGAAATAGAAAGTGCCTTGAAAAACAACATCCCAATAGCTGCAGAAAGGTATGCAAATCATAAGGTTAACTGGCATTTTATCCCACCAGCAGCCCCGCATTTTGGTGGATTATGGGAGGCTGGCGTAAAATCTATCAAATACCACCTACGCAGAGTGATTGGACAAAGTTTATTAACGTTTGAGGAACTAATGACGACTCTCACCCAGATCGAGGCAGTTCTTAACTCCCGTCCATTGTGTCCACTTTCTGAGAATCCGGAAGACCTTACGTGTTTAACACCAGCTCATTTTCTTATCGGCAACGCACAGTCATCAATACCTGAAACGGATTGGAGTTCTTATCAGCAGTCTCACCTATCCAGATGGCAGTATCTACAAAAACTAAAATATGATTTTTGGAATCGTTGGCAGGCGGAATATCTTCATCGTTTACAACAACGACCCAAATGGAAGATTGAAGAGCCGTCGATAAGAGTTGGCACGCTAGTGCTACTTAAGGAAGATAACTTGCCTCCTTCAGCTTGGAAATTAGCGCGAGTAATTGAATTGCATAGCGGAAGAGATGGTAAGGTACGAGTAGTTACGGTAAAAACCTCAACTAATCAACTGAAGAGAGCCATATCGAAGATATGCTGTCTGCCTTTTAAAAATTAAGTAGCACCAATAAATCAATTTATTAGGTTAAGATGTAAATATACATATATTATCTATATACAACTACACAATAATTTAGGAAAACATCTCTTTCTCGCAGATCAAAGGAAACCCAGAGATAGCAAAATGTGGAAAATCGGCATTATAATTAGTTTGATTGGCAATGTTAGCTCTTTAATTGCTTACGACTGTGGTCATGAGCAAATAAATAAAACAGTGATTTCTTTATTAAATGTCGAACCATGCAATATTGAAAACCCGACCACTAAATACGAGGAGGAGGATATACAGCTCTTAGAACTAAATGAAGTGACCTCTGTCCATATATACCAATGTAAAATTAATGTTTTGCAATCGGTGTATTATTGCGGTATGTTCAGTCACCTTTCTGTGGTCCTGGGAGGGCTAAGTACCTTCATAATGGAAATATCTAAAGAAACCTGTATTAAAATACATCAATTTGGTACGTTAGAACTGCAAAACAACCGGGTTATAGCAGGTATCAAGACCAACTCATCTACCCGATTCACCGAAGTTATTGCTGGAACAGTTGACCCCAAAGGCAATTGCCAAGGCACAACATACACCTATGGACAAACGTCGTGGAACGACGTTATAGTCATTCACGCCATGGAAGTGACCATAATGGACTACAACGGTAGTGCGCACTTGAACAATGACGAAATCATACTTCGTAACAATTTAGTATGTCCTTATATGAAGGGCAGGTGTATCGACCCTGAGTACGGTATCAGTTTTTGGAATTTGCTTACAGATGTAGGATGTGAAGCTGTGGGTTATAATGTACTCTATCAAGGAAATGCTACCAAAACACAAAGCTTGGATGTATATAGAAAAGAAACTCACACCATATACACAGTAAGCGTTGGAGAAGTCATCTTTGCATTAGAGACAGTAAAACCAATCTCGGTATGCCACTATGACGGATATCAAACGGAGCATCCTCGTCTAGTCATTGTGAAGAAGTCACGACATGGTTACCCGTTTATTAAGAAGCCAATGAACACAAAAGGGTTGGACTTGTTCACTTATATCAATGCCAAATTTGTTTATGTAGAACGTCACATAAAGGCGCAAATCCAGACGCTCTACCTTAATCTCCTGAAAAGGAAATGTGAACTTGAAAGGGAGGTCTTAAAAACCCAGCTAGTCGCAGCCCATCAACATCCCACAGAATTTGCTTTCATGAGAATGAAAGAGCCAGGGTATACCGCCATATCAAGAGGAGAAGTCCTCTACCTCATCAAATGTCAAGCAGTCGAAGTTATAATCCGAAAAACCGAACGGTGTTTTAGCGAGCTCCCCGTCACATATCAAAATCGAAGCTTCTTCATCACACCGATAACACATCTGCTTCAAGAATTTGGTACGGAGATACCTTGCTCGTCGACCCTTACCTCAACTTATTTTCTACACGGAACCTGGTATGGATTTTCGCCACAAATCCATCGCTTAGAGTCACCCGAGTCACTAAAACCATCAGAAGATATACCGTGGAAATATAATGATCCTCATGAATTGATTAAATCTGGAATATACTCTTATGAAAGTGTCAATGACCTACGAAAGCAGATAATGTACCCTTCAGAACGTCAAGCAATTGAGAACATCGTTACCAAGGCTTTAGTCGGACATGACATAGATCAACAGGATATCAACATTCTACACCTCTTCTCGAATCATCATTTTACTCAAATATCGGAATATCTGTTTCAAACCTGGTCTATATTCTCAACTTTAGGTCAAGTATCTGCTGGATTCATTGGGTTGTGGCTCATAATACGCTTAGTTAAATACCTCATAGGGGTAATTATCAACGCCAAGCTCATCTCTACACTCCGAGGAAAAAGCTGGTGGCTACTCGCAGCAACGTGTAACACACTTACCACATATCTGGTGCATAAAGACTTGCGACAATCTCATCAAGAACCAAACATACAATTGACGTCGGTGTGCACCGAGTCACCTCAACAAGCAGCAGAGGAGACCAATGAACTTCCGACAAATGGAGTTCGAGAGTTAAGTAGCAGCACTGTGACATTAGACTCACTTCAACGCCAAACAAAAATATATCCATCACTAATTTCTAAAGCATAAACCAACTTGCATTGCATTTTCCTCCCCTTTATCCAAAAACAAACTCATCTCCATTCCATATCCTTTATCTATATCCCTAATCTGGGGCGAGTCGGAGCGCCCATCAAATAACTCCTTGCACTAGGAATCCATTGTGGTTCGGAGGAAATGCCAGCCACATAACCCCATTTAATTAGTATTTTTTTTTTCTATCTTTGAAATACAGATATTTCAAGGCGGCCCAAAATGTTCAACGTCCCGGTGAACAACCCGTTGCTGCAACCATCAAATGTTCAACGTCCCAATTCAACAGTGAACAACCCGTGGCTGCAACCATCAGCAAGTACGAAGAACAATAATTAGGTCAACCAATGCTGAAACAACTACGCTCAGCAGTTGGGAAATTGCGACAGGTTATGACCGGCAATAACCCCCGGGTTCATCATTCCAATCAGCCAGCACGCACCTACCATCGTTGGGCAGTGAGGGCAGTGAGTACCACGCCGCCGCGAAAGCAACAGTCAGAATTACAGTCAGAATTATTATGAAGTTTATATTATCTTAAAGTCATTGTGTATCAATTAAAGTGTTTTCATTGTTCTTGTATTTATATTATCTCAAATTCATTGTGTGTTAATTAAAGTGGTTTTCATTATTTTGAATCTACATCTTTTAATGTGTGAGTGAGTGTAGCAACCAAGGACAAACCACGGAAGGAAGAAAGAGGCAAAAAACACTTACTGCTTTTTCTAGGGCCACGTTGAATAACAAGCAGGAGAGTGCGTCACCTTGCCTTAATCCTTTATTTGTTCTGAGGGGTGGGGATAATTCACCATCAATTCTGACTTTACACCTTGCATCTTTCATCGAGATTTTTGTCAGCTCTACAAGGTGTTTTGATATTCCGAGCTGCTCCATAGCCTCAAATAACTCCTTGCGGTTCACACTATCGTAAGCATATCTGTAGTCGATGAATAACATGTGGATGTTTATGTTAAATTCAACGGCCTTTTCTAGGGTTTCTTTGAGTACAAATAACTGGTCTGTTGTGGATCTTCCAGGACGAAAACCGCATTGATACTCTCCTAGTATTCTTTCCACGTATGGTTGTAGTCTATTATAGAGTACACGTGAGAACACTTTGTATGTTGTATTCAACAGCGTTATTCCTCTATAGTTGCTGCAAGATAGAGGGTCTCCTTTTTTGTGTAAAGGACACACTATGCCTTCGTTCCACTCAGTAGTAGAGCTATGTCACTCCTGGGCCACCTCTCAGGTGGCTTCGTACCGGCCTAGGATTTGGGGGGGTCTGAAAGCTCTTTATGTACGTGTACGAGGTGTTTTAGGTTTGTGTCTTGGATAAGGTGGCTTGAAAGCTCTTGATGTGGGTGTATGAGGTATTTTTTGGTGTGAGTCCTGGATAAGGTGGCTTACAGTTGGAGTTGGTGGTTGGAGATGGGTGAAAGTTCAGGTCTTGGATGTGGTGTAGAACTGGCATGGGGATTCGGGGTGTGACTGAAAGCTCTGGATGTAAGTTTGTGTCATGGATGGGGTGGCCCAGAGCATGGGATATGGCATGGGATTTGAAGGTGGCGCAGAAATGGCATGGGATATGGTCCAGAGCTGGCATGGGATTTGGGGATGTGACTTAAGGCTCTGGATGTATGTTTGCGTGGCCCAGAACCGGCATGGGACGGAAAGTTGGTGCGAGATGTGAGCGCCAGCTGTGGGAAGCTAGTTGAACTAAGAATTAAAGAAGCTCTTGAGGGATCTTTTGTAATGATCTTTGATTCAATTATTATGTATATAAATCCTTGAAGGGGGAATGTTAGGTTAGTTTTCTTCCGGTTGCGGTGATGAATAGTTATAAGGATTCTACCAGATTGCTTGAGGAAAAGGGTGATAAAGGAAGCAAAGTAAAAGAATTAAAATATCAACTGAATTCTCTATCAATTAAATCGAAGCAATCATCATCATCATCATCTGAGAGTAAAGATACTTCTTCATCCATAAGATATCAGCAGATAAAAGATAAGTAAATATGAGCATACCAAAATTTCTCGAAGAATATTCTAGTATACTGTTGGAGGAGCATAAGGGTAAAATAGAACAACTCTATAGATATGTTCAAGAATACGAAAATGCTGGAAAAGTTATTTCTATACATGGAGTACATTATATGAACTGCCCATGGTCGAACGATAAAACAACTTGTGGACCAGATACATGTGGATGCTGTTTTGTGGAGCGGTGCAAACGGGAAGTTCAACGCCTAGTAAATTTTTATGTCCGGATCACCAAAAGCAGCTGTAGAGAATGCATAAAAGGGTTCGATTTACACTAGCGCCTGAATTACACATTATGCATGTATGGGATTTCGCTTATAGAGCTAGCCGTATGGGGCAATGGCATATAAGCGCCCTTGATAGATGCAGATTTCAACAGAGAGTCATCAATACAGGAAAAATCCTAGAGCCTATATTAAACCAACATCATCGTGAAAAAATATATAGCATAAGATTTGAAAATAAAACAAATTTGTTATAAAAAAAAATGTCTTTTTATTTAATTTATAATACATCATTAGCATTTATCCAAGAATTATGTTCTCGTGAGAACCCCAACCATTTAACATAAACTTTATCACCGCTCTTTTTCAATATTTTTTCAACTAGGTAGAGATCTGAATGTTTAACTTTCTGCAATTCTTTTTCATAGAATCCGCCTTTAATGGGGTTGCCCTTGTAGTCCTCAAGTTGATATGTCGGTGGATTAGTCAGTTGAACCTTGGAGATTTTAAAGATTTCAGTTGTCCAGTTTGGTGTGTAGCCTTTTTCAAATAGATGTTTATATTTGCTTATACGGACGCGGTCTCCTATTTTATATGCAGATGAAGTGGCAATTTTGATGTGATTATAGGCTGTAGCAAGAAGTAGCTTTTCATTTGTCCTATTAACATCACCGGGGCTCATTTTGATTGTTCGGTGTTTTTTTGCATTGTATTGTGATAGCAGTTTTTTCACCATAAAAATCCATTTGTAGGATCCATTCATGCTAAATTCCTTCCACATCATGCTCTTTAAAGTTCGGTTGAATCTTTCCACTATTGATGCCTTAAGCGATGTATATGTTGAGTAGTGGTTGATTTTATACTTGCTCATTAGCTTTTGAAAGTGAGAGTTGTAGAATTCCTTACCATCATCCGTTTGCAAATTGTTAGGTGTGCGTCCATCCTTAAAAATTAATTGCATCGCTTCTGTGACTTCTGGACCAGTTTTTCTTTTAATTGGTACAGCCCAGGCATATTTAGAAAATGCATCAATTACAGTCAGTAAGTAGCGGAATCCTTTGTTCACATGTTTATATGCATCCATTTCCACCAAGTCAGCCTGCCACAAATCATCCAGACCTTTAATGATAACTCTCCGCCTAGAAAAATTTCGACGAGCAGGTTTGTGAAGCTCATTTACCACTTGCCTCTTACTCAGAGATGCCATTTTCAGCCTTCTTATTAATTATGTGTGAGAATATATAATTTTCGATCTTCGCAATTTCGCGATAAATGAACATCGTTAGATTCTCTACTGCTTTGTCAATGCTTTCCCGTATTTCTTCGTCGACATAGTTTTTGGTTGCAGCGTCAGCATTTTCTTTTGGATCACCTAGGTTTTTGATTCTTTTCAAGGTAAGATCATAGTCACCATCTGATGTTAAATTGAAACCGTTTCCTTTTGGTCCAGCAGGACCGTCTTTTCCAGGAATTCCAGGTGGACCGCGATCACCCACTGCTCTAAATTTTTGCCGTTTAAAAGATCGACCAAACTTGTCAACGCTCATTTCCGAAATGTTAATAGTTCTATGTGGGTGGGAATATTTATACTATAATGTCAGCTTCCCGCAACTCCTCAATGATTGACACTATTTCATTACTATGGCTATTATTTCCAGCTTGCTGCGATGCTATCAATATTCGGAGCCTATCAACTAGCTCATTGGGGTCATCCCAATATATGTAATCGATATTTTTCTTTGGAATTTGCATTATTCCCGTTCCAGTATGAGGAGTGTGAATCAACTTTTTTATTATGTTTCTATATTTGAAGCTATTTGTTCCTTTTATTTGCTGGTTTTCCTTAAAATCACGTCTGTGGGTGCATGTATCATTTACAATTTTTTGATAATTGGACAAGTCTTCTTTTGAGTAGCCTCGAGGCTTTTTCATAAAAATTAATTCAGCTAGACCTTCAGTTATCTTGTACCGCTTGCCATCTATAAGAAAGTATTCTTTATCAACTTTTAATCTCGAATTACCAATATTCCATATATCGTTCTTATAGTACGCTCCATACGTTTTATCAATTCTCGTGCTATCATTTTCCAGTAGTTGTTTATATTTGTTTAGTATCTGGTCTGCAGACTCTAATTTTGGTTCTTTTGTAGGTGTGACAAACTGATCATCATCATCATCATCATCCTCAGAATAACTCGGCGGCTCTAGCTTTAAGTATTTACGTGTTGGTGGTGGTGGTGTGTATGCTTCTTCATTGCCCTCTTGCTTAATTTCATCTTCTTCTTCTTTTGGTTCAAGTTTCACTGATGCAGCGGTTGTTGTGAGCTTTTTCAGCGTGTTGGTTATAGGTTTAAATGTTTCCTCTAATTGAGCTTCAGATTCAATTTTACCAGTCTTGAGAGCTTTATATTTTCTTCGTATAGCCTCACGAGTCTTTATAATATCCTTCATCAATTTTTCATTCATGTTGCTACACAGGTGGTTACAGCTACAATGATATACAGCTATGCTAATAAGCATTTATATAGATCCTGACAGGTCAGTCAACCAGACAGACCAGCCAGCCAGCCAGCCAGCCAGACAGATCAGCCAGACAGACCAGCCAGACAGACCAGCCAGACAGACCAGCTAGACAGACCAGCCAGACAGACCAGCCAGACAGACCTGCCAGACAGACCAGCTAACCAGCCAGACAGACCAGCCAGACAGACCAGCCAGACAGACCAGCCAACCAGCCAGACAGACCAGCCAGACAGACCAGCCAGGCAGACCAGCCAGCCAGACAGACCAGCCAGCCAGACAGACCAGCCAGACAGACCAGCCAACCAGCCAGACAGACCAGCCAGACAGACCAGCCAGACAGACCAGCCAACCAGCCAGACAGACCAGCCAGACAGACCAGCCAGGCAGACCAGCCAGACAGACCAGCCAGCCAGACAGACCAGCCAGACAGACCAGCCAACCAGCCAGACAGACCAGCCAGACAGACCAGCCAGCCAGACAGACCAGCCAGACAGACCAGCCAACCAGCCAGACAGACCAGCCAGACAGACCAGCCAGACAGACCAGCCAGGCAGAGCTGAAAGACCTGGTCAGCTGATTAGGTGGGCTCCTTCATAGGCTCATGAATGCATCAAAGCCTTTTCGATATCGACCTTTGCCCATGGGGCTGTCCTTATCAATTACTAAGAATCCATATTTGTCTTTCCAACAGTTTGCACACGCTTTTCTGAACTTTGCGAATTCCATATCACTATTCACATGATCATTGTATACATGCTTCAGGTTCAAATCATCTTGTTTGAATATGATCAGAAAGTTTGCATTATCTCGGATTAAATGCTTTGGTATATGAGTATATGTCTGGCAGAGGTAAAAGCTGTCAACGTCGTTATGTCTCCCCATACAAAAGTAGGCTCTAATATTATTTTGTTTATCGCAGGCTACATCATCAAAGATGAAAATTGAGTTTGGCTTTGCTTCCTCCGGTGGTATAACATCGTGGTTGTTAGAAATCGTATAATAGCCCAAACCTGATATGTGAGCTACAACTTCTCCTAAATACTCGTATTTCGGCTGACTTAGCGACTTTGAGTAAATGTATATATTCTCGAATCTCAGACCGTTAGGATGCTCCAGTAGACTTAGCATAACATTTGTCTTGCCACAATTCGACGGTCCAACAATAATACCTCTTATACTGTTTGGTAGCAGCACCCCATGCTTCTTTGATGTACTTGTAATTTCCACATCAGTATTTCTAACTGATAGACACGCTTGTTGCTTGATAAACTTCATGTTGCACACTAACCCAATCCCTATAAATACCCGTACTTTTATAGATTTTAATCAGTCTTACAGTAAACCTATAAAATGATTGACCATAGTAAGAAACGCACCATTCATTGAAGAGCTGCCAAGGGGGGAGGACTGTTAAACACTGTTATAAATAAGTTACCGCTTGAGCTTCATCTACCGGGATATCAATACTGTGGTCCAGGTACAAAGTTAGCTAAAAGACTAGCCCGCGGTGATCCTGGCATCAACCCACTAGATGCAGCTTGCAAACAGCATGATATTGCATATCGAGATCATAAGGACTTAAGCGACCGACATATAGCTGACCGTATTTTAGAAGAAAAAGCCTGGCAACGAGTAACATCTAAAGACGCTAGCTTTGCAGAACGTGCTAACGCGCTATTAGTAACAAACGCCATGAAAGCTAAAATAAAAGTTGGAATGGGGGTCAAAGCAAAAATTACCTGCTCGAAGAAGAAGAAGAATACGTTACGTCCATCATTCCGCGAAGCTGTACGTAATGCTAGAAAAGTGTTAAAGCTGAAAAAGCCGAAAGACCTGTTGGAAGCTACTACAATTGCCCTAAGTGCGGCAAAGAATGTTATCAAGGGGAAGAAAAAATCTTACACTACGCCTAGAGTGATACCAGTACCTAAAGTAGGAGGAGTTTTACCGTTCCTCATTCCACTTTATGCAGGTCTTTCCGCCGTTGGAGCGCTATCTGGAGGTGCAGCAGGTATAGCTAAAGCTGTAAACGCCGCAAGTGTCGCACGTCGGGAGCTGCAGGAAGCGAAACGTCATAATGAGACAATGGAAGCTATAGCGCTAGGAAAACCTGGACAAGGATTATTTCTAAAGCCATATAGGAAAGGACTGGGACTTTTTCTCAACACCCAACCAAAAAACTAATAAAGTCGCTACCCAAAAGAGCACTCAATGAAAATGATCTGCGTAAATATGCACAGCATATAGCCCACTTTAGAGGAGTATTTATGCGCGATCAATTACCTAAAAAACCATGGAGAAATGAGAGCGGAATTATAAATCTAGATGTTTCATCTGGACCTGGAATGCATTGGGTAGCGTATAAGAAAAATGGAGATATCATAAATTACTTTGATAGTTTTGGAAATCTGCAACCGCCGCGGGAAGTTGTAAATTATTTGGGTGATGCAGTCACATACAACTATACAGCACATCAAAATTTCGACTCAGTGATTTGCGGACACTTATGCTTAGAATTCTTACATAATGTATAAATAAAGGCCTTCAAGTGCAAACATAGACATTTCATAACAAGTAGCCATGTCGATAACACTCTCTCTTACTGGCAATGCATCGGTTCTCACCGCTGAATACTTTCCCCCATTGGAATTAGCTGGAGACTACGTTTGCGGTTTAATTGACTTTCAAACATACAATTCTATACCGAATATTGATGACAGCAACAACTTAATGCATGTGGGAGATGCGTGTATCGAAATACCTGTTGGATCATACGAGATTGATGACATAGCAGCTTCAGTACAGCAAAGCTTAAATAAGAGCAGCAGCAGCAGCAAGGCAACAGTCTTAATAAGGGCAAACAATAATACCTTGAAGAGTGAAATAAAAGCTACTGAAGTTATACATTTTGATAAAGAGCGATCTATCGCACCGCTGTTGGGATTTGGGAAACGTGTACTGGAAGCAAATATATTACATACATCAGATCTACCCGTCAATATTATAAAAGTTAATACTATAAGGGTTGAATGTAACATCATATCAAGCTCATACATCAACAATAAACAGGTGCATATGCTGCATGAATTTGCCCCAACCGTGGGGCCGGGCTATAAAATAGTAGAGGTTCCAGCGAATGTGATCTATTTACCGGTGAACGTCAAACGTGTTAGTTCGCTCACACTAAAGCTAGTTGATCAGGACGGAGATTTAATAAATTTTCGAGGTGAAACGATAACTATCAGGCTACATTTAAAACCACAGAATGATAGTCTACGGGAGCAACAGCAGCAATAAGCATATAAATAGGATGAACTTCATGGAAAACATTAGTCAACCGGCAACCTTGAAGCGAGCAAGACGTCAACTGAGAGCTGATAATATACAATTTCTAAAATCAATAGGACTAAATTTGAAGCAATGAATAACATCTTGGATATTACTGAAGGCACAAGCCATGATAATAGCATAATAAAAATTGACTACCACACTTACTCATCGTTCGCCTCTTCATTTAAAAATAGTGATGAAACCCGCATTCCAGTGCAAAACCAAGACCTGTATATCCTCCCAGCTGAAAGTTTCATATACATTGAGGGAACAGTAACTAAACCTGACGGAACAATATCCAGCACTGCAGGGCTAGTAAATAATGCTATAGCGTTTCTCTTTGAGGAAATTCGCTATGAAATCAATGGTGTAGAAATTGATAGAACTCGAAATCTTGGAATAGCAACAACACTAAAAAATTACATATCATTAAACCCAAATGAGAGTCGCATGTTATACAACGCTAGTTGGTCGCCAGATAAATCAATTACATCCCCCCATGGATTCTTCAATTTCTGCATCCCTCTAAAAACATTGCTGGGCTTTGCTGAAGATTACAAGAAAATTATCGCCAACGCTAAACATGAACTCATATTAATACGAAGCAGGATGGATGAAGATGCAGTCATATCACCGACAGATGATGTAAACATCTCAATCTCGAAACTTCAGTGGCGCATTCCCCATGTTAATGTGGCCGATCATGAGAAAATTGCTTTATATAAAATCATTGAAAGCGGTCGTGAAATACAAATGCCATTTAGGAGCTGGGACATATACGAGTACCCCACGCTACCAGCAACGACTCATCACACGTGGTCTGTCAAAACGTCATCGCAGATGGAAAAGCCCCGATATGTCATACTAGCTCTCCAAACAAATCGTAAAAATGATAAAACAAAGGATGTCAGTAAGTTTGACCACTGCAAGCTGACAGATGTTAAAGTGCACTTGAATTCAGAATCATACCCATATGATGACCTGAACTTGAAATTTGATGCTCATAAATACGCTCTCCTATATGATATGTATATAAAATTCCAAACTTCATACTATGGACGCCAGTTGCAGCCACTACTCTCAAGGGAAGAGTTTATGCGTGATGCTCCGATCGTAGTCATTGATTGCTCTCGGCAAAACGAAACCATTAAAACAGGTCCTGTGGATATAAGGTTGGAATTCAAAACATCGGAAAACGTTCCCACTAACACAACAGCATACTGTTTATTGCTACATGATCGAATAGTGGAATATACACCTCTAACCAACGAAGTCAGGAAAATTGCTTGAAAATGAATATCATTATCATCGACATTCAAGGATTCAAATTACAAAACAATCAATTTATTTTCAAAGAATTGGCACTTTTAAATTGTGAAAATCAAATGCAGCACTACATATTCCAACCACCATTCCCACATAAACATCTAACTCGGTCTGAAAAGAAACAAGTTGAGTGGCTGAGACACAATCACCATGGATTCAGATGGGGTGATGGATACATTCCCTACCGCACACTATATTCAGTTGGAGATCTGCTGCATGATAAAATAATCTATGTTAAAGGAGCTAAAAAGAAACAATGGATTCAGGAATTATTTGGAGAGGAGCTAACCATATATGATGTAGAAGAAGAGGGATGCCCCAAACTATCAACAACAACAACAACAACAAATGGCTTCTTATCCTGCATAATACACGAAGGCCGATGTGCTCTGAAAAATGTTTTTGTAATAAGGGATTTTTTAAATAAAACAGATTTTTTATAAAAAGTTATAATTATTCTTTTATTCATACTATTTACATATTGCACTTGTGTGAGTTTTATTCTACATCCATGTCTTCTTGCTGCTGCTGCTGCTGCACTGAAAAATGCCCCCATGGTAGAGTGTCGATCCCGTTGTCCATAATGCAGCGTTTATCATCCTGTGGGTTTAAAGCGATCTTTGCTTGGTTTAAAGTGTACACTTTATGACTATATGAACGAATGCTTTTTTGCTCAGCTATCTTGCTTTTTGAATCCTGCAAACATTCAATATAATCGCTAATCTGCAAAGTTTTCGCTACAACGTTCTTCTTCACCCCTTTTGCTTTTTTCACTTCATCAACACCATCTATTTTAAGGGAGTACATTTTAGACCTTAAGCCTACAAACAATGTCATTATTCGGCCATTTAATTCATCTTTCATCAATCCAGGAACTTTTTTATTTGCTTGCGGCATATTAAACTGGTTGGTATAGGATAACCACTAGTATCAAATTTATCTATGTTTTTCTTCATAATATTGTATATGTCAACATTTTTTATTTCATATACTAATGAATCCGTATCCATGTACATTATTTTGCATTTATCAGCATCCAACTCTTTTAGCATAAAGTCATAATGGAATTCGTACAGTGCTATTTTAGAAATATCGAGAATCGCCATACCAATGTATAATGGTTTATCGAATTTAACTACCAGCTTTCGTAATTCAACTGCTACTAAATTTTCATTGAAAATTGCGCGACTATGGAAATTCGGTGCTGCAATGAGGTTTCTAGCGCCATACCGCCCCTCCCACTTTGTACATAGTTTTATGTTTGAATATTTTCGCACATTTTCCATAGTTTTTCCGAAAACAGCATTAATTATTTTCTTATATTGGTTCTTCTCGTAGGCATTTTTGGCTTGTTTCCTTTTATCTGTATTTAAGTCCACATATGGTTTAAGCCATGGTGATTGATCGAACTGCAGAATGCGGTGAATTTTCTTGAGTATTAGTCCATGTGATAAACATTGTTTTAGGTTGCGGTAATGTATAACATATTTTTCTTTGGTGTGTAAAGTGGTTAAAAGTTTGCCTTGTTTTGATCCTGGTGGTGCTGAATGAGTGGGGCAAAATGGAAAATCTTTATGCAAATTATGCAGCTCCTGCGGGTATTCAAGATCTACCTCCAACATATAGCCGATCGGTGAATTATCATCAACACTCATAACATCAACATTATCAATCCATTTAAAGTTTCCGGTTGGAAGTGATTGCGACATGGCCCATCCATATAAATTATTCACGTCATAGTACATCAGATATTTAGTTTCTTCATCCGGTTTAAAGTTTTTCATATATTTATTGTTGGCTTCACTATATCTGCAGCAGCATTGGCTAATTCCACCTCGGCAAGATTTTTCAATAAATAAAAGAATGTCAACATCCATAATCCTTTCTAGGCGCACTCCCGTGTAATACAGCATAGCTACCCATGTATATCCAGGCAGTGTGAAGACGTGTGCAGGGTCAAGTTTGTAAGTCTCCAGTCCCATAGCTCTAAAATTTGTAAAAATATCCGCCAGCAGAAGAACATCTGTTTTTAAATACAAATCTGAATACCCCCCCAGGCTTTTTATGTTAAATTTGTCCCACAATTTTTGCGCATGTTCATAGTCTTTTTCAGTTATCGGCTCATCAATCATTTTATTATAAAAATGCTCCTTGCTAGGTAAACTATTACATTCCAACTTGTCCCAGCCATCGATGAAGTCATATGGGAAAACTCCTTTGCGCGTGAGAAGGTTGAAGCTTTCATCATCCAGGTGTTGCCATTGAGCTTTTGTAATTATTAATTTTTCCTTAGGCAGCAATCCGGCTAATTTATCCAAAGATTCATCCATAAATCTATAGGAGTCGATGAATCTCAGCTTGATGGAGCTATTTTCAATGTGTTTGGTAAATGAAATGTACCGCTCTTTGTTTAACGGTAAAAGATCCACTTTTCCTGGTATGGTTAGTGCTACATCCTTGATTATGAAATGCGCATCATATCATGATAAATTGTGGAAAATGACTGGGATGTTGCGGCAATCATTATAATTGATGTTGCAGCTGTTGTGTGCAGGTCCACGATATTTACCTGTGAGGTGGCAATGATCTCTCACTCTAGTTTCACCAAGCGTAAAGGGTTTCTCGCATATATGGCAGCATGGTTGGTTATATTGTATGCACTTTTCCTGCGCTGATAAGGGTGCTAGTGGTTTTATATCTTTTAATTTCTCTTCAGCTATATTTGCTATTTCCTGCAGCTGCAATGTAAACCACTGAAGACACGTTTTTCCACGATTTGATCGGTAAAATGATAAAGAGTCATCGTAGTAGCAGTGAAAATATAATCCAATACTATGAACTTCATGTTCTTGAATCTTTCTCGTTTTATCACCATTACTACCGCCATCATCGGTAACAGGTATCAATACCGACTCCAAATCGGCATATATACTGTAAAAGGTACCGGATTCTTATAATTATAATTTTTAAAAGTGATAAATTTCTCCTTGTGAAAAGCAACTTTACAGTCATTCACCTTTTCACACTCAGACACATGCGCTGCGAGCATTTCTTCAGTATAAAAATAAAATAAACATCTCTCGCAGATATATTTTTTATGTTTATTTTTAGAAACCTGGCTACACACCAAACGCGACAAGTCTTTAATCCAACAGAAGTGATAAACAATATCACTATCACCGTCACTATCATCACCATCATCATCCTCACTGCCGTCATAATTTGACTTTATCATTAGCAGGTTGATGTGTTTATCCAATTTCTTCTTCGTTAAGTAAGCTGGAACAGTCGTGTATTCATTTGTCTTTTCCTTTTCCAGTATGAAAACATTAATCGATAATCCATTGTTTGCTTCAAATATTCTTATTTGATTCAGTGTAACTGGAAGAGTAATACCGCTCAAGTTTAGCACATTGTTGAAGTGCGGGTACTTTGATGTTCTATAAGCATGACCCCCGTGCTCTACTGGATACAATGCTGAGACCACTGCCCACGCAAAGCATGCATTATCATTATTCCTCACATTTACGCATGCATGCTTTGCTGCGATGCTTTGCGGCAATTTTATATAGGATGATCCTCTTAATGGTTCGTATTTGTAAAGCAATTATTGGCATCAACATTATTGCCAATATTGGCACGATCTACGCCAACAAAACTCGCCCAAGTTAAGTCGAAATTTTGGTGGTGGGAATGTTATGGTTTGGGCAGCTTTTGGCCACTGTGCGAAATCGCCAATATCTTTTATTTCCAATAGAATGACGTCAGAGGACTACACAGACGTCTTAGATAGCGTTTTAATTCCGTTCATGGAAGATTATATGGAAGACGAAGTAATTTTCCAACACGACAATGCAGCCATTCACGTTTCCAGATTCACAAAAGCATGGTTTGTTGAGCGAAACATAAGTGTTTTAAATTGGCCAGCTTGTGTTCCCCCATGTCTAAATTATAAAACTAGTTAATTACATTGTAATAATTCATAATCAATCAAAAAAAAGTCATTGCACCTCACCTGGGGCTCTAATTACATCAATTTGTAGGTGCATCATAAAATGCACTCAAAAAATGCACCTAAAAAACTCTCACGGCCCCAAAACAAATCGTAGGAGGCTCCACGACCCCTTAATATTTTCGTAACAGTCCCTACTATATGTAAAAAATAACCTAGCTTGCCCCTAAGGGGGCTGAAAACAAAATATATGGTCATTACTAATGTTGCGGCTAAATCAATTTCACCCTTTTATAATGCTGAATTTTCTATTTTGTTACTAACTGTAAAAACTAATGTATGAATTAAAGATTATTATATGTATATAATATTACATGATAATATAAATAATACAAAAAATAATACTTCTTATTAAGAATAGTATTTCACTCTTTTCGGAATGTTTAATGTGAAAAATGTTGATGCGGCTAAATCAATTTCGGTCACTGTAGGTGCATGGAACTCATGGACAAGTACAAAATTTACCAACTTCCGGTATCCGGCTGTCTTAGATGGAATTGCATCACCATAGTCACAGACAGACAGACAAATCCCTACCCCTTCCCCCAAAAGTTGTTTACACAGGTGCATGGAATTCAATTTACCAACTTCCGGTCTATAGCTTTCTCACGCAGGTGCAAAAACTGCTGACGAAGCAAATTCCTAGACCCCAAAAGTTGTTTACACAGGTGCATCATGAAAACTTCCACCCCAAAGTTGTTTAGACAGGTGCATCTATGGACTCATGGACAAGTTCAATCGTGCTTCTAAATTTAGGGTATATAATGAGAACTGTGAAGAAGAACGCTAGCAGTTCAACCCCAATCACCTGGAGATCAACAGCATCAGCCACAGCAACATGGATACAGCAACAGAACTCAAAAGCTTGGAATACTCCCCTTACTTAAGGATGTCCGACATGCAGTTTGGAACCCCATATAAAATAAAATCTGCAACCAGGCTTGAAACAGCATATGGTGTTCGGATTCGTCTCGAGTTAGAGGAGTCCCAACTTTTGCTACCAGCCAGGTACAGTTCACTTTCTGATGCAGCCTTACAAGCAGGGACTAAGAACGGAACGAAAACGAGAACGAAAGAACGAAATTAACCGAATAATTCATAAGAACGAAAACGGAAACGAAAACGAAATTTTTATTTTTCGTTTATGATTGAAAACGTAATAAATAATTTCGGTTACCGGTTTTAACCGGTTTTATGTATCGGGGATGCATGCAAGGGTCTTCTATTCACGTTGGCCTTGGAAGCTCCCAGTTCTATTTCCCACTACTTTACCGAAGTATCTACTCGCACTCATTACTAGTGCTCCGCTATAAAGTAGGAGAACCGAAGGTGACGTGATCGCCAACCACTGAAATATAGGAGTGGACTGCTAACTGACAATGCGGAAGGCACCATTTTTCTCCAGAATAAGAAAACGTTTTTTATGTAAAAAAAATTTCTTCGAATTTAGGAGAAAATAAGTAATAAGATGTCTGTTATAATTCATAGAAATAAATTTCCATCACTCATTTTTATTTATGAGCAGTTTTTTCATTAAATAAATGTATTTAGTTCAAAACTGTGACGGTTATTTCCCCTGTTTAAGGAACTTTTTAAAATAGCTCAAGGGTAAGACAGAAGAACAAAAACTATACCTGTCTATTTTTTCTAATTACATGACATGCGCTGATGATTAAAGTTAATTGGAATTTAACGTGGGAACGAGACAGCAATATTTTTTGGTGCCATATTTTTGTATAGGATTTTTGCTCATTTAGCAGTCCATTACTATATGTATGTCAGTGTCGCCAACCAATCGCTCGCACATGCAGGGTATTCTCCTATTATTTAAGTTTTTAAAAGCATATGTTAATAATTTTTGCCAGCTATGACTAAAATTATGACAAGTGACTTATTTGTCAAATATAAAAAAAATAAAAAAAGCATGTTGGCATACTTTTATTAGAAAAATAGTAAAAAACCGGTTTTAACCGTTATTTCATTTCGGTTCACGAAAACGAAAAACATATTTTTTGGGTGTGGACGAAAAGAACGAAAACGAAATTTTTCGTTTTCGTTCTGATCGGAAACGAACCAAATACTTTTCGTTTTTAGTCCCTGCTTACAAGACATCAACAACAAAGGAAATTTCCACGTAATCAATTCTGGACCGCAGGGGAAGACATTTATTTTCAAGTTTGTACAAATTGATGCCATTCCGGTTAATTATAGTTTTTATACCGATAATTCAAGTGAAATCCCTAATTTTTACAATCCTAACAACAAGAAAAGGAAATTTCCTGGTGAATAATAATACTGTGCTGTATCTTGAATAAACAAATAATTGTATGATTTATCCGAATAAAAAAATAATATGTGTTCTAATTAATATGTTTTTTATTTGTAGCTATTACTACTACTACAACAACAATTCTTTTTAATACCCTAACTTTATTAAATATTTCAGCAGTTTGCTCCGCCGTTTAATTTTTTTCTTTTCAGTACTAACTTGCTGATTACATTCACTGATGCACTTTGTTTATCTCAATAAACGTTCGCAGCATGGGAAGCCTGAAATTTTCACACTTTTGCTTGATAAGGAACCCGATGTTTTCTTATTTAACCATCATTAAAATTTATTCGTTGGGTATAATTAGCACTTAAGGTGATCAGTTTAAATAATAGGATTTATCCAATACATTCAGGATTGAATAATTATGGTATAAGTTAGCTGATAATAGGAATCTTCATTGTTTTTAGTATGTGATCGAGTTTATGCGAAGTATTTTTTGTGGCAGCTTTCTGCCACTTCTTAGTGTGTGTAATATTTGTGGTTTGTGAAAGGTATTTTAACTTAAATTTATTGTTTAAAAATATAATATATGCAGCATGTTCAGGATAATAATAATAATAATAATAATTACATCACAAGTCAAATGGGAGCCTTCGCTGCATTGTTACTGCTTATGGGAAATATCTTTTTCAGATATGATTTTTGACCACTTAGCAATTTTCAAGTTGCGGTTGTTTGTAATATCAGCGACTTGAGGTGAGTATTTTCATTAAAAATTCTTTGGAAGATAATAATAATAATAATAATATATCATGGCATATGGTTGCAATCCAGATCATAGCTTACAGATCGCACCGGGTTGTTGTCGAGAATAATATACCCATCTCAGCTAAAGCTTAATTCTTAGTGTTACTTGAAAGTCCAGTTCTTCCAGTATGTAAATTTTTGCTCCAGAATTAATACTACAGAAAACATCTCGAAACCAAAGTTCAAATCCCCCACACAGCTTAGTTTAATTCCACTCACAGAGAAATTTAACCAAAGCTTCTTTAATTCTTAGTTCAATTAGCTTCCCACAGCTGGCGCTCACATCTCGCACCAACTTTCCGTCCCATGCCGGTTCTGGGCCACGCAAACATACATCCAGAGCCTTAAGTCACATCCCCAAATCCCATGCCAGCTCTGGGCCATATCCCATGCCATTTCTGCGCCACCTTCAAATCCCATGCCTGCTCTGGGCCACCCCATCCAAGACACAAACTTACATCCAGAGCTTTCAGTCACACCCCGAATCCCCATGCCAGTTCTACACCACATCCAAGACCTGAACTTTCACCCATCTCCAACCACCAACTCCAACTGTAAGCCACCTTATCCAGGACTCACACCAAAAAATACCTCATACACCCACATCAAGAGCTTTCAAGCCACCTTATCCAAGACACAAACCTAAAACACCTCGTACACGTACATAAAGAGCTTTCAGACCCCCCCAAATCCTAGGCCGGTACGAAGCCACCTGAGAGGTGGCCCAGGAGTGACATAGCTCTACTACTCCACTCATCAGGCATTTCTTTCCGTCTCCAGATTTCCACTATTACTTCATGCAATTTTTGGATAGTTTCCTCTCCGCTTTGCTTAATGAGTTCAGTAGGTATGTTGTCAGATCCTGATGCCTTGTTATTTTTTAATGTTCGCAATGCTTGGCGTGCTTCTTCTATGGTAGGGGCTGCTGTACCATCATCCTCATTGTCCGGATTCATGTTCTGTACGTTTGGGGTACCACTGTGCTCCTGCTCTGGGGTCATTAATAGCTCCTCGAAATGCTCTGCCCATCTAGCCAATATTTCGTCATGATTGCTTAATATCTCCCCACTTTTATTTTTGCACATTGTCACTCTAGGCTTAAATTCTTTCCTTTGTTGGTTTATGCTTTTGTAGAAGTTTCTTGCATCATTTAGGTTTGCTGATTCTTCTAATTTTTTCATTTGTTCTTCCCAATAAAGCCTTTTTTTCGTTTATGCAATCTCTTCTCAGCTCTCCTCTTTTCCTTGTACTCCTCTTCAGAGTTTCTTGTTCTGTTCACTATGTTAAATAGGAGATATGAAAGCGCGTCACCTTGTCTGAGGCGTCTCGGTGATGTGAAACTTTCTGCGAGATCTCGTTCAACTCTTACTCTGCATCGGACTACCTCGATTGTAGCTTTTTTTACTTCGATTATGTGTTTTGGGAAATCGGAAGCTCTCCATAGCTTTAAATAGCTCCACATGCTTGACCCTGTCATATGCTTGCTTGCTTGTATAAACAGCATGTGAATATTGATGTTGAGTTCCCATGGTTTTTACAAAATTCTTCTTAAAGTGAAAATATGGTTTATAGTGGACCTACCTGGTCGAAAGAAACATTGATAACTACCTATTATGCCTTCTGCGATGGGTCGAAATTTTTTGTACAAAATAGTGGACAGTATTTTATACGCTGAGTTGAAGAGGATTATACCCCTACAATTCTCACATACTAGCTGATCATCTTTTTTATGCAGCGGGCATATCACACATTCCGTCAATTCAAGTGGGATTTTTTCCTGACGCCAGATTGATTCTATAAGCTTGTGTAATCCGTTCCTTAATTTTTGGCCCCCATATTCGTCGTCGTCACTCATATTTCAGTCAATTATTTTGATTTTCACCGAGGTCAATCGAAATTGGACGCGGTTAGTACTTAGTGAGGCTACTGCATGAAAGGGCGAGAAAGTAATTGCAAAAGGTGAACAAAAATAAAATGCTTTAGATCATCTCGACTGTGGAACAACCTTCCGCAGGCACTATTTCCGAACTCGCATACCATTCCACAGAATGCATTGAAAGAATGCCCAAAGTGAATTATTATAACAATTGTATTGTGTTAATTAAAAAAAAGGAAATACTAAACAAATGGAATTTGCAGTCTTAGTTCTTATTTTCAAAAAATTGTGTCAAAAACGACTGCGAAGCTGTAAAGTTAATTAATAGTATTAAAGTCACAAAACTCGAATTAGTGCAAAAGAATTCAAAATTGCTTCAAAATTTTGTTCATAAATTCATTCATTACTTTCTTATTATTTACAATTCCCATTACAAAAATCCCTGAAGAATATGAATTGCCTTCAGCTCTGCCTTAGAGATAGCACTGGCAATACGTAATGGTCAACATGTTAATTTCTATATTATGACAAATGATGAAGCAATTTAACCATCATTCAAATATTCCCCCTTGTAATATTGTAATTGGATTACGAAGTTGGTTAGTTACCTTGGGTGCACTCTAGCATTTCACAACGAAAATGCCTGTAAGTAAATTTACATTTTAAACAATATTAGTTTGTAATTGTTGCGATTAGTTTAAATTGAGTTAACAAACAATTGTTTAGTTGTAATTTACGTTATTGTTATGTTCGATCATGATGTGGGAAGGAGAAAAATGGTAATCGAAAAAAATCTTTAGAAGTAGCAGTGGTTCTAATATATCTTAGACTGAAATGGGTATTTGGGCTTGCTCCTTGTAAGTATATGAACAATGAACGTACTGGCACTTATAAAAATAGATAAAATGGTGGACATTTATTTACTTATAAAGTAGGTACAAGCAGAGCCGGAGCTTAGGTCTTTTGCGCCCGGTGCACAATGCCATATTGCGCCCCATCCAATCTTAGTTCTTTTTTATCGCAATGAAGGACAATGGAAAAAGGGACGTGCACTTGGTGGATGAGAGAAATAATTTTGATATTTTGTGTAAAAGCCCATTTGATGAAAGTTAATATATCTAACAATGAAATTGATAAAACATGGTGGTTACAGGACGCATTTGCTAATTTTACGAAGAGGCCGGCTGTTGAAAGGTTTTGGTTAGATGAATAAAAATCCTTCATTCTGAAATTGCGCCCCTGTACAATTGCGCCCGGTGCAAGTGCACCATTTGCACTTATGAAAGCGCCGCCCCTGGGTACAAGCCCAATAACATTATTATATTGATTAGTATTTCTATGATATAGTTCTTTTATTTCGTGTGGAAACACTCTATTCTCGAAGATGTTTGCTCCTATTTGTCTCTTTATAGATCAAGCTTTCTTAACCTTATCCAGTTGTAGAAGGATATTGTGGCTCCAGGTCGATGTTCCCTTGGTCGAAGTCCTTGTGGATTTTAGTTCACAGCACACCCTGCTAACTAACGATTATCTTTCCTTATCTTTCCTTAGATTGCATTTGAAAATTTTGTCACAACGCAAATTGTGTTTTAAATCTTTGAAATCTTGCCAGCTCCCAGCTATATTGATCATGATATTCTCTTCCTCCCCTTCGTTTTACCTTTCACTTCTTGCCTAACTTCTCTTCATACCGGGATTTCAATAATATCAATTCTGCTCGCTTTTCTGATTTTACTTCGTCTTTACATTGGGCTGATATCTATAATACAACCTGTGCTGATACTAAGGTTGATCTCTTGAATTCTTTCATCCAATCCCTATATAATCAATGTGTCGCTATAGTTACAAGAAGACGTTGTAAATCTCCAACTTGTCTCTGGTTTTCTTATGAAATCCGCAAATTGATTGTTGAGCGTAAGTTCTTGTACAGACGCTATCGCAGAACTAGGATCCCGAGCTATCTTAGTGAGTACAAAGATCTTGGCAACTTAATCAATAGCAAAGTCAAATTGGCCAAGCGTGAATTTTACTAACGTAAACTTGATCCTGCTCTGTCCCTGAGCAACTTTGGCAACCTTCGGTCTCTAGGCATTCATACCTCTGAGCTTAGCTCATTTGATGTTGATGTAAACTCACTCAATTCATCTTTCGTTCAATCTCCTCCGAATTTCTCACTGTCTATCTGACGGTTTTAATTTCTATTGTGTTGACTCACTTGAAGTACTCGGCATATTGCTTTCCATTTCGTCCAATAGCGTTGGTTATGATGGAATTTCTCCTCGCTTTCTTAAGATTCTCTCCCCTTTAGTCGTTGATGCCATCACACATATTCTTAATTATTGCCTGACAACCTCCCAAGTACCTTTAGTCTGGAAAAAAGCCATAGTGACTCCCATTCCTAAAAAGTCCTCCCTCGTTAATCTGTCAGACTTCCGCCCTATTAGTATTCTACCCTTTCTCGCTAAAGTTTTTTAGAAAATTGTATCTACTCACGTCTTGCGACATCTTGATTCTTATAATTTCCTTTCTAAACTCCAATCTGGTTTTCGCAAATCTCACAGTTGCCAAACTGCTATATTGAAGGTTACAACTGATTTTCGTTCCGCCCTTCACCGAGATGATATTGCAATACTAGTTCTTCTAGACTTCTCCAAAGCATTCGACTCTGTAGTTCACTCGCATCTGCTCTAAAAACTTAGTCAACGGTATCACTTTTCCTCTTCTTCTGTACGTCTTTTCTCTTTTCTTGTCTCTAATAGATCTCAGTGTGTTCGGCATAATAATGCTACTTCCTCATTCCTAAGTGTTCCTGCAGGTGTGTCTCAGGGTTCCGTTCTGGGTCCTTTCCTGTTCTCCCTCTATATTAACGATCTTCCATCTGTTATCCGTCGCTGCTCTTTTCATTTTTATGCTGATGATCTGCAGCTATATACCTGTTGTCCTACTAATCAAATTGAAAATTGTGAACCTAATAGCACCTTGCCTCGAATAAACGAGTTGGAGATTTAGTAATTTCCTTAAATTAAATCCAATTAAATCGCAAGTACTTTTCCTTAGTCGTCCCTCACTGTCCCCTGATGGTTTCTCACCTCTTCCACTTACTAATGTCCCCCTTCCAATCATTGATTGTGCCCAAAACATGTCTCATTGCTGCTCTCTAAGATGTATGGCACACTTCGTAAACTATGATTACATGGCAATCTGTTATCCTCGTCTATTCGAGCCAAACTTAGTAAATCTCTTGTTTTTCCTCATTTCCTTTACGGCTCGCTGGTGTATATTTCCTTCGACTCTTCTTGCCGTCAGCGTCTTAGATTAGGCACTTAATGATTGCATTAGGTCAATTTTTTCATATGAGAAGATCTGAACATGTGTCGGGTGTCCAAAACTTCTTTCTGGGTTGTGACCTCTTTCAATTCCTCGATCTCATGGCTTTACTTCTCTTGGATAAGGTTTTTTATACCAAAAGCCCCTGCTACCTTTCTGACTTCCTTTTTCCTTTGCAATCCTTGAGATCCATTAAATTCCTGATTCCTGCTCATTCTTCCCTAATTGGTAGTCGTTCCTTCGTTCCGCAAACCTCACTGCTCTCCTTAAAGATAAGGATAAAGATAAGGATTGCTATCATTGCTGCTTGGCTTCTATTACAATATTCAAATGCTACTTACACGGAACTGTTATTCGAAATTAAAATGTTTCCGTAAAAGTGGTGGGCAAAATGGCTCTTTTCAGTGAACTGGTTCTTTTGGTTCCGCTCACTAAAAAGAACCATTCAAAAGATCCGTTCATTCGGTTCATTTGGTAAATTGCAGTATATACAGGGATACAAATAGGGATACCATCCCGCAAGCGCGGGGTCCCGCAAATGCGGATTCCGCAACATTTTTGCGGGATCAGTAATGCGGGACTGGACGTGCGGGGTCCGCGGGATTTTGTTAGTAGATCACCTGTTATAAGAACAGAGACTTAAAAAAGAAATACTAACAATATTCTAAAGTATTAATAAAAATAGAGTGAGGCCCTCGGAACACGAGCCGACTGATATGCAATGCCAGTTGCATCTTGCGCGTGTGTGGAAGTGGGAACCCATACACTGGTCGACAGAGACGAGATCGATTTGAAACTAGTTTGAACTGCTTGCGTGCGACTGTTCTTACCGGTCTGAAGCGATTTTAGTTGCCTTGTTCTATTTCATCTGAGCTACTTGACCTTATGAAAAAACTTCTTGACTAAAAACTCTCAAGGCACAGAACACCGATTGATCCAAAATCAGGAGTGCTCGTGTGCGGACAAAAGTATCATTTTGTTTGCAAACTTTTTTTTTGTGTAAAAGACCAGAGTCTCAGGAAAGGCCCTTTATACTGTCGACAATCTATTTTCTTCATATAGAGTGCAATGTCGAACAGCAGCTCTAGTCGGGGAAGGAATGAACTGGCGTTGAAGAAAGTGATCCGAGATTCTGGCGTGACAATGCTCCAAAAGTCCACCCAATTACTGGTTTACGCAGACGATATTGACATCATTGGAAAAACAACAGCAGCTGTACAAGAAGCTTTCACTCAGATTGAGCAAGCGTCAGAAAATCTGGGATTGCACATTAACGAAAGCAAAACAAAGTACATGGTAGAGGTTGCGCCAAAAGAGTTGATGCCGAGAAAGTCGCGTTTTCCATGCGCAGTAGAATCCCCGCATGCCGTTCCCGTTCCTTAGCCTAGTCGCAACAAACTTCGAAGGGGAGATTTGAAAATACATAAGCGCATTTCTTATCAACATGTGCGCAATTTTTATTTGTGTGCAGCTTTAATTTCCCCAGCTGCGCGCTCCGGCATCAACTCTTTTGGCGGGACCTCTAGCCTCGTCTACAAGATCCCCTAACATTGGTCCCACAATCAAAGTAGAGGAACACGAGTGTGACGTGGTGAAATCATTTATAGAATTTTTCAAACTCCGTGACACAAAAAATTTGAGCAGTTTTGCGCACCTCGCTGCCAAATTTTATAAATAATGTTCTATCATTTCCCCTCTTTTTAGTTAAAACGGCAACAAACACTGAAAAAACTCAACAAAATAATTTGGGAAGGGATGCGCGCATACCGAATGAATAAAGTTAATTTATCTTTCTATGTATTGAGCATAGCTTTTAAATACATGTAAAGCCCCTGCTCAACAAAGGCAGTTTATTCAACATAATAAGCATAATTTTACTTTAATTATGCGAAATATTTCTCATTTCTAAATTTAAAATAATTTAAAAAAAATGCTGAAAAAAATTCCTTTGAATAAATGAGCGTTTTCATTCATAAACCGACAGTTCCCCGCAGTCGCAAGCAACACAACCTCCCCGGGCAGAAGCGCGTATGCGACTGGCAGGAAATGTCAACCATCTAGTAATCAAAGTGATAAAAACACTAATTTCGTATTTTTTAGTAGAAATTACTACAAATTATTTCTGTAGCATATGTGTAAAATATAATAACCTTAAATAAAAAAAATATATAAAAACGGGTGTTTTTCAGTCATAATTTGTAAATTTTTTAAATAATCATTGAAGTCCCAGAAAGATACACCTCCCGGTAGCAATACGCAGTCGCGACTGATTACATGGCAGCAAGTGATTTGATAGGAGGAGTTAACTGAAGCTTTTGTCTGAACTTTTAAACATTTTTAAGAGCTTAGCTGGGGAACATGCGCGGGATATCACGAGGTTTGAAAACAACTATACCTACCTTGAGTCAATATTAGCAGCCGACAATAGAACCAGAAATACGCGCACGACTGCTAAAAGCCCACAAAGCCTACTATAGTCTGTCAAGGCTCTTTAAATCCAAGTACAAAGTAGTATCTAACCATAACGTCTGAACTTTAACTATATAAGACGATGGTCTTATCTTTTCTCACATATGCATCTGAAACGTGGGTGCTTAGCAAAAAGCACTCAAACCTCTGGGCCGTGTTCGAGAGGAAAATACTTCGGAGGATTGTTGGCCCCGTATGTGAGGAAGGACGATTCCGGAGACTGTAATGACGAAATCTGCGACATACATATATGCTGTGAAGAAAATAAATTTCGGTTGGCCTATGGTGGGCAGAGCATCTATGTAGCTCGTATGAGTGAAGATAAGCCTGTTTGGAAAGTTCTCTGCGGTAAGACTTATGGGGTGCGACAGCGAGGGATCCAACCTTCGCTGGAAGGATGGCGTAGACTAGGACGCTCAGAGCATTAGGGATGCCAAACTGGATGACATCTGCTCAGAATCGGGAGCGGTGGAGAGATAGTTGCGAGAGACCAGGACCGGATCCCGGTTGTAGAGCCGTTGAGGAAGAAAAATATAAACTTTCCTCTATTTATGTTTTCGTATGTTTATTTGAAGTCGACGAACAGTCTTGTACGTTTCCATATTGTATTTCACTTTCTGTTTTACGAGGCTTGCCAAATTAGAGATGCTTAGTCTATATTTCTGATCTTAAGGTAGCTTGGTATTCCCCGACAATCTCTTTAGTTTATCATATCTTATCCCCATTTATCATCTACAAATAATTGTTGATTAAATTTTAACTCACTAAAATATAATAGTTTCCACAAGAAATTTCTTTCAGTTAAAATTAGATATTAAGCTTCTGTTTGCTAGCACAGTAGGTTATCATAATAAAAATCAATATTTCATATTTACGATGAAGGGAATTGAATTCAACAGAGCTTCATCATCTGATTGGGCTTTGAAATTGACGAAAATAGTAAAATTTTAAATCACATCACGTAATAAAATCTCACCTTGAAATGTTTGTGCGTGGGTATTTAATAAATTACGTACAACGCCGTATCTGTGAATTCTTAATCCACTTTGATGGGTAATTTCAATCTAATTTCCTATAAATAGTAGATTAGTGGTTTCAATTTAAGTTGATTCCATCCCTCATGAAACAACCGCCATTTTCATGAACGGTATTCTGTTACATTATAACCGTAAACTTTCATTCCTGGCTTAATTTAACGATCCGTGGCATCGTACCAAATTTTCCTCTCTGCAGATTTTCCATTTTCTCATTCTGAATTTCATTTAATACTTGATGAGATGCTCACACCCGACACCTAGCACAACTTACGCATTTTTACCTAGTAAAATGGATTGCGGCGAAGGACTTTTGTATATAAACAAGGAGATATGCAGTGCCTCCATCCCCTATCGTATATCCATATCCCCTCCATACACAGTTTTACAAGGATCTCATGCATCATTTAGTATAGACTCTATAAAAGTGGGGGTGGAGCTGGCTGAATTTATGGCCATCCGTTCATGCATGTCAGCTAGAGAGCATGTAACCAAGGTGTAAAATTTGCGTTACTTTGTTGGATTAATACGACATGACCTTAATAATTCATGCAAGTGCATTTGCGGATATTGTCAAGGGACCTGTGGGGCATGATCTAGCTTAGATAAAAGGGACAAAATACAATATTACCTCGGAATTGTTTTCTACGAGACAATTTATTACTTTCAGATTCTTCATACAATGATTTTTGCAAAAGTGAAAAGTTCACGTCAACAACTGGTGAGTTTGCAAGAGTGATTGTCTTTTTTAGTACAGTCCATACGTTGTTGATGATTTGGGGGTGTTGAATAAATATAACCCTTTTATAGAAGCATGACATTCTTTAATAACTACTCTTGTTTTGTTTCTTCATTTGATTGTTGCAATCCCTTCTGTGCCTTGTCATTAGTCAGTTTCCCAACATTTTGTCAACAAGTCATCGGTGTCCATATTCATTCCTCGATGAATACTTTCACCTGATTAGCCATTACCTTGTCTAAAACTAACTAGAACATGGTCAATTTGGTTATTGTACTCGCCATCTGATGACGTCTATGTCATCTTGTGCGCAAAAATTTTCCAGCGTAGGGGCAATAATATCATTCCAAGCCCACTTGGGGGTCAAATGGTGGTAACAGCCTCAGGGACCTTTGGTGGTGCCCGTACACCAAAGGGACAAGTCCTGAGAAGGGCAATCTGCAATCTAAAGTCTTCACGACCTAAGTTCTTCCGATATGCTACCGAATCCTACCTCCACCTCCACGAAGATGTTAACTATACATCGGGTGACCCCTGGATGCTCTTGCCTGTACACGAATAACTGATGGAGGAGGGTGAAAGGCGAGTGTTTCGCGCCTCGAAACGAAACAATTACCGGACTGGTCCTCCAGGTTGGGGGTTGGCGGCAGACTGACAACCTTCCACCGTAAAAACCCACCCGTCACGAATCCTCGGGGCAGGCCTCGGGCAGGACGGACCCAACGGCAACGACCCAGGCAACGAAATATGGAATTTGATTTGGAACGTCAGAACGCTCAACCAGCTCAGTCAAGCTCAGTCAAGCAAAGGCCTAACCAAAGATACGTACAGGTGTTTAGTGATGAGAGGGTTGCTGAACTGTTTGGACCATCTTTTTATAAATCCCAGGACTGAATTGTCCTTGGAGGAGATATAATTGATATGGGTGGAGAAATCCAACTTACTTTCTAACCTAACCCCAAGATCGATTACAGATTCAGTACGGGAGACCTTGTTGTCAAGGAAAGTATAGTCATAAGTTATAACACCACGCTTCCTACAAAAAGTCATGATCTCGCATTTACTAATATTAAGCACAAGGTTGTTGTTGGAACACCAAGAATAGAAGGTGTTTAGATCTGCTTGCAGAAGTTTGCAATCCTCTATACTCCTTATGTGGCGATACAGTTTGATGTCATCATCGTAAATCAGGATTTTACAGTGCCTCAGCTGGGTAACAATATCGTCAATTGATAAAATAAAAAGGAGAGTGCCAAGATGACTACCTTGCGGGACTCCAGAGGACGCTTCGATGTTCTTAGATTTGACTCCGCGGAATAGAACCTGGTAGGTTCTGTCGGCTAAGTACGACTGGAACCATACCACAAGAGCATGCGGAAAGCCTAATTTCTTTAGTTTAAAAACTATAATAGAGTGGGAAAGCTTGTCGAAAGCCTCACAAAAATCTGTGTAAACACAGTCAGTTTGGCAGGCAGTAACAAAGCCTCTAACTGTGTGTGAAGAGAGCTCCAGTAAATTAGTAGTAGTGGAACGGGCTGCAAGAAAACCATGTTGGTTTGTTGAGATAAGCCTTTTGCAGATAGGGGCGATAGCAGAATAAATAATAGATTCGAAGAGTTTCGGTATAGACGATAACTTCGCAATTGGCCTATAATTAGATATTTCATTTTTACAGTCTTTTTTATGGACAGGTATTATAAAACAGTTCTTCCATAAGGCTGGGAAGCGCCCTTTATTTAGGGATTTTTGAAATAAACATAGAAGAGGAGACAGTAGGGCCCCTGCATAGGATTTTAGCACAGCAGGAGGTACTCCATCAGGGCCGGACGAGAAATCCTGCGGAAGTTCATTTCTATGTTTCGATATATCTTCCGTGGTTATAGACAGGGATAAGTTTTGAGCCGTTTGAATTGCATTGATATGTCGAAAATTGTCTTCATCTGGTTGGAAGACGGGGGACGAGAAAGATTTAAGGAAGAATGATGCAAATTTGTCACAAATCTCGGATGAATTAGAGCTAAGAGAGTTCTCGTATTGCATGGTGTAGGGGTAGTTATCAACTTTTTTCTTAGTGTTGATAAATTGAAAGAATGCCCTAGGATCATCATACACTTTACCTTCCATGTTCCTGAGGTACTCTTTATAGAGGTCATCGCAGAGGGCATGAAATTGGTCATAGCAATTGAGAAATGCATGGAAACTCACAGTGTCCTTTTTAGGTAGGTTTTCCAGAGTTTATTCTTCAAGTTTTTGGTACGTCTCAACTCATTGTTGTACCACGGTGGGGATGATCTGGACGACTTAAACGGCTCAATAGGTACACAGGAGTAAAATCTTGCTACATCAACATCCAACTCATTAGACGAGAGCAACAAGTTGAAATCAACCGAAGTAAGCTTGGTTAAGAGTTCTTCGAGGTTGGCTTTTTTAAAGTTGAAGGTAAAGGTTGACTCCTCTGGGATTAGCTTATTGTTAAAAGAAGAACAATAGCTCAGTAGGAGAGGACGGTGATACTTGGAGAAGAGGGCGACAGGCGACAAGACAACTGAGCTAGGCTCAACATTAATGTTGTCTGACTCGGAAAAGAATACAAGATGTAGCCGCCTTCATAAAATATTATTCACACCACTCATTTGTGCCGCAAGAAAATAAGGAATCCAGAAAGCTGGATTCCCTGGAATTAGGGTTGTTTTCAGGAATGTAGTTATCGTCATTATCGCAAGTTACCCATTTCATATTGGTTAAGTTAAAATCGCCTACGAGTAGGAGTTCGTCTTTGGAATCCATCATATCTAGGATATGATTTGTGCAAGAGATTAGAATATCGTAGAGGTTTTGACCTCTATCGTCAAGAGTGCTGAACATATCTGGTGGGATGTAACAGCAAATTAAAAATAGGTCGTTCTGGACAAGGGAGACTTGAAGAGCGAGTATCTCAATGTCCAGAGAGTTTAAAAAATTAGGAAGCGCTATTAAGCAACAGCTGAGAAGGTTACTACAGGCAAGTAGTACACCATGCCCACGAGCCTCCGAGTTAATATATCTATCCCTTCGACAAACTTGGAAGGAGGTATCGAAAAGTTCGGCATTCAGAACTCCACTATGTAACCATGTTTCTGTAAAAGCGATTATATCGAAATCGCTGGCCGAAGTCGACAGAAACACATCTAGGGGTTTGGATCTGATTCCCCTTTTGGTAATAGAGGAAAAGCGTCTTAAGTTTTTTGAAACCTGTAAAGTGTCAGAAATACGCTGTACACCCGTGCGGGGAATAAAACACTTTGAAAAGGCACCAGGAGGCGGGAATGTCGAGTCTTAAAGCTATTCAGCGGTATTGGGCGGTGCAGTCAGGACGAAAGACGCAACCGGTTTGGAAACATTGCTGATCTTCCTGCAGGAAATTATAGCAGGATTAATAGCTTTAGCCCTTAGGTATTCTTCAATTGCCTCGCACGTGGTTTCAGGGGAGAAACGCGAAATGAAAATATTTCGCGGTCTGGGTACCGTTATCAAATTGGTGCAGGTTGCCGAAGACTCAGAATCCTTTGTGCCCGACGGTTCAATGACATAAACAGAAGAAGTTGTTGCCGGATCCGTTTCTGGGGTATAGTCTGAGCCCATTACGAGCTAGGGGGTGGGGACAGACGAACTAGTAGAGGAGTTTGCAGGGGCAGCATCCGCAGCGTTGACTTTACGACTACGTCTGCGTTTACCATGCTCTCTACGGGTTTTCGGGTTGTTAGGAGCCAGACTGGAGGCAGCCTCCACCGAAGGGGCCTGCTCAAGTGTTGTGGTCGGATTATTTAAGGCTGTGAGGTTTAAAGTAGCTGCGTCATCCTCCGTTGGAGAAACAGCCGTGGAGCAGGGTGCAGAGAGGCTGCTCCCCTACCTGCAGGGCGCCAACAGATACTGCCAACGTTGAGGGGGAGTTTATTCTATCGCTGACGTTTTCTAATTTTAAAGAGGGCATTGTGATTTTGTAAAACTGCTATAGACTGCGGTTCCATATCCACCCGAACACGTTTCGTACTCCTTTTAATGTCATCTAATATCGGAAGAAGAGGAGCTAAGGAGTTAACAGTGCAGGAGGAAGTGGCGACAGGATTGAGGATCGCCGAATGAATGTCGTAGATCGAGTCAAAGACCGTTGCAACCCGGGAAGAAAATTCTTGGAATTTATTCATAAGGGTACCCGAGTTGGTCGCAACAGAAGCAAGTGTGACGGTCAATGTATCGAGCCGGACGTTGAACGACTAGACATCATCGGTTAACATCTGAAAATCTGGGGTATTTCCAGAGAAAGAATTTAGACGTCCCATGACTTTCTCATGACTATCGAGGAGCTTTGCCACTAACTCGAACGTTGAGGCAGGTAAGGTTAAAAACGCCACCACATACACCATCACAGGAGAATCCGTCTTGGACTATTTCCAAAGAACATAGCTTACAAAACTGGGGACCCGCCATTGGCAAAAGTAAGGTGGACAAAAGTAATTTCCAAGACGAGAAAGCGAAATCAAACTCCAGATAATAGAATTGCTAAAACTGATAATAAAAATTTTTCAGTTTGAGAAGCAATCCACGGGTTCAAAACGTTGCATAACCTTAGGTGAATGTTATCACCAAAGTAAATATAATAAAAAAAAATAAAAGGTTATGCACCAACTTTTTCACATAATGAAATTATTATTAATTATTATTTTAATTATTTTCCTTTTTTCCTTATTTATGGACAAAGGAAAAAATATTGCAGAAAGAAATAAATGAGCTACTAACCTCGAAACTGCTGTCGAGATTGACAGGAAAAAAAACAACAAAAACAAATAAAAATCACTAGCACAACAGGAACAAAAACAAAACCCCAGTTAAAAAAATCACTAAACAAAATTAAAAACACCAAAAATGATGACCAACGATCACTATAAAATTAACAAATTTTGTGCAACAAAGCGAAAAACACAACTATTTACAAAAACAAACAAAGGCACTACCGGCAAACACACCGTCGGAACGAACGTCAGACAGACACTGATTGAATCCAACACAAAGGTGATGCAACAATCCAGAGCTGGAAGGTTTAGAATGGAAAGAAATATAACCATCGACGAACACAATCTAGAAGCAGTCGATAAAACAGTCTACCCTGGGTCTACAGTTACAAAAAGAAACGATGAAAAGGATGAAATAACTAAACGAATACTACTGGCTAATAGGGCTTTGTTTCTTTCTTCGACCCAGGACATAGAAGAACGAGTAAACAAGTTTGAGGGGAAAAGTTCTCAGATGCATAATAGGCCCAACGAGAGAGGATGGAATATGCCGAAGGAAATACAACAACGAGTTGAATGAACTAAGACTAAGACTAGCCGGCCACGTGATTAGGATGGACGACAACCATATTCCAAAACGGCTTATAGTGGCAGAAATTCCAGAAAATAGACCAGATGGATGAAATCTGTGACGGCTGCCGCAGAGACAATGCTCAACATTCGGAACTGGAGAACTGCTGCAAGAAACCGTCAAACTTGGAGAAATGCCCTAGAGGAGGCCAAGGCTCGATTTGGGCTGTAGCGCCATTGGATGGATGGATGGAAACCCACTTTTGCCTTAAAGTCTCCTAAAACGAGAGATTTGTATAAGAAATTGTTTTCTTGTTCTCGTTTCCTTTCTGTAGGAGCATATACACATACAGTGATGAAGGTTTGAACGCGTAAGCGAGATGTGTGCGCAAGATGGGTGTGACAGTCCAGGGTGCGAAAGATTAAACAGACCCAATGAACGCGTTGTACGCACATGAAATTACATCTCATTCAAAGTTTTCAGTTTGTTTAGACGAGGGCTGGCAGCCCTTCGCGGGAAATTTTGCGGACCGCAATTTGGCAACTGAAAGTAGTCCAGCAGGCTTAAGGCTAAATCTGACTAAAACAAAAGAAATGCGGTAAATGCAAACATCATTGAACGGACAGCGCTGAATAACCGTGACGTGGAACTGGAAGATAAATTCTGCTACCACCTCGGTAGTATTATTACCGAAAATGGCGGTGCTGAAGAAGATGTCAATTCCAGAATATATAAAGCACGAGGCGTGCATGCCTGTACTGTATATGGAGATCAACGGAGATCTCAACTAACACCAAATTGCGGCTGTTCAACTCCAATGTTAACGCAAGTATTTTTTACGGTTGCGAAACATGGATAGTCACGCAATTCATCACAGGGCGCCTGGAAGTCTTCATCAACAGATGCCTGCGTCGTATCTTAAAAATCCGCTGGCAAGATAGAATTTCAAACGAAGAACTATGGCGCCGTGCCGGCCAAGAAAAGATAGATGACCAAATCTGGCGAAGGAAATGGAATTGGGGTAGCCACACCTTGCGGCGCCAAAACGAAAATCTAGCCAAGCAGGCCCTTGACTGGAATCCGCAAGGATCCCGTCGAGTCGGAAGACCTAGAACAACGTGGACGAGAACTCTACTAGCAGAAGCCGCAACAACTAGGAGATCCTGGTTGGAATTGAGAGCTGTCGCGCAAAACAGTATCCGCTGGAGGGCAGCTGTTTTCGCCCTATGTCCCATGAGGGATTAAAGGAACATGAAGAAAGAAGAAAGATGAGCAACGATTAAAATAATAAAATTCATAGCCTGCCATAGAGAATAATTCTCAGGGTACACCCAGTGACCGGGTTGATGGATAAAATTCCAAGCAATTGCTTTCCTCGGTAAAAATTCAAATTAAGACCGTCTCCGCAGCAAAATTGAGTGTCATGGAGGTAGCACCCTTCTTTGCCGGAAAAAGTTTTTTTTTTTTGTTAATTTACTATGTAGCATATCAAATTAAAGCAGAAGAAATTGGTGCTATTTTCAGCTTTCTATGTCAAATAGAATTCCACCAAAATCTCAAAGACGGTCTTTCTTTCTAAATTTCCACCAGAAGAACACATATATAAAAATGATAACAATCGGAGGTGGTGAAGTCCAAACCATTGGTTGAATGACCCACCTAGGTTTTCGATTCAAAGACGAAAGGGGTTTAAAATTAGCTATGTACTATATTATTTCCTTTAAACTAGCAAAAACTCACGTTCTCACGTTCACGCCAAAAACTCACGTTCAAACTCATTTTCGTTGCAACGCTTCCTAATAAAAAAATATGTATGCATAGTCCGGGGTAAGAAAAGAGTGTAATGAAACACAGAACAAATCCAAAAAACTGATTGTCGCCACAAACAAATTAAGAGTTACCTATAAAAGATATTTTACTTACAACGTTTTTTTAAATCGAGTCACCAACTATCAAAAAAACTTGTACTACGTGCACAACTGACACCTAGCCTATCATATTCAGAATACGTCTCCTGCGCGTCGATTTTGAAACAAAAAATCTAAAGCCATCAAAAATGGTTCAAACCTGTAATAACCAAGACTTAACGATTAAAAATAACAATGTCAGAAAATTCAGTAATTGTAAAATAATAATTGCAGATATGTAGTACATTCAATAACAAAATAGAAAAGGTAACAAATAGGATAATGATTCCAATTTTCAACATAAATTGCACAAAAACAGTTATTAATATTGCATTAGAATATTTGAATTTGGATACAGTCCAGAATAGAAAACAGATAGAATTAATTAAGTTTAATGGAGATATTAAGATTCTAGGAAATAATTATCATTTGTATAATTCGCTTCCTATGCACATTCAAATTCTAGGAGGAAAGATTATAATTCGTGTAATCCGCTTCCAATGCACTTAATGCAGACACAATTTTCATTGCACCTAATTGTAAGGCATGATTTTAGTTTTAAGTTTAGTTACTGAGTTGTGTTCGAAAAGGACGGTTTAATTTTTATTAGTAAAGTTTTTATTTTAATTGATTTTTTTATTTCGTAACTATATTGCATATAATACTTAGTTACATGAAAAATTTCTTGCCGTACTGGAAAAAATGATCTTGTGTCCAAAAACTAGGGTTCAACTATCAAATGGATGTAACTGTTTATTAAAAATTATATTCACCAAAACTTTCAAACGGCACAAGAAGTCAAAGATGCATTCTATGAAACCTTAGAAAGAACGCTGATAAACTGTCCTAGATACGTATGATTTAAAAATTGTTATAGGAGATTCAAAAGCAAAAATCGGTCATGACAGGACATACCGACCAACAATAGGAGCATTCAGTCTACATGACGAAACGAATGAAAACGGCATGAGACTGATCAGTGTTGCAATTACGAATAATATGGTGATCAACGATCACACAAGATTCCAGCGGAAAGATAAACCAAAGCAAACCTGGAGATCTCCAGATGGAAGAACGCAAAACTTAATTGATCATATACTGCTACTATTGACCCAAGGTAGGTAAAAGATTTTACCACGTCAAACTCGTGTTCCTCTACCTTGATTGTGGGACCAATGTTAGGTGTTCTTGTAGACGAGGCCTAAGATAAATAGAAACTAAGGTATGGGACAACCAACAGATCAACCCTAACCTTAAAATTTAGTTACGTCACAATGTTCAGTCGACTTGATCTTAAATTAATGAAAAGTTCAAAGTGAAAGAGTTTTCAACTCAATTTAACATCGTTAATAAACTAAAAAATAGCATTGGGGAACTGTGCAGTGTACTCAGATAAACATGATAATTGTGTAAATATCATAGTTTTCCTCCAAAAAATAAGGACTTACTGCAAAAGTGGGTGAAAGCATGCAATAGGAAAGACAGTTTTAATATAAACAATGCGCGTGGTTGTTCACACCGTTTTAGTGAAAATGATTGGTTGTTAGAAGACATTCTACTAAAAGTACCACTTTTCAAATGACGGCTTAAAAAAGGTGCTATACCTATAACAAATTTAAGTGAAAAAGAATATGTGTTAAATCCCCGTGCGAAACGTTTTACAGTTATTAAATTATAGCTAACTATGATAAGTAATTACAAGTGATTTGGTTTACATATGTATATTTATTAAAATATTTTCATTTATAGAGAAAATGAAAGCATTGCTTCTACCCAGCTGCCTCTACTGAACAATGCGACGTCATTATCAACTGTCAAAATTTTTATCCCATACCTTAGTTTCTATTTATCTTGGACGGGGCCACCATGTATAGATCTTTTCAAGCGTCGTGACATTCCGCGCATGTACCCCAGCAAAGCTTTTTAAAATGCTTAAAAGCTCGGACAAACCTTCACTTAACTCCTCCCATGGTACAATAATACAAGGTGGGCTCGTAAGGAAAAGCTCTGGCTTCGCGACCTTTCTCAGATCTCAGTTCATAACGGAAAAAAGCTTTCCCCTGACGTCACTCAGATCTTTTCTCTAACAAATTGCGTTTAAGCTTTTCAAGATGGAAACAGAGCTCTTCCTTATGAGCCTACCTTGTATTATTGTACCATGACTCCTCCTATCAAATCACTTGCTGCCATTTAATCAGTCAGGACTGCGTAGTGATAGAGGGAGGCCCATTTTCTGGGACTTCAATGATTATTTTAAAAAATTTCAAATTATGAATGAAAAACGCCCCTTTTTATACATATTTTTTTATCTCAAGGGTTTTGTATATTACACATTTTCTACAGAAATAATTTGTAGCAATTTCTACTAAAAACACGAAATTTGTGTTTTTATCATTTTGATTACTAAATAGTTGACGTTTTCCGCCAGTCGCATGGCGCTTCTGCTTGGGGAAGTTGCGTTGCTTGTGAATGCGGGGAGCTCTCGTTTTATGAATGAAAATGCTCATGTATTCAAAAGTAATTTTCTCAGTAATTTTTTTAAACTATTTTAAATGTGCAGTCCCAGATTTCCTGCCGCCTGCGCCTGCTCAATCTGAGTAAAAGCTTCTTGTACAGCTGTTGTTGTTCTACCAATGTTGTCAATGTCGTCTACATAGGCCAGTAGGTAATTGAGTGGGCTCGAGGAGGACTGTGCCCCTTGATGTCACGCCCGAATTTCGGATCACTTTCTCCGACGCTAAGGTGAAAAGGAGGCAGGCCAGACCGTCCTGTGATCGGAGTCTATTATACAGGGTGTCCCACATAAACTTACAAAGCGGCCGGCTGTGAATAGGTCTTGGATAGACGAACAAAAAATCGTATGGGTGGGGGGGGGGAAATCGTAACGGTTTAGCCGCTAGGGCGTTTTGAAGTTTTTTTGCTAGAGTTTTACATATCACCCTGTATTTTTGTAACCGTGTAACCCATTTTCATGATTATGGTACCGGTGTACGCAGAATTCCCCCACCTATCTACGACGGTAAAAATAATGGTCCTATCTTATAAACTTTTGGAGTTATGAGTCGCCAAAGTCAAAATTTTGTATTTTTTTCACTAAAATTTCAACTAAAACCACCTTTTTCTCCAAAAAATACGTGATAAACCTAAACTTTTTTTTCCAAAATTAAAAAGTTTGGACAATTTGCTATAAATAATGTATTACAACTGTATTAATGTATTAATCATGAAAATGGGTTACACGGTTACAAAAATACAGGGTGATATGTAAAACTCTAGCAAAAAAACTTCAAAACGCCCTAGCGGCTAAACCGTTACGATTTCCCCCCCCCCCCCACCACCCATACGATTTTTTGTTCGTCTATCCAAGACCTATCCACAGCCGGCCGCTTTGTAAGTTTATGTGGGACACCCTGTATACATATGTTGATTGGTCCTGGACAGTGTTCCGAAAATTTTTATTTGGCTTGTCACATTGGTCTTGGTCAACCTACATAGTCTTGTCAGTTTGTTGGGGATGTCGAATTCTCTCATGACTTTGTAGAGTTCTACTCTGGCTGTGCTATCAAAGTCGGCTTTAAAGTCTATGAAGAGGTGTTGAATTGAGTTTTGAAACTCTTAAACATCTTTCCATAGCCTGCCTCAAGTGAAAATCTGATCAGTCCATGCCAGCCTGGACTGAAGCCACACTGGTAATGGCCTTTGGTGTTCGTGGCATATGGGGCCATCCTGTTTTCTAGGATAGGGGAGAATATCTTGTACACGGTACTCAACAATGTTATACCGCGATAATTAGTGCGTGCTGTGATATCTGCTTTTTTATAGGCAGAGGATGTCTTTGCTCCAGTCTTCTGGCATCACTTCCTGCTCCCATACTTGAACAATCAATTCATGAATCACTTGGTGTAATGTAGGCCCTCCCTATTTAACCAGCTCCGCTGTGATGGCCTTTTCACCGGAGGCCTTGTTGTTTTTGAGCCGGCTGATGGCTCTGCTGCTATGCATGGTGGCGGCAGCATAGCATTATCAACAGATATTGGTGGAGCCTCCGAATCCTCAGTTAGCTCGCTATTTAGCAATTCATGAGAGTGCTCTTCCCATCGCTCCAAGATGTCTTTACGATCGGTGATCAGATTCCCTTCTCTATCCTTGCTGATGTGCAGCATGGTGTGAATTGCGTCATACTGCGGATTCTTCGGTAGAACTCCTGCGCCTGGTGCGGCCGTCGATATCTATACTGTTTTAAGGATATGGTAAACCAAGAAATTAGTTCATGATAACATTTTTTATTCAAAGTTGTCTGACAGCCCCAGACAAATTTTCTATTTCACGTAAGATCGTACAATATATGCAATTTTTCCACCCGAGTTTAAGGAATGTTTTTATGTCCCATGTTGCAGCACTTTCTTCTTTAATGGATGTAAAGATTTCTTTCACTCTTAAGAATGAGTTATAAATATAAATAAAATAACATCGCTCACTGAACAAAGGAAGTCAGCTCTCACGTCAGCATATCACCATAAGGGTGCAGAGGCCCCGCATAAATCCTATCAACAATACGCCAGCTCGCATACCACGCCTCTCAAGTGTTTGGATGTAAAAAAGCAAACAGAACAAATTAACAGTCTTCTTAAAACAAAGGACCTCATTTTCAAGGTGGAATCTCTTGACTGGATGCGGTTTCCTTGGCAGGACGCAGTCTCGACGATCCGCATCGGGCGCGGATACAAATTCGCATGGAACCGACAAGAGCCCGCCACCGAGGCGTGAAAGAACACTTTGCAGCACGTTACGTATTTAGGAGTCACCTCGACACATGCCGGGCCCCTCGAGTACGTCGTCCTTGCTGCAACAAGGGGTATGCACCGAAGGATCACGGCTGGCAGCAGAATCCCTCATGTGCGCGGCTAGAGAACACAAACCCCCAGGACCAGAAGACAATTTAGCGCGCGCGGTGGCAATTTTTTGTGTTTTACACACGTAAAGCTGGTGTTAAAATGAGACCTAATACAACGCACGTAACCTGAGCCTTGTTTAATTTTCTGCCTTAATTTGTCGTGTGTGGGCACAGAGGCAGCAGGCAGACACGGCAAAATAGGGTTGGCGTCTAGTCTTGGAGGACTTAATAAAGGCCTATAGGCACTCGGGTTAGGGTTGCGGATAACAATACGGCGGGAACAACGGAATAGGAATCGAGACGGTGTTATGTATTGACAAACAAAAATTTTCACACTATGCACGGCGTATAGTCATGGCAGTTCCGTACACACTTGAAGCACATTCTCACACCTTTTCCGGTGTTCTCTTTTTGGATTGATCAACGGGTGACTGCTTCTTGTTTTTGTTTCTTGGAAAAAGGGTTGTTTTATAAGAGACCTGATACCAATTAAGGCTTATCCTGTTCTTGGATGTTGTGGGAAATATGGAAGACTGCTTTAATTTTAAATGCACAGATTCGATTTTGAGTTATAGCACGCACTTCAAAGGATTAGAAGCCTTATAAAGGTGTTATGTGGCACGTGTAAATATAAATGGGTAAGTAGTACCACTTCCTGTAATATTAATGCTAATTGCAAATTACATAAATTTTCAACATTTTAAAGTGCTTTCAGTTATTATTGAGGTAAAATTGCTTGAATTAAATTTTGCTTTATGAAATGTTGGTAGTGGCACTTAAGGTAGAGTTTAACTCCTCGAATATTTCATGGAAAGTCGTCAAACTCATGACTGCTCCCGCTAAGATCAATTGATAGAATACTATTCTTGAAATGTCCAATAGATCAAAAAACTATTCGGGTTTGGTGGTTTGTTGGGAAGGAATTGGCGAAAGCAGTTTTCGGGTAGGTCATCCCAATTCCACTCAGACCTTCCTTGCAATGAACTATTCTTCTTCTTCTTTAGTCTCTTTTAATCCTGACATAGCATGAAAACTGTACCCTCACAACGAATCATCTAAAATCTCGTCTTCTCTAACAACTATATTTTGCATCAAGTATTTTGTATTTACGTCTTCCAGGGCTCCATTCGCGAGTTAGTTTGGCTACTACTCTATTGCCTCATTTCGGGGTCAGGCACACACATGTAGGCAATCCAATTCCCCATCCTTCGTGGATCCATCCTTTCTTGGCCGTTATACCTTATTCTTCCTTTCCTTCTTTTGGTGAGTACTTGGCCCAAAAGTAACGCGGCCTCTCGCTTTGCTGTTGCACTAAACACCTATAGCTCATATTCTAAGGATAGACTGCTGCAGACTGAGCAGACTCAGCAGCAGGAATATCCTACAGGTGGGGCTGTCCGCTCTTTCTACCCTCGGTCAGTGGCAATTTAGAGTGCAGTGTTCGGTAATTAAATCAACAAGTATTGTGACATCCTTTATACTGCGCCCCACCAATTCCTTGGTTGCGTTAAAGACATAACACAGGTAACGAATCTCTTTAGTTGGCTATTCCACATGCGAATCGCCCTCTTCAGCAATCTGGTGGGTACCCCAATAGCCGGTTCCAGAACTATGAATGCAATGATAGAGCAAGTTGACAATCCTAAACCAATTTAGATTTTAGCTCTGATTGCCCCTTAATCCTAAATTGGGAGTCGCATTTTTATTTACCACAATTTTTGTGGTCTATTTCTATTTTTTGTTATATTCATGCAACACCGATCCTACCGGTTTAATTTTTTCCCACCATATACCTCTAATGTTATATCTGTTTCTTCTAATTCTCCATTTTTAATTCGTTTAAATACACCTAACGGTAAGATACTAATTTATGCACCTTTTTTTATGTGGCATTGCTAAGCTCAGGAGTCACCCTTTGTACTACCAGTCCGTCATGTCATTCTTCACGTCATGGTGCAATGTCTATCAGTAAGCTTAGTACGAGGGAGGGCGGGTGGAAATACGTTAAAGATTATGAAGGTACGGGTGGTATTGACGAAGGTGTTGATGAACCCTGCGTTTGAACTCTTGGATGTTGTAGGAGCTCGGAAATACTGACTGCGAAAAATTCGGGAAGGAAGGAACTACCACAACCTACCCGTGATATTTGTTTTTAGTCTACCTACTCCCCAACCATTACCATCGCGACTTTGACATGGGGGCATCGAGAAACAACTCACTGGAGTGTTATGCCACCTGAAACGAGTTGAATATCATCAACCAATCGATGACATGCGCTTTGATAGAGCAGGGAAGGGCTAAGGAAAGCTATAACAGGAGGAGTCAGGAATGTAAAGAGGAAAGAAGAAAGAAGGAAAGTTAAAGGCGAAGCACCGTGGGGCTGGCCGGGACTCGAACCCGGGACTTTTGGCATGGGAGCCAGACGCCTTACTTCCTAGGCTACCGAGGCTCCCTAAATAAGTAATTAAACGTACCTTCCTTTGTTATTTACTCAAACATGGTGCGAAATGATTTTTCTTTCCACATTTATATGATTCGTTGCTCTTTGGCCTGCAAAAGGCCTCATATGCTTTGAGCACTTGTTTGTATGACTTCCGAAGGTCATTGGTGAGGTCAACTCCACCGCATCAGAGCCTACTGAGTTTAAAGAAATTGCCGCTTGCATCCCATCCGATTTTTTTGATAGTTCTGCGGACTCATGGAAGTATTCAAAATTTTGTTTGAATACTCTCCATTATCGCCGACATTGTCAGTAAGTACTAACGAGTCTATTCTTTTGAGGAAATCCATCGTTATAGTTCCATTTCACCGTTATAGTTCGGGCTCTTGGAGGGCTACCTGGTTTCTTGCTTTCTACGGATGTGGCCGTTCGTAAGGCTCCAGGACAAGGGAAGCAATGCGCAAGGCGAACGATAACATTACAACAAACTGAAAAATAACATATAGTGGAATCAGATAGGCAAAACATAAGTTTCCAGTCTCAATTTTTGTTCCGAGCATTATAGTTACATCGAATATTTATTTATTTTATTTATTTATTTTAATCAAAAAAGAAAGTACACAAGATTTACACCTTATTTCGTACTGTAACACAGGAAAATAATATTGATAAAATTAAAAACAAAATTAAACTTAAAATAAAAATTAAATTTAAATTTACAAAAGGGAAGAGAGAAAGAAAATAAAAATAAAATAGAAGTACTAGAACTAGACACAGTTAATTTATTTTAATTAAGACATAATTCATAGCCGGTGAAATGAGTCTGAAGATGAGAAGATGAAAGCTGAGAAGAATGTACGAAAAACCATGATAAGCAGCAAGCAAGCAATAAATACAATTTTATACGTTCCGTGTACCAAGGTACGCGATCACTCCGCTCCTGAAAGTGCCGAGGGAGCTGATACTTTGCAGATGGAATGGGAGGCTATTCCACAGTCTAACAGTATGCACAAAGAAGGAACGACCACCCAACAGGGAATAGTGTCTAGGAATACGAAATTGCATAGAACGACAAGTACGAAGAGGAACAAGACTATCAGCAAGATATGAGGGGGCAGAGGAATTAATGATTTTATGCAATAAACATAGGCCATGCACTTCACGATATGTGAGAAGGTTGCAAGGTAGCAAGGAAGGACGAAGACCAGAAACATGTGCAAAACGATTAAGGTGAAAAATGAACCTTAAACAATCATTGAAGGCAACATTCAATCTATGTTTACATGTGGAGTCAAGGCATATATAAACAGCAGATCCGTATAGAAAATGGGGAAGTATAAGGGATTTTACTAGCGCAAGACGAGTGTTACGGGATAATAAGCTACCATAGAGACGTAGGCGACGCAAACAAGTATAGATTTTTTTCAGAGTGAGCGACACATGATCACAACAGGACAAGTTAGAGTTAACCAATACTCCAAGATTCTTAGAAGGCGAGACTATTTTCAGCGAAATATTGTTTAGCTTTAGAGGGGGGATGCTGGAAGTATCAAGAGGAGATCTGCTAAGTATTAGTACAGATGATTTATTAGGGTTTAACTTCAAGAAGTTATTATCACACCATAGGGATAAGGATTTCAAATCGTTATTTAAGGCTTCAATAAGGCTAGCAATATCATTAGGAGTACAGTAATTATATAATTGGAGGTCGTCCGCGTAGCAATGGTGACAAGCAAAGGATAAACAATTAGGTAAATCATTAACATATAGACAGAACAGCAGTGGCCCAAGAACAGAGCCTTGAGGAACACCCGAGGGTACAGAGATAAAGGAGGAAAAATCGTTGTTATATTTCACGCATTGATATCTATTAATTAGGAAAGAGGCAAGAAGATGAGTCGCAGAGGACGAGAGGGCGAAATTGGAGGACAATTTATTGAGGAGAACGCTATGGCAAACCGTGTTGAAAGCACGTGAGAAATCTAGAAGGATCAATATACCCAACTCATTCCTATCACATGCCATACGTAAGTCCGTCAAGACCTTTAGCAGCGCAGTTTCACAGCTGTGGAACTTCCTGAACCCAGATTGCAACGGATTCAATAGATTTTCATGGGTAAGATAGGATTGCAATTGGACAGATAAGATTTTCTCCAATGCATTGGACAGAAATGGTAAGATGCTAATCGGGCGTAAATCGCCCACATCTACAGGACAAGGGACTTTGGGAATAGGGGTGATAACAGCCTTTTTCCATAACGATGGAAATGTACAATATACAGGAATTAAAGATATGCGTTAACACTGGTAAGATTAGAGGAGCAATGATCTTAACGAAATGAGAAGGGATGTTATCGATTCCAGTTGCATTGGATTTAATGGACATAATGGCACTGTGTGGTTCGCTTTCATCTACACACCTGAAACTAAACCCATCCACGGACAAAGAGGATAAATCAATAGGCGGTAAGTTATCCGGGAGAGGCTCCACGAATGAGTGGTTAAGAACACAGGGATCGAGGTCTACTTGTGCACTATCTCTACCACAAACACCCAACGATCATAAGTTCTTCCACAGCAGCTTAGAAGGGAGAGAGGTGTTTAATTTTTGTTCAAAGAATTGTCTTTTGGCACTTCTAATCTTGTGATTAACAAGATTGCGGACTCGAGTGTACTGCTGTCGACTTTCGGTGGTTTTGAGACGGCGGTAACGTTGATACAAATATTCCCTTTCAGATATCAGACGTTTAATTTCAATGGTAAACCATGAACTTGAATAAGGATTACGTTTAGTGCGCCTGTATTTGAGAGGGACAGTTTGTTGCAGTACAGTTGTTAAGAAAGAGTTAAGAAGTCCAACTTTGTCATTCACATCAGTAGCATTATAGATAACGGACCCTGGGGTGGAAAGACATTTCTGCCTCAGATTATCAATGTTCAGATTTTTGAAGTCCCTGTAGGTCGCTATTCCAGGAGATTCTAGAGCTAAGAAATGGAAGTGGAGGGAAAGGAAGAGAATATCGTGGTCGAGGAAACTGGGCGGAGATAATTGCTGATGACGAATTACTGCATTGTCATTGGTAACGACAATGACATCGAGCAAGGATGATGAAGAAGGATTAATAGGATTGTAGCGGGTCGGCAAAGAATTCAGGACACTGAGGCCACTAGACTGCATATTCCATTTAAACAGGTCTGAAACGCTATTGTGTTGAAGAAGATCGACATTAAAATCTCCAGCAACAACGATATCCTCATAATTAGCAGAGCAATTATAGAGCATAGCTAAGAGTTCAGCAATATTTTCTTCCTTATACGCTCTAGGGGGACAATAAACAGCAACAACGAGACATTTAGAAGTCGACGATTTCACCTCCACAGCTACAAACTGGACAACTTCATCAGTGGACTTAAACATTAATTTGGAGGAGAGCTGGTTAGAGACATAAATAGCAGTACCACCACCTCTCCTAAGATGGCGATCGCAGGTTGAAATTAGGAAGAGACACGAAGGAGGATGGAATATCAGGGTTTAACCATGATTCACTAACCATAATAACATGCAATTTAGTATTCAAGAGCAACTGCCGCAGCTCATCACATTTACTCTTAATGCTTCTAGCATTGAAGTAGCAAATATTCAAACCATGCGACTGTGCACAAAGGATGTTGAGTAATGTTCCCGCCCTGTACTGAGAACCGTTAGAACTAGTCATAAAGTGGTATGAGATAGCAAGAAATGGACATTTTTTACCTCTAGCAACCGACGCGACGCTACATAAGCTATCGGCCATTTTGTGAAAATTTTATCATTTTCTAAAGATAGATGCGTATATCTCGGTATGTGTAGGTCCCAAAGAAGTTTCATATATTATGTTTTATTGTGGCCATCCTCGTCGACATATAATAATATTTTATTGTATATTTAATAGTTTTAATAAATTAAGAAAAAAGACCAAGTCCACTTGACTTGCAAGCTATGATAACAATGACTTTGATTGTTTGATAAAGACCGAGCAACTAGTTGCTGATTGCTGTTATCGAAATTACCACTGGGCAATTACGGAACCATTTTGTATTTTAATTCTAACTATTCTACAATGTGATCCTGTACCTAAATACGAGGATGGTCTAAAAAGTTGCCGACTTCAACGTGAAGATGGCAGCACTCGTCAATAAAAGCTAGACGATGTCGTTGTGCATCTTTTGACAGTTACTCATCAAAACCAGTAGTTGCAGTTCTAGAACATCCCGAACGTTCATCGTCTCTCAAGTTCTCATGGCCACGTTTAAATTCAGCTGCCAAAGATTTTACTGTGATATATGATGGTGCAGAGTCCCCGTACAAAGAGTCCAACTCATCATTTCATCATCACTCACTCACTCATCAATTTCACAAAAAACACAGCAGCTACAGCTAATGCAGCTACAAAACTCCTCCGGCTTGGATTGAACTGCCACACCGATCCGCCGTATAGTGCAGACATAGCACCCTCTGACTTGTTCCTATCATTTCGAAACTATCTCAATTTAATGACGTAAGCTTAATGACTTAAGAAGCCAGTGAAAACTACTTGATTCAATTAGTGCGTTTTCATGACAGCTTGAAGCTTATATATATAGATTTTCGAGGGATACCGAATCAGACCACTATTTGCGGGTCCCTTTTCGTCCCTCTGCCTAGAGTCATCTTATTGGGGTTGCAGTGGGTTGTCCCATTGCTCCCTTACTTCGACTCCCCTAGTTATCGCAAGCAGCTGATTGAGGGGAGTCTGCCTCATGTCCTCCATCCAATGGAGTCCAGTTATGGCAGCCCTTTTCCTCGCCACCGCCGGACAGTGACACACTATGTGTGTGGCCGTATCAGGTTCCTCCAGGCACATCCGACAGGTGTCATCCTCCAGAATTCCCATTCTTTTTAGGTGATACCTGAAACATCCGTGTCCTGTAATCAGTGCCACCAACCATCTGAGGGTTCTCCTTTGCATATGCAGGATCCTTCTTCTGGCTGCGGTAATCGGCAACGTTGTAACAGCATAATGGCGCGATATAAATAGTGGGCGCCACTTATGCGAGGTGTTACCCCCTTAGCCACAAGCCCGGAAGAGCATGGCCAAGGAGCCAACACCATACATAAGAAATAAAAAGAAAATCCGGAACTCCTACGCCGGCCACACGGAGTTGTCTAGCTCGCCGGAGGGGTCGTGGGGTGTGTGGCCGGGGCTTACCGCGGTTGGTTCACCATTTACCTGTGCCAGTGCACTCTTGAATTCCGCCCATCATCCTCCCGGCATCGCCTGAGCCGCATCACCCTGAAAAGGAATGACCCCCTTCCTCAACCATTCCACCAGAAACAAATTTAACGCATGGTCATTCTATTAATTATAAACATTTAATCATCAGAACAACAATTACAAAGAATAACCATCAACCACGACAATAATTTATAACTCCTTGTCCATTATCAAAATTAAATGAGCAAAGTCAACAATATTAAGGTTTCATTATTATAGTTACATAGATATGAGCTCAAGATAAAAAGAAAACTCACAGCATTGGCCAATACTCCTCGTTTTGTACATATGTGATTACAATCAATAGAATCACTTCGGAACCAACAAAGAAGAAAATAGATCCGACAAGGAGCAACACGAATTCACAAATAATTATCAAGAATATTATAAATATTATAAATGTAATACTAACTACTATTTAAATTATTATTTTAGTAATAAATTTTTTTTTTTTTTAATTAAAGCAAAAAGAAAATTGTTTTTGTTATTTTATTTTGTGTAATTTTTTTCTGTCGTTTTTTTTCTGATCCAGCTGGTGTGGATGCACTATAGGTATTGCTTAATTACCTGACTATCGAACGGTATATCAATTGGTAGTAATGAAATATACAGTTCCGCCTTTATACTAGTGTCTGCTGTTTGATAAACGTCATCTAATGTTCCGGCAACTTTTTTTCTATTTAAACCATATTCGCGTAATTTTGGATAATCTTCGGTCTGTTCTCCATCCCCCCTCGGTCTTCTGATTTTATACCTGTTACTTAGTCCACCAACTCTCCATTGCCTTCAGCCATTTCTCTACACGTTTTTCTCGTTTTTTTCTGAAATTTTGGTGACAGATAAACGAAGAGTATTATAAACACAGGGTCCTTCCCCTCAAATAACTAAAACAGTTTGTACAGACCAATACCAATCCGCAATTTTCTCAAAAAAAACTCTAGTCACGCAACACACACTCCGAAATATGTATATCCGGAGCTATTAACTACAGGGCAAAACGCAATCCTTGTATCGCTGGTATCCCTTTCGGCACCTTCAAATTTCTCCAAATCCCTTTCTGACTTGTTAAATTCTTTCCCTTTTTCTTCTTATTTTTTTTTTGTATTTTCGACTAGAATTCACCGCACCGAAATAGTCCTGTTTGTTGTTACTTCGGAACGAAATTGTTATTTTTTGGCAAATGAACTGAATAATGAAGGTTTTTGTCTTCCAGCCAGTCGTATGTGTTCAAAACTGATTTTTTCCTTTTTTATATAATCTTAAATTTTTCCGAACACAAACTTTTGCAGTATATCTCTGCATCCGTCAAAATTCGAACTCCTATTTTTTTATTTTTTCCATTTCTCCCCGCCTACTTTTTGTTCCCAACCAACTACTCGATTTTCTTCCCCACAGTAATTTTTTAGTCAAGTAGATATTTAGGCAAAACTGACCGTTACATACCCTCGGGTCCACGAGGCCGACTCGCGAGGCAGTGAGGAGCCGAAAAAAACGGACAGTTTTTTCTTCTGTAGTGAGCTTCGGGTAAGATCAACGTGGGTCTCGACTCATCCCCTGAGATTAAGAGGCTCATGCTCTCCAGACTGAGATAGCTGGGCTGTTCAGGTTCTCAACAGAGTCGTCTCCATACGAAGTGAAAAAGGAAAAGTTGGGCGTACGGTCACAACCGTATTGTCGGGATGATTTGTTAACCTGCAGTAAGAGCCAACAGGAAATAAGAGTTGTAAAACCAAAACTGTCAAATCAATTCAATATGAAGGATATGGGAAAAGTTAATACTTACATAGGTATAGCCATAAACCATAATAAAAAGGAAAATAAATTAACGTTAAGTCAGGAAAAGTACATAGAATCTCTTGGGAGTAAATATAACTTAGAAAGGTGTAAATTATATGATAGTCCTATGGAAACAAATTTAAAATTAGATCCAGCATCTGAAATTGACGTAAGAATTAAGTACAGAAATTTAATTGGGAAACTTTTATACATAAGTGCTGGCACAAGACCAGATATCGCGTTTAGTGTTAACTATTTGAATAGATGCCAAAGCTGCTAAGCGGTGCAGTTTAGATAATGCCACACCTCCAGGATAGTTAGCGCTTGATCTGACAACAGGAGGATGGTAAAAAATACGTTAAACATGAGGTGACCTCCGGC